>OX637464.1:53050455-54250455 GCA_951799995.1 Trifolium subterraneum | reverse complement strand
TTAGTCCTTAAAAAAATACGTTATGGACTAAATTGAAAATAAGTGGATAAACTTAAGGACCAAATTGATAGTAAAAAGCGGTAAAATATAAAGACTTAATTGATAGTCGTTGGTTGCCATTAAAAAAAGAGTTGGTAATTGGTTAAACATAGGGACCAATTTGACAGTTTAATAAAGTCAGTGGCATTTTTAAAATATTTATAAAATTAATGATCTATTTGTGAATGTTTTACGGAGTCATCGACTAATTTGGTAGTTTACTACAATTTTATTCATTAATGATAGATTAAGTTTTGCATAAAATGCATCCTTGCATAATCTGATCGAATAACAAGAAACACAATAGTTAAAAATAAAAGAACTTTGTAATATGGGATCAAAACATTGTTAGAATGAAAGATAATGACCTAAGTTAGGAAGATGATCCTTGAGTTAGAAAGGAAGGTAGTTAGAAAGGAACAGTATCCTGTTTAGCGGGAAGATAGCTAACCTGGCGGGGATAGTCGATAATATTAAGTGAATTTCTTGGATATGGATGTATAATCTCGGGGAGTTGGAAACTAGGCCATCGTATGATGCTTGGTTATTGTGTCCTTTAACTTGTATTCAGAGATTGTAACTTGACTTGTATCGGGTTTGAGTACCTCTTGTACTTGCTTCAATAATAATTTCTTCTTGCTTATTAAAAAAAAGTATAAGTTAATTAATTTGTTGGTTCATTAGATAAGTGAAAGAAATTATTCAGAAAGTCATGCAATTGTCTACAATGTACATCTTTGTTGTTGGTATATATATATATATATATATATATATATATATATATATATATATATATATATATATATTATAGGTGTGTTATATATTTATGCTAGATCCATGGCTTATATTAGTAGATATTTTTAAAGAAAAACTATGTTTGGAGTCATTTGACAAAATGTTCCAAAATGGATTTGTGCTAGAAGAGTTATTTTAAATAAAGATTGATTGAGTTAAAAGAAATCTAACTTTTTCATGATAGTTGATTTTGTGGAGAAAAATATATCCCTCTCTCGAAATGTTTGGGTGGCTTAAGTGTGGTCTTGTGATTTTATAATCTTCCTTTTCTATCTTTATTAATCATGTGTAAATGTTTATGCTTAAACTAAATTGAGTGAATGCATAAGAAAAAAAAAATCTAAGGTTTGCTAAGTTTGGAGTTTTGAAGAATTGTCTTTATAAATTGTTGAGTAATAATGGTTATGATAAAGTTGTTTATTAATGTCATGAAAGAAAAAGATTTGGTTTAGTTCATAAAAAAATATGGTTATAGTTAGCAATTAAATGAGTTCAAGTTACTTAAAAGTTGATCAAGTTGTGATTTCATGTTTTGTGCTATTATTTTTTTTATATGAGCTTTATTGAGTTAATTTTCAAAGTTAATAAGCTTTCCCTTTGGTTTTGTTATAAAAAATTATGATTTTCAATGGGACTACAAGTGGTTGTAGTTAATGAGTTAAATTATATTTTATTGAAATTTTGGGTTCCTTTAAGGTAATGAATAAACCGATGTGGATCACCTGCGGTTAGGGTGCTCGCGGTGCAGTTTGGTTCGGTTTTGAGCCAAAAAGTCATCCTAACTTCAAGATAAAAATACATGCGGTTCGGTTTGGTTCGGTTGGTTTTTAAAAAGTCATCCAAACCAAACCAACGCGGTTAGAATCGGTTCGGTTGGTGCGGTTTATCGCGATATAAAAAATATGACGATATTACCAACTTGTTACGAAATAAACATAGGAAATTTTAATTTATTTATTGTTTACGTGATATAATATGCATATACAGAAATTGCATATACATAAGAACTTATTTTTAATACCAATAATATAGTTTTGGATCGCGTTATGATATGTTTTCACAGCCTACTGTTTTATGGACTTAATTTGGGTTGAGCTTGCTAAGTTGGACTAGGTAATATGTTGATTGCTATTAATTGATAGAGTTAAGTTAAGTATTGCGGTTTGGTTCGGATTGGTTCGGTTTTCTAAAATGAAAACCGCAAACCAAACCAAACTGCGCGGTTTATATGAAAAACTATACGTGCGGTTTAAACTATATGCGGTTTTTTGCGGTTTCGGTTTGGATTGGTTCGATTTGCGTTTTAATTTTGGATTGGTTCGGATATGATCACCCCTACCTGCAGTTGAATTACTGCAATTGCAATTCAACTGCAGGCCACATTGTACAGCAACAATATATATTATTATTTAAATAATTTATAAAAAAAAAAAAAAACTACTGCAGTAACATGCAGTAGAATTCAACAGCATACAATTCATGGATACAATCCATTTCCATGAATAAACAACAAGGCTGTATTTTGAAAACAATTTTTTTTTAACCGAAAAGAATAATAATATATATTGATAATTGGAATCAATATATAAGAGGTACTTAACCCACAAATGAAGTATAAGTACATGTAGTACTCCTCCCAACTAAATGAACTAATACAAAAAAAATATTGTTAATCTTACTGCATCAAACCCCACCTCAATACCTCTAACTCATTATACAATCCAATGGGAGAACACATCATTCATAATATAAACATAGAGAATTAACAATTCTTTTTTTATCATTTCCAAAAAAAGTAGTTGTATTCCTTCAAAAATCTCCTCCAGATCTCTAATCACAGACTCAAAAATTCTTTCGTTTCGAGACCGCCAAAGTACTCAAATGACTACTGCATGTCAAACCATCAATACACCTTGAAGATCTTTCTTACATTTCCTAAACATTGAAAGGAAACCCTCCAACAAGGAAGAAATTGAATCCAACACTCAAACCGAACCATCTATAAACTTTTGACCACACAACCCAAGCCAAAGGACATACCGCCAACAAATGATTTTTCGACAAATGATTTTTCGATTCTCTAAACTCCGCACAAGCCAAAGCACAAAACCTCGTCCTCTTGATTTATCCCTCTAATTAATAAATTATATCTTCTTGAAAGTAGGCCAAGTCCTCTTGAAATATATATAACACACTGCCAACAAATGTTTCATCGTGAATTTTAGTCAGAAAATATTATACTTGGATTTATGAAAGTGATTGACTTGTTGATATGAAAAGAGAATTTGAATTTGAGAAAGTATAAAAAAATAAGTGAAATTTATTTAGTGGCATTTTTGGAAGAAAAACTATATATTACAGTGTTATAATGTTTTTAAGATGGATTTTGAAAATGGCTAAAATTTGTGCTTGCGTGTGTTATCTTTTAGGGTTTTAGAGTTGACATCCTCTCCATTTTATATTCTTTTCATTTTTTCTATTATTATGTGATTTTAGAAACATAAATGTAAAAGTGTGATATTATATATATATATATATTCCAAAATATTTGTCGTAAGAATGTTCTCCCAAGTAAGGACATTTTCTAACGTTACGAGTATTTGGCTCATTGAATTGCATAATCTGGTTGGGAGTCAGTTCTGATATTAATTGGTTTCAGTCTCCTCCTATTGTAGTTGCAGGAGATGGAACTGTGGTCTACTCTACTAAATTCAGTTAACTATATTGGTATGTACATGGTGGTTTTGTTTGTTAAGGGATGAATGGATTGTACATGATGATGTACGTATTTAATGCATTGTTAAGTTGCATGTATATTTGCTTGCAATGATAACTTCTTCTATTGTTATATAATGTAGCTAGGATGGATGGAATGTAAGTTGTTGCGTTTAATGATAGAATAGTCGTATGTATATATGTTCATGTATTTTTATAATTAACTGTATGTTAAGTTGGAGAGGACTACACAAACACTGGGTGTGGATTTTTCATTTTTTTGTGAATGGAATATTCTGCCTTATCCAACATATGATTTTATTGCGTCGTCCTCGTTGTTGGAGAGGACTACACCATCGTGTTGGTCTGTGATATGCGCGGTATCATGCCAATGAAAAAGATCCACGACCCTCTACGTAATTGTTATGTCCAGGGGCAGATGCACATTGTGGCATCATCTGGCCATGGTCACACCACTGTTTTGAATTATTTTTTATATATATATAATATTAGATATGTGTTTGGTCACTATATATAAAATATAGACATTTTAAGTTTAGTTCTTATTTAATTTTAGGCAAAATTGTACTGCATGTTTTTTATCTTTTTATTTGTAACGCTTTGGTCCATTATCTTTTTTTTGTAACACTTTGCTCCTTTATCTTTTTTATTTGTAACACTTTAGTCCTTTTTTTGTAACACTTTGGTCCATTATCTTATTGATTTATAAAAAATAAAGGACATATATGTTACAAATAAAAAAAAATAAAGGACCAAAGTGTTACAAATAAAATAAAGGATCAAAGTGTTACAAAAGAAAGATATAAAGGACTAAATTGTTACAAAAAAAGATAAAGGAGCAAAGTGTTACAAAAAAAAAAAAAATAAAGACCTACAATGTAAATTTGCCTTAATTTTATTATATTTTAGTCTTTATAAAAAAAATTCTTGCACATAGTTTTAGTTCCTACTAAAACTAAATTTGTTTAATTATTATTAAACTTTTAAATTTTTGAATGATTACTTATAGGCATGTTTAAAATATCATATATAGTTTATTTACTAAAAGTTAGAATTTTTTTAAACTGCAAATTTCAAGTTAAAAATAACAAAAATTATGACTTAGGAATCAAATTTTGAACTTTTTTTTAGGAACTTTTATGATGTTCTAAACATACATGCGGAAAAAAAAATCATTCAAAAATACACGTTGACTTAACAGTAATGACCAAAATTGAATGCAAAATAATTTACTTCATAGTTCCTTTTATATCTGGCTTGGCCACACCGATATACAATGTATAAATTCGTCCCTGGTTATGTCTTAAGTGAGTGTCCACGTTTGGGTTGACATGTAAAAATTAGCATTTTGCAAAATGGATTAATATTAATACTATTAGAGATAAAAAGTATTATTATAAAATTTAAGGAAGCAAAATCGTAAGTTTGTGAAAGTTAGAAAATAAAAAATGCAATATTATTAACCTAAAACATTTAAGAGTTTATGCATAATTAAATAAATTTGATTTTAGTATGGACTTTAAATGCACTTTGTGTTGAAATTGTTGGAACTAAATATTTATATTTAATAAAATTTAAATAGGACTAAAGTTAGAATTTCCCAATTTTATAGGGATAAAAACATAATTAACCCAAAAATATATTCCAAAGTCCACCGATCTTTTGTTTTTGCTATGAAAATCATTTTAAAAACAAATTTCAAGGTAGTTAAAATTGACAAGATATTCACTACTAATTACAATGAACACAACTCCTATTTATAGCCTCTAGGCACATAATTTCAAGACATACATTAGTCACTAAAGTTGAAAGACTAAAAAGTTACATAAATATAAGAAATGAAGAGACAAAATCGATAAAAATTAGAAAAATCACTTGCTATGGCCGTAGCACCACACCACGGGCCATAACAAGCATTTGTTGTGCATGCCCTCATTATGTAATACTTGCAATGGGGCCGTAGCAAGCCCAGAGTTGGAGAGCACTAGAGTTTTCATATTTTTCTAATTTGTGGCTATAATTTTTTGACTTTTTAGTTGCGTTCAGACTTCGCTTGATTTTTCACTTTCTCGTCATTAAGGGACGATCCCACCACCATAAAATTTATATTAGACGTAAAGGCACCTTAAAATGCATCAATTACACTTCACTCTTCATATTCGATCTTTTGATTTATTCTAATAAAATAAAAAGGAATATAAATAAGTAAAATATTCTATTAAACTTATATAAAATCAAATTTATTTAACAAAAATATTAGTAAAAATCATGCATATTTGCATGTCAAACAAATAGTGTGATGCTGGTGAGCTCTCCACAAATGTTGGTTATTTATACAAGACACATAGATTATATTTAAATTTAGAAACAGAGTTAGTAATGCTTAATGCAAATAATAAAAAATTTAGAATATTGAGGGAGTTGTTTCAGATACACCAAAATTATATCGCTTGGTAGTCGTGATTAAGGGTAGTTTATATACAATATTCATACTTTTTAAAATCACTAGGATGTCTTTTCTATAAAGGACAAAGTCGTGATGTGTTAACTCTAAAGCGGACAATTTTTCGGAGATATGTATATAAAGTCGGATCCGAACAGAAGTAATGTGTAATGCAGAAACAGAAAGTACTATTTGGTTGTTATGGGAAAGGATGGATAAGGAGTAATGTCATCTTTTAATGCCTTCACCGAATAGACACTTTCCAGTGGCTTCCAATGGCAGTAGCTCTGCTCTGAAATGCACATGAATAACATGAATGCTCTTTAACTCTCCTCCAACCCAATTTCATGCTTTTACTTCAATGCCTCATCCTTTTATGTCAGTTATTACATCCAAAATACACAAAATGGTACATTTGATCTTAGATATAAGAAAGAAAAAAAATTGTATTGATAAAAGTTGATGTCTATGACTTAACTTAATAGTGTTCAGATGAAATATTGTGGATCTATTCTAATTTAACTAGAATGATATGTTAAATAATCCTTCGAAATTTAAAAATATACAAATATTCTTTGGAATCGTAAAATGTCAATCAAATTGCCCTCTGATCTGTTTATTCCGTCTATTTTGATGACGGAGCGGTTAACGGCATATGTGGCACCTGGCAACATGGTGTCACGTCACAGAGGTAATTGATTAGGATACACATCACATGGTATAATTGACTAAAATTTGCAAAATCGGGAGTTAATTGTTCTAATTTCAGTCAATTAGCTATCAAATTTTAGTCAATTACATTCTTGTGACGTGTAATCATCAATTACCCCCTTCTTGATTTTGCGACTTGTTGATGCGATATTTAATTAGAGCATGCATCATTCGAATTTTTAGGGAGAGTTCGTCATTCATTTAAGTTCTACAAAATTCGAAGAATGAATTTGTGTAAGTGGTAAGAGTTTTGATCTTTTTAAGGATGTGGTCAGAAATTCGATTAATTGCTCATGAGTGTAGAGAAAATTCGGTTGAAATGAAAGAGCCCACCTTATATGCACTTAAATTTTCTGACATAGATTAATTTTTGCTAACAACGGTATCAACTTCCGATTAATATCATAGTAAAAAAATATATATATATTAATGTCTCTGGTTTAATGTTTATGGTTTAAAATTCAACCAGAAACATCCATTTTATTGACTCAAACTTTTTATACAGATGTTAAATATTAAATATTCTATATTATTATTATATTCTAAATTTCTACTTTTAGATTAAGAGACTCTTTATATTTGTAATGTACTGCTACAAATAAATTCGATAAATGAATGGTATAAATACAGTGGACACCAGAGATCTAGAACTAGCTACTTAAAAGGAATGTTTTCAAACACAATCCTACCCAATTTTGTGTGAACATCTAAGTTCTCAGTTTAGGTGTACTAGTAAGTAAGAAACAAATTCGGTTTGATAAACTTGAAAATTTAAACAAACCAATTAACTATGTGTTTTTGATTTTGCAGATGCAAAAATTAATTTTGAATGAATTGATTTTGTAAAATTAATTTTATTTAAACATTATATTTAGATTAAAAAATTATTAATTAATTCTTAAAATAAAATCAATTTTATACAAAAATAACTAAACATGTCAAAATTAAATTTACTCGTCCAAAATCAATTCTAGAGCTTCAAACAAGAATCCATGGGCTAAATTCATTAACTAATTAAACCAATCAAATATGATTAATATTAGTTTGACCACCAATTTTATGTCTTTTAAAATCAATCATCCGATAATTGCAAGGATTACATACAATGACATCACCATTCAAGTTCAATTACAATCCTACAATCCGATAATGTTTGATGGCTCAAATTGAAACATTAGGATATCCGGTGGAATTTCCACCGGAGAGGATCCATTTCCACCGATAGTCAAATCAAACTATTTATATTTTGCTTATTAAAAAAATTATTTATATTTTATAATTACTATTACTTTTTTTTTTTATAAGCAAAATAATTACTATTACTTTGATGTCACACTATATCAATAATTTTATCTCTAATAATGAATTCTTTTTAAGTGATAAAGAATTTTGACTTCTTAAATAAATGGACAGAGATTTAATCTTTAATTTTTGTCTATGAAAAAAATTAATAAAAAAAATCTATTTTATGTACTTCCCAGGTTATTTGATAATTGCATTAACGGTAGTGTATGAGAAGAGGATGTATTTTCTTAAAACACTTTGCTAAAAACTATTTCTCAATTAAACATTGAAATAGTTGGTTCCTGTTTATTTCTATACTCAAAGATAAGGTAGTAAAAAAAAAATACATGATAGCAATAAATAGTTTTTCATAACATAACTCCTCACAAGACCCTTTAATGTGGCTTAACTTTTGATTTTTTTTTTTTCTCTACAAATATCTTCTATTTAAACCCCCTAGCACATTACACAATTTCATAAACAAAAGAATCTCTTACCACTTCTCTTTCCTACTCATAATTTCAATGTCTTGCCAAATAACATTCACATGTCTTTGTTTCTAGTGAAAAAAATAATAAAAACAAGATAAAATTATTTCAAACTTTTTTCCTTAGTTGATTCTCCACTAACAACTACTACTACTCTTCTTTTATCCACACACCAAACTCATCTTCCATTCTCACAATGAATCCTCTTATTTTGTTGGTTATTTTTTTACCTTTTTTTGCACAGTTTTTGGAAGTTGAATCTGTTAGACCAAAAGTGTTAGGGAAAACAAGGTTTCCTATCTCTCAAATCAGTGTGATGGGTTTTGTTTATTGTGATTTCTGCTCAAATAACAGCTTTTCTAGGCACAGCTACTTCTTGCCAGGTAATGTGTAATGTAACTTAATGTTTATGGTTTGCATGTGTTTATGGTTTGGTTTCAAAAGGTTTCAAATATTATGATTAATGTTTACTTTTAAAAAAAAAAAGGAAGAAACATGAAATTATTATTAATTTAATAGAAAATAATCATTATTTTTAACTGTTTTTTAACTCTGCTTTTAAGTTATAAAGTTAAACTCTTATTGTTTTTTTAGTATGCACCTCGTGAAGTTTTCCTTAAAAAAAATTTGGAAATGAAAATATTATTATACATTTTGTCCGAGAATAACAGACATAGTTGATTAATTCACACAAATTTAAAATAAAATGTAAATGAAAGAGAGGAAAAAGTAGTTTTACTAAATTACCCGTATCATGTGATGAGATTTCACATTTACAGTATTTACAGTAGAGAAAAATGTAGATGGACAAACAGTATAAATTAATTTTACACTGTCAATCAATATCAACCGTGTATTCCGCCAAATCACCCACTACATTCCACTACAATTGTATCATATGGAAAAATGATTGATTCTTATTGGATGTCAGTGTAAAATTAATTTATGCATATCCATTAAACTCTTTACGGTAAACATGACCTGTAAATAGTATTAAATGGTGCGCATTTAAGAAAATTATGTTGTATTGAAATAAGCTTGAGGAAATTTAAACTTTATTATTTGAGATTACATGATGAAAGAGAAAATTATTATAAATTAAATTGACACTAATTATTATTTTATACTTTCTTACGGAATTTGAACTATGTCTTTAGTCTCCAGAAGTTAGAAAGTCAAACTCTTACTATTGAGTAGAGACACGATGCCTCGATGAACTTAGTGAACTTAGTGAATACCTGTTTACACATTTTGCTTTGATAATTATGTCCAGGTGCTGAGGTGAAAGTAGATTGCATGTTCAAAGCACTTTCAGCTAAAACTTCAGAACAGATTACACTTTCAGTGAACAGAACAACAAATAAGTATGGAGTGTATAAGCTTGAAATACCATCAATTGATGGAATTAGATGTGCTGAAGGTTCTGAAGTTGTTTCTTCATGTCAAGCAAATTTAATTGGAAGTTCAACTTCTTCTTGCAATGTTCCTGGCTACAAAAGCACTTCTAATGTTGTACAAGTCAAAGCAAGAAGAACCAATCTATGCATATATAGTCTTAATGCTTTAAATTTTAGACCATCCAAGAAGGATATTACTTTATGTGGTAATTAATTAAAGGTAGTAAGATTACATAATTAGCCTTGTTCTTGGCTACTTGTTATCTTCCTTTTTAGCCTATTGAGGGCATAGATGTCATTTGTCTCTCTCATTCTCTTCATTGTTTTGTTGCATTATTTGTTTGGTAACATTATTGTCATATCAATGGTAAAAAAAATAATATGCATGTAGAGAATGAGTGCGGAAGGTTATCTAGGTTACGCAGTTTTTTATAGATAAATGTTAGTTGTTAATACAATATATTAACGGTTAAAGTTTGAATTCTAAACCTCCTAGTCCTCTAACACTCATAATTGTATCCTATTCCTAGCTCAATCACTTGAGTTACGTCTTGAAGACATTTCATTTATTTAGGTGATTAGGTACTGGTAAAATGTACTTGGATGATGTGTTGTATATAATTTTCCTTGTGAAAATATAAAGTTATGCATATTTAGTGAGAAGGAGTGTACAATTTATGAGAGAAGTGAGAAAGAGTGTACATTGGTCTCCAAATTTATCAACTTCATCCCTTTAGGGACCAATTTGCATAGATGAGACATTTATAAACCAGGACAATGCAAGAAACATATCACATGAACTTCTTTTACTCTAATATAATAAAAAAAATAATCATGTCAAGTGATATTAACTATTTTCACTTTATATATCTGAAAAAATAAATCTATTTTCACTTTAAGTATTTAATTAAAATTTCTAAGAAATTTGCATTTTTATTTAAAATTTCTAAGAATGGGCTTTTAAGCTTAATTTTCTTGAATATCATGAAACTTAACTCCCCCCACCACTCCCCCACACGTTTCTTTTATACCCCTAATATACTTTTGAACGTATTTTTCGATTTTTTCAGGCGAAATTTCGGAAAAAATTTTACGACCTAAACGTGTGTCAGAGGGTGCTTTATGTTTACGAACCTGCAACCTACTAATGCAAAAAAGCATGCCTCAAAAAGTGTACAAAGCCTTTGTCAACCCTCTAACGTTGATTTTAGTCCATCACTCTAATGAAAAATGCAAGCTCATTCGAGAGAGATTTTGATTGAGTAATGAAGAAGTGGTACGCATCTTGTCTTTATAAAGGAAAATTTCGGAAAAAATTTCCAAACTTGAACACGAGCGAAAAACTTTTTCTAAACTTAAGTTCAGGGACAAAAACATAAGTTTGAAGGATAAAAGATACTTTGGTGGTGGGGTGGGGAAGAGAAAAATTCCTGTTTTTTTATCCAATATATATATGGGCCCTGAAGCATGCATGGTGCAACTTGCAATTAGACAGAGCCCATGCCAGTGCAAACAAAATGTCAAATAATTATAATAATGTTGGCTTTCTCGCACCAGAGGCGGTAAATCTTTTGAAAAGAGTTCAAAAGGTCATGCATAGTAATGTTGTGTTGCCTAGGTCTATGAATATAGTTTTCCAAAGATTAGATTTTGCTATACATAAAGGTTTAGTGGCGCAGCTTGTTGTCCGTCGACCTTTCATTCATATATATATATATATATATATATATATATATATATATATAAAGTTAGTTTTATATTAAAAAAAAATCATAATAACATATTGTCTCTTTGTGATTGTTTCAAAAAAAAGAATAACATACTCCGTATTACATATTGTCTTTCTGGTCCACAGCTCCAATTTAGGTGTTGGTGCAATAGTGTCGGTAAAAGTTTTTGTAATTTTTATGCATCCAAGTACACCAATACACTCCAAAATTCTGCAAGTATATCCTAACCAAAACATGAAATGGCATACTGAAAACAGGATTAACCAATGAATGTGGTGCATAATAAGGAAAGAAAAGAAGACAAAAAATCTCATATTTGATAGGGATGTTTGTTAAGATTTTTAAAACCAAATTCAACCATTAAATTCATCCGTCCCAAAATATAAGTAAAAATTGGTCAATAAAACTGAATATATTTGGTATAAACTTTGAACCAAATACATCAAAAAAAATTAACTCATTTTTTTCTTATATTTTAGGGCGGGGAAGTTGATTGCAAATTAAAACTAGTTAATTTAAGTTTAATTTGAGAACTATTAACCATCTAAGTACATTTAAATTTTTAATCAAGCTCTCTCATCGATTCTCACAAAAATTTCTCTGTGACAATATTTTAAGGCTGCCAAAATAAACCTTTAATTTATGCTTACTGTTAGATTAGGATTTTATTAATTTCGCAAGAATATTGGTGTTCCAAAATACTTTTTTTCTATTGTTGGAGGCATTGGAGTTTCTATCTATCCTTGGATGAAGCTACAACTAAGTTTTCTTTCATCTAGTAAAAATCGGTTTGTTAGATATTTCTAAAATATTCTTTAGCTAGGCTTGTTTAAGCATCATCAGTTAATTGTACAAATATATAAAATTTAGCTTTTGGTCTAGTGGTTTTATCCTTTTTCTTTTGTCAATATTGTGTGAAATAATGTGTGTTCATGAGTTGATTATCATCTAATGCAATTTTTGTATTATTTATATTAAGGACCCAATTTTTAATGAAAAATTTTGTTTTTTTTTTTTTCAGAATAAAAAATAAAAAATAAACATTATTTTTACTAAAAAAATCATCTTCCAAAGAGCCCTTTTTTAGTTTGCCTTAGGCCTCAAAATGTATCAGGCCGGTCCTAATAAAAAAGGGAGACGTTCACTTAATTTTCACCAAAGACTAAAATTCTAAAATCAGTGTCAAATACATTGACATCTGAATATCACCAAAATAACTTACCCAAATAAAACATCAAGTGTCACTAAACAAAGAATCGTGATATTATTCAAATGAGATTGTCGGTTACTTTTTTTCTTAATAAATATAAAATATTATTAATAGAAAAAGTATTTAATTGGAAGTCCTCATCAAACATGAACATAGTTCAACTCGTAAGAATATTGCATTTTACATATGGAGGGCTGGTAGAGGTGGAATCATGAGTGGCCCATCTAGGCCACAACCCACCCTAAAAAAATTGCAAATTACTTGGTCTCTGCTTCACATATATGAGTGTAGGATACATATATAATAGATAAAATTTTGGCATACTTTTGACATTTTTTTACATAATATAGTCTTATATAATTTTTTTTTTTTGTTATCATAGGTTTAATATAATATATAGATATAATATAAACCCATTTTAAATATAAAATAATCATAACATTGACATTAAAATAAACATACATTAGTCATTAGAGATTAAAAACAAAACAAAATATTTTTTGGATGAAAACGTGTAATATTTTTTATATGAACTAATATTATATTGAAACAAAAACATGTTTAACTATTTTTTTTATATTACTTGCTCTAGAAATGATTCTCGTGATACTATTACTCAGTTGTAACGTTGTTGAAGAAATTGTTGCGGCTTGTTACTGAAAGGGGTGGCGGTGATGACGGGGAAGAAGCGAAGGGTGGTAATAAAATGAATCTTGTTGTGACTTTATACAACGAAATATTAATTCCAATTAATAAATATTTCTAATTTCCTTTTTGTTTTACTTTTTTTAACCAATAATTAATAAATGAGGACCACAATTGAATCAACAATTATTCATAAAAAAGTCGTCATCTCTAAAAGACTACTTATTGGAATTCAATTATGAATTTTTTATCGGAGTTTAGATTTTTTAGATCACTTCGTAGACCGTAGACAACTTGCTCAACACCCAAAGGGTAGTTTTGTCAACTAAAGAATAATATTTTTACTATAAAATCTTGAGCCACCGCATCACTTCTTTTCACTCCCATCCATAGAGAGAGAGATGATGAGGCCAATTAGCAGTGCACCATCATCCTCAACAACCAATGATATTAAGACAAGTAGTAAATCTCCAATTCTTTACATATTTATAAGCATAGCACTAGTGATAATTTTAGTTTCAGTATCATTGCTGATTCTAGTATGCTCCTTCAGAAAACGTGGTTCTTCTCAATCATCAAATGATGAAGAAATGAAACGTGTAATTGCAGAGATTAATTCAGAGCCAGAAATACTTGTGATTATGGCTGGAGAAGATAAACCAACCTTCCTAGCTAAACCAATTATCAATTGTTCTTCTTTGCATAATTGCACTTGTGGTGGAGCTGAATCAAGTTCAACAACATCTTCATTGAGCTTAACCAATGAGCAAAGATTGAATCATTAACTTGTGATTAGAGGCTTAGCTAGGAGTGGTCCAGTCGGGCACGGCCCACCCCAAAAATTTGGAAACTACATAGATGCTCCTATATGTATATAAAATGTGTATATCATATAGATATATTAATTAATGGATGCCAAAATATATTATTTGAGCGTGGTTAGCCTAGCGGTTGGTGAACATGTATGTAGCCAAAGTGACCGTGTTCATCTCCCGCTGGGTTGCTTTTTTAGAAGAAAAATCCGTTGAGTTAAAAAAAACATAGTAGAAATTAAAAGAGGTAGCTAAGATTACTATTTCATGAATAAATTAAGTCTCGGTTATGTTCATTTTAGTTTGGCACGTGTGATAGAGATATCAAATCAAATATGGCTGAAAAGTTGAGGCCAGATGAGGAGGTGACTCGGTGGCGAGTTCTATTCTAACACATCATGGCAAAGATAGCAGACTAAGCGGATAAGCACTTGAATTGGAGGGACATATCCTAAAAAACATGAAGGAATTTAGGGAACGTGGAGAGTAGAGCTCCTCCACTACCTCAACTTTTTTCTCACTACTTCCACTCTTTCCTCCATGACCTCCACTACTCGCATCACCCCTTATATATAATGCATCATAGACACAGGGCCGACCCTGAGCAAGGCTAACACGACCCTTCGCCTAGGGCCTCAAAATCGGTTTGTTTGATATTTCTAAAATATTTGTTGGGTTTGTTTAAGTATTAGCTAATTGTACAAATATATGTAATTTAGCTTATGGTATAATGGTTTTGTGTTCTTTATTTTTTGTCATTTATGTGAAATAATGTTATTTTTTGTTATTTTTTTCATAAATGAAAATCAAAATTCACAATTTTATAGGGACGAAAAACATATTTAATCCTTATTAAAATTCCCCACTCTATGAATGATTCTCATAATACTATGTAATTTCTTTTCTTTTCTTTTTAATAATTTTCCCTTTTTGTCCTTTTTTCCCGGGTCTAGATTCTATGTCCGATAGGATGAAAATATGTGATTTTTTTAGAAATGAAAATCAAAATTCACTAATTTTATAGAGACGAAAAATATATTTAACCTTTATTAAAATTTCCCACTCTAGGAATGATTCTCATAATACTACGTAATTTATTTTCTTTTCTTTTTAATAATTTTCCCTTCTTTGTCCTTTTTATTCCCGGGTCTATATTCTATGTCCCATAGCTTAGTTTTTCTCATAATAAAACTCTTAGCTTATCTAAAAAAATTATTCGATGCATATATTATTTTTATTTTTATTAAGTAGCTAGTGGCTAGAAAAATTCCACTTTTAAAGTGAATATATAATGCAATATTCCTACCAACCAACTGAGTTAATTGAGTTCATGGGACAATGCATATATAATTTTTATTCAATACTTATAATTGATCCAAATCTTTATCCTTTTACTAATATATTACCGCACTCACATATAAATTAAGTGTTATTAATAAAACAAATAAATCTCACTTATCCATTTTATGGGTGAAATTACTTGACAAAAAAACCAGATAAACTAAGTAGCCGGACTAAGAGTGGTTCAAGTGGTGCATGATGTACAACTTATGAATAATATTATAACAAATACAAATTTTACAAAATTCATCGTTAGATTAAAGTTTATATCATATAGATTGTCCATAAGAAAAATTAAAGAAATTGAAAATTATTTGATATGTTATTGAGACTCGTCAAGATTAACGATATTTAATAAAATTCATAAACCGTTAATAAAATTCATAAACCGTTAATCTTGATGTGTTCCAATAATATATCAAATTATTTTTAATTTCTTTAAAACAATTATTCATGACATGTGCATCATACACCAATAAAAATGTTTAATGAGTTTGAGCTAATTAAGTACAAATCATTTAGAAAAATCTAAACTAAAGCCATGCACTAAATCAATTTTTATTGGAATATGCTTAAATTCTTACCGGACTTTAGACAACTTGCTCAACACCCAAAGGGTAGTTTTGTCAACTAAAGAATGACATTTTTACTATAAAATCTTGAGCCGCCGTTTCACTTCTTTTCACTTCCATCCTTAGAGAGAGAAATGGAGCCAATTAGCAGTGTATCATCATCAACAACCAATGAGATTAAGATAAGTAAATGTCCAATTCCTTACTTAATTTTAAGTTTAGCTTTAATGATAATTTTAATTTCAGTAGCATTGGTGATTCTTGTATGTTCCTTCAGAAAACGTGGTTCCTCTCAATTGTTGAATTTAGATGAAGAAATGAAACACGTAATTGTAGAGATTAATTCAGAGCCAGAAATACTTGTAATTATGGCTGGAGAAGATAAACCAACATTTCTAGCTAAACCAATTATCAATTCTTCTTCTTTGCCTAATTGTACTTGTGGAGCTCAATCAAGTTCAACAACATCTTCATCAAGCTTAACCAATGAGCAAACATTGAATCATTAACTTGTTATTGTTATAATAATAACAACAAAATTTTGATGTAGTTTAGAATTTAGACAACGCTTCCTTTGCATATTTCAGTGATTTTGTGAGCACTGAAATATGATGTATGAGTTTTTTTTAATGAATTTCTTATTGAGTCGTACTAAAAAAGTGTTTCAGAAAGACGTTTTTTTGTTTTTTATAGTGATTTAATTTGTTATTGATTTTGTTTGTTGATATGACTATATTAATCTCTATATTCGATTAGCTTAGCGATTGAAGTTCGAAATATATGAATGTGAATCTTGACTCGAACAATTATTAGACATTTTATTTAAGTTATGATTAAACTTTAAAATTCAAATTATTAGAGTTTTTCTCCTAAAAACTCGAGAGATTTAGACGACACTTATTTTAAGACAAAGGAAGTATGTGTTTAGGAGTTCAATCATAGAACAATAGAAAGAATATACTTCCTACGATTATCGTTATAATAAAAAATTCACTTTTTAAATATATTAGTTATTCAATGAATTTAAAATTATATATAGTATTTTTATTTTAAAAGAAAATACTTATAATAAGAATATATTACTGATAATATTTAAAAAAAGGAAATAGTTGAATGGGAAATTACATTATTTTGTCCAGATACAAAAGAATTCAAAATTTCTTTTGTCAAAAAGAAAATGAATTCATAATATGTATTAATAGGGGACCATTACTTTTAACATTATTGCATTCCTTTTTAGAATATGTGTACACATCTTATTTGGATATCTACCGATACACTATTGAGGTGAATAATTTTAATAGGTCTATAAATTAATAAACATTATTTGTGAACCTATTAAAAATATCCACCTAAGTGATTTATTAACGAATATGATATAAATAAGATGTATATCGAAGAATTCACCTTAGAGTATAATATGCAATTTTATCCTAAAAGAATCATTAAAATATAAAAATTAAAGAGAAGTGATAGAAACACTCTTTTTAACACTACTCTCTTTTTAACACTTTTTAACATTTACTCTCGAATTGGTTGAAATTAATGTGGGTCTCTCACTTTAGAAATAGGTCCCACATAAAGTGGTGAGACCCACATGAGATTGAGAGTGAGTACTAATTAGAGAGTGGTTGCACGTGTTGGTCGAAAAATCAAAATATGCGGAGTATTCGTCTGAATGCCCCCGAAATTTGCATGCCCCCGCTATGTATCGTGATAGGAGCATAAATGGATTTGGTTTACAATTATATCTTGACATTCCTTGATCAAGCTATGCTAATCTATGTCACACTCAACATAACAATTGTGAGCTTGACTGATCTAAACTAAGCTACAAGACTAGTTTCTTGATCTGCAAGTAACCTTCAACATTATACATAGCGAACGCAGATCCTCAAAACCCTTCATTTGCCAAGTTTTTGCTGCCATAACCATCCCACAATCACTCCGGAATTTGGGATTTTCTTTTTCTGGAATTTGTGATGTTTGATTCCATATTTTCGAGTTTTTATTTGACGTACCTTTTCCATCTTAGGCATAGTAACTTCTTCCTTCTTTCCCTATATTTTTAAAGTATATGATGATAACTCTTATTTTGTAGAATTGTGCCTATATGAAACTTATTTAATACATTTTGCTTTGAGTTCTATAACCGGATCCAAATTTATTTAATTAGGCGGTTAATGCACGTTTCTGTTTCCGCACAAATAATATGTTTCTGCATTGCTGCTACGATTGTGTTGTCTTTGTTTCTGGTTTGACCTTTTACCGATGTTCGTTGTTCTGTTTGTGATTCTACAATCTTGATTTAATATTGTTTCTGCATAATACCGTTTCAGCTGCTGCGTTACTTTCTGGTTTGCATCTGCATAATTTGTTTAAAATGCTTTGAAAAATAAATTTACATTAAACATGAATCAAATCAATTTTAACAAGTTTCTCCGTAAATTTTCAATTTCCAACTTCGTTTAACACACGTCAACGTGTTTTCATAGGTGATATGCAATAAAAACACATTCCGCTGGATTTTGATTTTTCCGGCACGAAACGTTTTATTAACTATAGAATGTATTAATCAAATGGTAAACTTGGGCTCAAGTTGTTAAATGAGTTTCAGTTAAAGTCGGATCGATTGGAAATATCATAGTTCGACCACTATCTATAACAATTTTTAGTCAAACCATACTTATCTCTTGTGCCGAACTATAAATTACTAAAGACCCTTTCCTCTGAGAGTTGAGACAAAAAAAAATTATAGAATAGAATGCATGAATTTCAAATAAACTAATTTCATCAATAATCAACAATACAAAGAAGACCTTAGTTATTGACTAGCACCAATAAATTCATAAACATAATAAATACTCACTTTTCTTTTCATGAAATGATAGAACCATATAGTAAAAAATAACATAATCATATCACATTAAATATAATAATAAGACCCTATTATATCTGCATCATCAAATCTTGAAAGATCTTCATGACAGGAGCAGGCAAACCAAGAAGCACATTAATGCTTCTCCTCTCTTGACCATGTGAAAGGAACAAAATCACTTCCTTCTCAGGCAATGAAACCGGTCCGGACAAAACAGGTTCTCCCCAACCGAAATCGGTGGTATGAAATGGAAGCCGCGACCAAGTTGTGATCAAAAGTGTACAAGCCAAAGAAGGCCTAGCTCTTGTTACCTCAAAATAATCAATAGCTGATCTCATGTAACTATCAGTGACACTCTTAATTGCTTCTTGAATAGCTTTCACGGTATACGATAAGGGCTTGTTCGTAATTTCACCTGCTTTACAAACCGATTTTGTTAGTACAATTCCATTCCCAAAATACCCTTTTGGAAGTTTTGGTTCAAATTTTGCCCTTCCATCAACAGCAAAAAGAAGCTTTGTTTCTTGTTCTGGCAAAAGTTTAAGTGCTTTTGTTCTAGCTATCCAAACAAATGCCGAAAGAACTTCGAATGTTGTGCAAGATTCAAGAACACCATTTTCATCTTCCATAGCTTTTTTCTTCAATTCTTTTAGTTTCTCAAGATCAAAACAGAATGATCTATACACCATTTCATCTTCATATAAGCTATTTGTATTTGATTTGTCTTCAATGTCAGCAAACTCTTGGTGCAAATGCTCTATCTTTGGCGGATTGCGCGCCTTTAGAATGGTTCTGTCTAGAATTGGAGGGATTGAAAGTGGTTGGCCTCTTGCTAGTTCTCCCCATGAATTCACAAACTCCATAGCTCCAATTCCATCAAACATACAGTGATTCATGCATAGTCCAAGAGAAAAACCTCCACATTTAAACTTTGTTACCTGAAATATAGAATTGCCACTTCAATATTACAATACTAAATGCAAAATGTGAGAGACTTTACTTTCTATCATTTTCAGTCTTATCATGTAAAATGCTTTTAATGTCTATGTGATCGCGTTGCAATTGTAATTGTGGCCGCATCTGCTATATTGAGTGCATGTTTCGATCGGCTGTAAGTTTGACAGAATTATGGTGTGTCACCGTGATTTTGACAAAAGTTGTATTTTTGAGCTTCAATAAAAACATGTTACCACTGTATTTGTGGGATGCAGATTCATTGGTGTAGACTTAGCACGCAGTTTTACACTATAATTAATCCTAGTTATTGATTCAGCTTTAAATATCAGTTTAATACTGTAAAATTATCTCAGTCTTCGATTAGAAATCAGACGGCCCAGATCTATTACAGTGTCCTGTTGTAATTGTGACAAATCTAATTCTGTAATTGTAACCGCGACCACAACTTAAACTTTAACTGTGACTTGTTAGATTACCATTAAGAGCTCCATGAGATAGGATTTAAACATGAGTTTATAAATGGAGTTAGTCCTCACTTTACATGTCAATTTTGTAAGAGGTAAGTTGGCTCAACCCAAATTCTAAGAATTCCTAACATAGAAACGGTGACTTTACTAGGAGTCTAGGACCCTCTTCTGGGTTAACTTAACCAAGTTTTACTTAACTCCTAGCTAAACTCCAGACTATTAGGATTTCCTTTTCGTAAGAACCAAAGAGTTAAAAAGACAAAACGATATAAAGTATCAGTACTGTTGGAACAACTAGTAACAAGCTCATATGACCACGGGGCGGCCAGAGTTTTTCTCCGCTAGCTTAGCTCATGGGCTGCCCCAGTCTCTTCCTGATGCATATGAGTCATACTCGGCATATACTTTTTAACTCAGACATTTTTTTATAAGCCAATATTAATATACTTTTTAGTTTAAGAACCAAATTACTAACAAATTCATAAATCCAATTACATAAAAATTTAGTTAAAAACTCCCAAATAATTCAAGGACTTACCAAATAAAAAATAAATGAAACAAGATAAAAAGATTAGTCACAAAACATACCTGAGCAACCAAAGGAGGCATCTGAAGAATATGTTTAGCATCAGGAATATCATAAACCAACATACCAAGAGTCCTAGGATCAGGTTTTGTAATATCACCAATTTCTTCCATTAAACAATTAGCTTCAGCTTCAACAAAAAGAGCACCTTCTCCTGTACAATCTACAATAAGTTTACCTTCTGAGCTTATACTTAATCTTCCAGCAAGAGGATAATAATGAACAAGAACATCCTTTAATGCATTCTTAATCACTTCATTAGCATTCTCATTTCCCTTTTCTTCATTTTTGAAACAGTAAACAGTTCTTACAATTACAGCTATGTTTTGATCAAGGTTTGATAAGAAATACATTCCTTTCTTTGTTTCTTCAGATGGTTGAACAAGTGTTGGTTCATTTGTTAACTTTACATTAATTTTTTTGTGAAAACCATTTTCATTAGAATTAGAATTTTCCATCTCAAAATGTTGTTGATTAATTCACCTGTAAAACAAAAAAAAAATAACAAAAAAAATGTTTAAAGGTTAAGGATAAATGTTGGAAATGTCACATGAAATGTATGTGTTTAAGGAATGCATGTGTTTGTTTTTGTTATCATACCTGAATTGCTTCACACAAATATGATATGAGAAATGTGACTATGTCTCTATGAGTAGTTGTTATATGTTGTATGATATGATATGGAATGGTATCTTAGGTGTTTAAATAAAAGATTATGATAGAAAATTATTTAATGTGAAGAGGTGAGAGTTAGTTGTTTTTGGACAACGGTACAAGCTACAAAATATGGATTTTTTGGAAAAAAGGTATACTCGAATTACAAGTAATAATATAAAATGGTTTATTTAATTACAATGTCTTATATATTTATGTCATCTCGCAATCGATGTGGAATTTCTTATCATCTCGCGTTCAGCGTTACTAGGATTGCGGCGCGGATATAAATGGTGGATGACCCGATCATAAATCTTATAGCAAGCGGTCCATCGGATCGTGGAGGAGGTTATGATACCATCTTAGAGATTCAAGTCATCCCGTAACCGATGTGAAATTTCTTAACATAATGTTTTTGAAATATATTAGACAGATCGGTTCAACTTGAAATAGTCTCTTTTTTGTGTTAACTTTGCAATCTTAGGAGAATGAGGTTCTAATAATTCATTGTTCGTTTGAAATGTAAGTAAACTCTAACCAAGAATTATTTATTCTAAAAATTAAACTTGAATTTTAAGAAAAAAATCATTTTGCTAGTTGGCTCATAGTCTTTTAAGACATGATTGAATAATTTGTATTGCAGTTACTCCAATTAATTGTTTTGTTTAAAAAATATTTTTTTGTCACTAATTTAGTGACTAGAGTCACACTTATGTGGGAAATCTCGAATTTGAATCTAAACTCCAGTATATATTTTGAATGCATTTGTTTCGCTCCTCTCCTTTCAATCGAGTTACTTTGTAACTCCCTTTTTTCTGGAACAACTTATTGTTCTTCGTCCAAGGATTTTTGTAGCTATCAACTGGATTGTATTAAAAAATGTTTTCATAATACTTTCTTATTGGATTCTCACAATATTACTTGATTAATTGAATCTCAATTAAATTTATTTTAAATTTTTTAGCTTGCTTTCCCTTTGTGAATTTTTGGATTATGTTTATGTATATGGGTGAGGTTAGGCCACTAGTAAAGAGACCTAAGCAAAAGGACCAAGTCAGAAAAGAGATGTTTCAATTGCCTTATTTGGTGAGGTTGGTGACCATCTCATTTGATAACCTAATATTTTACTTCTTGAGTTGTCACTTTATTTGAAACAAAGGATGAAAATAAAGGAAAAGTAAAATAAATAGTTGTTGCTTCCTAGATGATGAAACAAATATGAACTATTCTTACCTCACATCATCATTTTTGGCAGTGTTAGGAAAAGTTGCATCACTGAGTAACGAATTCATTTAAATTGTTTAGTGAATTGTTCAGTGAATTTTGAGCATTATTTCACTTAATACTTTTATAAATTTAAATTTATTTTATACATATTTCTATTTAATTATTTTTTATTTTACTAACTTATTTTTAATATTGTCTTTCATAATAAATAAGACACAAATGAAATTACACATTTAATCTAATAGTAGTGCAATTTAAAATTGGCCAAAGTTTCTTGTAAAAAGACCAAAGAATTTGTCACTTTTATTTCTTATAAAAGACCGAAAGGAGTATTATAAAAATAAGAAAGTTTTTTTAAGAAAATAAATTGGGGAAGAAAATGGAATCATTAAATAAAATAATATTAATGATTATTTTACGGGGTTTCTGAGAAAATTTTAAATTGTATACATTATTAAGGCCAAACATATCAAATAAACTCTCAGCAGTTCCTTTCTATTAATCAATGAAAAAACATGTCTCTACGTACTACTGCATTCAAGCTCTTGCCTTCAATTTTTGTCAATTTTTAAACCAGGAAAAATTGAATTTTTGAGAATTGGTTGTTTGTCAAATTAAAAGCCATGTCCATACGTACTGCTTGTTGGGTTGGGGCAGTCGAGAATCATCCACATTGGACTTAAAAACAACTCTACAAGTGAGTTGAACACCACACTTTTACCCAAAACCTTAAGGCGTTAGGTTTATGGGTCATCTTACTTATAAAGTGTTCAACCTCCATTTTTCTAAACAATGTGGACTTACTCACTCACACTTGTCACGACACTGCTTTCAAGCCAACCCCTTCTGCCTTCATTATTTTGTCAATATTTTTCTAAATTATGTAAAATGGTCATGGCACCATCAAAATGATTTAGGTCCAGTTGAATTAGTTTATTTTTGAACTTATGCAATTTTTATGTATTTTTATAAGTTTTTCAAGGTAGTTTATGATAAAATAGCTTATAAAAATACAATTTTCACTAGTGTGAACTTATAAAATAGCATAAAACTTAATTTATATTACATAAGTTGTTTGCATAAGTTCAAAAATAAGTTAATCCAAACGGACTTTTAGTATTTAATAAATGCAATAGTGATAATTTAACAAAAAAAAAATCTGATTTAATTATTTATTAATGAGACCCATTTAAATTATTGTTAAAATGGGATAATTAAAGTTAGAAGAATGTTAACTTTGTATTCTAAGAACGCGTTTTAAAGAACTCGATTTAGAAATATTTATCTTGGAAATTCGATTTTGTTTAAAATTTTATTTTCTATTCAATCTAAAAAATTTACTTTTTTTTTTATAAGCTAAAAAATTTACTTTTGAATTTACTTGCGAGTTTTTAAGGCACAAGTTAGCAAGACATTAATGTTTTTTAAAGGTGTTGGAGTCATTTAGTATTTACCAAGTAGTAACATTAAAAGTAGTGTTAGTACAAACTCTAAACAAAGTAACATAAGCACGAAACTATTTTATTCACTATTACAACAATTTTTGTAGCAAGTTACATGAATTCTTTTGTGTGTCTATCAAGAAACAAGACTTCTTGTGATTTGACAATAGCCTTCAGCTATACAAAGGAGAACAGCGTTTAATGCAAAAGCTGTTGAAGGCAGTTTTGAAATTTCAATAGCTTTGAGTATTAATCACTCAGCCTCTAATGTGATTCTGCTTCACAAAATAATCTCTTATTTTCGGTTTTATAGCTGGAACTGATAAGTCAAGCTTGGCCGCACCTACTCAGGCAAGCAATTCCTTCTTCTAGATAATCTTCCCTGTTAATCCAAAACTCTGGTGCATCCTGTGTTTTAACAACCAAAGACAAACTTTCATGGATGATGCTTGTTTTCAAACTGAGAAAGACCCAAATTATTTGGATCTTCTAAAGTAAAAGATAATTTAGAGCTATAAACCTTGATAGTAAAGAAAAAACTACACTTGGGGTCCTTTAACTTAATTTAAAGTTTCAAACGGGTCAGTTATCTTATTTTCATGTCAAATTAGTCTTTTATGATCTTAAAAAATGTTTACGCCGTTTAACCAACTTTCGTCAATAACTTTTTAAACAACGGTTTATAATTTTGCACTTGAGATTAGTCAAATCCAATAACATTCACATCTACTAAAGGTATATATAGCAACAAGCCAAAGATCAATATTTAACTCAAACCTTCATTATTCCTGCAAGGACAGCACCTCCAAGGTACACCATGTGCTTCCTACGTGGTGGATCCTCGATTCTTAATCGTAATTTCTGATAATCATAACATGAAAAATGAGAACAAGTTAAATTGAATGAAAGCAACATTTTCTCTCATTCTCTGCCTGACTATAAAAACAGCTTAGACATTATACAGTAAGTGCATAATAGATAAGCACTTGATAAGTTGTTTTCGATAAATGTTAAAATACAGGAAGAAAAATAGGACCATAAATAATACACACAGGATATACATGCAGAATCAAAAAGAAAAGAAACCTGAAGTTTACCTTCAGACCGTCTTTGTTGCCCTTCAAAACAACATCAAGATAACGATCAAGTATTTCTCTTTCCAATCTGAAAATGGGGGACAGAAAGAAAACAGATTTACCAACTTTATTTTGGAAACACACAGACATCATGTCCAACAGATAAAAATATAAAAGCAGATATTCAAAACAATCTTAGACTCTAGAAGTATATCATTATAACAAGAGTTAGGCATCTTTAAATGGTATATGCTTATTTCTAAAAAAAAATGGTGTGTGCTTAGGTAAGTAACTTAGCTTGCTATATGTCCAGTTTATAACTGTGTATAAAAGCTACTCATTTAACTGAGATGAAATCTACGGAGACGTACCTTAAACATTTGACTATTGGACAATAGGTGAGTTTAATTGGTAATACATATGATGCATTACCTATTACTATATGAGTTTAATGGAACATGTGTAAACTGTAAACCAGTTTGACATTGACACTAATGAGTCCATTGTATTGCTCAATCATCCCACTCTTGTAAATGTACATTGAAGTTGATTGTATAATAAAGTGGCAAACTAGTGAAGTAAGTTCTTATTGGATGCCAATGTAAAACTACTTTACATTAACAGTGCATGCCATTTAACTCGTTACTATATAGAATTAAAATATCATAACCATGGATTTAGCTGAAAAATAAACTAATGGATTCAGATCAGAGTCATTCAGTACATGTTCAAAGAACAGATATATTGGTGATAAAAAAACTCAGCAACAAAAAGATTAAGGACAATTAGAACTATGTAAATATTATCTTTGTTCAACAAAGAGAAAAATAAAAAAGACACAACGTTATTACTTATTACACCTCCACACAACTCTACGACTATGCGACAAAATATTCTCTTTGTCCAATATTGGTAACCTACTAACCTATATGGCTATGCTACAAGATTGTGTTCTAGAGTATCATAAAAAGGAATATATTGAGTGTAACAAACACATTAACATGATTGGCCCATTAGCTCAGTTGGTTAGAGCGTCGTGCTAATAACGCGAAGGTCGCAGGTTCGAGACCTGCATGGGCCACTTTTTAAATTTTTCCCAATTTTATCTCTTTTCAGCCTTGACACTAATGAGAGTCCATTGTATTGCCCCATCATCGCACTCTTGTAAATGTACATTGAAATGATTGTATAATAAAGTGGCAAACTAATGAAGTAAGTTCTTATTGGATGTCGGTGTAAAACTACTTTACATTAACAGTGCAGTGCATGTCATTTAACTCGTTACTATATAGAATTAAAATATCATAACCGTGGATTTAGCTGAAAAATAAACTAATCGATTCAGATCAGAGTCATTCAGTACATGCTCAAAGAACTCATATATTGGTGAAAATAGAGAAACTCGGCAAAGATTAAGGACAATTAGAGCTATGTAAAGGAGAAATAACCAACCGGCTAGGTAATCCAGGATACATGGTGCTCCCTCCACTTAAGACAATGTGTTGATAAAGCTGCAAGACAAAAAAGCTCAGAACATTACATGGAATAAATTGCATGACGTTTTCAAAATACAGAAGAAGAGGAAAGAGGAATGTTCTGTGCAAGTTATATACAAGATCCTCTAGACGTGGTTTTAATCATAAGTGTAAGTTCTTCAATTTAAGGCATATTTATTCATGAGCCAGGATAGATGGGGAAATTTTAAAGTGTATTAACTCGGTATTAATCATATCCCAACTCCATATTAAATGAAAAAACAAGGGAATCTGAAACATACAAAAGAAAGAGAGGAGAGGACACAGTGGATCCAACAGATATGATAGCTGGTTAAAAGTAGAAAAGAAGAATAACTAAATAACGTGATGACTGCTATTTAAAGACAACTAGAAGGGGGAAATGAAATCACATTGGAGGTGCTGAGGTGATGCATCTAATTGCTTTCATAGATGTCGTTTCAGAAATGGTGGCTAAGTTCGAATATTATTTCACACCCGAGTAGTTAAATTTTAAGATATGAAAGATACCATTACATACTTTAAAATCTTAAATAGAGATAAGCTAAACAAATAACTTATGATATTAAAGAATATAATTTCAAAAGGAGCATCATACCATCATCCGGTTGTCGATATCCATTTCTTGAATGCAGCGAAACACCATGTCAGCCATTCCATCACCTTCAACATCTATAAGTTCCTGTAAGAAGGGGGAAAACGCCAAGCAATCATAAGCCATAAAATTATACATGCTGTATATTTTGCTAGAACTATAATAGCACATCATAAAAATACTAATGTTAAAGAAACCTTCTATATGATAATCATTCTGATAGGGTTTTGAAAAGTTGATTTAGAGAAAACATGAGTGAAATGGGCACCAAATACCTACCGGTGTGAAAAGAGCCTCAGGGGCCTGGAACCTTTCAGTGCCTACTTTAATGACCCTCCCATCTGGAAGCTGATTTAGAGAGTGCAAATCAATAAGTGACATCAACATAAACAGTATATGAAAAACAACCACCTTTTGACATACACGAACCCTATGTTTTTAGTCCTCCAACAACTTGGGGCAATTGCAGTTAATCCCTAAAGTTTTAAACATATCTTTTTGTCCCAAATGTTTTGAAATGTGCTACAATTGGTTCCAGTTGTTTTGTTTTAGTCTCTATAATATTTTTTTTTCCTTATTAGTCCATGTAATATTCATTTTAAAACGAGTAATTGAACATAAATTAAATATTACATGGCCTGAACACAAGAAAGAAAAAAACTTATAATGTAGGGACAAAAATATATCATCGAGGACCGGCAGTTGTAGCATATTTCAGAAATTGGATGATGAAAAACTACTTTTGAAAGTTTAGACACTAAAATCGACAATTACCATAAGTTTGGGGACTAAAACTATAATTCACCATAACAGTAATAATAATTAGAATAATACTAATACTAATCCTACTACATATTACACACATGCATTAAGGCACAAGAACTGTGAATTGGTTTACAGAAAACTTTGAAAAGTATATGAAAATGAAACTCGCAAATGAACATTTTTAACAGATTAGGAGAACTTGAGTCATCTGTGCCTTTATCTTCAGGCAAATCATTTCGATTAGAACTAATCATATACAGATTTCAGGAAATTTAGGATATCAACTTACAGTATAGTTCTTAACAAGGATAGTGGTCTCAAGCCCCAACTGATATTCCCTCTTGTAGTCATAGCTGCATTAAAATAGATGAGCTATTTAGAAAAACTTATAGATCACACAAAACCAATTTTGGCTTGAGATTTGTTACCAACCTTATATAGCATAGCTTCTCTTTGATTTCCCTAACAGTCTCAAAATCAGCAGTCCTATTCACTGCATATCTTGAGGAAAGAAAAATGTGTTCCAGTTAGAATTGAAGCATAAAAAGGCTCAGCTTTTCATAATACGGATACTGCAACTCAAATGAAAAGAAAATAGCGCTCACCCCCTCCTTGAAAGCAAATCAACAAGATAGGAAGTTATATGTCGGCCAGCTACATTCATTCGTTTCGTCAGATGAGGGAATGAATAGCCATCAACAACTGGAACCTGGACCAAAATCAAAACTTTCATTACTAACATTTTAAGAATGAATACTTAAAATAATTTATTTTTTTTCATAAAACTAAACTTGTTAACTTCCTTAAACCATGGATCTACACATTCCTTGTGTGCCAAGATTATAATTGGTGAATGGATGATCAGTCAGTATATCATATTCATAAACTGTGCTCCAAGAAATAGAAATGATGAATCACATCATTTCACCATTTCAATTTTGCTTCAAGCAAAAGCCATACAGGAGAGTAATAATTTTCTTTCAGAGAATTGATTTAAATGTACTTCACCAATATTAGATTTACTTATCTCAAAACTGCATGGAACCATTAAGGATGTATCGTATGATACAATACCAAATAAAAGATAGAATCTTAATCTAGCAGTAGCACCATCTTAGTGATCGCCATGATAAACATAATTAAGAAACATAGATGCAAATTAATTACCACATGAGTGACACCATCACCCGAGTCTATAACTAATCCAGTAAGCAAACCTAAGACAGACAAAGAAATGTTATGAAGGCACAAAGAATGCATATTGATAAAGGAAGAGAATTTTCCAAGAGACCGAATAATAAAGGAAGCGCAAGTTAGCCCTATTTTAAAACCTTGAAAATTAGGATATATGATGTATAAAATAAAATTATACATTATAAAATATCCAAGGTTTATAAATATCTATATGTTATTATAATTAGAGTTAGTAGTTTCCAAAACTCTAATTAGGATGAGATACAGCAATTATGGGGTGTAACTCTATTGAGGATGAGATAAAAATAAAAAAAAACAACAAACAAAACATCAACCTTCACTCATCTCTATAAGCACCTTGAGCATATAATGTTAGAACAGCTTGGATTTGGATAAACACTCCAGCAAAATTGTACTTCTCGAACATTGTCTCAACCTGCCAGGTCAAATAAAATAAACAATAATATTAAGAAGAATTAATATGCAAGAAATCAGCAAAAGGAAGCACACAATTGGTCCACAAACCATTTTTTCTCGATTCTTTGAGGGATTAAGAGGCGGATCTGTGAGTAGAATCTTACAGTCTTGAGGGTTAATCTGTCAAGGAAAATCGTGTACCAGAGTTAGCTACAAAATCAGCACAGTCATAGTTGAAAGAACAATGTGAAAGAAGAAACAGAAGGTTACTTTTAATTCATTGTAAAATGCATGATCCCACACATGATTCATGTCATCCCAGTTTTGAACGATTCCATTGGTCACAGGATAAGATATATCAAGCTGATGCCGCAGGTCTTCACATCCTTCGCCAACAACAATATCCTACAGAGAACATGATTTAAAAAGTAAATAAATAGATAAATAAATCTCACAAAGACCTAAGCAACATCGTAAAAACATGAAATTTAAGTGTATGTAATATTATATATAGTTTGTGATAACTAGGCTTAAGACCTAACTCAACCCCACAAAACTGACTTGTAAGATGAAGACTGCCCAAGCATTGTAAAGAGTACGCAGAACATATCTCTAGTTGATGACACCCACTTCCATTCAGAAATGGACATCTGAATTCTAAAGAGTGGATTAACAGGGGTGGCATGCCAGGGATACACGTCCACGACTGAACATTTGGAGCATGAACAAATGCAGGTCGAAAAATCTTTAATCATCAATAACAGATCTAAAATAAGCTCAAATTCCATCTTATAATTTGGGATTAGGACTTAACTAAACCCCACAAAACCGACATTTAATGTGTTGACAAATGGGGAAGAATAACATAGATTTTGGCCCAATAACAAGGATATGTCTGTATGACTTATTTGAACTTATCTACTAGCATAAACACTTGTGAGACTATTTGGATTGGTTTATTTATCTTTTGTTATAGAAATAAGCTAATAGCTTATATATAAACACTTATACGATAAAGCTTGTATGTTGTAACTTATAAGTGCTTAATTAAGTTGTTTATCTGAACATGACCCAAGTCTGGAATAAGCTCTCTTATCATCTTAGAATTGGGCTTAAAGGTCTAACTCATCCCACAGAACTAGTTTATGAGCATACTACTATTCCGGTCATATCTCTAATCATCGCGCAAATCTCAACAACTAAACACGGAGAATCACTAAAAACATTAATGTGATAATCCTAATCATACCAACAACCAAATGTCCAAATGTCATATCATGGATCAAACAAAGTACATATAATAATCCTTTAAAGGTATGTTTGGCTTACCTTTAACTCTTGCTCGGTAAGCGATTCTTCGTAACGGAGCATTGGTCTCCCAACCACACAAGGAAAAACGGAAGTAGGAAAATTCTCACCAGCAAAACCACACTTAACATACTGTATTAACATAAAAACACAAATTAACTAATTAATTAAATAAAACAATGTTATTAAATATAAAATTCGATAACACAAATTTCATGATATATCTAACTAAATTTTTATGCTAATTTGAGATTTTGATTTAAGTTTCAAGATCTCTTTGGAATGGATCCATTGCAATGCGAGTTTGATTTAGAAATGAAATGAAGAGATTAGTGAGAGAAAAGTTACTCCGGTTCCGTTATCGCAAACGACGACGTTTTTGCTGTCCATGGTGCGTGATGCGGTCGGTGGGTGGATTTGAGTTTCAGTTTTGGTTCGGTCGGAGATGGCGTAGTGTATCAGTAAACACTCTTCTTTGTTAGAACGTCTAGTCAATCAATGGAACTTAAGTTAATTAAACGACTTCATGCTTGTCGTTTTACTTTCTTTTTTTTTACTTCAACAATAAAGTTATATGGGCATGGCATAGCATAAAAACTTAATGGGTGCTGTTAACATGTGCATATAGGGCACATGCTAAAGTATCTATAATTAGAAATTGTCATTTAATATCACAAACGAATTTAATGCTTAAAAGATATAATACACATGTTTCGAGAGAATATTTCTATATTAGTAGTCTTAACATGTGCCTTAGGTGCACATGTTAACATTTGCCTAACTTAATTTTACAACCCCAAATAATATAACTAAAAATTAGATAAGTCATTTTGACTTTTATTGAAGCTCTCAAGCACATTTTTGTGTCGTGTTAAAAAATGACATTGTCTAGCACCCAAAATCACTAATGCATTATAGCTTATCACAATGCATTAAAGGCAAAAAAAGAGTCTATTCTTTGATGAAATTTAGGTTGCGATCCTAGATAAACATACAAACAAGAATGATGCATCAATATTGTATTTCGGCTTGCTAAGGGAGGCTTCCTCCACCCAGTTGGCCTAGGTGTCGTATTTTATAAAATACTTCGCCATTTTTTAACTACTCCTTAAAACGACTCCTTAAAATCAAATTGTTGATTTCTTTAAAAAAAAAAAAAAAGATTTCAGTTTATAAATGATGTGTTCTTATACGGTGTCGAAATAAGTGTCATATTTATTATAAAAAAAATAAAAATAAGTGTCATATTTATTTAAATGCAAATAGTATATAGCATAGTCAAAAAATGATGAGGGGGTATGAGAACAAAAACCCACGTTTACAAAATCAAGAAAAGCTAATTACTACCATAATCTATTCTGGCCCAAACCCGACCCATAATTTAAAAGCCCACATTTTCATAACCCTTTTAAGTTCACCTCACACACAAACCATTAGGGTTTCTCTTTCATATAAGTTTTCTCCTTCCTTCCGCCACTTCCATCAACAACAACAGCAGCAATGGTAACAACTCTTCCACTCTCTCTTCAATTCGATCTAAATAGTTTTCAACTTATTCTGAAACGCGATTATGTTTTATTTTACAGGCACCAAAGCGCGGTGGAAAAGCACCAGTTGCAGCTGCAAAGAAGAAGCAACCAGAGAAAGTGGTTAACCCACTTTTCGAGAAAAGACCTAAGCAATTTGGGATCGGTGGTGCTTTGCCTCCAAAGAGAGATTTAACAAGGTTTGTGAAATGGCCTAAGAATGTTCAAGTTCAGAGGAAGAAGAGGATCCTTAAGCAAAGGTTGAAGGTTCCACCAGCACTTAACCAGTTCACTAAGACTCTTGATAAGAACCTTGGTAACTATAATTAATCAATTAATCATTTTTTGGTTTACTAATTTTTTCTTGTTATAAAATGGTAATTATTAGTTATGAATTTAGATTTGTGTTTTTGTTAAATGTTAACAAAATTATTAATTAATGATTTGTGGTCAATAAAATTAGGGTTTTTTTGTTGTTGTTATTGTTGTTGTTGATTTGTTTCATATTGAAGTTACATAGAAATGTTTTCAGTTGTTGTTGTTATTGATTTGTTTAATGTTGCAGTTTAATATGATGTTTTAAAATAAGGTTGTTTTGTCTGATATGTTGATCTTGTATGATTTGTTGCTTGCTCATGTCTGACTTTTGATTGTGTTTAGTTTTGACTTGTTTATTTTGTTTAATGCTTGTAAATTGTATATGATGATAATGCGTGTGGTGTATTGATGTTTTTGGCTTTGATTTGTTTATTTTGTTGAGTGCATGTAAATGGAATATGACAGTAGGTGTAATCTTTGAATACCGAGAAATGTTGGTTTCTATTTGATGAATAATTGATATATGGAAGTTTCGCTTTTGTTGTTGCTGCTTCATTAATATTTATGAAAATGATGTGATATCAGACAATTTGTACTTGTATGGTTTGTTGCCTGTTAGTTTATGTGATTTTTTGTTTTATTTTTATTTTGTTTAGCTCAAATTCAGTTGATTTGTGATTGTTGTTTTGTATTTCACTATATGACTATTGAGATATTGTTTTTGATGTATATTGGTTATGAATATCGTCATTGTTTTGAGTATGTGATTATTGATTTTACTCTATCTACTTTTTGCAGCCACAAACCTTTTCAAGATGCTCCTCAAGTATAGGCCAGAGGACAAAGCTGAGAAGAAAGAGCGTCTTTTGAAAAGGGCTCAAGCCGAATCTGAGGGCAAAACTGTTGAGACAAAGAAGCCAATTAATGTGAAATATGGTCTTAACCATGTTACATATCTTATTGAGCAGGTATTGTGACATATGATGTTTATGCAAAATTATGCATAGTCACATCTTAGTTTAGTGATTTCTTACTAAACAATGACTTATGTCCATCTCAGAACAAGGCACAGCTTGTTGTGATTGCTCATGATGTCGACCCAATTGAGCTTGTTGTCTGGCTTCCAGCATTGTGCAGGAAGATGGAAATTCCTTACTGCATTGTTAAGGGCAAAGCACGTTTGGGAACCGTAAGTATTACCCAATATCTTCTCAGAAATTTCACCTGTGCATTTATAATGTTACTGATTCGGTTGATTGCAATTTTTGCAGATTGTTCACAAGAAAACTGCTGCTGTTTTGTGCTTGACCACTGTCAAGAATGAAGACAAAATGGAATTCAGCAGAATCCTAGAAGCCATTAAGGTAGTTCAACTTTTGAGTTTTGTTTGCTTTGTTATTCTCTAATAGATTAATAAATTTAACTTAATCTGATTCTGATCTGTTTTTCTTGCTACTGTTTAGGCCAACTTCAACGACAAGTATGACGAATACAGGAAGAAATGGGGTGGTGGTATTATGGGTTCCAAATCTCAAGCCAAAACTAAGGCCAAGGAAAGACTCATTGCCAAGGAAGCTGCTCAAAGAATGACCTAGAAATTTCATATGCTTTTGGTTATTTTAGAACTTTGAGTTTTGTTATTCTTCTATATTTTTGGTGGAGCTTTTAAAGACAAGTAAAATGTGCAATTTTCCTTTCATTCTGCTGTTAGCTTGTAATCCACAATCATGGTTTCAATACCTGCACTTTTTGCTGATTTATTTCAGTAGTTGTTTTAGACTTGAATATCGTTTGTGTTTTTTTGTCTTCAAAAGTAACCTGCCTATTTTCTAATTTACTGATTTATTTATCCTTGTACTTTGCTTGAACCCTTTTCAGTTATTTGTTGATGCATTATTATACTTTTCCTCTATTATTTTATGTTAATCTTGTGTCTGATTTTTATCATCAATTAAGGTTATCATATAGATATATATTCATAATTTCATATGTAACATGTTTTGATCAACATATTTCCGTAGTACCATCTTTTTCTATTCAAAAACATATGAAGTAATTTAAAAGATTCAAATAATTTTTTATTAGTGACTTATCGTATTATGAATTTTGAAGTATAAGTATAATGTCTTATTTTGGAATGACCAAATTTTATTGAAGTTTTTTTTCGGGTATCGATTTGATAATTTTGGATCATGTCATTGAAAATTAGGGATTCTTTGAAATAGTTTTCAAATACTCTTTTTTAGTATTCAAAAATTAAAAAAGAAAAAACTTGTTTGAAACTCCTGTTTTAAAAACTGTTTTTAATTTTATTATTTTAAAAACTAAAAAACAGAAACAGGTTATAGGTGTTTTACTTTTTAAAAACTAAAAGTCTTTTAAACAGGCTCTAACTCTTTTTGTTTTTAGAAAATGCATTTCACCCCTATGAGCATGATTGATGGGTTGAAAAATAAGAGATTAAACAGGACAACTTTATGTGATCTGAAAATGTGCTAGCTAACTATAGATTAAGCAATAATTAGAGATCATAGGTTTCAATATCACATAGGAATATTTTGATGATATAAGCTTCAGGAGATTAGAGATGATAGTGGAGCTTTCAACATCACATAGGAATATTTTGATTATATAAGCTTCAAGAGTCTTTGATAAGCTCTTCTGGAAGTAGGTTGAGATTTGGATTTGTCACGGTTAATAATTTTGAACATAGCTATGATGTGAAGCAATCTATCTTAGTGCCCAAATTTGTCTTTCCTTCAAAAATAAGTAAGTTTCCATCTTTCCAAAGCCCCTAAATATTAATGGCCAAAAGATAAGATATGTTTGTTACTTTGGTGACTCCTTGAGGTGCTTCATTTTATTTTGTAATTTTTGTATTATCTGTGTGCAATTGTATGATTTCTCAAGTTTTATGGGTCCAAATGGACAGTAAATGCTTCTTAAAAAGTTTAATTGATTTTTTTTTTGCACCCTCGTCCTTCTCACACCCACTGCTTGTTCGTTTTCAATTTTACCTCTTCTGCTACTTAAGAAACAAACTTTGTGGCTGGAAAATCATTGGTCGTGCCAGTCACAGGCTTCACCAAACGTGCTTTTGGTTGCATGTACACGGCCGTGGCTGGCTTGTCATCCACTTTTTAAACAAAATGAGTAATTCTAGGGTCACATCTTCTAATACACTCATTAAATACATTTCAATTTTAACTAACCATGTCATCCACTTTTTAAATTTATTTACCTGCTACCGTTTAACTATTAATTCTATATTTATATTTTGTTATCATTCTTTGAATTTTAACCATGACTGTCTCTACTCTCTACCTTTCTCGTGATTGGTCAAATTCTACTCTGTTAAAAGTTCTTTTACCCAAATTGACACACTATTTCCAAACTTCAACAAAAGAAACTTCGAGATCTATATTGTTTTCTCCCAAATAATGTCAAAAAATGATTAATAATCTTATTGCAGTCAAAAAATGATTAATAATCTTATTGGTCAAATTCTACAACATTTAAGAAGATGTAACTCTACACAAAATTGCAGTCAAAAAATGATGAATAATCTTATTGTTCTTTATCCAAAGTAAGGAAAAGGAAAATAAAATAAAATGGGGTTATACATAAAAAACTTGACCAACATTTAAGAGACTCTCATGAGGAATATTTAAGAACATACTATTTTCCCTGCATATTTTCCTAAGAAACGCATATATATAATCAATGGCTATTTTCTTGTAGAAACTTGAACCACTACTTGCCCTCACAATTGTGTTTCCAAGTATATGAACAACACCAGCTTCTCTACACTTGTTTAAAAATTCAAGTTCATCAACCTCAGTACAATGACTAGAAGATTGAACAATAATATTCAAATAAGATGGTGATCTTGAATGAAGTGTCGAATCTACTGATGAAATTGACAAATCCACATTACTCGATGAAGTTGTGTTTCCATTGTTATTATTCACTTCAATTTGCGGTTCACATAAACTGTATTCCGAATCTGAGGAACATTCCATCATCATCTCGAGTCGAACAGACATGAAAAGGTTGTCAAAGAGCTTCTTCTCGAAATCATCGTCTTTCTTATGCAGGTCTTTATATCCATATCGCGCTACACACCGAAAAATGTGGAAATTATTTGGTCCGACACGCCTGATAAGGAACCGTTCTCCTTCTGGGACAGTGTAGACAGGAAGATATTTCACACAGACGAAAACAACAACAGAATGGATGGCTGGTAGGTTTGTAATGAAATGAGAAAATATGTGGGGAACTCCACTTGCGAGCTCTGTATAGACTAAACCGATTCCAGGGACACGAACTAGTCCTAAACTGGGTCCGAGATTGAGAAGCCATGCCATTGAGACTTTGCTATGCAATTCAAACTCGTAGCGCTTCACCGTACCATAATGCCAAACATACATAACAGTTAAAAATACTCCAGCAATTGCAAGGGGAACCCATCCACCTTGATCAATTTTGAAGAGTATAACAGAGAAGTATGTACATTCGACAATCAATGATAAGCCGGTGAACAAAACAACAAGAATCCAATGACACTGCCAAACTATTATCATGACCAAAGTCATCAGCAATGTTGTAAACAACATGACTAACACAACTGCAGTGCCTGTCATTACAATTAATATTATGCTTGTCAATAAGAATAATAAAACTCTTAAATTTTGTTAATTCCTATGTTGTAAATCATTATTTTTTCACTTTATGTATTTTTCAATATCTTCTTTGGATAATTTAAATTTCCTATCCTCACAAGTTTTACATTCTCTCACTTCTAATAAATTTATTTCTTACTAGAAAAAAGATTGAAAAAAATGCACACATGAAAGATTTACCATAAGCATTTCCAATTTGGCTTTCATTTCTAAATCCGACAGTAACAGCAATGCAAAGAACCATAAGGATCCAATTGATATCCGGAATATATATCTGACCAGCAAACGTTTTCGATGTATGTACAACTTTGACTCTTGGGAAACATCCATGAGCATGAGCTTGTTTAATGATTGAAAAGGTTGCAGTTATTGTGGCTTGGCTTGCAATTATTGCTGCCAGTGTTGCAATAACAAATACTGGCCAATATATTTTGTCTGCATATCTAATGATAATTAACATCTAACAGAATTAAGAGTGAATATACAAATTGGTCAACAAAATTGTAAACATTGATCAAAATAGGCTCTAGTATTCTGGAATTGGTAAATACATTCCTAAAGTTGTAAAATGCCGCTCAAAATAGTCCATTTGTAAACCATTGTTTTCGTTAGAGATTATGAAGTAAGGGAGTGTTTGTTTCCCGGAGTAAAAATTAATCCTAGGAATAACTTTCCCAGGCATAACTTTCCTAAGAATAAATTTTTTTTAAAAAAGGGTTTGGATAGTTTTTTTATTACCTAAGAATCTTTTATTTCAAATTCTTTTAATTCCTACAAAATTTATTTCAAATGTTTGGATATGTATCTTTGTCACTTTGAAAATATTTATAAAGATGAAACTATGTGTATGTAGTGGGCTAACACAATAATGCCTACATAGTAACCGTCAGGAATAAAAGATTACACCCACTATGAGAGGGGAATAGAAAGCCGAACTTCATGTGTAAAAAAAATTTCTGGATAATTATTTCTTGGGATAAATTTTCTATTCCTTTAAAATCAAACATAGGAATTTTTATTTTCAGCATTAGATTCCCATATTTAGAATCTGTGAAACAAACGCTCCCTAACACATTAATCAGATATGTCACATTGTATGTTGATCTCCGTCAATATCATTTTACCAAGGATTGATTCGCCAATGAAATTTAGGTGATTGCAAGGTTAAATCTTTCAGTAAATTATTTTACTTGCAAATTATCTTTAAAACACCTAAATCTCTTGAGCAAAGTAGTATTTGATATGGTGGCATTGATGTGGGATCAACATGGAGGGGTCATACACTTAGTTAAAGTGTCACATCATAGTCCCTAATGATAAAAGTTTACGTCAACGAGACGATTTTGACTGATACCTAATAATTTCAGGAATGTATTCACCAATTCACAAAAATCAAAGATTATTTTGACTTATACTTACAATTTCAATGATCAATTTGATTATCAAAGACTATAAGAGTTTTTCCAATAGGTTTATGATATTCTAACCACCACATACATGTGTAATCATTCACATATATATATATATATATATAAGAATTTCAATGTATAGTGTGTTAGAAAAAACAAACCTGGAATACAACGATAAAAAACATCTTGTGAATGATGCAAGTTATTCACCAAATAAGCAGCCTGTCCAGAATATGATAAAAGAAGGCAAGGAAACACAACAAGAGTAAATGCAATTTGTACCGATGAGACTGGAAAATTTGCTAAGTCGGCAAAAAGAGCTTCTGTCCCTGAAAGTAATCATCGCAACAAGTTTTTGAGTTTAAACTTTGTTGAAATATTACTTATTTAGTATTATTTATTTTCTTATTTAATAGTCATTATATTACTCCTAAAATTAAGGAGTTGACTTTGTATTTTTTCTCCTATAAAAGGAGCACTTTTTCTTCATTCTAAAATAATACAGAATGTTATCACCCTATGTTTTTCTACATGGTATCATGAGCTCTGTTAGGGCTAGGGTGATACTGTAAAGCTTTCCCTAACTACTAGTGTGTAAACAAATTTAAACAAAACGCGATTAAACAAAACATCCAAGGTTTAAACAATTTCTGACGACTTGTTCTTTATCCGATTGAATCGATCCAAAATATGGTGGACCATACGCAAACACCACCTCCTCCTGGAGGTCGCGGAGGCGGAGGCAACAACGTCAATTCCGGCGGCACCAACACCAATTCCGACAAAGTAAGTGGATTTAACATGCCAAACATGCCCAGTTTCATGACAAACAACAATTTCAACGGTGGGACTGGTCATGGTAGAGGAGATGGCAACAACAACCTTTTTGGGTTCGGTTATGGCTACCCATTTGATGGTGGTTATAGTAACTCAGGAGGTGGAAGTCAAAATAACTCTCTTCAGGTTAATGTTCAGAAACTGGATGGCTCAAACTACGCTGAATGGTCCTAGACTGTACGATTGATTCTAGACGGCAAAGGGAAGTTGGGTTTTCTTACAGGTGATGTTCCGGCGCCTGCAACAACACATCCTAATTACAGGTTCTGGAAATCTGAAAACTCTTCTATTATTGCCTGGCTTATTAATACTATGGAAGTAGGTATGAGAAAAACATACATGTATCTGCCTACAGCAAAAGATGTTTGGGACGCTGTAAAACTGTCTTACTCTGATATTAAAAGTTTCTCTCAAATTTATGATCTAAAATCAAAGTTATGGAATTTAAAGCAGAATGACATGGATGTCACTACCTACTATAATGAATTGATGGCCCTTTGGCAAGAGTTGGACCAGTGCTATGATTATAACTGGAGGTGTACTGAAGACAGTGTTCAATTTATTAAGACACAGGAGAACGACCGTGTCTTTATTTTTCTTGCTGGTCTCAACAAGGAACTCGATGAAGTAAGAGGTAGAATTCTTGGAAATAATCCGCTGCCAACACTCCGAGAAACTTTTTCAGAAATCAGAAGGGAGGAGGCTAGACAAAGAGTGATGATGGGAAAGCCAAACTCAGCAACTGATGGTTCTGCCCTTGTCACAAACAACTTCAATAAAGACGGCAAGAAATATGGTAAGAAAGATGGTAAACTCTGTTGTGATCACTGTAAATTTTGGTGCTATCACACACAAGAGATTTGTTGGAAACTTCATGGAAAGCCTCCTAATTGGAAAAAGAAAGGTGAGGGTCGTGCACTTCAAGCAGCTTCTGATCAAGAGTCACAGTCTTCCCTAAATGCATTTCCATTCACTAAGGAACAACTAGACCAAATGTACAAACTCCTCGAGTCTCAAACACCTTCATGCTCCATAGCCCAAAAAGGTAACTTCCCAAAATCAGCTCATCTTAGTGTCATTCCTAATCGTACATGGATCGTTGATTCTGGAGCCACCGATCATATGACCGGTGAATCCAGTTTATTTTCTTCATATAAACCATGTGCAGGAAATTCCAAAATTAAAATAGTTGATGGCTCTCTTTCAGCCGTGGCAGGAAAAGGTTCTATTGTTTTGTCTCCCTTACTCACCATCCAAGATGTGTTACATGTCCCAAATTTGTCTTGCAACTTATTATCTGTCAGTAAGCTAACCACAAATAAAAACTGTCAAGCTCATTTCTTTGATACTCATTGTGTTTTTCAGGATTTGATCTCGGGGAGGATGATTGACACTGCTGAGGAAAGTGGTGGACTCTACTACTTGGAAGATGAACCAAAAACCAGACATCAATTTGGACCAATAAGTTCTTCTTCTGTTAAATCTTTTTTTGTTTCAAATAATAAGGATGACATTATGTTGTGGCATTTAAGATTAGGCCACCCTAGTTTTAAGTATTTAAGTTCATTGTTTCCTAAACTTTTTGTTGAACAAGACATTTCTTCACTTCAATGTGAGGTTTGTGAGTTTGCTAAACATCATCGAAGTGCTTTTCCAATTCAATCTTATAAACCTTCAAAACCTTTTTCAATGATTCATAGTGATGTTTGGGGGCCTAATCGAACAAGTACTTTATCCAACAAAAAATGGTTTATCACGTTCACAGATGATCATACTAGACTTTGTTGGGTATACTTGTTGAAAGAAAAATCAGAGGTAGGTCAAATAATTCAAAACTTTTGTAAATTGGTGCAGACACAGTTTAACACTCAAATACAAGTGTTTAGAACTGACAATGGTACTGAATTCTTCAATAAAATTGTTGGAAATTTTTTTCTTGAAAATGGAATTGTGCATCAAAGTTCATGTGTTAACTCGCCCCAACAAAACGGGATTGCAGAGAGGAAAAACCGGCACCTTCTCGAAGTTGCACGAGCACTACTCTTCTCTACCAATGTCCCTAAATATTTATGGGCGAAGCTGTCTTGACAGCTGCACATTTAATAAACCGTATGCCATCCCGTGTTTTGAAATTTCAAACTCCTTTGCAAAGTTTCTTGAAATATTTTCCTATTGCTTCAGTTCTATCTGATTTACCGCTTAAAATATTTGGATGCACAGCTTTTGTTCATGAACACAAACATCTTGGTAAACTTGAACCCCGTGCAATCAAATGTGTTTTTATTGGGTATTCATCTACTCAAAAAGGTTATAAATGTTTTGATCCTAATACAAAGAAAATATTTGTAACAATGGATGTTACTTTTTTTGAAAACAAACCTTTTTTTGGTAATGATCATCTTCAAGGGGGGAAAACAAATGAAGATTCTCCTGAATTGTTTGAAAACTTAATTATCTCAGAAGATGTGTATATATCACATAATTCTGTTCCATGTACATCTGCACCTAAAGAAAATGCCTTAAAAAATTTAGATGAACTTACTCCTTCCATGAGTAAGGATCAATCAGAATTTGAGGCAACAAATCAAAACAAAGAACCAACAAATGTTTTTTCTGAAATTAATCAAAATGCATCAGATAATGATCCTTATAATGAAATAGAAAAAAGATTTGAGGAAGGAAATCCTATTTGGAAAGGCAAAGTTTATGCCAGAAAAAACAATGATCAAGTAGTAGAAGACCATATTCCTCAGCTCAGCCAAGAATCTGAACCGAGTGAAAGTCAACCGACTAAGACAGGTAAATCTCTCCTTGATCCTAATTCTCTATATACCAACCTTGATGTTCCCATAGAACTTAGGAAACAATATACCGATCTTAATGTTCCCATAGCCTTTAGGAAGCCAGGTAGGCCATGTACTAGGCACCCCTTGTCTAACTTTATATCATATTCAAACTTGTCTCCCTCTTTTGCTGCATTTACTTCTAATTTATCTAGTGTCAAAATTCCTAAGAATGGAAGGAAGCGGTTTTTGAGGAGATGAAAGCTCTTGAAAAGAATAAAACTTGGAATGCCACAACTCTGCCGGCAGGTAAAAGAACTGTGGGATGTAAGTGGGTGTTTACAATAAAGTACAACTCTGATGGATCAATTGGAAGGTACAAAGCTCGATTGGTCGCAAAAGGATTCACTCAGACCTATGGCATAGATTACTCAGAGACCTTTGCTCCTGTTGCAAAGCTTAACACAATCAGAATACTCTTATCGCTTGTTGCTAACTTAGATTGGCCTCTCCATCAGCTAGATGTCAAAAATGCCTTTCTCAATGGTGATTTAGAAGAAGAGGTATATATGGATTGCCCTCCAGGTTTTGAAGAAACCTTTGGCTCACAGGTGTGTAAACTAAAGAAGTCATTGTACGGGTTGAAACAATCTCCGATAGCTTGGTTTGAAAAGTTTACTCAGTCTGTGAAGAAACAGGAATATATTCAAGGACAAGCAGATCATACTTTATTCACAAAGTCAGGTCAAAATGGAATGATAACTGTTTTGATAGTCTATGTTAATGATATTATTCTTACAGGTAATGATGAGATAGAAATGGAGAGATTAAAAAGAAACTTAGCAGCAGATTTTGAAATCAAAGACTTGGGTCCCCTCAAGTATTTCCTTGGCATGGAAATAGCAAGGTCAAAGAAAGGAATTGTTGTTTCTCAGAGAAAGTATGTTCTTGATCTCCTACAAGAGACAGGTATGAGTGGTTGTAAGCCTGCTGACACACCGATGGACCAAAGTGCTAAACTTTGGGAGAAAGGGGACACACCAGTTGACACTGGAAGATATCAGAGGTTGGTTGGAAAATTAATATATTTGGCTCATACTCGTCCTGACATTGCCTTCTCTGTTAGTGTTGTGAGTCAATTCATGCATGCACCATATGAAGAACACCTTGAAGCTGTGCACAAAATCTTGAGATACTTAAAAGCAACTCCTGGAAAAGGGCTATTATTCAAGAAGACCAATGATAAAAATGTGGCAATATTCACAGATGCAGATTGGGCAGGGTCCATCATTGATAGAAAATCAACTTCAGGTTACTGCACATATGTGTGGGGGAACCTAGTGACTTGGAGAAGCAAAAAACAAGGAGTAGTTGCAAGAAGTAGTGCCGAAGCTGAGTTTAAAGCAATGGCCCAAGGAATTTGTGAAGGTATGTGGATTCTCAGAGTCCTAAAAGAACTGAAGATAGAGGTAGAACTCCCATTGAAATTGTATTGTGACAACAAGGCAGCTATAAGCATTGCTCACAATCCGGTTCAACATGATCGTACAAAACATATCGAAATCGATCGTCATTTCATCAAAGAAAAGATAGACTCTGGTACTCTCTGCTTGCCATTTATCCCTTCCAATCAACAGACCACTTATTGTTCACCATAGTCAATAATTATGAAACACGAGAAGCAAGTTAAGGAAATTAAACAAACATACCTGTTATGCTAAGCAAAATTCCACCAAGGGAAAGCCAATTATCTTTGCCTCCGTTTCTTAGATATTGATACATGTGCATAGGTGAAAAGGCTTTTAGGACACTGCCACCAAATCTCGTGATGTTGTATATACCTATACCTCCTATTAAGAGAAACCAAAGCAGAACAATTGGAGCAAAGAGCATACCAACCCTATTTGTACCATAATGTTGCATGCTGAATAGTCCAACTAATATTACAACAGCAACAATCACAACTACATCTGTAACAAAGGAGATAAAATTGTTTAAAGACTAATGAAGAAATAAATTTGAATATAATCTTATATATATAATGGTAGGCATAGAAAGAAAGTGAAACGTTAAAGCTGCATGATCATACCACTATCCACTTCAGAGTGATTTACTGTGATGCCACCAACAGCTGATAAAACTACGTCAAAAAAATTCATAAATAAATATATTGAATTGAATGGAGAAGTATCTTAGTATATAAATATAAAAATTCATAAATAAATATACCAAATGTTGAAAAATCATTTTTGTCTAGAGCCATAAGCAATACAATATTCATAATAGATAAATAAATAAAATAAAATAACTATAATAACTTAATTTATTAATCGTGCATAAAAGCTTGCAAGAATATAAATTAATTGATGAATGTCTTATTTAGATAAATAACAAGAAAGCTTGCATTTAAAGAAACATAACAAATAAATAGGAACATGAAGATGATTAATACATAAGGCATACCAGATATAGCTGGGGTAAGAATACCGTCTCCAATCACCATACATGTACCAACAAGGACAACAACAAGAATGATTTTTTTAATAAATGTTCGTCCCTCTATCCATCTTTGAGTTTTTGCAGCAAATGACTTCTCAAGAGAGGTCGTCCGGCTATATGTCGTCAACTCTTCATCTGTATGATGTTGGTTCGGTATGATTTTTATATTTGCATGTCGGCAAAGCAAGGAATAAAGAGCTAGCGTTCCACCTGGTCCATAGATGTAAGCTTAGTAAAACATTACAACACAAACACATGTCCAATAGACCATAAATGAAAATACTAATGTTCTTAACTTAGGATTGGTCAAAAAAATGTGTTTAACTTAGGAGCATTTAGAATAACTTATTTACAAAGAGTTTATTTAAGTGTATTCTAAAGATACAAGGACTTGTATAGATGTTTCAGACTATATAAAAATATGTTACGGTATCATCCTAAACTGTTTTTAGCTTATTTTTGTTAAACTCTCCGATAGCTTCTAAAAATAGCTTCTTAGAATTTTGGGGTCGAATCTAACTCAACCATATAAAATTGGTTTGTAAGGTGACGATTGCCCCACTTATAATCATATCTTCGGGTCTTCTCTCATCCAACATACGTGGATATAAATGGTGGGCAACACTAGTGAAAACTTGATAGTTGGTGGTACAATGGATCTTTGAGAGTATCTCTGATACCATCTTAATTTTTTTGGGTTAAGCCCAACTCCACCCTACAAAATTGACTTGTAAGGTGAGGATCTCTCCCACTGCTCTAATACCATTGTTGGGCCATGATGAGAAGTCTTATTGGGCTGAATCAACACATTAGGCTAAAAGCAACCATACAAGTGAGGTTGAACTTCACACCTTCACCCAAAGCTTTAAAACAATGAGTTTATAGGTCCACTCATGTATATGTTGTTCAACATCAACACTTCGATTCGATGGAAACTTTAAATCACACTTGATATATCTTAATATATCCCCTCAAGTATGAGAGACTCTCCACATCCATGATCCTACACCAGTTTTAACGAACACTACTTGACATATTTCAACACATAACAAGTAATTATTCAATAAATACTCAATTATGTTATTTACCTAAACACATTTTAAACGCTATAAACACAAACACTCATTTGATTATACATATCCTGATGTTGGACATCAATACAACACCAACACATGATTATACAGTATCAATGTGTTAATATTTCATAGATTAAACATAAAGAATGAAAAGAATATATATATACCTTGACCATTGTCATTTGCTCTTAATACAATAAAAACATATTTGAGCAGAGGCACAAAAGTAAGAGAGTATATGATTAAAGAAAGAGCTCCAATTACTTTCTCCGGATCATCAACTCCATGAGGAAATGTGTTATAGAAAACATATAATGGTGAAGTTCCCAAATCTCCATAAACTACACCAAGACTCTGATATGCAAACCGTATAATCAAAAGCTGAAAAAATCAAAATAACATTGATGAGAAATGAATGAGAAAACATATAAATTGGAATTTTAGAAGAGAAAAAAAACGCAAGAATGTTAAAAGAAGTTTCAACAGACTTTTTCTTCTCTAGACATATTTCTGAGTTGGTGTTTGTTTCATAGATCCTAAATATATTCCTAGAAATTCAAAAGTGGAAAGAAAAATTGTTATGTTTGTTACAATGGAACCAATAATAATTATGTCGCACCAAAAACTTAATAAATATTTGGCAAGTGTATCAAAAGGTCTATTAAGTAGTAGTAGTAGTGGTGGTAGTAATAATAATAATAATAATAATAATAAGTAGTAGTAGTAGTAATGAATTAATAAAATAGTTAAGATCGATTTCTTAACTTTTGGTTGATCACAACATCGAAAGTTTGAATGAATATTGATTTTAAAAATCACAATTATATAATTTGATATTTCTAAAGTCATTATTGATTGAATTGTCATCTTAAATTGAGTTCCGACTTACATTTGACATTTCAACATAAAAAGTAATGAGAAGAAATTATGTGATTTAAGACACCGGTAAATAAGTACCAAAAATGAGTATTTTCGATAACATATTCTTGACGCTTATAAACTTGTTTTTGTAAGAAATTATGAGAAAAAACTCAATATTATATAAATATTAGATTAATTGTATTATGGTATATAAAATGGTTTCAGCGTTGAAGTTAACGTTTTTTTTTAGGAAAACCACACTAGGGAAATTGTATTTCAAAGAAAAACCCAAGAATATATTTTTTGTGCAATTTGCAAATCGAGTCATTCAATGGCCTAGCGAATTGCAACCAAGGAGTTCAAGGAAAATAGGGCAAGACAACTCGTGAGGTGAGCCTACAAGGCGTAACGTGAAATGTAACCAGGGAGTCGGAGAAAATTGCAAGAGCACATTTGCTATGCGAGAAAATAAATTGCCTAGCATAGTACGGAAATTTACGAACCACTTGAAATGGTTGGCAATTATTACTTCACCCTGAATAAAGATAATTCACTAGGCGAAGTAATATTTAGCTTGACGAAATATTGCGAGAGTTAACTTCAAATCAGAAAGAATTCAAGTCTGGTGAACCGATGCATGGTGTAGTTGAATCGGTCCAAGCATCCCAGAAAAGCATGAACTGATGCATGTCCATATGCACCGGTTCATGGAGCAAAGGTGAGAAACTCGAGAGAATCTCGGTACAAGAGGGGTTTTAACCAATACAAGCCACAAGGCGTGAAGGTTGGGAATCCGAGAGTAACTTGAACTGATGTATAACCAGTATACAAACAATGCATACGTGGAGCATTTGGAGAAAATATATTTTGATTCTGTTTTGAATTAAAGCATATTTGTTCCTAGTTTTAAGGGTTATATTTTCTATAAATATAAGTTGTTTTATGCGTAGAAAAATAAGAGTGATAGGGAGAATAAGGATTTGCCACCAACACAAAGACTATGGTTTTAAAGAGAAACAAGAGGGGTTGTCTCTTGGTATAATTATAGCGTTGGGCAAAAAGTTATTAAATTCACCTTGGGAAAATCTTTGTAAAGGTACTCTATTGATCAGTGAAATGGAGAGTTGCTTTCTTCTCCGTAGTAGGTCATCTTTGGACCGAACTAGGTAAACAATTAGTGTGTGTGTGTGTGTGTGTTTGTTTTCTTGTTCTCGCTGTTTTATCTAATGTCTGCAATTATTATTGTCATCCTCGTTGATATTGGTTACCTGATATATTTGCTCCACATATCAAGTTTTCATTAGTGTGATTTTAATCGAATTAACAAAAATTGGCACCCACCGTGGGGCAAGGATAAAATCAATAATCAAGTACCATGAGTTCGAAGTGAGATATTGAGACGTTTACCGAGTAACAAATTTGAGTTGTTGAAGGTAAATATGAGGGCAATTCTAATCGAACAAATGTGTGTTGAAGTGTTGAAGGGAGAAATACATATGTCAGCGTATATAACACTTGTGGAAAAGACTGGATGAATGATATGACAATTAGTGTCTTGTGCCTTGGGGACAACATGTTGAGAGAAGTCGCAAGGGAGACCATTGATGTGGCTATATGGAACAAACTTGATTCATTGTGAATGACAAAGTGTTTGGCACATAACCATTGTCTGAAACAACAACTCTACTTTTACCAAATGGTGGAGAGAAACTGGAGGAATTCAATAAAATTATTGATAATTTGGCGAATATTGATGTGAACCTAGAAGATGACGACAAAGCCTTACATCTACCGTGTGCGTTACCTAAGTCCTTTGAAAATTTCAAGGGGGTGACAATAATCACAAACAAAAGATAAAACAACGAGAACAAGAAAACAATCACACACAAATTGTTTACCCAGTTATGTCCAAAGATCACCTACTATGGGGAAGAGAGCAACTCTCCGTTTCACTAATTAAATAGAGTACCTTTACAAAGAGTTTCCTAAGAGGGTTACAAGAATTAATCTTCAAACTTAACTACACTCTTATCTCGAATCTCTTACTGTCGCTAAGAGACTCAATTTGAAATAGTGTTTCCCAAGATGAATTCAATAACCTTTTACCCAACCCTAAAATTATACCAAGAGACAACCCCTCTTGTTTCTCTCTAAAACCCCAACCTTTGTGTTGGTGGAAAATCCTTATTCTCCCTTTTCACTCTTGTTTTTCTATGCATAAAACAACTTCTATTAATAGAAAAATATAACCCTTACAACTAGGAATATATATGCTTTAATTTGAAACACAATCAAAATATATTTTCTTCAAATCCTTCGCGTATGCCCCGATGCATACTGGTCATGCACCGATTCAAGTTACTCTCAGATTCCCAACCCTCAAGCTTTGTATCGGTTTAAACTCCTCTTGTATTGGTACATGATTCTCTCGAGTTTCTCACCTTTGCTTCATGCACCGGTGCATTCTGAACGTGCATCAGTTCATGCTTTTATGGGCTAGTTGTGTCGGCTCAACTGCACCATGCTTCGGTTCACCAGACTTGAATTCTTCCTAAGTTAACTCTCACAATTCTTCACCTTGACTTCAAATCAATGATGATGCAAATTTAAACATCAATCACTTAGCTGCTCTCTCCAAGTTCCGTCTACTCTTCTACAAAGTTGATCAAGTTCAAGCAATGATTGAACCTTGATCTAGGCACCAACCTCCACTTGCTTCCAACAACCATTGCTAGACAAACAAGCTCCTCGGTTTGCATCCAACTACCCTTTGTAATCCCCCAAGATCTTCCTTCACCTCTTCAACCCACAAATTGTTTTTTTCCCTCTTGAAGATTTTGCCTCTAACTACCGTAGGAATCTTAAGTAGCTCCACAAGTTTCACCGTATCATCTTCATTCCGCGAAGTGATCAAATTCGTCCTTATGAAGAAATAATTGGCTTAACTATCCTTGGATTTTGGGATAGCCCCGCAAGATTCAGCACACCCCCTTCAACCCTCGAAATGCCTTCGTACTGTTGAAGAATTGCTTGCCTCATACTAACCTTGAAATTTTAGGTAGTTCTACAAGGTGCAACATTAGACTCTCGTTGCATCCAACTACCTCCAGTAGTCCTACAAGCTTCAAAGGTCTGATTATCCCTGCTTCCAATTGCCTCCCTGAAGATCTTCATTTCAAAATTTTGCACTTCTTCAGCCACAATTGAAACATGACACACAAGGTCTTCACAGTCATACTCCTTTGGTGCAACAATACCACTAATTTCCCTATCTCTTACTAGATACCTAAAAGCTAATGTTGATTGTCTTCTTCTAGTTCCACTATCGAAAGACTCCACCTCAAATTGAGTTTTCTCCACCAAAGTCTCAAAACAAGTATATCCATTATGCTTTCCACCTTGTAACTGCAATACCTTTCAAACTGCTTTGAAACACTTCAGACCATTGTTAGTCTTCAACAATTCCAAATTAGTTTCATCACCTAGTAAACCTTGTTTCACTAGTCCAACTAAACTCATGTCACTAACAAGTGCCATCCTGAAATCCCATAAATCAACAGTATCATGAGAATCACAACTAGCAACAATTGAGCAACAATTGATGCAATGTTGCAATGAGGAACTCATGCATCAGTTTATGAAATTAGTAGTTTCTTTAGCTTAGTTGGTTATTATCGAAGATTTATTGAAGATTTTTCTAAGTCAGCGTTGCCATTGACTCAGTTGACTCGAAAGGGTCAAACTTTTGTATGAGGTGTCCAATGTGAGAAGAACTTTTAGGAATTAAAGAGAAGATTGACATTTGCGTTTGTTTTAGTGTTGTCGAATCCTAATGAGTCGTTTATGGTCTACTGTGATGCTTCTAAGATGGGGTTAGGAGGTGTACTCATGCAGAATGGTCAAGTTGTTGCTTATGCTTCAAGGTAGTTGAAAGTTCACGAGAAGAATTATCCAAGCATGAACTATGAACAAATCGTCGTGTTCTTTTTGTTATCGTTCTTATTGTTGTCTGTTATCGTAATTTTGTACTTAAAATTTTGTGAGAACCATTGTTGTTACCGTCAGCAGATATCCATTAAACTCTTATAATATGATTTAATAATTATGAATAGTTAACACAGTAAATAATTTTACACTAACAATATCCACGACTTGTAAAAATGAAAATACTATTTATTTGACTAAAAAAAATGAAAATAACATTTTTGACTCAAGAAATGAAATTAACATGAACAAAAAAACAATTTTTGTTATTTAATTTCTACAATTTAAAAAATAAGGAAAAAAAAAAAGTAACAATATATCACAGTGTTCTCTCGTGGTTGTTCCTTATGTTTGTTAACACCCCAAACCCTCTCTCTCTTCTTCTGAGTCTCCTCTTCTTCTATCTATCATCTTATACCCTGCAATCTTCAAACCCTACCCTCTCTCTGAAATCTCTCCCAACGAACTTTCATCTTCGCATTCGCATTCTTCAATCAAATCCGTTTCGTTTTCCGATCTAATTTCACCAATCTCGAACTTCCATGGCGATGAACGACGGCAAAATGAATCTCCCCGACGATCTCTTCTCTTCAAAACTTTCCGATTCGCACTCTTCTCTCAAAGGTCAATTCATTCGATCCATAACTATCGTTAACAATATTTCTTCAAATTCAATTGTTTTTAGGGTTTTTTTTGTTCAATTCGTTCGTTTCTTCGTTATTTTGTTAATTCAATTCGTAATTGTTACTTAATCTATTTTATTGGATCCGTTTTGAATCTGAATTCGTGATTTGTTATGTGTGATTTGTGATGTGTGTGTTAATTGAATGCTTGTTCGTGTTTGTGTAAATTTTTTTATTCGAATTTTTATGTTGACTTTTAGTTTAGATTGAAGGTTGATCTATGTCGGTTAGACTTTTTTTGTTTATTTTAGGGTTTTCGTTATTGCTTTAGTGAGTGTGATTTGTGAACTCTTGTATGATTTGAAGTGCGGTTCTCTTTTTCTTTTGTTTGATAATTTTTTGGATGAATGAGTGAAGTTCAGTAAGCTGTTGTTCTTATTAATCTGAATCTGGAAATGTCTTTTTCTTTTGAATGATCTAAGAATTGTTTTCTTTAGCTAGTGAGGTTGGTTTGAGTTGATTTGCATTTTTTTTTTAATTTTTATTTATATAATTTTTGATTTGATGGTGTGTAAATTGGTGGTGGTAGATACTGTAGATCCTGTCATTAAGCATTTATGTGAAATATCTTTTTTGTTTAAAGAGAAGAATCAAAACTGTTGTTGTTTCGCTTTTTCCTCAAAAGACCTAATTAATTATCATGCCATATTTTAGATGTTTTTTAATCGAATTGAATACTACTTTGAATAAGATTGCAGCTAATGTTTGCTTTTTGGTTGTATTAGATGAAGCGTCAGGAGGACATGGGGAGAAAGGCATTGCAGCACTACTCGATGTTTCGAAAGGTATCTTGTTTATGTGTGTTCAACTGAAGTTGAAACTAACATTTAGTAGTATTTCTCTCATTTTTGCGTATATTGTAACTGTTAGTTGACGAAAGCTGGTTTTATTTTCAGAGCAATTGTCATCTGACAGCAGCATACCGTTATCACCTCAGTGGCTTTATTCCAAACCTGTTGATGCGAAGCCAACTGCCAATCCAGCAGGGGTATGAAATTCTTGCCATTTTTTTTTATATTTGCATTACCAGTTTTTGTTTACTTTTGAGGAAATTAATCAGTATGTCAGTTTGGCTTCTCTGTTGCTATTCTTTATCATTCTGGAGATTGTAGTGTTTAACATGGCATTGAAGACATTCCTGTGTTCATAAGCTTATTTAGTGTTTTTGATTTTACAATAATGCAGTCATCTTTATGAAGCAAGTGGGAGAGAAACTCTTAGGGCCATTAACCTTTGTTGAGTTTTGTTTGTAGTTTAAGATTTAGTAATTTTTGTTTTAAATATTCAGGGATGCCATTGTTATAATTCATAGCAGTGGCAATACATCGTATTTTTCTGTCTGGACTAACAGCTGATTCCTTTGATTTTGAAGATTTTGCCAAAATTACGCGAATGTCTTTCTTGATACAGCTATTTTTTAAAATCACGGGATTGTTATTAAGATTTTGTTTCAATAAAAGATATATTTTATTGAAACACTAAATGCTACATTTTTCAATGAAGTTCTTCCAATTTAATTCCTTACACCGGTGCCTCTAAGGGCATTGGCCAGCATTTTCCCAAAACTATTAATGATGATTAGGCCCTCAATTAGCATAACAAAAGCCATTGTGTAAGTTATATTTTTGTAAATATTAGAATTTTTGTAATGCAAAAATGAAATTGCAAGACAAAAGAGAGTTCTTGTGTTTCCCATGGAGCTCAGTAGTTTCTTTTGCCTATTCATACATACATTGGTGATGGTTAGTCATGTTCCTTCTAAACTTGGTTATGTATGTAGTCTTGTTTTTAAGTGTGAACAAGTTGTTCTTATGTTGTGAAGTCTAATGTAATGCAAGTAAGTTTTATCTGCTTGATTTTTGTGTGGTCATGATAAGTGATAGAATATCAATATATTTTGCTGTCTTAGGTGAATTCCAATGATCCAATACTGAAGGATAATTGGCGCTTGGAGGGGTCCATGGACAAGAAAGATTGGAGAAAGACTGCTCCTGATGACATCAATCGCAAGTGGCGTGAAGAGGAGAGAGAACCAAGTTTGCCTGGGAGAAGGGATCGTAGAAAAGAAGATCGTCGTGTGGAGAACACCTCAACCTCGGAGAATAGACCCATGCCTGCTGATCGCTGGAATGATAGCCGGGGTTCTGGACATGACTCTCGAAGAGAGAATAAGTGGTCATCAAGATGGGGTCCTGAAGAAAAAGAGAAGGATTCTCGAAGTGAGAAAAGGAATGATGTGGAGAAGGAAGATGGCCACACAGAAAAACAATCTACTGGTGCTAGCAACCGTGCAGTTTCTGATCGTGACACTGATTCTCGTGATAAATGGAGGCCACGACATCGCTTGGAAGCTCAATCAGCTGGTGTGGCTACATACCGTGCTGCACCTGGATTTGGGCTGGAGAAAGGACGTACAGAGAGCTCCATCGTGCGATTTTCACCCGGAAGAGGAAGGGCAAATTTCAATGGAAACCTACAAATTGGAAAGCCTCCCATAGGCTCTAGTGGTGGATCTGTACTTTTGGACAATAATAAAAATATACTGGGGAAGGCTAGCCTTGGTGCTGATTCATATTGCTACCCAAGGGGTAAGCTTCTTGACATATATCGGAAGCAAAAGATAGATCCAACTTTTGAGAGTATGCCATCTGAGGTGGAGCATACATCACCAATAACTCAAATTGATTCTGTAGAACCATTAGCATTTGTTGCTCCTGCAGCTGAGGAGGAGGTATGTAGAATATAAAAGATGAAGAAACAATTTTATTATGCCTCATTGATGCAATGTTTTGTTCTTTATTTTTCAACTGCCACTTGCCACTTGATCTAACAGTTTTGCATCTTTCTTTCAGGCTGTCCTTACAGATATATGGAAGGGAAAAGTTACTAGCAGTGAAGTCTCAGGCTACTCTGGTAGAGGAACAGATGGAGGGTCAATTGATGATATTTCTGGTGATACATCTTTTAGATGTATTTTTATTGTTCCTGTGAAATAGTCTACCTTTTTCCCCTGATTGTCTCCCTTGGCTTTTTCTAGGTTCTGGTGTTGCTTTAAGTGAAGGAAAACAACCTTCAATCGGCAGTGGAGGAAATGTCATATCAGGAAATGAAATCTTAAATCAATCTGATGAAATTTTTATTGGATCAGCATCAACTGCTGGTGGTTCATTGACAAATGCAGCTGGAGGTGTGTGAAAATAATCTTCATTTATGTTGCTTTAATCAGTTAAAAAGAAAATTTCATTTTCTATACTTACAATGGTTTGTTTTCAGAAGTTGCAAAATTTCAAGAAGGCAAGCAGAAACATGTGCCAACTATTGGAATGCATTGGAAAGATGAGAGCTCTGGTAGTAGCTTTAGGGAGGGAATCATTCCCAGAAACAAGGTTGCTGAATCAGAAGCTTTTGCTTACCATCAGGGACAACTTTCTCCGTTTGAGGAACATGCTAATCAGGATGCGATCAAGTCAATGACTTCAGAAATTAGTAAAATCCTACCTGATGATTCTCGGTCTCTCTTTGATTTTTCATCTCTGCGGCTAAGTCCAGGCATTAATCAACATGACTTAAAAATTAATGAGAAGATATATCCATCTGAAAGTGTCAATGCTCCTGAGGAGTTGAGTTTGTGCTATCTGGACCCTCAAGGGATGATTCAAGGACCCTTTCTTGGGATTGACATCATTTTGTGGTTTGAACAAGGGTTTTTTGGGATTGACTTGCCCGTTCGCTTGTCTGATGCCCCAGAAGGATCTCCATTTCAAGAACTTGGTGACATCATGCCTCAACTGAAAGTCAACACAGGGTTAGGCTCTGATAGTAACATGGTTATTCAGTCAGAATCATCTGATGCCATTGGAAGGAACCTAAAAATTGATGTAAATACATTTGACTATAATGGGTCTTCTTTTGGTGACGATCAACCATGGTCTTCATCCCGTCCCGATGCTACTTCCAGTGTTGGTGTTCCGTCTCAAACACCTAATCAAAGTTATCACCCAGAAATCAAGTTCTCTGATGAGCAGTGCTTCAATAATATTGTTGCACATGATGAGGGTAAGTTATTGTTTTTTCATTTTATTATTTATCTATTTTTATTTTGCTTTGCATCAATGTCATCTGTATCACACAATTCAATTTACGATGTATTATTTATTCTTGCTTATGTCACCCATTTTTTCTTAAAAAATACCATATTTGTATTAATATTGTATGTATTACATGTATCATATGGCTAATAATAGCTAATAATATTCAATTTACGATGCATTAAATGTCTACTAGTTACTATACAAATCACAATGCAATAACCTTGTGCCATAAAAAAAAAACTTTGTAGAGAAATATTTGGTTAGGCACACACAATAAACTCCAAAAAGTGAAAGGTAAAATGATTAATTAATATTAAGTGATGTGACTAAATTATTTATCATTTTTTTTTCACTTTTATGTATGTGTGTCCATATATATATATATACACACACACACACAAACATATATATATATATATATATATATTATTCGGGGTTGTGCCTATGTAAGTCTTACTCTAACTTGTATGTCTTTATTTGTTATGTGTACATCATTTTTAATATATATTGTTTATTTGTAGGTATCACATTATCGAAATTGGCGGGAAGCAGCAATGACAACCCTTTGATGAGGCCTCTGGATGCCAATGCTCCATATTCCCATCATCATATTGGAAAACCTGTCACAAATGAAGTTATTGGGAGTGACACTCATAATAGTGAGGCAGATAAGTTGCATCCCTTTGGTTTATTGATGTCTGAACTCAGAGATGGCTCTCATTTAAGGCGAGCACAATCCTCCAATAGTTCTTTGAGATTGGGTGACCAGGGTCATTTTACTGATCCATTAATTGATAGAGATGGTCCTTTTAGTGATCAAAGCTCTATGGGTGGCATGGTTAGTCAGTCTTCTTTCAGGGATACATGGACTGATGAATATGGGATAAATAGGCCTCTTAATCCTAATCAGCGTGTTGGTTCACTTGAAGATCAGTTCTTGTCTCGGATGGGACCAAACTTCAATAATTTTGATGTGGCAGACCATCTTATGTTGCAGAAGATGCAGAAGGAACGACTTCAACAGCAGCAGGCTGAACGACTTCAACAGCAACAAGCGGAACGACTTCAGCAGCAACAGGCGGAACGACTTCAACAGCAGCAGGCAGAACGGCTTCAGCAGCAGCAGCAGGCAGAGCGACTTCAGCAGCAGCAGCAGGTGGAACGACTTCAGCAGCAGACTAATATATCTAATCATTTCCCTGCACATCTTAATGGGACGGATTTAGATAGATTTCCTGGTTTCTCTCCATCTCATAGCAATAACTCTGGCATCCAGCAAATGATGCAGAATCCTGGGTCAGATTTCGAACGTCTTTTCGAACTGCAAGCTCAACGCCAGCTTGAGATTCAACAACAGCAAGATATGCACCATCAACAACAACTACTTCAACAATTGAAACTACAGCCCCATCAACAGTCTCAAGTTCAACAGTTGCTTCTTGAACAATTAATGCATCAGCAGATATCTGATCCGAATTTTGGACAATCAAAACATGACACTACTAGGGATAACTTGTTGGATCAGGTACAATTGAGGAGATATCTACATGACTTGCAGCAGAATCCACATTCTTTAGGACACCTTGATCCATCGATGGAGCAGTTTATCCATGCAAATATTGGCCTCAATGCTGCGCAAGGAAGGCAAGCTGATTTGTCAGAGCTCTTGTTGCAAGCAAGGCATGGAAATATATTGCCATCAGAACAACAGCTTCGTTTTCAGCAAGATCAGTTGCAAGCTCAGCAAGCTCAGCAATTGTCATTGGCTCTTAGACAGCAGTTAGGGTTGGATGGGGAAAGGCATTTTGGCAGGTCGTGGCCAATCAATGAAACTGGACAGTTAGTAAGAAATACATCAAACAACCAATTGGGTCATTCAGCTGGATTTAATGTTTCAGAAATGCACAAACAACAGCAGAGGCTTGTTGCACAAGAAGAGCAATTAAATTTCCTGGGGAGGAATCATCTTGAGCAGAACCAAAGAGGGTTCTATGATCCTAGTTCTATGATGTTTGAGAGGTCATCGCCTGTTTCTGTGCAAGGAAGGGAATTACTAGAACGCCGTCGCTACATGCACCCAACTGATCAACTAGGTGCTTTGTCTTCTCACCACAACCTACAATCATCTGATGATCTTTTTGGTCACCATTCCTTCTCTGGGAACAATGGGCATGTGGATAATAACTGGGTTGATCCACGGATGCAGCTACAACATCTTGAAGCTATGAGGCAGAGAAGAGAGTTAGGGGATAATATTACATCGGCAGATCTGAACATATCTGCATCTGCTGGAGGTCATGAAGAGAGTTCAGGCCGAGGTTTTGTGGACCTTCTTCATCAGAAACTGGGTCTTCAATCTGCACAGTCATCAACTGTTGATAAGTGGCATCATCCCCTTTCGTCAAGAAGTCATGATAAATCTTGGCATGTTCCTGATGCTAGCACATTAATTCATCCTTTTGAGCTTTCTCCGGACCAGCAAGCCCATCTGAATGATCCTTTTCTAGAGAGGGCTCAAAGTGCAAATTCCAATGCGCTAATGCATGATCATTTAAGCAACATACATTTGAATGAGCATTACAACAATCTAGGGAATACTGAAAGAGTGCCCCTTCGGTCGAGATCTGGTTCATTACTTGAAGATCAATCACTGTTAACTACGAATAAGGATGCTTTGCATCCCAATTACAGAATTCCTTTTCAGATTGGCAAATCATCTATGGAAAAAGACATGCTTGAGTTGGATAACAATAAGGGACACAGGCATGATTTTATGGGCACAATGAGCAAGTTTGTTCCTGGGATGTCCGACTTGTCAGAACAAGTGGAAAGCACCATGCCTTCAATGGAAATGCCTATTGCCCACAGTAGACATAGCTCACTAAGCAGTGCAGGTAATACTTCATATACCTACTATCCTTCATTACTTTTGCTTCTATATAATACTAGAATATAACGAGTGAGACTGCAGGTGGTGATGGTGGCTCTTTTGGTCGTGAGATGGGTTTGAATAGTTCACGAGGGGAGGAGGTGTCTATTGACAGGTAACATTTTTTTTGGCATGCCTTATTTTTTCAACTAAAAATGGTTATCGAAGATACTCTAATCTAGTCATTCTAGAACATGCAATTTTTATCTGTGTGGATTGTGTTTAATAATTGCTTTAGACCCATCAGTTGAAATTCTATTTCTATATAATACATTGTTAATGTGGATCACACAATTTTTTTAAAATAGACTAATCTTAAAAAGCGAATAGTTTGTTGAAATAAGTTTTGTTGGCATTCTTCATCAATTGATAAATTGACATTAAAAAAGGATTATTAACCTTGACTTTTGATTGTCGGTCTTTTGTGACAGGATTCCTCCTTCAACAAAAGGGTTTGATAATGCTTTCCATAAGCGCCCTCACGTATCTCGGGTTTTGTCCTCCCCAGACGTTCAGTCAGACCAACCATCTGTACCTCATGTCAGTCAGAACCATTTATTAAACATTACATCCAATGAAGGTATGCGATTTTTGAATTTCCTGTTTTACTCTTTTCTGTTAACATTTTAGCAGTTTGTGAACTATAAGATTGATGTGATGGCAGGTAGGCGAGAACCGTCTGGAAATTTGTCAACTACAAGCATGGCTGATGCTCAAGCAGCTGGGAAGAAAGAGGCTCGGTTTAGATCTTCGTCCTTCAGTGAAGGTGCTATGTCAGAGGCATCATTTATAGATATGCTCAAAAAGCCCGTTCTTCCTGAGGCGGATGCACATCCAATCAGTGGAGCTGGGGCAGAATCAGCTGATGCTGGTCAAGCAGGGCGAGGTGGCAAAAAGAAAGGAAAGAAAGGGAAGCAGATAGATCCTTCTCTTCTCGGTTTCAAGGTCTCCAGTAACCGGATCATGATGGGTGAGATTCAACGCCCTGATGATTAATTTTTTATGCTTGTAGATTCTGTATAAGTTTTTTCCATTCTTTTTTTCATATATTTTTTTATTGGGGGTAAGGGATACTGGTGTATAGTCAACTAGAGCATAGCCATAATGTTTCTATACAACAGTTTTTTACAATAGGTGTTGTATGTTTTTTGAAAACTGGTTTCCGATTTGACCAAGTGTGCAGTCACTGAAGAGTGTTTGTATATACGAGGAAGCTATGCGTTTTGGCAATTTTGTTGGGTAAATTTAATGCCAAGATTATTAATTTACCGTAGTTTGTAATTGCTGTTGATTGTTTTGGGTTGAGAAAAAGTTTTTTGCTTTATTAGAAAATGTAATATTTATGTCAATATGTCCTAGCTAAATTGACAAATATCGGTATTTGAAGGATGAACATTTTCATCCGGGGGCCAAACAGTACCTAAAACTTCTAAATTTTCTGAGTTTTTGTGGTGTTTGCCATAAGACCAAAAAAAGGAAAGAAAAGAGAAGTAAATGTAATATTAACTATCAATGAGAAAACAACTATGATGTTTGATTATATCATCAAACTCCTTAATGGCATCATTTGTCCTAGCAGCATGGTCTTGTCCACTATTTTTTTAGTCAACCATTCTTAAATTTAACTCATGGACCCAAGAGTCGAAAGTAAACCAAGAGTTTCCAAAATATGAACTGCACACACCGGAGTAATTTGTTTTAAACTCGTGTTTTGTTTGTATGGTTTTCTTTGTTCTTTGATATTTCAATTTTTTTGTTTGAAAAAATAATCTAAACTTGATTATAACACCCTATTATGAAAATTAGGAAATATGTAAATAAATGACTTTACTCAACAGTCTGATGCCCATATCCAACTTGTCCTTCGAAAAGAATTTCATTTATCAAGTGTAATTTCTTCTATGATTTCTGTACACTATCCAATTCCTCAAGGATTTAGAAGTAACTATAACCACAACTTAAAGCATAATTTCTTCGTACATAAACCATCTTCAGATAACCAAGGATGCGTTTGATATGTTAAAAAACCGGGGATAGAATTGGACAACTTTTGTTGTACCCTATTTGATTCAGAAACTGTTTATGGGACTGGACAAATATGTAGTAAGGGACGGGACAAAAACAAGAATTTTTGTCCCCCACTAAACCACAACACAACCTTTTGTCCACATTACAACTATAAAAAATACGAAAACACCCATTTTATTTTCGAATATAAAAAATATTATCTCTACAATGCAGTTTTGTCATGTCTTGTATTATCTTATTTTGTCCTGTTCTATTCAATGCCTACTGTTTTGCAAATCAAACGCACCCAAAGATTCATAACTCAAGCTTGGAAGTCTAATCTGATTGGTATCATGATATAATTATAATTTCATCATATATCTTAGTTGCTTTACAATAGATACTCTTGGGCGTGGTGTACCCAAAGAGGCTAAAGTAAATTTGTGTTAAAAAAGCCTTGTCCTTGCCTTCCAAACCTAAGTTCCATTCACTTAATCTCACTACTTGATCCTTGCATGCAACTCATATTTCTTACTAAAACATGGTTCGTTCTAAATCAAGATTAAAACCTAATAAAGAACTCCTCTTGGATAATAGGAGATAGAAATGAGGAATTTGAGTGATGATGGAGGTTGATGATGATAACCAGAAATTTCTTTTGCTTGTTTTTTGGCCTCTAATAAACAAACCAAACCATTTGCATGCAAGGCTAACTTGGTGGAGAATATGAAGAAATAGGGGTTATGCATGGCAAGATGACGACGAGTTCAGCCACAAGAAGAAGAAAATGAATCTTATACTACTACGTTTTCTCCTTTAGCCATGCTCATTTTTACCTTCTTTCCCTTACTAACTTAGCTAATGTACCACATTGCCCTTAGTGGAATTATTAACATAAAATGTGATTTTGCTTATAAATCGAATGAGTATTTCCTATTAGATAAATTTTGGGATGTTACACATATATACGATTATTTCCTTTCCTAATTTCTGTTCTACTATTGACACACTAACTAACACTTCATACAATTGAAGAAACATATAAATGGGTACTAATAACATCCACAATGGAGCTCCCTAAATTTGAGTTTTTAACTGAACTTCACGTGTACACATCACTCATTTATTATTTTTTAATAATAGTTCTTAATAAACACTCAATTTCTCCAACCCAGCACCTCTTCAAAAGTTCTAGAGTCTCATCAATAACTCAACATCACAATATATTTTAATTATTAATAATATATAAAAGTAAGCGAGTCCCATAAAAAAAATATATTTTAATAAAAACTAAGGTGAGTCATAGAAGAGAGAGATAATTCTTATTTAAGAATCGGTTCCTATTAAAAATTCAAAAGTGTATTACTTCAATGGTAGTTCCTATTAAGAACCAACTTTTAACGGTGTAAGATTCACCAGTGAAAATTTTCTAATCACTCCCCCAAGTATTTGGGATGTTACATTGATATTTATTGTTCGAGTACAATATTGGGTATGTGTACGGATTGAGATACCAAATTTTAAAAATAACTAGTCTAAGGTACATGTACAATATACAATGGACTTGTATTTCATAAGTATTTTATTTTATTAAAGTTATTATCCTCTATTTCATAAGTATTTATCTCAATTAAAAGGTTTGCACTATGTATACAGCGACAACAATTTTACATTGATATTTAAACTAATTGTGAAATGGAAAAAATACAATCATTAAACTCTAACAAAAAAAGTACAATAAGATAAAAGAGAGTGGAAAAAGCATAATTCAAGAATATTGAGATAAAAGGGAATGAGAAAAAAAAGAGAAGAAAAAATAGAGATGGAAAATGAGTAGTAACACAATAGAAAAATATGAGAAATAAAATAGAATTTACATATAGAAAAGAAAATGCAAGAGTAAATAAAATGTAATCTAGTAAGTACACATTAGATAAATGGCTACAAAAATATTTGATACGTTGGAATTTAAGTTCAAATTTGCAATGTTTAGTTCACTTCTTTTATATATAATATAATATAATAAAAGGTTTAAATTAACCAACTTCATTTTTTATATTTAGTGCGTGTGGAAATTTCACCGCTATTTACAATAATATTAAAAATAAAAGTCACACCTCAATAAGCCAAAGTGCCAAACTCTTGTTGCATCTTTACAAATTACAAAGTAGCTTTTGTATATTTGGTTCCACTTTAATGGCCAAAATTGATTTTGGAAGTGTAGAATTGACATGTTTGGTTTCTTTAAAGTAGAATTAATTCTACTTAGTCCCATAAGTGTAGCTCAAATGGTAGCTATCAGGGATATTATTGGAGTGACCGAGGTTCAAACTCGAATTCCACGTTTCTTCACATTTAAATGTGAGTCTTTGCCATTAGGCTACTTGACAAAAAAAGAAGAATCGATTCTACATGAAACTAGAAATTGTAGGGTATAATTCTCAAATTGATTTTTACGCTGAATGTTCAATTTACTTCTACAATAATGTATCAGTTAGGAAAGGTGGAAGGATAAAATTTCTGTTGAAGTTAGTTACAAAGGATTGAAGCATTACATAGTGAATTTTTGTCGCTGTAAAATTATTCTCTTCTTCTAATCCTAGCCGTCACTACTTTTTCTCTTCTTCTTGATCCACGGGAGAGGGGTGATTTAGGGTCAAATTAGGCCTAAAATCACCATTCCAAATCGTTTTTCTTTCTATTTTGATTAAATAAGTGAATTTTTCACATATATTTAGTATTTTATTCCGTTTGTTTTTGTGATTTCATCATGTTGTTTGTTTTGATTTTCCCGTCTTGGTACGGAGTATTGTTGTCCCGTCTCAGTGCGGAGTATTGTTGTCTTGTCTTTGTGCGGTGTTCATTTGTTTCAGGTTGAAGGATTAAGTTTGATTCAGTGCAGATCCAATCAATGATTTTTGTGTCTTCAACGCTACAGATCCGGAGACATGAATATTCCGGTGACTTCAATATAGTCAAATATGTAGGCTTTTGCAATATGCCGTTTTATGCTATCAACACGGATGCTGTGAGTTTGTTCGCAGATTCATCCTTTTTGTTTTTAGCGACTTTGAATTTGTATTGCATCGATGTACTATTCTCAATTTGAATGAATGAATATCTTTTATTTAGTCAAAAAAAAAAAAATGAATGTGATAAAGTTATAATCAATTTACTCTTGTCGCTAGATAGTATAAAAAGCTAAGCTAAACCTCTAATAGTATTCAAATACAAATCACTTTACTTTCAACTTAATTGTAGTTGAAATTAATTTTACAAGAACCTCCAAATTGTTTGAGACGGTCCTAATCTTCCAATATATGCACTTCAAACCGTGTCACCGCGCAAGATGGATACAGCAGGTTCATACAACATTTTTGCCAGGAATCAACATAATTTCAATAAGTAAACATCAATGCTATCTATGATGATCATGTTCTTCCTCCACTCTCCATTCCACTGAAAATAAACCAGTTCATACCTAGATCATGCGATTAGCAATGCAGAAAATGAGAGCAAAACAAAAGAACACTAACAACACAAATCAGCATATTATAATACAAATCTCATGTTTACTCAACTTGACTATTACCTTCTTTTAGCCTGCTACAGGTGAAGAAAGGAAGTTATCATCCATGAACCACACCCCATTGGAGGAGATGGATGCCTTTGTTATTACAAGCTGAAATAACTTGTACAGTATCCAGGACAATTCGGTGTTTGTTGCATTGTCAAACTGCAAAGACATTTCCACCGTAGATCAAAATTTTAAAGTCACGATCAGAAAAGGCTACATTTGTTGTTGTCCTAATGAATCAAAGTTGAAATTTCATAATGTTTAAATTTGTTAAGTAAATATTCAGTGAAGAGTTTTTTTGTCCTTTTTAAAGGTCAATTCAAAAATTGATTCTTAAGATGCAATTTACATTGAACCCTTTGTTAAATAAAATTGAATGTGCACTGATCAAAACACACCTTGCATTCTTTGAAGAAACTGTAATATTGGCTCTGGGCATTTAGAAACAGAAAGGGAAGCTAAAAGTCCAGTACATATATCTTGAAGCATCGACGGCAACTTGTCCTGAACCCACCTCAAATGCTCAATAGCAATTGGACTCTGTCTTGCATCTGCCAAGCATTTCAACAAAACTACGTGGGATTCTGCACTTCCTATATCATGACCGAGACTGCAGAGTAATTTGGAAGCAGCTGTCAGATGTCCTGCACGGAAAACAAACATCATGTCACATTATGCTATTAAATGTCGCACTAGGCTCACAAGTTAAGTAATTTGACGAAGTTAAAAAACATACATGCCAAGTTACAAAAATCTATTTTAGCAGAATTTTGAAAAAAGGTCCACGACTGCAACCTGTGCCGCAGCATCAAGATCTTTAAGGTTTCTGCAACTACAACCCGATTTTGATTGAGGCTGCGTCAACAACATTTAACTGTGACTCTCCACGATATCAAGGATTGCAGTGGGACTATGAACTTGATTACAAACTGCTCCTTGTGTTCCTTTTTAGATGCATTTTGAAGTTATTTACACATGCTAAGAAAGCCAATAAATTTTGTTACTTTTGATGGAATGGTTTGTCATTTTCCTACAATATATTTATTATCATATTCTACTTAATAATTAAGAATATTATTGACAAAATAGTTAATGACGCATTGAAATTTGAAAATGACAAATAGATAGGAACATTTTTTTTCTTCTACGAAAGCGACGAGCAAAATGGAACAGTGGATTAGTACCTTTCTTGCAGAGTGATAATATAAACGAGCTCAATATGTCTCTAGCAATGGTAATATCCTGTGTGGTAGTGTTGCTATAGAGCTCAAATGCTTCTTCAAGCATATCTTCTTGGCATAGTCCTTGCAAAAGAAAAGTGTAACTCGAGCTATCGGGTTCTACTCCCTTGTCGAACATGCGGTTAAGCAACATCTGAGCCTCTTGAACTTGTCCCTCTTCCGAAAATTTGTGAATCAAAATATTATATGTTTTCAAGTTCCCACAGCATCCACTGGCAAACATCTCATCCCAAAGCTTCCTGGCAGGGCGAAGTAAATCCTGCTTACAACACGCTTCCATCACATAATTATAAGAGGAGACATCAGGATTCAACCCTTTCTTCTTCATCTCTTGAAGAACAGCATAGCCTTCTTTCACTCTTCCAGCTTCGCACAACCACGACACCATCACATTGTAACCCTCAACATCCTTGAAGTAATTCTTACACTCCAAAGCACGAAACACCTCCAACAATTCATCCACCTTACTCATCCTACACAAATTCCTACTCAATCTACTCAAACTCGAAATACTCAAAATCCTCTCTTTCTCAACAACATAATCAAAAAACACAATTGCGCCAACAGGATCAATATCCGAAACACATTCAATCAACACATTAAAAACATCATCCTCAACAACAAAATTACCTCCAACAATAACCTCCCCAATCATCTTAGCTTCCAAAATCCGCTTCTCCGAAACCAATTCAAATATAAACTCTTTATAATCACCACTCCTAGGAGCCACACCCAACTTCCTCTTCATCTTCAAAACCTTAATCTCATCAACCACATTCCCCATTTTCCTAAACTCATTGGCAACAACCCAATAAGCCATAAAATCAGGCTTCCATCCTCTACTCCTCAACTCAGACAACATCATCATCGCCTCACTCACCCTACCAACTTCACACAAACCATTAACAATCATAACCGCCACAACCGAACCATTAATCTCCAAACCACATTGACCAACCTCATCCAATAAACTCATCACTTTCCCCAAAACACCTTTCTTACAAACCCACCAAACAAAAACACCAAAACCCAACGTACTAAACGGAACACCCTTAACAATCATTTCATCAAACACCTTACGCGCATTACTATTACCATTAGAACTAAGTGCGGCTAATAGCGAACTACACGTAGCAGCACCGATTTGATCAATTAATTGTAATTCAACAACATCATTAAACACTAAAAAAGCTTGATTTAAATTATTCCGGGAAATGTGAGTAGTTATAACAGAACGGTAAACAAAAGGGTGAATCGGGAAATTAAAAGATTGAGCTTTTTTAAGAAGTGAAAGAAGAGAATGTGAATGAGAATGGTTTTGATTAAGAGAAAGTGATTTGAGAATGGAATGAAAGGTTGATGAAGTATGGGTAAAGCCTGGTTGTTGAGAAGCCCAATTGAAAAAGCCCAAAGCTAAAGAATGGTGATTAAGGAGAAAAGGGTCAATGATTGATGAAACAAGTGATGGTGTTAGATTGTGATTGTTAAGGTTGTTGTGAAGGGTTTGTTCAATTTGTGAGTTCCATGAATAATGATTATGATGCTTGGGTTTTGTGTTGTTTTTCTTTGAGATTGTGATTATTGTTCTGCTTATTCTTTGTGCTAATTCTGTTGCTGTTGTTTTCATCTTTAATAACTACTTTTTGTTTTTCGTTGTTCTCTGTGTTGAGTTCACTGAGTTTTTCGTTATTTTGATAACGAGAATCGATGAGTGTCGCATGTGTAGACAAGGAAAGTTTTTATGAGCCGCAGCTTTTTAATGAACATTCTTAACTAACGGTTAGTTATGCAATGAATGGAGTAATATGCCGTAATTAAACTCGCATATAAGTGTGAGATCCGGGTTTGAATTCAAGTTAAGATGTCCGGTTTAACGAATTCGATATTTTTGTCAGTTGAGCTATGACTAACTTTAATTAGTTAATTGTCAAGTCGAATTCCAAATTATGTTCCAAATATTATTTTATATTGCCTACTGTAATATAATAAACAACGTCGTCCAATTTGATAAGAATACTCATGGCTCTTGATACGTAATATTTTGACGCCTGAGTCATTGATTGAATATCAGTATACAGTGGCGGAGCTAGGACCCTGGGTCAGGGGGTGCAAATTATTTAAATTTAAATAATTATAATTATAATATGCTTTATCAAATAAAATTATATTTATATCAATTTCTTTATTTTCCGCATAATTATCCTTGTGGTGGATGAGGTATGGAGTGGTGTAGAATGCAACAAGGCATAGGAGCCTGAAAGGGCTGCACAAGAGTCTAGTAATTTAAAATCGATCGAATAGTAAATAAAGTCTGACAATTTTTTTTTAAACAAGTCTGACAAAAAGTTATTTCACCTAAAAATCAAATTGCGGCTATTCTGAACAATTAGTCTTTGAAAATACTCATTAACTATTTGATATAATTACTTGATCCAAATTCAAAAGTGTATAGTTATTGATTTGAGTCTGATGGGTAATGGTACAAATATATATATTGAGAACTTTTGATACACTTATTAGGAATATTAAATAATAAAATTTTATAAAAATATTTGAAGTCAATATATTTGAAATAGAAATGTTATTTCGAACAGAAATGTAAGCTCTTATGTTTCTTCTTCTTTTTTTTTTTTAAATAAAAATGCTCTTATGTTAAAATTAGTTAGAAATAACACCAAAAAATAGTTTGAGACAAAATAAAAAACTTAACTACATAGACACATGAGCCCAAGCCCATAATAAAATATATAACCCTAAATTGGTGCTTTATGTTAATAGAAGAAAAGCTGCCTCCGTGCTCAGTTTCATCTCCATTCCCTCATTTCCTATTCTCTAGTTGGCTATTCACTGTGCTGCTAATACTTCATTTTTTCTTCATCTATTTCTTCTTGTGAGTGTGCGTGAGGACTGAGGAGTTGATCGTTGGTGCAAGACTGATTTTTCCAGGGGGTTCAAAATGTTCAGGGTGTGCAGCTGCACTCCCTCAACTGTGAAGGGATCCGCCCCTGTCAGTATATCACATATATGAATCAAAGTTAGTTTATAAATATGAATCAATCAAATACTACAATAGAATAAAAAAAAAATACTGCATTAAACTGACGAACAAAACAACACCGTACTCAGAAGACAAACTTAAGAAAAATTAATTTGATGTGAAAATCACTTACTTAGATAAAAAAAAATAGAGAGAAAAAAATAATGTGAATGATAAATACAAATAAAAAATTGACTCAAAATCATCTCATATATCGGTCGATGAGAAAAAGGAAGAGAGAAGAAGGGAGGTGACTACAATTATAATATTAGTAAAATAATCATATTTATTAGAAAAATATAATACAAAAGAAAAATAACGGTCATTCAATCGACAAAACATGAAAACAACAACAAAAACACAATTATTCAAATAATTCCATAGTCAAGAAAAGATGATGAAACAATCAACATCCAAGGATTTGAAGAGGTCCACCATAACCAATCCTTTCAATAGGAACACAAACCAAATCATGAGCCCTAGGAGAAGTCAATCCTGGCCGTTCATTCACATCAATAACAATATCACCACCCTTCATAATCTCACCATTAGAATCCACAACATGAAAATCAAAGCACTGAATTATAGCACCAAGCAAAGCTGGAACTTCTTGCATTGCTAAATTAACACCGGGACACATCCTTCTTCCTGACCCAAATGGTAAAATTTGAAAATTTTGTCCCCTCACATCAATTTTAGAATTTGTTGAATTATTCAAAAATCTTTCCGGATTAAATTCCAATGGTTTGTCCCAATAATTTGGATTTCTTCCAATAGACCAACTGTTTACAAAGATTAAACTATTTTCTGGGATCATATAGTTTTCTATTTTGCAATTTGTGATACATCTTCTATTGACCATAGGTACTGGTGGGTGGAGACGAAATGTTTCTTTCATTATGGCTTGAAGATAAGGAAGATTTGGACCGTCAGATTCATCTACTAGTCTATTTTTTCCTACTACTTTGTCTATCTCTTCACGAGCTTTTTTGAGCAATGAAGGGTTATTCATTAGTTCTACTAATGCCCATTCTGTTGAAATTGCTGTGGTGTCTGTTCCTGCTGTGAAAAAATCCTGTGTAGCATATGTCATTCATAGGAATTAATCATTATTTTTTGCTTGGTTTTAACACATAAGTACTAATAATAATAATAATACATATATGTTTTTGTTTTATTTTAGATAGACGAAATAACAATTTATGAAGAACAAAGATACATGTGCATGCATATACCTAAAAATATTAGTACCAAAGTTTTAGAGGTTAAACGGGATTTAGAAATTAAATTTTAAACTCAAAAATATTTTTAACATGTGTATAAAAGAATAAATATTTAATTCAAGATATATTTGTAAAAAATTAAAACCAAAACAAGCATTGTTGTTCTATAATGTGATTTGGGAATTAAATTAATAAACGATTTTTTTTGTAACTTAATAAACAAAATTTAAATAAAAGAAAAAAGTATAGGTGAATTTAATTACCATAATTAAGGCCTTAATGTGAACCCTTTCAATTTTTACTTCGGAGTTTTCATCCTCAACACAATCAAGCAAGACATCAAGAAAGTCTCTAAATTCAACACCCTCTTCACCACCCTTATTGTCCACCATTCTTTTGTTCTTCCTCATCTCCTCTCTTTTAGAAATAACTCTTTCCACCAAAGTATCAAACCTCATAAACAAATCCTCTATCCTCTTCCCAAAGCCTTGTAAATCAAGTTTCTTAAACAACCAAATAAAATCCGATACATTAAACTCTCCAAAAATTTCGGTCACATCACGCACAACATCCCTAGCTTCCTCAGCTTCCCCCAACATCATTTTAGAAATGACGTTGTTTGTCAATTTAAGAAACTCCTGCGTCACATTCACAGCCTCATAACTTTTTGCTTTTTTAACGAAAAGTTTAATGAGGTTGTGAGTCTCTTGTAAACGCAAGTGTCGGAAGTTGTTAATACTACGAGAGCCTAAAAGTTCGTTCATGCTAAGCTTTTTAATAAATCTCCAATATTCTCCGTAGGGTGCAAATGCTAGAGAAGATTCGTACGTGAGGCGTTTAATGGCGGTTGATTCATTACGACAATTAAAAGCATGTTCGTTTATTTGAAGGATTTCTTTTGCGAAGTGAGGAGTGGAAGCGACGACACAAAGAACGGAACCAAAGTTAAGAGAGAATAACGGTCCGTATTTGTGAGAGAGGCGGTCGAAGGAGTGGTGGAGAAGGGGACCTAACCTGTGCATGTGGCCAATGATCGGCAGTTTAAATAAAGGTGATGGAGGGAGGTTTTTGTGACGGTTTAAAATTGGTCGGAAAATTATGTAGCAAATGAGTGATGAAAGAATGAATGTGAAGGCTAATAGTTGATGTTCCATGATTTGTTGTAGTATATTACAAAAACAATATAATTTGATTGTTGAATATATGAGACAATTGCATTAAAGCTAGTTCAACTCAATGCACATTTCTCAAATTGGCTAGCTATTTATTTTATAGTACACACAACAGTAGTTGGTGTGAATTATTAGGTTCAAGGAATAGATATTAATTATACTCTCATTTGATTTTTGTACATGACATTGAGATCTATAGAAATTTCAAAGCTACAACTGTCCTTGTCATTAATATTAATATAAAGATTTGGAGCAATTTTTGACACTTCTCTTGATGCATGCCAATTTCAGAAACAACGGTGCTACATGGCACGAGAAGCCATAACCACCACATGCACTACCGAACATTGCCTTTTTTTCTTTTTTCTTTTTCCCCTTCACTACTAGTATCCAATTCCCTTGCCCGTCTAATATGATATTAATCTGATATGAAGTACAGTTCTGCCATTTAGTGGTTTCAGAAAGTTGTAATTTTGGTCTTCTATGTTTCAAAATAGCATTCCTATCCCCCTATCTTTATCCCATTTTGCAACGCTGATGTGACAAGTCATTTAATTGACTCAGCTGCCACATCAGTTTTATTTTTTTATTTTTCTTTTTCATTTTTTAATTTAAAAACAAATAAATAAAGAAAAAAACAAAGGAAGAAGTCAGGGAAATGATTTCTTGAACTAAGCTATTTTGAAATTGAATGTTTACCGGTACGCATCTTGGCCTTGATTTAAATTAAGGTTGTTAAAATCTCGAGTTAAATCGCTGGTAGAATTCTTTTTGGGTAAAATCGTAGTCTGAAACGATTTTACATGATTTAAATCGCTCTAAAATCGTTGAAATCATGTAAAATCGCAGGTTCTAACTCTTTGAGACGATTTTACCTTCTTGTTTTTGGATAATTTTTTGGATGTTACTTGATCATTTGGTGGGTAATTTGTGTAGTTTGATTCAAGTTCACGAATATTACATTTTATTGTAATGATTTAGTATATTTTAGCTTTTAAATTAAGTTGAAACTTTAAATTATTGATGCATTTATAATATTATATAAGTATATATATGTCTTAAATATATATATAATATTATTTTAATAGAGGTAAAATCGACGATTTTACGATTCGATTTTACGTTTCGATTTTACTTGGCAAAAAGAATTAAGGTAAAAACTCGATTCTGACAATCTTGGATTTAATGCGTAGAAAAGCAGAGGTGAAGGATATCATGACATTTTGGTCTAATGAGGAAGATGAAGGCGGGGAAGCTGATAATGATGGTGATGGGGGGGGGGGGTGAAGACAGCATGTCAGTAATGAAGATGATGCTGAGTAATTTTAGATGAAAAAATAGTGACTGTAAAAATTAAAAGAATGTGGGTTCATCCCATAGCTAAATTTTATGTTTTTCTCCTGTCGGTGTCTATACTGGTTAATCTTTGTTAGGTATATTTGGTTTGAGTTGTGACCTTTTCTATGATAGGTGCTGGAAACTAGGATTGTGCTCTATGGTACCATATTTAGATTTAACTTGCTCTGTATTACAGATGTGTATTTTATTTCTCATGTATGGTTTGTTTTTTTGATCACCAGCCTGTAAACATCATTGGCTACTAGTTTAGATCAATGTTAAATTTTTTTGTTAGAATTTGATTGCGAATTTTTAAAAATTGATATGAGTGCTCTTTTATCTTCCAATTGTTCATTGTATTATCATATTATTCTTACTTTGGTTTGAGAATTGGTGGGGTTATTACTTATTAGTTAAGTTGAGGCGTTTAAGCTAGATTCAAATCTTGTTCATTTTGGCCTGTTAGATTGAAAACACGACATTAACCCATCAGCATCTTTTAACTTCTTCCTTTTTTAAATTATTTTTTTATTTGTTTTTAAATTATAAAATGAAAAGGAAAAAAAAAATGATGTGGCAGCTAAGTCACTTAAGTGACTTGGCACATCATTATTGACTTGGTCAAAATTGACCTTTTGCAATAGGAGATAAATATATGGGGTTAAAACTGTTATTTTGAAATATAGAGACCAAAATTGCAACTTTCTAAAATATAGGAAGCCAAAAATGCAATTTAGCCTTAATAGAATATAATACAAAAGTCAAAATCACATAATCATTCGATCAACAAAATTATTATAATTTCAAACTAACAAATGAAAACAACAACAAAAGCACAATTATTCAAATAAATATATCCATAGTCAATAAAAGATGAGGAAACAATCAACATCCAAGGGTTTGAAGAGGTCCGCCATAATCAATCCTTTCAATAGGGATAAAAATCAAATCATGAACTCTAGGAGCAGTCAATCCTGGCCTTTCATTCACTTCAATAACAATTGAAATTCTGGCATGCAGTGATAAGATGTTCTATATCATGTTGTAGCATTTTCTACCGCATCAAACTAACAGAATATGAAAAATAAACAATAAAGGGCAGGAAAGTAAATAACACAATGAATTTGTTAACCCAGTTCGGAGCAACCTCTCATACTATGGGGGATACCAATCTAGGAATGAATTCACTACTATAGTTCTAGTTCAAAGACTCCAAAACATCTCGTTTCTATCTTATCGCCTAGACACTATCTCATGCAATCCTACCTAGGAACTCCTAGATATGAGACGCCCCGTCTCACTTTCTTCAAACAACACAGACAGTGTTGTTTACGAACGATTACAATCAAATGGTGGAGACACACTCCTAAACATAACAACTCCTTGCTTAAAAGTTTTGGAGAAGCAACACAATCAACACCTCCATACCTAAGGGCTTAGGAGACATTTACAATTTACAACTCAACTAAACTAATCAACTCTGTACGTAGATATTCAATGACGACAACATAGAGGTGTACATGAAACCCTAAAGCACAAGGCTTACAAAGACACAAAACCCTAAAAGACTACATCTTTGATATATTTGTTTAAGCTTCGTTTTGGTGAGTAAAATAGGGAGGCTTCACAATGCTTCAGCTCAAAGAAATCTTCTAGAGGAAAAATATATATTTTTACTAAATCTTCTTTGCATCAAAATATTCCTCCCATAAATATATTTGTTGAAAATATATTTTAAAATCAAATCTTCTTGATTCCTTAAATCAAATCTTTATTTCCTTAAATGGTGCAACCTCAAGGAACAAGCAACCGTGTAAACCACTTCTAAAGATTTAAACCACGTGCATCTTGGTGAACAAGTTAGCGCGAGATTATTCTTCAAACAAATCTTCAATCAAATATAACGCAAAATATAACAAACTTAGGCGCGTATTCAGAACATCCTAATCCTGCACCGAATGCTGCAACATTTTGTCTAACATTTGGCTTCAGGCTTAGTTTGCAAAAATGAAGTCAACATACAAAAAACCCAACAACAATATCATTAGCCTTCATAATCTCACCATTAGAATTCACAACATGAAAATTAAAACACTGAATTATAGCCTTCATAATCTCACCATTAGAATTCACAACATGAAAATCAAAACACTGAATTATAGCACCAAGCAAAGCTGGAACTTCCTGCTAATGCTAAAGTAACCCCATGACACATCCTTCTTCCTACCCAAATGGCAAAATCTGAAAATTTTGTCCCCTCACATCAATTTTAGAATTTGTTGAATTGTTCAAAAATCTTTCAGAATTAAATTCCAATGGTTTATCGCAATAATTAGGATTTCTTCCCATAGACCAATTATTCACAAAGATTAAACTATTTTCTGGAATCATATAGTTTTCTATTGTGCAATTTGTGATACATCTTCTAGTGACCATATGTACTAGTGGGTGGAGACAAAATGTTTCTTTCATTATGGCTTGAAGATAAGGAAGATTTGGACCGTCAGATTCATCTACTAGTCTATTTTTTTCTACTACTTTGTCTATCTTGGACTTATGGACACATATACATAGATTTTATCCGTAAAAAAAAAAAAAATATATATATATATATATATATATGCACCAATTTTATTTTTTGACAAAAAGCATACATCAATTTTAGTACTAAAATTAATTGGCTTAAATATGCAAAAGATCCCTGCACTTACGGGTCATTTGAGTTTTAGTCCCTGCATTTTAAAAATATTTCGTTTTGCCACTGCACTTTCATTTTATTTTAAAAATAGTCCCTGGACCCATTTTTTTGCTGAAGTATCATGTTTAGGTCTCTGCACTTAAGGGTCATTTGAGTTTTAGTCCCTGCATGAAACTCAAATGACCCGTAAGTGCAGGGACCTAAACTCAAATGACATGTAAGTGCAGGGACCTAAAGTTGACACTTTAACAAAAAAATGGGTTCAGGGACTATTTTTAAAATAAAATGAAAATGCAGTGGCAAAACGAAAGGTTTTTAAAATGCAGGGACTAAAACTCAAATGACCTGTAAGTGCAGGGACTTTTTTCATATTTAAGCCAAATTAATTTGATTTTATATCAAATATTTAATCGATTATGTTTAATAGACAAAAATCGACTTAGCAAAAAATATTTAATGAATTGGTGTAGAGAATATAAAGGAGAGGATCCAAATCCAAGAAAAATTTATATTTATATATATATATATATATATATATAATCTCTCAGTTTCTTTTAAAAAAATCGGACAGAGTACTTGTAAACCAGTATTTAAAAAGAAAAATACTAATTAGTTCTTTAAGACACTAGTTAAAAAAACTAAATATAAAAATGTTATTTTAAAATTTGTGCCGGTAATACTTTTAAAATATGAATAATGTTCTTTCTAACATAAACTTTATTTCTTTTGTTTTTTTACTAACATGAATGATTTTTTTTGTAAAATGATTTATTACCTTTTCCTTTTAATAAAAAAAGGAGGTGAAGTAAAGGCTGCAACCTCAAAATATATTAAGTATCAAACTTGAGCTACAAAAGAAGAAGGAATCTCTATTATAACTAGCTTTCATAACATAACAGAAGGAATGTAAAACCAAATGTTATTTTTTTTTCTTTCAAATATTGAGTTTACTATTGTGTGTTTGACTATGTCTGAAGAACAAAGATATGCATGCATATACTTTAAAATATATATTTTTTTAATAAGCAAAAATGAGATGTATTAATCAAACAAAACACACCAAAATTGTAGAGGTTAAACCAGAATCAGAAGCTCAAAAATATTTTAATTTAACCCTACTTAAACTCTAATTTAATTATTAAAAATATTAAAAATTTCCTCACTATAGGAATTGAACTCATGTCCTCTCTCACAATTGGTTAATTCATATACCACTAAGCTATTTAAATGCAACATATTTTGGTTACACCAACTAATAACTAAGACTTTCAATAGACAATTTTGCTTTTCTAGAAATCAACTCCATTTTTTTCCCAACACAAATTCAATCTTTATAATATATATATATATTTTTTTTTCAAATCCAAGATATTTTTTCTCAATAATAATGCTTGATTTTGTTTATATGAAAATCAACCCCGTTTATTTTTTTCATCGCACCTTCAATCTATTTTTTCTAATTCAATTATTTTTATTTGATCTAGCTGAATTAACTCCATTTTTCCCCATCAAACATTCAAAGAATTTTTTCTAATCCAAATTATTTTTATTTGATCTACCTGAATTTTTTTTAATATTCAATATATATTTTTCCTTAATTAAGATCTATTAACATATAAAAGATATATATTTCTCCAGCTAACCATAATTAACCTTATTTTAATTCAAATAAATTGTTAAAAAATACATCACCGCGATTCGCTACACAAATATCTAACACTGTTATTGTTTTTGTTTTAGGGCGCAATCATGTTAACGAAAATGTTTGCATCTGATTTTCGTGACAACGTACATCATTATGTTACAGTTATTGATCCAAACGAAAATCAATTTGAAGTTTTTGTTGAAAAATTAACGGCAATATATATTTTACACATGGATGACCTGCATTGCGTAATTTTTATAATAACCATTATTGTACTTGAATGATTTTATTATAAACTTGGATGCGTAAGTTTGAACTGTTTTTAAAGGACAAATTTGATTGTGTTATTCATCCTCCTAAATTCACTCCTCCTATGAAATTTAATTTAGATAAATGAAATGCTCCATCATATTTTTGTAATGATCTTCCGGAATCAACTGACATTCTATCATTTTTTCACAATTGCTCAAATTTTGCCTTAAAATTAAAAAACAATTGACTAAATATGATGCAAAAAATGGATTTTTGGTGAATTTTTTTATAGTTTTTTTGCACTTTTTATTTTTATTATATATTTATATTTCCTAATTTCATTTTTTCGATAGTATTCTATAAATATTATTTGAATGTTACAAATTATATTTAAATATATCTACCATGAATAATAAAGGGTTAAATATGTTTTTGGTCCCTATAGTTTTCCAGAATTTCGTTTTTAGTCCCTGAAGATTATTTTCACACTTTTTAGTCCCTGAAGTTTCATCGGTCAGTGTTTTTAGTCCCTGCTTTTAATCAAATTCTTGTATACTTTCGTATTTTTGAATGATTTTTTGTATTCATGTTTATAATATTATAAGAACATCTCCGATAAAAATTTAGAATTTTTTAACATAAAATTAATTTTTTATGAATTATTATGTACAAAAAACTAAAAAATTCATATTTAATTATCTCTTGTTAAAAAAAATTTAAATTTTGTAATAGAGATTCATATAATGTACTAAACATGACTGTGGAAAAAAATTTAAAATTTCGAATGATATGCACGAGTTGAATGAAAAGTAGGGACTAAAAACAATGACTGATGAAACTTCAAGGACTAAAAAGTGTGAAAAAAATCTTCAGGGACTAAAAACGAAATTTTGCGAAACTATAAGGACCAAAAACATATTAAACCCAATAATAAAACTAGATTGAATTTTATATATAGCCGTGCATCGCATAGTCTAGTTTCTACAGAAAAGTACCTGGGTATAAAAGTTTCCCCTTTCATTATCATATCATATGGGAATAGGCAGCCCCTGAACGTGGAAAAATGGATACTTCGTTTATAATTATATAACTAGTGTACGACCCGTGCATTTGCACGGGTTAGAATATTTATTTATGTACCAAAAAAAAATAAAATAATATTTATTTTAAAAAATTGATTATAGAGGATAAATTATAAATAGTAATGTATTATATTAAGATAAAAAAATAACATATTCTGCATAACATTGTCACTATAACCGATTTAAAAATATGATATGGAAAAATAAATACTTTTTATAAGAAGTTTTTAGTTTTTATGAGACAATACCTATTGGAAGTTAATGTATACTCTATAAAATATTGTACTTCGATTTAAATTTAAGAAAAAAACATATATTTGAACTATAAAATAGTCCAAAATATATATTTTATTCAGTACACCAAAAAAATTATTTTTTGCTTATATTTAATATCGAAGGGTTGACAAAAAAAATATCAAAGGGAGTAACTCTAAAGTTACTTTTTAACTAATGATCACATGTTAAGGGTCTGTTTGAATTGACTCATTTTTTAGCTAGTACAAAATAGTTTATGCAAATAAATAAGTTTTTATGCATTATTATAAACCTTTTAAGGTAGTTCATGAGAAAATAGGTTATAAAAATACAATTTTTGCTAGTGAAAACTTTTAAATTAACATAAAACTTTATTTATTTACATAAATATTTTCATAAGTTAAAAAATAGCCGAATCCAAATATGCCCTAATTATAGATGGAAAAAGCTTATTATATTCCATGTTTTAGCAAAAATAAAATAAAATCGGTGTTACTATTTAAAAAGACTCTTTTGGAAAAACGGAGAGAGTACAAAATAATTATTTAACTTTTTTTTCATCAAATTTATTGAATTGTTTACATTTTAAATCCAATGCACCAAATTAAAAATATGAATAATAAGGTAAGTTCCAACCTATTTTCGTTAAAACAAAGAAGTTCTACTTATTTACGGTATTTATTAAAAAAAAAGCTGCTACCATGCAAAACGTTTGCATTTTTTTATTGGGAAATTCTATGATACATTTGATAATTTTTAATGTACCGGTACATTAGGTCATCAAATTAATAAATAAATAAATATGTTCTAAAATAAATTATGTTTTTTATTATTAAAAACATTATAATAACAAAATGTTATTGATCAAAACTGTCAAAAATATAAAATTTGATATTTTTAAAATTTTTATGCATAATAATAGTCAATATTGAATATTTTTAATGAAAAATGTTAAAATTTAGTATAATCCTTATAAACAATAAAATTGTGTTTTTTCTTATGATCTCTAAAATACAATGATCGACTGCTAGTTTGTTAATTCATAAAAATAATTACAAATTTATCAATTTAATAATCAATATACCGATACATTGAAATTATTCGATTGTGCAGTAAAAGCTTCATTCCTTATTATTTATTTCTCTCAATTTAATCTCTCTCCCATCAATTGAAAAAGAAACAGATGTACAAAAAAAAACAATATGTACCAAAAAAACAATTGAAAAAATAACACACTCTCTGCAACTCTCTTCTACCTCCTTCAAACCCTAGCCGCTGCACATATCTTCACGGCTTCTTCCCCGCGCTACAACTTAAGCTGGACGCGAAACCAACAAATTTGTCAAAATAATGGAGTTGCTGCTGAACTACGCCGCCAAAAGTTATTTCCAACCACTTGAGCTCGTTGTGGAGTTGAGCACTGGATCTATGATCCTTGTCTCATGAACTTTCATTTGGCCTAAATTATTCCAAGATCTCGGCACCGTCACCGGACACCACCGTGCTGTCGATCATCTCCACTACAGGTATGATATTTTTGATGACATTTATTCTTCTTCCTCTGTTTTGATCTAACTTATCATGCATAACAATTGTTTCTTTTATGTTTCAGTCACGTTAGACTCCCTCCATCAATTGGACTTCATTCCCTTTCAATCATCATTTCACTGTACGGGTTACCCTTACTCATTTTACTTTGATTTCTGTGTGGAAACCCTAACCTAAACCCCTTTTTAATTAGTTATTTTTTTTATACGGAAATGTAATTATTTTATTTGGTTCAAAAGTTTAGTTATGCAATTAGTGTAAGTTTTCTTCTTAAGAAATTTTACCAAATGAATTTTGAGTTGGTATTATATCCTTCAACTCTTCTAGACAGTTCCCAATTTTTCTTTGAGACCCTAATACTCTTCACTTTCAAAATTGAATTTAATCTCGTATTGTATCCGAGTCAGTTTGATTTGTTGTTGTTGGTTATTGGATTTTGAACTCATTCATGTATAAATCACAGATCCCCAATTTATGATTTGAATGCTAATAGCCAAGTGTAAGTCTCAACTATCAAAAGTGATAATTTTTCTTTCATGTCCAAACTCCTTTCTATTCTATAAATCTGAAAATAACCAGTTTTTTTCTTGTTCTGTAACAAATTACAACAGTTACGGCTGAACTTTTAAGTTTGTTTTTTTATAAACTGTCATGTATATTTGTGTAGACTTATAGACTCAACACTTGTGTACATTTGTGTTTTGTTGTTCTTGTTCACATTTATTTCCTTACCTGAAGCTTGAATTTCATTTTGTTTAGGAACTAAATATGCAGGTCATATCAGTGCCATTATGATATTGCTAAAAAATAAATAAACATGGGGCTTCTTTGTGCTTTTCAGGTTCCTCTACTTCTCAATCAAATGTGGCAGAATGAGTTTCATGGTATTGTTTATCAACTCCTTAAGCAAAGAATCCCAGTTATGATCACTTGGAATTATTAAGATAACAACGTAGCTGTGGAGTGATGTTGGGATAATTGGACATCTAGGTGAGATTTGATGATTCATTTGTTAGTTGTGTTGTCTTTTTTGAATTTGACATGTAAAGTTAGCAATAGTTAAAAATCATTCTCACCTTGATACAAAACTCGAGTAATTCTAACTTGTTCTTATAGATAAAGTCTGCCCTATATTTTTAGTAATATAATTTTACTAACAAAAAAGAAAAATAAATATTGTAAAATTTATTTAATTTAAAATGTATAGCAATTAATCTCAAGCCTCAACCTCCACTAAAATTAGTTTTTAATGCAAAGATAAGATAACATTTAAAGTTAAGTTTATTGAAATTGGTTTTGTGTACAGAAATACTTTGTATTAAGATATTTGAATATTCATAAAAAAGAGAGGTTGAGATATTCTGGATCTTTCTTATGTAGCTGATGATTTGGAGAATGTCTACAATCTCGATGTAATGTATGCATCTTTTTTGTTTCATTTTGAATTGAAGTTCATCCTTCTATATCTATGTTAGGACTTGGTTTTTGTCTTATGTTTTTTTTTCTCTACAAATTGAACTTAAGAAATCTAACAAAAATATAGGAAGAGGAAGAGTAATGCAAATGCACGAACTTCTGGAAATCCATGTTACTAAATAATAAGGTATACAATAACATTTCAATTATCATACATAAAACACATATCATTCCACAAAAATATAAGAAGGCTTTTAAGGATGTGTACTATGTGACTAAGGATGTGTTCTCTTTCCATCTTAGTGAAATAATGCAAGTTATATTAGCTTCTTTTCCCCTTTTGATTCGACATTGTGTTTGGTATTGTTGTTGCATATGATATATTGGGGGCACAAGAAATAGTACTATCTTGGTTAGTGCGATTATTTATTTGGATGGGATGGGACAATGAAAGAAGTGAAAAGACATTGAAGGTAAAAAATTGTAATAAAGTTAACTTGTATCAGTGTGATACACCGATAAAAGAAAGAAGAATGATTCACTCTACAGAAAATGCCTCACTTTTTGTCAGGTGAATAACTTTTTCTCACGTGTTAATAGCAGTATCTAGGCTATGCATATGTATTATGGTCGGGTTCAGCCACCGTTGGGTTAAAATTTCCAGGCCCGAGCTCAACCAGATCAACTCATTCCTAACTGATTTTTATCATTTCAAAATCCGAAGCCCGACCCGACCCATCCGAATCACTTAATATTTTCTCGGTTTTTTCGGGTTTCGGACGGGTCCGGTTCTTTTGCTCAGCCCTAATGTCCTGGGTATAAAAGTTTCCCCTTTCATTATCATATGGGAATAGGCGCAGCCCGTGAAAGTGAGAAAATTGATTTCCTGGGCATAAATCTTTCCTGGGAATATTGTGCAATTCCCTTGTAACAAACACGGTAACTTTTATCTCAATCTTTGGATTCCCGGGATATCTCTAAAATCCCTCAAAATCTGGTCCACTTCAAAGAGAACCAAAGCAACAACAATGGGGAAGGAAGGGATTTTAGTGCTATAGGAGGCAGACAGAGTCGATAGAATCAATGGCCTTTTGGATCTTGGCTGTAAGTTTCTTTCTTATCATTTTATTCTCTTCATGTCTTAAAATTACCAATTGGTAGGATCAGTTTGTAATTATAGGTGTACTAATAGTCTAAAATGCAAATTAATCTCGACTTTTAATAATTAATCGATAACTGTTGAACATAAAACAACCAAGATCAATACTTTTGTGCATAAAAGTTCACAAACTGAGATATATTCAAAATCGCAACCAAGATCAGAGATCTATTCAAGTACTTTTGCGTATAAAAGATCACATGTTATAAATAAAACAACAAGTCGATTAAAATGTACTCTACTCTACAGTCATTTTTTCGAGAATTCCATAACACAGTGTAGCTGTAGAATTAGGGATGGCAAAACGGGTCAAGTCCGTCGGGCCGGCCCGTTTAACCCGTCATTTTTGCCGGGGTGGGTTGACATTTTCACTCCGCAAAAGTGGCGGGGCCCATCCCGCCTAACCCGCAAAAAACACGGGACAACGACGGGGCGGGTTGACCCGTCGGGTTTAACCACATTTTTTTCTATAAAAGTTTCAGCCCATTACAAATGGATTTCTATTTTTCGGTCCAATTAGTCTAATCTACATTTTAGAGTTGTTGTTGATTTGGATTGAAGAATAATTATAGTTTATTGTTTACTTTTGTTGGTGTGGATTTAAACATTGAATCCAAGTTTTGTTTGTTTTGGATTTAAACCGAGTATTTTCATAAGGTTTTATTATGGTTTCTTTGATTTTATAAACTATGGATGTTTGAAGTTTCGATTGATAATTTTAATTTTTGGTCACCTTGTTGGTTTATAATTATATTTTGATTTTCTTGGATTGTTATTAATTTTATTCTATTCGCAAATTTTTATGATATTTTTGCGAATTTATCGATTTTTTTTATTGACGGGGCACTCCCGCCAACCCGCCGCCCGCCAAGAAAAGGGGCGTGGTGAGATTTTCAACCCACCACCACTAGTTAGCCCGCCCCGCCCCTTTTTAGACGGGTTAATGACGGGGCGGGGCGGGTTGCACCTTTTTGCCATCCCTATGTAGAATTGGAACTAGCACGCACCTCGCGGGCTCTTATAACAAAGCACCGACTCTTACTTCCTTTGGGCCCGACTTATTTGTTTCATCAAATAATAACTCGAGAAGCGGCACACTAAATTTGTCAACTTGCTTATTAGACACTCTCCACAGGTTTTCAACAACGGCGGGAGAAGGCATCTTAGGACTAAATGTCCCATTTAATTCAAATCTTCCACTAAAGCATCCCATAATAATTGCAACCGCAAGTATATTCATCTTTTTCACCTCACTAGAGAACATGGAGTATTTAATTTTTTAATTGCATGATCCTTTTTTACACTTTGCCCAAACAAAGATCATGGGAGTTACTTTTCTCCATATTTTTGTTTTCTTTCATTTTATATTTATTATTATATTATATTATGGGTAATTGAAAATAAAAAATTAAATATCAGAAAAATTAAGAAATAGTAAATTGATATTATTCTTACCATCTCCATGCCCAAAGTATATGAAAAGAGTTTTAGTTTGCAACGCAGACATAACTTCTTTTTTTGTGGGAACACGATTAGCAACTCCCTGTAAAATAACAAAAGAAAAAAGAATAAAATATTTATAAAATAATTGTATAAGTTATTTGTTAGGATTTTTGGGACACAATTGTAATATTACATAGGTTTTGGGTTTAAACAAATTTTTTTAGTTCAAACATTATTCTCTTATATTTTATCAAATCAAATTGATAAATTACCTTGATTGATTTCTCATTGAAGCATTGTTGTATCTTCGAAAAGTTCAGCGTTTCGTTGGTTGGGTTCATACAATACCATGCAAAACAAGGTGCCCACCCATTGCTCTCCTTAGCTAGTCTTCTCCAATTAACCACGTTATATATGCTATGCACAGATGACATGCGATATATATATATATATTTTTTTTCATTAGGAAAATTCTCCCAAGGAATAATCTGTGTCAAAAGTAAAGGAGCTTGTTTTTTATTAAACTCGGTATTAATAGGCTAAAATTTTGTTAGGTTTTGAGTTAAAACCAAAACATATAAATACAATATAATAGTTATTTACCGTAAGTTCGTAATCCAATACTAGAATTATGGGTTTTCTCTCCACCATTTCTCCACCTTTAAACATCCCATCATAGTTTTGAAAAGCTAAAGATAGTATATCCTTCTGATCCTTGGCAGAGCCCAAGATATGATAATTATAATACTCGTTGTTTGAAGAAGGCTTCAAACCTACCTCGAAACCTCCGAGAATGATTTTAATCAAATTCTCAATCGAATTACTTAAATGTCGTGCATCATATCCAGAAGATTTGATAATGTCCTTTTATCTTTGCTTATCCAAAGGTTCCCCAATCAGTAAACATTTCCATGTGTTTAACCACGTTTCTTCCATATCACTGATGATATTAAAATAACTATTAGTTTAATGATATTCAAAACTATTATCTTCTATCGTGTAATAAATAAATTAATCAATACTATTTAGAATTGTACGCAATCATATCCTTCTTTCCTTTATGTTTGGTTCTGATTTTAACTTTGCTTTTGTTTTTCAATAATATTCAATTTGTGTTTCTCAGCGGCGACATACCGAGTATCTAAGTTGAAAAGACCAATTAACTACAACTATGGCTATTAGGAAACAAACTTGGAGAATGAGGCTTTGGTGATGAATACAAGGTAAGCTCTAGTGTTTTTCATAATTTCAATATGGAGCATGTTCAAAGCCAATAATGAAATAAGTTAAGTCTACTAGCTATAACTATAATTTCTTCACTATTTTAACTTATAAGTTCGCAACTAATATTTCCCAAAGTCTAAAAAGAAATAGTTAAATCTACTGGCTACAACTACAAGCCTATTAATAGGAACAAAAATAACTATTGTTTCATAAAATTTAAAAATGTTTTCGGAATATAATAAATAAAGTAAGTATAAATTATTTAACCACGAAGAAAATATGAAGCGGCGTACCTTTTGGAAACTTAACCCACAAGCAACACATTATAAATAAGTGATGTAAAGTGACATTGTAAAGTGTGATCAATAAAAATTCTCACTTCTTGCTTATCATCTTCTTCATTGAAAACTCAAAATAAAGTGTGTGTGTGTGTGTGAGAGAGAGAGAGAGTGTTGAGCTCAATCTGAGCCTACAGGATCCATTGTCCATTGTTGCGTATGTATTAACTTCCCTAGAGGTTTTTAGTTTCTTTTGTCGAGGCTCAACCCCATTTTTCCAATTAAAAAAAGAAATCAAAATTTCAGTCAATTGAATTAGAAATAGTGCAAAAATAGTATACCTGAGTAATTTCCCCACTTCTCTGGCAAAGTATTTCATTTTCATCACTGGAGGTTGCTCTCCAGGCATATGAGAAAGTCTTTGGAATTGTTGGAAGAAATCATCAACCCCCAAGTCTCCTTGCAGAAGTCCTGAATCTATTAAGACAATAAAAAGTAATTATTAAACATGATAAAATTAGTAGAGACTATTTTAAATACTAGATTGTAAGCAATTATTATAGTTATTTTTATATTTATAGGATGTGGCCCATTATATTTAGATTATTCCATTTTTTTTATTGTGAGATTATTCCATATTTAAACATCTCTTATTTCTGTAAAAAAAAAACTCTTATATTCTGTTTAGGTAATTGAAATTGAAATACATTAGATATACCTGATGAAACAGAACCGATTGGTAATAAAACCACGATTGGGTCATTACCAACACTTAATCGAGTAATTAGGAGAAACCCTTGAACATTATCGGATAGATCAAGATAAATTGAAAATTCTCTGGCCATTTCAACATAATCCATTCCGAATAGACTTATAACTACTATCGTCGATGAATTATGCCCAGCTAACACAGTTTTCAAATGTGTCTTTATCTCTTTTGGATCATTGGGCACGCGCACCTGCAAAAGGAAGACAATGAGAAAGAACATTGTTTTAGAATCTATATGAATTGATTTTTTTTTTTGGTTTCATTATGCAAAAATAATAAATAAATGTTACCCGAGTTCTTCTTTGTTTGAAGATCCAACACCATATTCAGCCTAAACAGGAGACAAAATTTAAGGCACAATTCAATTAAAAAACATGAAGACATGTCCCATGTGAGAGAGAGATTGTACCTGCATTTTCCTAACATTTACTTCCTGAAACATGTGATAAGCGCCTACCGATGATATGTGAAAGTAGGCGCACCAGTGTGTTTCAGAATAACCATTGTGAACAGTTTCCAAAAGAAATTTCATTAGTAGATGCAATGGCTTCGATCATTGTTAATAATCTTGATACCTGTTACAAATCATCATGAATTTAGACCAACTACAGTATCAACACATGTGGTTTATATAAATACGTGATCATAGAGAAATCACCTCTTGAACAATAAAAGGAACTTTGCGACACAGTACAAAAGCTACTTTTAACCAAGTAATCAGGTTTTCAACAGAAACATCTTGACCTCTGTACAGAAAAACAACATTGAACATAGGAAATTGGTTAGAAAATTATGTTTCCAAATTAACATCGCTAACGCTTTAAAATATAAGATAAACTATCAAAATAAATAAGTATAAATCAATTTCCTCAAAAATGTAAAAGAACGGTATCGTAATGAATACCAGCAAAGATTATATATTAATCTCCCTCGTTCTATTGATAATATATCCTTATTATCAATAGTTTGTGCAACCAAATCATTGATGATTTGTTGACATTTTCCGTTGTATTCGACATTACTCGCAAATTGCAGTAAACACCTGCTCATTTGTTCAGGTATCCGATGAATGTCTCCTTTCTTTGAAGTGATTTTTGCTGTGAATGAACAATATTAGATACAAAACGTTAAAAAGTGTTGGTTGTATATATCTTTGTATTTATTATCTGATTCTGGTGAAGGATCATATTAAAACCAGAATCAGATAATAAATACAAAGATATATACAACCAACACTTTTTAACGTTTTGTATCTAATATTGTTCATTCACAGCTAAAATCACTTCAAAGAAAGGAGACATTCATCGGATACCTGAACAAATGAGCAGGTGTTTACTGCAATTTGCGAGTAATGTCGAATACAACGGAAAATTTAATCAAATCATCAATGATTTGGTTGCACAAACTATTGATAATAATGATATATTATCAATAGAACGAGCGAGATTAATATATAAATCTTTGCTGGTATTCATTACGATACCATTCTTTTACATTTTTGAGGTAATTGATTTATACTTATTTATTTTGATAGTTTATCTTATATTTTAAAGCGTTAGCGATGTTAATTTGGAAACATAATTTTCTAACCAATTTCCTATGTTCAATGTTGTTTTTCTGTACAGAGGTCAAGATGTTTCTGTTGAAAACCTGATTACTTGGTTAAAAGTAGCTTTTGTACTGTGTCGCAAAGTTCCTTTTATTGTTCAAGAGGTGATTTCTCTATGTTCACGTATTTATATAAACCACATGTGTTGATACTGTGTCTAAATTCATGATGATTTGTAACAGGTATCAAGATTATTGACAATGATCGAAGCCATTGCATCTACTAATGAAATTTCTTTGGAAACTGTTCAAAATGGTTATTCTGAAACACACTGGTGCGCCTACTTTCACATATCATCGGTAGGCGCTTATCACATGTTTCAGGAAGTAAATGTTAGGAAAATGCAGGTACAATCTCTCTCTCTCACATGGGACATGTTTTTTAATTGAATTGTGCCTTAAATTTTGTCTCCTGTTTATGCTGAATATGGTGCTGGATCTTCAAACAAAGAAGAACTCGGGTAACATTTATTTATTATTTTTGCATAATGAAAAAAAAAAAAAAATCAATTCATATAGATTCTAAAACAATGCTCTTTCTCATTGTCTTCCTTTTGCAGGTGCGCGTGCCCAATGATCCAAAAGAGATAAAGACACATTTGAAAACTGTGTTAGCTGGGCATAATTCATCAACGATAGTAGTTATAAGTCTATTCGGAATGAATTATGTTGAAATGGCCAGAGAATTTTCAATTTGTCTTGATCTATCCGATAATGTTCAAGGGTTTCTCCTAATTACTCGATTAAGTGTTGGTAATGACCCAATCGTGGTTTTATTACCAATCGGTTCTGTTTCATCAGGTATATCTAATGTATTTCAATTTTAATTCCTTAATCTAATTTTAATTCCTAGTGAAATATACTAACTACTAAGGCTTAGTGATGGTGGTGGTTGTAGTTTGATTACTATACTTTCAGATTTGGCTTAGTTTGGTGACTATATTTTCTTCTGCTACTTTTTTGCAATATCAATTGTTGAAGTTGATGAAGGTTAGTTGACAGTTTTTAGTTCCATATATTTTCTTCTTTGTCAAGAGATAAATTTTTGTTTTCATTTGAAGTAAACATTGTTTAGTTTTCAATATATATTGATTCACTTGAACTACATAGGTTACTCTTCAATGTATAGTGAAAATTAATAGAAGCTCTTGTTAATTTGCTAACGCTTAAATTCTGCTATTGAAAGCTGAATCTTTTGCGTTCTTAACTTGTGGAATTCTGTTTATAGGAAGATATATCTTGATAATGGAATCATGGCTTCTTGAAAAGGTTAGTCATTTTAAGATGTTGGGATAAAAAAAAATCCGGTCAAGTAATTTAAAGGCTAAAAAATCCACCTTAAAGATAAATGAGTAGAGTGTCTGGGTTCGAACCCCAACTCTTGCACATAAAGTGAGATATCACTAAATTCATTTTCCTCCACCCAAATGAATTTTTCTTGCTAGCATAATTCTTAATTTTGCTTGAATGCACATTTAATGATTTTGCTAAATTGAATCAGGTGAATATGGATGACATCTTTGACATGACACTGGCTAGGCTTGGATATACGTGGTGGTGTGATGCCAACTTTGGTCTTGGGTAGTTTGGTTTGTTCTTGGATAATTTCTCTACCGTATTTCTTTTTTACACGTTGAATTTTCAATTTTGTTTTTGTAAAAAAATTCAGTTTTTAGAAACCGATTTTTTTTTTGCCTCGAAAAAAATTTCGATTTTTAGAAACTGAAATTTTCTCTGAATTTGCACTAGAAAAAATCCGGTTTCTGCGAACCAAAGAGTGATCTTTGAACGTTACTACGCATCCTTATAAATTCATAGGTATAGTGTAAGGTAGGTTTGTTTGGGTATAGCAGGACTTGAACCTGCGACCATTAGGTTAAAAGCCCAATGCTCTACCAACTGAGCTATACACCCCAAATATATAAATATAGTCGTAAATAAAGATTGGTGCAGAAAAGAGGGCGGGGTTGGGTCTGGCTTCGAATTTTTCTGCAAGGGCAAAATTGGTATATTAAGGGTTAAAAAGAATCACAGGGGGTCGGAAGAGAAATTATCTTGGTCTGGGATAGCTTGGTTTGAATTTTAGATCGAGTCAGTGGTCGAATCAAGGATTTTTTATTTGGTTGGACCGCTAAAAATTTATAAAATATAATTTAGATCGAGTTTCACTATATTTCCTCTATGTATTGAGAATGTTTGTACTTAATCTTGAGCTTAAAAATATTTTTTTAGATTTTCTATATAGTTAATATTGTGCTGTAAGATTTTTTAATCTTGTTTGTTTATAACTTATGGCTAAATATTTTGGTTAATTTGTTTTTATATACTTTATGTTCCTTTTTAAGTGTCGAGTTTTAGATTACTGCACATATGTCAATGCGCAACTTTGATCACTAATATGTTTAATTATCTATTCGTTAAACTTGGAGACTCCTCAAATGCCGACTTCTTGACGCATGCTTGTTCGCCAAAAGGTGTCCGTGATCTCCTTAAGATCGACGCAATCGAGACCTTTCTTCATGAATAGTTTTTCCTTTTATTTTTCTTTTTCTTTTAGCTTCCTTCATTACCTCTATGTATTACTCATTTGCTTAATAATGAAATGAATTAAGTTGTTTGTAAAAAAAAATGCTTATCTGCCTAGTTAACTAGTGGTTGCATTTAAGATATCCTCCGTTATTGGGCCCTACTTGGATTTAATATCGGACGAGCAAAGCTAGAACAAATATGACTGGCGCTCAAAATATCTATGATGGTCCAAAAATGATAAAATAAAAACTTAAAGAAAAAACATTTAAGTATTTTTCAAAAAATCTCAAGTTAAAAACATTTGTTAAAATCATACAAAACCTATGTTCACGAAAAGGGAAATTGAATTAGAAACACAATAGATTGAAATTCGGCCATTTCACCAATGACACCAACAAGTTCTGCCGGTCATGGAAGCTAGATGTAACATTTTGAATCGAATTGGCCAAGACCGTCCAAGTTCTATCAACCGAGAACATGTTGAATGACATTCATGGAGAACCAAACTATTTTCCAGTAATGTTGTATCAAAAGGCTATGACGTCGTGGAGTTTTTAATCATAAAGTTTTTGATGCGGATTATGTGATTCATAATATAAAATTACAGGTATGATGGTGGCTTAAATCAAAACTCAAGATATCTGATTGTACTATTAAAATGTTAGAAACAAACCAGTTAATTTGTTTAGGGACAATATGAAATGCTTCTCTTAAGGCACGGTAACATTTCATTACCTCTTCATTATGCACACGTTGTGTTAATGAGACTACGAGAGGAGTGTCTATTTACTTTATTTGTGACAACATTTTATTTTTATTTTTTACATATTGTTTATTCTTTCTAATTATATTATACACGTGTTTCCAATCGGCCAATAAACAAAAAATAAGTATTTTGATTTAGGGATAGTTTTTCTATGGATTTAGACTGTCTAAATTAGACATGACTATGAATCTGGATTAGGTAATTATATATTTTTTGTGCTTTTGTTGTTGACTATCTTATGTATTGATCAATTATACGAACCGAAGCATGACACATGTCGCTATTCAGATGAACTCCAACTAGCCCGTCTGATCAATCAAGCGAATTGAAGCATGACACATGTCGCTATTCAGATGAACTCCAACTAGACTGTCTTTGTTTTACTCCACTGATGATGACCGACATCTCCATCATTGTCGATCGTCATCAAAAGCAAGCAATTCATTTCTAACTCAAATCAATGTTTTCAAACTCTAAATCTTACATCAAATAAAAATAACAACCAGAGATTCAATCCATGCGTCAAAAAAATCCATGCTTCGTTTCTTCCATGTGTAATACTACATCATAGAAGAGTTTTGTTGCAAACAAGTTTCCATAACAAGTTTTTTCATTAGCAAACAGGTGGTTGGTCGACAACAATAGACGTGTGGTGGTGAGTTGGCGGCGCACATATCAACGTTGGTGTGCAGAGCGGCGAAAGTTCGACAAGAAACGGTGTGACTTGTATTGGTAATGGTTAGAGATGTCAAACGGACCGACTCGGCCCACCCCGGTGGGTTAGCATGGCACGACTCATATGGGCTAATGCGCGGTTGAATCAAGCATTTTGAATGCTAAAGTAAAGTATAATTTCAACAGTAAATGTGAACATTCTTTCTTTACTAGAGATATAGTTTTTTAGACAAAAGAGTGAAAAAACACATTTGTTGAATTTGAGGTATTTAGGTGAAAGAATGGAAGAACATAATAAGAAACAAAAATATTATTGACAATACCTAAGATGATATATTTACATTATTTACATAATAAAACAGTACGACGACATTGATATTTATAACCAAGTGAACTAATTTAAATCTAAACTAAATCCTTTAATTATAGGGAATAAAATAAACAAATCTAAATATATTTTCTCAACAAATATAATATAAACATTAAACAAATTTTATATTCTAACAACATTTTACGGGGAAACTTGAAAATTACCACCACAAAAGGTAACACAACCAAAATCTAAGTCATTGAATCTTATAAATAAAAAATCTAAGCCATTGAATATTTAAATAATATATCAACCGTATGATTGTTATGGTAAGTGTGAGTTAAGTCCTACATTGTTTAAAAAAGTGGAGGTTGAACACTTTATAAGCAAGATAACCCATAAACTTTAACACCTTAAGATTTTGAGTTAAAGTGTAGTGTCTAACTCGCTTATAGAGTTATTCTTAAATTCAATGTTAATGATCCTCCGATTGCCCCTTGTCACTGACCCAACCAGGATTTGGCTTTCCCATCAAAGGAAAATTACTCTCTCTTCCCATCATAAACTGCAGCAATCACAGTATATCTCATATATTTTGGGAGGGAGAGAGTAAATTGCATTGCTCTCTATAATACTACTCAAAACTCTAAATTTATAATAGAATACTCCGTACTATATAGAGACGTTAACATGTTATGGCATACTATTTTTATTATTCCTTAAATTATTTTGGATATTAGTGATTAGATGGAACCTATATATAGAGGACAGAGAGTCAGAGATGAACAGGATGAGAGAGTCCATATTTTGTTGCCACTTTTCCTATGGTATACAATTTACTTTTGTTTTGTCTCCTACCTTCTTAAATGTACTTAAATTGAATTACTAATAATATAAAAAATAAATAAATTATTTGTACTATTGTTATTCTCTGTAGTAAAACATTGTATTGGAGTCATTGGACTTGGAAATCTCACTATCATCATGCAAACATAAAGGACAATTGTGTTTTTTTATACTATAAACATATTAATTAATTAAAATAAACATATTAAAAGAAATGCTAAATTTTTTTTATTTCGTTACAACATATCAAATTAATTAAAGATACCAAATTCAAAAACAAGAGCAGACGCCGAGTCCCAAACAAAACAGAAAAACAAATGCAAGTGGAACAAAATTAGCACATCAAACAACAAATAATAGTTTATTTTTTCTTGTTATACTATTTTCTAAAGCATAACAAACAAGTAAACATTAACATTCACAAGAAAACATAAATAACATATGGTATGGAAGAGAACCTTGAAGGTAAGGTAAGGAAGAAAAACTTTGATGTAAGAAGAATAGAAAGCTTGCTGCAGAAAATGAGACGATGACAATGAGTGTAATCTAATTGAGTTGGTCCTATAAATTGGGAGGGAGAGAGTAAATTGCATTGCTCTCTATAATACTACTCCAAACTCTAGGTTTATAATGGAATACTCCGTACTATATAGAGACGTTAACATGTCATGACATACAATTTTTATTATTCCTTAAATTATTTTGGATATTAGTGATTAGATGAAACCTATATATAGAGGACAGAGAGTCAGAGATGAACATGATGAAAGAGAGTCCATATTTTGTTGCCACTTTTCCTATGGTATACAATTTACTTTTGTTGTGTCTCCTACCTTCTTAAATATACTTAAATTGAATTACTAATAATATAAAAAATAAATAAATTACATGTACTATTGATATTCTCTGTAGTAAAACATTGGATTGGAGTCATTGGACTGCGAAATCCCACTATCATCATGCAAACATAAAGGACAATTGTGTTTTTTTATACTATAAACATATTAATTAATTAAAATAAACATATTAAAAGAAATGCTAAATTTTTTTTAATTCGTTACAACAGATCAAATTAATTAAAGATACCAAATTCAAACACAAGAGCAGACGCCGAGACCCAAACAAAACAGAAAAACAAATGCAAGTTGAACAAAATTAGCACATCAAACAACAAATAATAGTTTATTTTTTCTTGTTATACTATTTTCTAAAGCATAACAAACAAGTAAACATTAACATTCACAAGAAAACATAAATAACATATGGTATGGAAGAGAACCTTGAAGGTAAGGTAAGGAAGAAAAACTTTGATGTAAGAAGAATAGAAAGCTTGCTGCAGAAAATGAGACGATGACAATGAGTGTAATCTAATTGAGTTGGTCCTATAAATTGGGAGGGAGAGAGTAAATTGCATTGCTCTCTATAATACTACTCCAAACTCTAGGTTTATAATGGAATACTCCGTACTATATAGAGACGTTAACATGTCATGACATACAATTTTTATTATTCCTTAAATTATTTTGGATATTAGTGATTAGATGAAACCTATATATAGAGGACAGAGAGTCAGAGATGAACATGATGAAAGAGAGTCCATATTTTGTTGCCACTTTTCCTATGGTATACAATTTACTTTTGTTGTGTCTCCTACCTTCTTAAATATACTTAAATTGAATTACTAATAATATAAAAAATAAATAAATTACATGTACTATTGATATTCTCTGTAGTAAAACATTGGATTGGAGTCATTGGACTGCGAAATCCCACTATCATCATGCAAACATAAAGGACAATTGTGTTTTTTTATACTATAAACATATTAATTAATTAAAATAAACATATTAAAAGAAATGCTAAATTTTTTTTAATTCGTTACAACAGATCAAATTAATTAAAGATACCAAATTCAAACACAAGAGCAGACGCCGAGACCCAAACAAAACAGAAAAACAAATGCAAGTTGAACAAAATTAGCACATCAAACAACAAATAATAGTTTATTTTTTCTTGTTATACTATTTTCTAAAGCATAACAAACAAGTAAACATTAACATTCACAGGAAAACATAAATAGCATAAGGTATGGAAGAGAACCTTGAAGGTAAGGTAAGGAAGAAAAATGTTGATGTAAGAAGAATATAAAGCTTGCTGCAGAAAATGAGACGATGACAATTAGTGTAATCTAATTGAGTTGGTCCTATAAATTGGGAGGGAGAGAGTAAATTGCATTGCTCTCTATAATACTACTCCAAACTCTAGGTTTATAATGGAATACTCGGTACTATATAGAGACGTTAACATGTCATGGCATACTATTTTTATTATTCCTTAAATTATTTTGGATATTAGTGATTAGATGAAACCTATATATAGAGGACAGAGAGTCAGAGATGAACATGATGAGAGAGAGAGTCCATATTTTGTTGCCACTTTTCCTATGGTATACAATTTACTTTTGTTTTGTCTCATACCTTCTTAAATGTACTTAAATTGAATTACTAATAATATAAAAAATAAATAAATTATTTGTACTATTGTTATTCCCTGTAGTAAAACATTGTATTGAAGTCATTGGACTTGGAAATCTCACTATCATCATGCAAACATAAAAGGACAATTGTGTTTTTTTTATACTATAAACATATTAATTAATTAAAATAAACATATTAAAAGAAATGTTAAAATTTTTTTATTTCGTTACAACATATCAAATTAATTAACGATACCAAATTAAAACACAAGAGCAGACGCCGAGACCCAAACAAAACAGAAAAACAAATGCAAGTGGAACAAAATTAGCACATCAAACAGTAAATAATAGTTTATTTTTTCTTGTTATACTATTTTCTAAAGCATAACAAACAAGAAAACATTAACATTCACAAGAAAACATAAATAGCTATTCTCTGTAGTACTATTGATATTCTCTGTAGTAAAATTCACAATAAATAAATTACTTGTACTATTGCTATTCTATGTAGTAAAACATTGGATTGGAGTCATTGGACTAGGCAATCCCACTATCATCATGCAAACATAAAGGACAATTGTGTTTTTTTTATACTATAAACATATTAATTAATTAAAATAAACATATTAAAAGAAATGCTAAATTTTTTTGTCAAGTAGTTCTTTGGTAAAAAATTTCACTTTAAAAATAAATAAGTGAATTGTCCAAGGTTCATATCTTGACTTTTGCATATATAATGTGATGTTTCTATCAACGAAGCTTAACTCACATGCACATTTAAATCCTTTATTTGAATTTTCATAGTTTATCTTTTTTGCCATAGATAAACTTCATGGTTTATCTTGTTTTTAAAATTATTTTGAAGAATTACTCAAATAATTTTAAGGAAATGTTTTAAGGAAAAAGTAAACAAAACAACCATCTTGCAATAATTTGCTGGAATGACATGATATATATTTTAAGGAAATGTTAAACAATTAATGGTCCGGGATTATGATTAAAAAAACAAAAAATATTAATATAATTTTGAAAGTAGTATATTTATAATACCTTAAAATTTTAAAATTTAATTAAAGTTTTTACTTTCATTTCAATTTTTATTTTCTTAACTATAACTTTAGGAGTATTGTTAAGCATTACCTCAATAAATATAAAAAGTTAAATAATACTAATAATTTATTTTTGGTGATGCAAAATGAAAAAAAGGCACCTAAAATGTAATACAACACGTTCAAAAAAAATGTAATAGTAGTATATTTTTGCACCCACAGATTTATACAAACCAGTTAATTTACTCTATTAAATATTTTTTTTAAAGAAAATAGTAATATACAAGTCACATAATGTACCAAAAAAAAACTCACATGCATTGTGAAATCTCGAATCAAATTAGTATAATATTATTATTATCTATTCATTGTATAGGTTGCAATTAAGTTTTACAATAATATAATTTATATATACATATTAAATATATTTTACTGTAATGTTTGCTTTTTTAATAAAAGGTAAAAATATTTAAAATCATTCTTTTAAATAAAAAATATTTTTTAATAATATCTTAAATATTAATTGATATAAATTTTATTATAAAGTGATAATACCCTTTCATGTAATTTTACATTATCAGCTAGTTAAACCGCTAATTTTATCAAACACTTCAATTAGCTTATCAGCTATAAACTATAAGCCATCAGATATAAGCTATAAGCTAGCTTATCAGCTAACCGCTATATGTAAAAATTAGTGTTTCAATTTAGAAAAAACGAATACAAAAAAACTTATAATATTTTAAAAAACGATTTTACAAAATCTATTTTTTTAAAGCTGAAACAAACAGGCCCTATATGATAATGCTAAAGAGATTATTTTTTCCTATAAATATAGAGATTTTTAATTTTAGTCCTTATAAATAAAAATGAAATATTTTCATCTTAAAAAAAATTTCTATTTTATTTTTAGTGTTTAATGGACAAACTTTTGACATTTATTTTAACATAATACTCCGAATTGCATAAATTTAATGCAATACTATAATAGATAAACATCAAATAGACACAACTTTAACCTAAAATGTCATAAATTTGACTTATTTTTTATTACGTAAAAAATTTGACTTTAAAATGAACATAAATTGATTATCATGGACTAAAATTAAAATATAATATTTTTGGAACACAAGGCCAATAAAGTAATGAGGCGCAAAACTCTAAAACATGTTACAAACTGAAGCTCACAATCACCATACTCAGGCCCATAGTTTCGCCATTGGAGTTACCAGTTCTGTCCGTTTAGAGCACCACTTACTTATTTGGGTTAAATTGTATTTACCCTCTATAATTTGTAACATTTTTTTTATTTCCCCCTCGTAATGTCAATTCCATCGTTTAAGATTTTGAGGGCCAGTTTGATGTCCATGATAAAAGATAAGATATTATAATTGTACTATATTGTATGTTAAGTTAATATTGAAACTTATAATATTATGTCTCTCCCTAGTTAAAAATCTTATCCTAAATTTGAGTTGGGTTACCAGTAGGATATGATAAGAAAATAATTTACTGGTTTATTCTATAAAATAATTTTTAAAATAAATAATGAAATTAAAAAAATATAAATAATAAAATTCATATTTTTTTTGCACACACTTTTTGTTTCCAATAAATTTAATATATTATGTACAAAAAAAACAAAATCTATTTGATATGTTATGTACCAAAAAAAAATTAAAAAAAAATTGTTTTCCAAATATATAGCATTAATTAGTTTATTGAAAAAGATAAGAGTAATTGACAAAGGGTATAATTGACAAATCGTAGCCTTAAAACACTAAATGGACAGTTAATTAGAAACGTTAAATCTAACGAAACTGGAAAATTTAAAAAAACGGAGGGAGTAACTTTTTGCATTCTTCTGATAATTTTTTGAATAATAAGGACATATTAATCATACTATTTAAACATATACACATATCAATAGCTTTAATAAAAGAAATTTATTGATTTAATAAGTTTTACAAAATAAATATTTTATTCTAAACAATTTTTAAAATATTTTATCATAAATATTTTTATTTTTAAATTGAGACTTCAAAGTCTTTTCACGATTACTTCAATCGATTGAAATTGAATCGTCAAATTGTGAAAATTACAATACTTTAGTAATAATCTAGTTCGAAGTCTTATCTTATTCTATCAATTGTTACTAAGAAATTATAAAATAAAAAAATCAATCTAACGGTTCAATTTAAATTGAGCTAACTTTATGTATGACAAAGTGAACTAGTTTTACGAATCGTTAGTTGACTCAATGGTGATTAGCGATGAACTTCATAGGAAAGATCACTGTTTAATCACCTCGCAACTGCAATCGGGAAATGACTGAAATTAAACCATTTAATGATAGAAGTGACCTTTGAATTAGATTATGCGTCTAGTGGGCCGGATACCGTAGTGAAAAAAAAAACTAATTCTTTTTGTAAGAAATTAATATTTAATTAACTATTTTTTTACTTTAAAAATAATTTTTTAAAAACTCTAAAGATCTTCATGTTCTTCTCTTTCCATCTTCATCTTCAACCTATTAAAGTTCTGGGTTTTAGATTTATGGAAAAACCCATCTTTTTTATTATTTTTTTTCTAATTATGTTTATCAATTTATCTTCACACAGTAATCACACGCATAAGTTATGTTCTTATTTATTGATGAATATAAAAAAATGGTGTAAAAAAGTAAAACAAAATGCATAACACACAACACACATTAATTAAGATTTTCTACATTATTGTAAGGGAGAAACTTCTGTTGGAAAATAATATTTTATTCAACCCCTAATTTTGCTAGTACTTGCAACCAGCTCTTTTTATTAGTTATTACTGGACAATTAAGCTAGATCCATGAAGCAAAAGAGAACACGAACCGGAAAAGAAAAAAACCATGGATAGAGATAAAATTGAAATGGAATGATCGAGTACTGTATCATTTAATGCAATGGGGTCAATTGTTAGAATACAGAAAGTATCTATTACAATACTGTAATTAAAAGTTATAATTATGAGAGACATAGTGAATTACAACTGTTAATTTTTAATTGGGTATACATCATGGTGTGTATCTTGAACACCTCTATGAAAAGACAACTTAGAAAAAACCTAACGGGAATCGATTAGAGTCGCATGTGTAGACAAGGAAAGTTTTTATGAGGCCAAACGATGCCAATATATATATATATCGCTCGTGAATCCAACTAATCGAACTATATGTAATTTAAGTTCATTTCATTTAGCTTATTTGATTTATGAACTAAATTAAATTAGTTAATTGTCAAGTTGAATTCCGAATTATGCTCAAAATATTATTTTGTATTGCCTACTTTAATATAAAAAATAACGTCGTCCAATTTATTAAAGTGATAAGAATACTCATGGCTCTTGATACGTAATATTGATACTTGAGTCATTGATTGAATATTATATATGAATCAAAGTTAGTTTATACACATAAATCAATCAAACACTACAATACAATAAAAAAAAAAAATACAAAAACGCTGCATTAAACTGGAGAACTAAACAACACCGTACTCAAGAGACAAACTAAAAAAAAATCAATTTGATGAGAAAATCACTTATTTAGATAAAAAAAAAAAAAGAGAGAAAATAATGTGAGTGATAAATCTAAATAAAAAATTGACCTAAAATCATCCCACATATCCGTGGATGAGAAAAAGGAAGAGAGAAGAAGAGAGGTACAATTACAATATTAGTAAAATAATCATATTTATTAGGAAAATATAATACAAAAGAAAAATCACCTTCATTCAATCAACAAAACGTGAACTTAAGATGTTCGTTTGCAATAATTATTATAATTTCAAACTAACAAATGAAAACAACAACAACAAAAACACAATTGTTCAAATAATTCCACAGTCAAGAAAATATGATGAAACAATCAACATCCAAGGATTTGAAGAGGTCCACCATAACCAATCCTTTCAATAGGAACACAAACCAAATCATGAGCAATCAATCCTGGCCGTTCATTCACATCAATAACAATATCACCACCCTTCATAATCTCACCATTAGAATCCACAACATGAAAATCAAAGCACTGAATTATAGCACCAAGCAAAGCTGGAACTTCTTGCATTGCTAAATTAACACTGGGACACATCCTTCTTCCTGACCCAAATGGTAAAATTTGAAAATTTTGTCCCCTCACATCAATTTTAGAATTTGTTGAATTATTCAAAAATCTTTCCAAATTAAATTCCAATGGTTTGTCCCAATAATTTGAATTTCTTCCAATAGACCAATTGTTTACAAAGATTAAACTATTTTCTGGGATCATATAGTTTTCTATTTTGCAATTTGTGATACATCTTCTATTGACCATAGGTACTGGTGGGTGGAGACGAAATATTTCTTTCATTATGGCCTGAAGGTAAGGAAGATTTGAACCGTCAGATTCATCTACTAGTCTATTTTTTCCTACTACTTTGTCTATCTCTTCACGAGCTTTTTGAACAATGAAGGGTTATTCAATAGTTCTACTAATGCCCATTCTGTTGAAATTGCTGTTGTGTCTGTTCCTGCTGTGAAGAAATCATGTGTAGCATATGCCATTCATAGGAATTAATCATTATTTTTGATTGGTTTTAACACATAAGTACTCATAATAATAAAATAATAATACGTACTCGTAATAATAAATAATACATATATATTTTTGTTTTGTTCGTAGATATACGAAATAACAATTTCTGAAGAACAAGATACATGTGCATGCATATATACCTCAAAATATTATTACCAAAGTTTTAGAGATTAAACCGGATTTAGAAATTAAATTTTTAACTCAAAAATATTTTTAACATGTGTATAAAAGAATAAATATTTAATTCAAGATATATTTGTAAAAAATTAAAACCAAAACAAGCATTGTTGTCTATAATGTGATTTGGGCATTAATAAACGATTTTTTTTTAATAAGTTAATAAACAAAATTTAAATAAAAGAACAAAGTATAGATGAATTTAATTACCATAATTAAGGCCTTAATGTGAACCCTTTCAATTTTTACTTCAGAGTTTTCATCCTCAACACAATCAAGCAAGACATCAAGAAAGTCTCTAAATTCAGCACCCTTTTCACCACCCTTATTTTCCACCATTCTTTTGTTCTTCCTCATCTCCTCTCTTTTAGAAATAACTCTTTCCACCAAAGTATCAAACCTCATAAAAAAATCCTCTATCCTCTTCCCAAACCCTTGTAAATCAAGTTTCTTAAACAACCAAATAAAATCTGACACATTAAACTCTCCAAAAATCTCGGTCACATCACGCACAACGTCCCTAGCCTCCTCAACTTCCCCCAACATCATTTTAGAAATGACGTTATTTGTCAATTTAAGAAACTCCTGCTCCACATTCACAGCCTCATAATTTTTTGCTTTACTAGCGAAAAGTTTAAAGAGGTTTTGAGTCTCTTGTAAAAGTAAGTGCTGGAAGCTATTAATACTACGAGAACCTAAAAGTTCGTTCATGCTAAGCTTCTTAATAAATCTCCAATATTCGCCGTAGGGTGCAAATGCTAGAGAAGATTCATATGTAAGACGTTTAATGGCGGTTGATTCATTACGACAATTAAAAGCATGTTCGTTTATTTGAAGGATTTGTGTTGCGAAGTGAGGAGTGGAAGCGACCACACAAAGAACGGAACCAAAGTTAAGAGAGAATAACGGTCCGTATTTGTGAGAGAGGCGGTCGAAGGAGTGGTGGAGAAGGGGACCTAACTTGTGCATGTGGCCAATGATCGGCAGTTTAAATAAAGGTGATGGAGGGAGGTTTTTGTGACGGTTTAAAATTGGTCGGCAATTATGTAGCAAATGAGTGATGAAAGAACGAATGTGAAGGCTAATAGTTGATGTTCAATGATTTGTTGTAGTATATTACAAAAACAATATAATTTGATTGTTGAATATATGAGACAATAGCATTAAAGCTAGGGTACGAGGTTTTGGAGCTAAGAATATACTTTGCTACTATCAAATTAGTTCAATACAATATGCATTTCTCAAATTGGCTAGCTATTTGTATTTTATAGTACACACCACAGTAGTTGGTGTGAATTGAGTTCTCCATTAGGTTCAAGGAATAGATATTACTCTCATTTGATTTTTGTACATGACATTGAGATATATAGAGAAATTTCAAAGCTACATACTGTCCTTGTCATTAATATTATAGAGATTTGAAGCAATTTTTGACACTTCTCTTGATGCATGCAAGTTTCAGAAACAGCAGTGCTACATGGCATGAAAAGCCATATAAGCACCATATGCACGCCCGAACATTGCCTCTTATTTTTTTTGCACCGCAAGTATCTAATTCACTTAACCGTTTAATTTAGTTTGAAGGTTAGTTCTGCCGTTAAGTGATTTCAGCTTCCTCTCGATCGCAGTTATTGCGGATCGAACCATGGTCCTCTCTACCAAATTCACTGTCAACCACCACTGAACCAAATAATGATTGATATTGCCTCTCCCTTTTTTATACTATTGATTTATTTTTTACTTTATTGATGGATCTTACTAATTAATTTAGCTCTTCAGGAAATTGTTGTGAATTCTTCTAAAAAATCACACCAACAAAATACTTGATGTGTGGAGCAAAAGAACGACAACCAAAATCAAGTAGATAACAATATTAATAAATAAAAGATAAAGAAGATAAAGTAGAAGAAAAAACACAATATTTCTTTAATCAGCTCGGTCAAAAGAACAATTCATCTATTCCACTATATCAATGAGTTTGGTTACAACAACATTCCTAAAAGAGGGTTACAAGAATTAGCCTTCAATTTTAATTATATCTTTTTCCCAAATCTCTTCTCGTGACCAAGAGACTCAATGATTTAGACTATCAAAAATGTATTCAATAATGCTTTGTCCAACACTAGAATTATACCAAGAGACAACTCATCTTTTTTCTCTCTAAAACTCTAGCTTTTGTGTTGACGGCAAATGTAAGGACTAACTAATACTTTAATTAAAAAAAATACTGTAAAATAAAAAATTGTATAATACAGTAAAAAATATTGTAAATGGTGATTCAAAATAAATAAAAGGCTTAATTAGTTATTGGTCCCTTAAAGACATTTTAGGTTTCACAATGGTCAATTAAAAAAAAAGTCTAGATTGGTCTCTTAAAGACATATCTATTTGTCACATTGGTCTATTCCATTAATTTATCAACCACAAATGTATTAGGTGGGCCAACATTAAAGGTGGTCCACCATATACCACCTATATTTTTTAATCTTAACCATCGGATCTTTTTGAAAGAAAAACAACCATTAAATTTTGCATGTCCACCGGATCTAAGAGTGCACTATCACCAACATATTTTTATTTCATTTTCTTCATCTTCTTCCTCCATTCCTTCATCTTCTTCCTCCATTCATTCATCATTTTTTTCATAACTTCATCATTCAAACCCAAAATTTCAAAACAAATCTAAAAGTAAACAAATTCTAAAATTGCAAAACTCCTTTTATCAAAATCTCAAATTTTCAAAGTTAATTATCTTGAACAAACCCAACCTTAGATTTAATTTTCAAAATCTCAAAATTTAATTCACTCACATTTCTACAAGACCTGAAAGCTTATTCACACCATTCTACATCACAACACAACCAATAATTCAAAAAACTCAATTTCAAATTTGTTTTAACTTTTAACCATGTCTATACATGAAGGTTGATGCCAAGAGAGAGGTTGTGGGTAAAATTTGGGATTTTGTTTGAATTTTTTTGGGTTGGTTTTAAGGTTGGATCTGGACTTTTTTCATGAATTTTAAGAAGATAGATGAACAAGATATGGATTTGTTTGAATTTTTATGAAGGGACTGGTAATAGAGTTATGAAGATGGTGACAAAATGATCAGACGGTTAAAATTTAAAATTTTATTGAAGTCTATGGTGGGCCACTATGTATATTGATCCACCTTAGAGAGTCACGTGTCACCTGATAATAAGTTAACGGTTTTTCCTAAAAAACTAATGGAAGGTACCAAAATAACAAACAAAGATGTCTTTAAGGGATTAAAGCGAAATTTTTATTCTTTAAGGGACCAGTATGAAATCAAAAATTTCTTTAAGCGATCAAAATACCAATTAAGCCTAAATAAAAAATGATCCAAAACTATCACACATATTTGTGGATGAGAAAAAGGAAGAGGAGTAGGGAGGTGACTACATTAATTATACTATTATTAAAATAATCATATTTATTAGTAAAATATAATACAAAGTCAAAATCACATATATAATCATTCAATCAACAAAACATTAACATACCATATTCGTTTTCCAAAATTATTATAATTTCAAACTAACAAATGAAAACAACAACAAAAGCACAATTATTCAAATAATTCCATAGTCAAGAAAAGATGAGGAAACAATCAACATCCAAGGGTTTGAAGAGGTCCACCATAACCAATTCTTTCAACAGGAACACAAACCAAATCATGAACCCTAGGAGCAGTCAATCCTGGCCTTTCATTCACATCAATAACAATATCACCACCCTTCATAATTTCACCATTAGAATCCACAACATGAAAATCAAAGCACTGAATTATAGCACCAAGTAAAGCTGGCACTTCTTGCATTGCTAAAGTAACCCCAGGACACATCCTTCTTCCTGACCCAAATGGCAAAATCTGAAAATTTTGTCCCCTCACATCAATTTTAGAATTTGTTGAATTATTCAAAAATCTTTCGGGATTAAATTCCAATGGTTTATCCCAATAATTTGGATTTCTTCCAATAGACCAATTGTTCACAAAGATTAAACTATTTTCTGGGATCATATAGTTTTCTATCGTGCAATTTGTAATACATCTTCTAGTGACCATAGGTACTGGTGGGTGGAGACGAAATGTTTCTTTCATTATGGCTTGAAGATAAGGAAGATTTGGACCGTCAGATTCATCTACTAGTCTATTTTTTCCTACTATTTTGTCTATCTCTTCACGAGCTTTTTTGAGCAATGAAGGATTATTCATTAATTCTACTAATGCCCATTCTGTTGAAATTGCTGTTGTGTCTGTTCCTGCTGTGAAGAAATCCTGTGAAGCATATGTCATTCATTAGATTTTTTTGTTTTGTTTGTAGATAGATGAAATGACAAAACTATTATAAACTCAAACACACAAGTGAGGGAGTCGGAACTTGAACCCTCATAATGACGTTCGTTCTAACAACTTCGATATTTTTATTAGTTGAGCTTGGATTTATGAACACATATACATAGATTTTATCCGTAAAAAAGAATATATACTACACATCAATTTTATTTTTTGACAAAAAACATGCATCAATTTTAGTACTAAAATTAATTTGATATTATATCAAATATTTAATCGATTATGTTTAATAGAAAAAAATCGACTTAGCAAAATATATTTAATGAATTGTTGTAGAGAATATAAAGGAGAGGATCCAAATCAAAGAAAAATTTATACATATATCTATATATATATAATCCCTCAGTTTCTTTTAAAAAAATCGGACGGAGTACTTGTAAACCGGTATTTTAAAAAAAAATACTAGTTAGTTCTCCAAGACACTAGTTAAAAAAACTAAATATAAAAATGTTATTTTAAAATTTGTGCGGATAATACTTTTAAAATATGAATAATGTTCTTTCTATCATAAACTTTATTTCTTTTGTTTTTTTACTAACATGAATGATTTTTTTTTAAATGATTTATTACCTTTTCTTTTTAATAAAAAAAGGAGGTGAAGTAATGGCTGCAACCTCAAAATATATTAAGTATCAAACTTGAGCTACAAAAGAAGAAGGAATCTCTATTATAACTAGCTTTCATAACATAACAGAAGGAATGCAAAACCAAATGTTATTTTTTTCCTTTCAAATATTGAGTTTACTATTGTGTGTTTGACTATGTCTGAAGAACAAAGATATGCATGCATATACTTCAAAATATTTATTTTTTTAACAAGCAAAAATGAGATATATTAATCAAACAAATAGCACACCAAAATTGTAGAGGTTAAACCAGATTTAGAAGCTCAAAAATATTTTAAACATATATATGTATAAAAGAATAAATCATTTAATTATATATATATATATATATATATATATATATATATATATATATATATATATAAAATTTAGATATATTTTGTAAAAAAATAAAACCAAAACAAGCATCGTTTTTTTATAACTTGATAAACATAATTTAAATAAAAGAACGAAGTATAGATGAATTTAATTACCATAATTAAGGCCTTAATGTGAACCCTTTCAATTTTTACTTCGGAGTTTTCATCCTCAACACAATCAAGCAAGACATCAAGAAAGTCTCTAAATTCAGCACCCTTTTCACCACCCTTATTTTCCACCATTCTTTTGTTCTTCCTCATCTCCTCTCTTTTAGAAATAACTCTTTCCACCAAAGTATCAAACCTCATAAACAAATCCTCTATCCTCTTCCCAAAACCTTGTAAATCAAGTTTCTTAAACAACCAAATAAAATCCGACACATTAAACTCTCCAAAAATCTCGGTTACATCACGCACAACATCCCTAGCCTCCTCAGCTTCCCCCAACATCATTTTAGAAATGACGTTGTTTGTCAATTTAAGAAACTCCTGCGTCACATTCACAACCTCATAATTTTTTGCTTTATTAACGAAAAGTTTAAATAGATTGTGAGTCTCTTGTAAACGCAAGTGTTGGAAGCTATTAATACTACGAGAGCCTAAAAGTTCGTTCATGCTAAGCTTCTTAATAAATCTCCAATATTCGCCATAGGGTGCAAATGCTAGAGAAGATTCGTATGTAAGGCGTTTAATCGCAGTTGATTCATTACGACAATTAAAAGCATGTTCGTTTATTTGAAGGATTTGTTTTGCGAAGTGAGGAGTGGAAGCCACAACGCAAACAACGGAACCAAAGTTAAGAGAGAATAACGGTCCATATTTGTGAGAGAGGCGGTCAAAGGAGTGGTGGAGAAGGGGACCTAACATGTGCATGTGGCCAATGATCGGTAGTTTAAATAACGGAGATGGAGGGAGTTTTTTGTGACGGTTTAAAATTGGCCGGAAAATTATGTAGCAAATGAGTGATGAAAGAAGGAATGTGATGAAGACTAATAGTTGATGTTCCATGATTAAAACAATATAATTAGTTCAATGCGTACGAGGTTTCGGAGCCAAGAATATTATTTGCTACTATCAAATTAATTAGTTCAATGCGATATACATTTCTCAAATTGGCTAGCTATTTATAGTAAAAACACTACAGTAATTGGTGTGAATTGAATTCTCCACTAGGTTGATATTTTAATATAACTTCATTTGATTTTTGTACATGACGTACATTTGAGATAAATTAATTAGAACTCTTTTTGTATTTACTACTAAAATAATAATGACACAATTGACTTTAGTTCAATGATTAAAATTTTAATGAAATTAGTAGCCATTAAGTCATAATTGCAATGGGAAAAATGAGAATGACAATTAACTTATACTCCCTCCGTCCCATATTATAAGGGGAAAAAAAGAACACACTTATTAAGAAAACCAAAACTTGAGAATTTGAAATATAGTTTTGTGAGTTTTTCTTGAAATAAGTTGTATGGGAAGATGTAAAAACAAATTTGATTGGTTGTTGTTTATTGAGAAAATGAGAGAGAAAAAAAATTAAATGCAATTTGCATTTAATTTTATAAGAATAAGTAAAAAACATTTTTGAAAGTTGTTTTTTCCCTTATAATTTGGGACAAAAAAATGGTCATTTTTCCCTTATAATATGGGACGGAGGGAGTACTTAATAACAATATATTTCTCATATTAAAATCAAAACAACTAATATTATCATTTAAATCAAAACAACTAATTATTTTCTTAAGAATGGGTTTCTCTGGTACAAAATGAGCTACTTCAAATAGGTTTATTGATCCAGCCCAAAATACTATTAATCCGGCATGTGCTACATGTGCCCCAATGGTTTACCGGATAAATTGATAAGTCAGAAATTCCCGGCCCACAAAAAAAAACCGGTAGTTTATTCTTGGTCACGATCGGTTAAGGTTAAAGTTCCATTAAAGAGCGTTTCACCCAACGTAAAAAGGATCGGCTGAATGTTGAGGCCTAAAATAAATCATTACGAGAGTCCTTTTTTAAAATTAATAGTAATTTTTTATCACAATTTTTATAATAATATTTTTTATTTCTTTGTTTTAAAGTTTATTAAGTGTTTTTATCACAATTTCTAAAATGAAGAAAACATTGTATTTATACATTGAATTTAATTAATTTATTTAAGGGCTAACAGCCAAACATTAGATTGGTTTAATTAGGAAGAGATTTACACCTTTTAAGAAAGTGAGAAGAAGTTCGATCATCGACTTTTTTATTAATGGAGAAAATGTGGTTGGAAGGGGAGAAACGTATTTATGTACCAAATAGATTTTTCGATGAAAATTAATCATTGTTAATAGTAAAAACTTTATAGCTATAATATGATAATTCAATCTTTTAATTAGTTAACATGACTCCCCCATGTAAAAATCAGTATTACTTAATGGTAGAGATCAAATTAAAGTTATAAAAAAATATATTTAAGGGACAAAAATTGCTGAAATTTTTTTAAAATTAAAAATAATGTTTAACATATTTATAACATCAAAAACTTTATTTAACTCAAGAAAGAAACCTCGGCTAATATTTGGCTAATATTTCTTACATGTACAACTAAAGTATAATATTTCTTACATATGTACACAAAAGTATATGAGCAAATTAAAGAAATGAATTCAATTAAGTATATTTTTTTGACTTTTGCGAATTCAAAACATAATCGACGACCAAGCTAGAACTCTAGAAGACTTGAAAACAAAACATATAAGGTCAAAAGCAAGAATTAATGGAACATATGGTTATTAATAAATTATTATCTTAATTTCCTGCTTGGAATTCTCCTTTTGCTAACGTAAAGATTTGTGGGCGATTATATTATATATCACGTTGGTTAATTAAAAAAAGAGGAGTGTTATTTGGACAACAATTTTTTAGACAACTTTTTGGGACAACATTTTTTTCCCTTCATCTTTTGTGACAAAAACAATAAAGAAATAGATGAGGAGAGAGAGTAAAATAACAATGAGTGTATGAGAGAGATTGTTGTCTCAAAAGTTGTCCAAAATTGGATGTACAAATATCATTTCTCTTAAAAAAATGAGAAATGTTTTTTTTTTTTAAAGAAGAAAGCTAAATGAGTTCATCCAAATTGGCATCAGAGAAAATCAAACCTGAGACCTTAAGGAATAACACACTTTCAGGTCTCAAGTCAGTACCACCAAACCAATCCAAGTGGGTTAAAAAATGAGAAATTGAGTGTCCTCGGTTTACTATTTAAGTATTTTAAATAGTAAATATTACGGCATCTCCAATGGTGATATCCTTTTGGGTATCATACATTACTAATAAATGATCTCTATAATGTCATGTAATATTTATACAACCCATATATATTTTGTTCTAATAGTAATATCACTTTTGGATATCATACATTATTAACAATTGGTCCCTCTATAAAAAAAAATAATTGGTCCCTATTATATTTATTTTTTAACTTAAATTGATGACGTTAAATTGATGATACGGTACCTTAAATGAGATATATTGTCTCATCAATTTTGATACACTTTATATCACGTCATGAAACTCTAATGATTAAAAAAATTAAAGTACATATCATTAGTTTATGAAACTATGATACTTTTATTTGAGATGCTCTTAAAAACTGAAACATTTTACTTTTTAAATAAATATTTTCTTTAAATAAAATGCGTAAAAAGTATCCCAAATATTAGTCTGGAAGATCTTACAAAATTAGTTTACTGTAAAAAGTCCTCCACTTCAAAAACAATTGGTTTATGAATGTTACATGATGCATGTCAGTACGTATGTCACGGTGTATTTGACATTTCAAAAGGAAATTAATGGGAACAACCAACTATTATATACAAGCTAGTAGTAGTATAATAATAAAATAAAAATAAGCTTCAATTGAAAACAAAAAGGAGAATAAAAGAACAATTTTAAATGTATTTCTTTAAAGTACTATGAAAAATCGTACCTAAATATACCTAAACACTATGCATACATTTTTATTTGAAGAGAAAACATTGTTGTGGCTGGTGTTGAAATTGAAAGTTAACGGAGATATCGACTACTAGTTTTGAATAGTGTTTTTTTTTTCCAAGTGATTATTCTAACTAATAACTATCGCCTTGTTTGAAATAATTTTAGTTTTTAGTTTTTAAAATGTATTTTATAAAACTGTTTTTAAAAAGAGAAAAGTAAAATTTCTTGAACTTGTTTTACTTTTTTAGTTTTAAAAATTGATAAATAGAAAATCGCTAGTTTTTGAAAACGCTTGTATAAAATTGGATTACCAATCAAGTTTTTTAGTTTTTAGTTTTTAAAAACTAAAAAACTGATTTTGAGAAGGGAATCAAACAATCGTTAGTTGGTTCGGTGGTGATTGACGCTGAACTTGATAGGTAGGACCACGGTTCGATCCCCCGCAACTACGATCGGGAGGAGCTGGAACCACTTGATGTCAGAACTGACCCCCGAACCAGATTAAACTGGGTTTGAAAACCAAAAAAAAAACAACTAGGCTTATGCCTCTCATGTTATGTGTTTCTTAACTACTCTAAAGAGTGTTAAATACGGTGTTTGAATGTTTTTGAGCTACTAAATTAAAATATTCAAAAATTGAAAGATAAAAGCATGCAAAGTGATAGTGATAAATTGCGTAAAATAACTTGCATTCGGTAGTTCTAACTTCTAAGAGTCAAGTCTTGACAAAAAGAAAAACTAACGTATAATGTAATTAATATAATAATAATTAACAATTTACAATTAAAAAAAAAATTGCATTCGGTAGTATACGTACCCATCTATTGACCAAGGGAAGTTTGCCTAGCTACTTCTAAATAATTTGTCTTATCAATTTATGTTAACAAGTTATTTATTTTTAGGTCCGAAGATATTGATAAAACAATTATATTAAATTAACATTTTAGTAGGCCTCGAACATACACAATAATGTTAACAAGTTATTTATTTTTTATTACAAAAGAAAGACTTGGTACTGTAGATCCGAAATAATGAAACCCCGAAATCAAATTAGTAATCGCCGAAACTGCCCAGCCCCTTAATAGCTCCGCCCCCGGTCTTCATAAACAACCATGAAACCCCGAAATCACCAACAACGCATGACCTTCATATTAGTAATCCGTGAAATAACCTGCGGCGTGAGTGCATGACATAGTCACTGTGTCCTTAAGGATTTATCTGTCTCATAAATGCAAATACCCGATAATTCAATAGGTTTTTCTCCGATATGAATCATATCAAAGGTAACAAAACAACTTGAATTTACAAAGTATGTGTTTGGTTTGTATTTTGCACAAGCAAACACGCATCTACATGGCCCATTTTGTGGTAGAATTGAGAAGCTTAAATACTTGTGTTAAAAAAACGTGCATTTGGTATGTTCCTACCACGGTTCCAAACATACCAATGTAACTCAGAAAGATTGACATGAAAGATTGAAGGAGAAAATGTATACCATAAGTGTTGCTTTTATGAACAAGAGAATAATATATTTTTGTTAAAAAATTGGCATGGAAGATTGAAGGAGAAAATGTATATACTGATGCGTGAGTTTTTTTTCTTCTACTTCTTGTGGTAATTGTTTTGTTTTTTATTACGCGCAACATGTAAGGTTAATTTCAATTATGTGCACTAATCTATCTATATATATATTAAAAATATATATATTAAAAAGATTCATATGAAAATTCCATGTTACCCCTGCTTAATAATTTGACACATCATCATTTTCAAGGATATTTTGTATCATATTTGAAAGTTAGTAGATAATTTTAATATTTTATTATTTTTTCTGAGGTGGTTACTCCCATTATACACCATTTTTGTAACTTCTCCTTTAATTTTTCACATTTTTCATTGTCTTCTTTCATTCTTCTATTTAACATTCTCTGGCAAAAAATTTCTCTATATTTTCTGTACATTTCAAAATTTCATTCTCATTGTTTTTAGATTTTAACTTTATCAGTTAATAATTTTTCTATTTAACATTCTCTGTTAAAACATTTCTCTACATTTCAAAATTTCACTCTCATTATTTCTAGACTTTAACTTTGTCATTTGTTTTAAAACAATTGTTCTTACTATTGTGTTTCTTATTTTGACAGGAAGGGAAAGCTTGATGATCATGATGGAAAAAAATAAAAAAATTCTTTGTATAAAGTTTCTTCTTATAATTTTTTTATTTTTTCTCATAGAAACATAAGTTTTTATCTTTTCTCCTTTGTATTTCCACAGAAAAAGAAAAGGAGGTGCAAGATGGAAAGAAGAGACCAATTTAAATAGATTGGTCATCAATACATTATGCAGAATCTATATTTATACTTATATATTAATATGAAAATCTACTATATTTTTTGTGATTCTCACGGAACTTGTGTTTTTACTAATATATTAAGTTGCTTAATTTTCAAAATAATTTTACAGGTTATATTCAAATTAATACGGGAACCTACTTTTTTATAATTTTTACGAGACTTATATTTTTAATCATATATTAATAATGTTGTTTATTTTTTAATAATTTTACGGGTTATACTATATCATTTTTTTTATAATATACTAGATCATATATTAATAATACATGGACCTAATTATTTTGTTGATTTTTACGAGACCTATGTTTTTTATTAATATATTAATAAGGTTACTCATTTTTTTTCATAATTGCTACATGAAATATATTTATACTCATATTTTTTTTTGGCGGCTATTTATACTCATATATTGATTCAAGAATATAATCTTTTTTGTCATTTCTGCATGGAGGGCAATGTTTCTCCTGTTATTAAAGTTTCCAATTTTTTACTATTTTTTGTGAGACCTAAATTTATACTCATATATTAATACAACCATCTAATCTTTTGTGTGATTTCTGCGGGACCCGTGTATTTTACTCTTATTAATAAGTTTGCCCGTACTTTTATAACATACGCGGGACCTATATTTATACTCATATATTAATATTAATATGAAAACTTTTTTTGTGTGATTCCTACGGGACTTTTATTTTTATTTATACATTAATAATATTTTTATTAGTTTTATCATTTTATATTAAATATTGAAATTTGAACTAAATTTTAAATCTATAATCTTTAAAATAAATTAATTTTTTGCATATATAAATAGTGTATTATAAACTAGAATTGAAATATGATGTTAAATATCAAAAGAGAGTTTAAAATTGATAAGTTGTCTATTTCTTTTTACAATTTTACGAGTTATACTCGTATTTAATCCGGTGACCTAATTATTTTGACGATTTTTGTGAGACCTGTATTTTCACTAACATATAAATGAAAAAAGTTGTCTATTTTTTAATAACTTTTACATGACTATATTTCTACTCATATATTTAATACATGGACCTAAGTTTTTTTGGTGATTTTTACAAGACCTATGTTTTTACTAATATATATATTAATAAGGTAGGCTATTTTTTCATAATTTCTACGTTATCTATATTTTTATTCATATATTCATACGAAGACTTAAGATTTTTTTGCGATGGTTTTACCATTGTTCTTTTTCTTTCTTTTTTTATACCAAATATTATATCCTTTCTATTTTTTTTAATCTACTTTCCAATAAATTACGATTTCATGTTACCAAGAAAGGAGCGGCACTGCCGCGACTCCCGTACGGATGCACGGGTGTTCTGCTAGTTGTCCATAAAAGCAAAGAATGAATTGCAATTGATTAGGTTCAAGTGACCGTTTTATAAAATATATGATTGACCAAGTCAGCATAAGGTGGACGTGCCAAATGAAATTAATTTTAATAAAATTTTGAAATAAAAATATCTCTAAAAATACAAAACGACGAACTTAAAGAAAAAACACGAAAGGAAATCAGATATATGTAGAAATATTTATTTATATAAAATGAGAGAGAAAATAATGTGGCGATTCCACGTCAAAAAATGACTCAAAATCTCTCTCCTATCATAGTAGATGATAAAAAGGAATACAAAAGCAGAGAGAATGAAAAGAGAGAGAGACAGAGAGGTGACCACAACATATAATATTATTTATAAAATAACTATATTAATAATACAAAAGACGGAATTACAGAATCACTCGATCAACAAAACATGAACAGATGTTCATTTGCTGAAATTATTACAATTTCTAGTAAATAAAAGGGACAAAATAAAACAAGATTATTGAAATTTAAATCCATGATTAACCCACTAAAAGATAGAAACAATCAACATCCAAGGGTTTCAAGAGGTCCATGGTAACCAATCCTTTCAATAGGAATACAAACCAAATCATGAGCCCTAGGAGCAGTCAATCCTGGCCTTTCATTCACATCAATAGCACCACCATTCATAATGTCACCTTTAGAATCTAAAACATGAAAATCAAAGCATTGAATTATAGCACCAAGCAAAGCTGGCACTAATCGCATGGTTAAATTAATTCCAGGGCACATTCTTGCTCCTGACCCAAACGGTAAAAGTGAAAAATTTTGTCCCCTCACATCAATATATGAATCTGTTGAATTTTGTAAAAATCTTTCAGGATCAAATTCCAATGGATTGTCCCAATATTTTGGATTTCTTCCAATAGACCAAGTATTCACAAAGATTAAACTATTTTTTTGGGATCATATAGTTTTCAATTTTGCAATCTTTAACACATCTTCTTGCAACCATTGCACTGCAACAAAATTGCCATATACCTACGGCAACCTTTTGTTACGGTCTTCCTAGTTGTAGGTAAAAATATAATAATCCGTGGCTATAGGACTTGCTCTACCTAATTTGACGCGTGGGGAAGTTTTCCCGTTTTTATATCTCTATATTTTTAATTTTCTTTTTATCTTTTCATTCTCTCAAATAAAAAATCCTCCTTTTCTTTTTTGTGAAACACTGAAACCCTTTCATGTCTTCTCTTTCGTGAAACACTTCTGCGCCCAACTCCTCTAAAATCCTCCTTCTGCAAAACCTGTTTCCCTCTAAACCCCTTAAATGTTTCCTGTTCTTAAAATTAATTTCAATCTCTAAAATCCCCCAAGTTTATCAAACATCTCAATGTCGCCAGTTCTTGTCAACGAACGACGAAGGACGATTCAAAGTCAAACGCAATATTCTGGCCATTCATGTTAAACGAACAACGAAGCCAAACACTCAACTAAGGGTCGACAAAGTTTTATGTGATCATCTGGGGAGGAAAGGAGCGTGTTGATCTTCTCAACGTGTACTCTATGGTAAGAGGCGACTTCCCCGTTTTTTCAGCCGAAAAGGGTTTAGGGTTTGTTATTTTCCCCTTTATACAATAGTATAGGTTTTTGGGTTTGCGATTTGTTTACAAATTTGTTCATCGAAACTCATTTTGCAGTTTTACCTGGTAGATTGTTTAGGGTTTTGTTAACCACAATCATCAAATTTGAAAGAAAAAAAGTGCGTCTAACTTCTTCATTATAGAAATTGACAGAACTAAAATCTAATTATAATACATATGGAGGCTTTGCTTGGTTCTTTCTATTATCATAGTGTGTTAAGTTAAATTTTAATTTCAAACTAAGCAGGGTACTAACATTACACAACAAAGTGCTTGATATGTGAACTTCTTCACTTTAATTTTGACATTCGCTTTTCAAATCCTATGTTTAATTTTGACATTCACTTTTCACTTTAATTTTGATTTTCCTAGAGAATCAAGGTACTTTGATCATAAGTTCAAGTTTCTAAATGTTATTGGAAATTTTGGAGGAATGATGTAAGATTAACATCTGCAATTTTTTAACTAATTAATAATCAAATTATTTAGCAATTATTTGGTTTGTTATCTTATATGGTTAATGCTTATTCATTGACAGATTCCTTTAGTCCACTTATTGTAGCGAAGGTTTAAATGGGAGTGCTACTCTTAGTCAGAGATATGGGTTGATTATGTCACTACTAGAAATTTCGCTTAGTGACCGATTTAGCCACCCGCTATGGTGTGGTATTTTTTGTCCATGTACCAATAATATCCTCTGAATTTTCTTAATCAATTTTATCAATGCTTTGTTTGGTATAGAATGCTGAACCACACATGAAAAACATCTTTGATATGCTTAGTGATAGATTTTAATAAGTTTTTATAGAGAAAGATATTGCTTTATATAACTTGGTGGAAGTGTATCAAATATTCAAGTTACCGTACTATTTATGTGAATACCTTATAATAAGTCTATTTGAGGGAATCAACAAGGGAACCATCAAGCATACTTCTTGTATTAGGTTAGTGTTATGTCACTTTGATAGAGACCATTATGTGTTCATTTCTTTGTTAAGAGAGGAGTTTTCTTACATTTCTTGAACATAATTAGTGTTTGTTGAAGCAGAGTGCTAAAGGTCAAACAATGATAAATCTTGTTTCCCTTTAGTTTAATATTATTATTGTTGCATCTTTTTGTTTTGTAGTTCTTTTTGATGATCTAATATGTATAACCAGCAAGTAATAATTTTTGTGTTGGCAGTCTAAACTGTCGACCTGAAGAAACTTCAGCATTTGAGCATCCAAACCAAGATTTAAGTTATTTTCAAACTCAATTAAGGTATTTTATATGTTTCATAGTTTAAAGCTTGTGTATTAATTATCAATGTTTTATTTTTAAGTGTTTTATCTCATGTTCTAATTTTTTGTTCTTTGGAGAATGGCAAACACGTCATGTTTTAGGGGATGATCTTTTTGAAAGGAAGTGATATTTGGAGTTGAGGATGAATCATCATTTAAATGGAAACTCAAACTTAGGCCCCGTTTGGCCCTGCTTTCTACTTTTCCTTAGACGAAGTAGGGAAGTAAAAAATTGTGTTTGGCCTTATTTCAACGTAAAAGAAGTAGAGAAACAAAGTAAATAAGTAGAAAGCAAAGAGAAATAGGGTCAGACACAATTTTTTACTTCTCTACTTCGTTTAAGGAGAAGTAAAAAAGTAGAATATAAGCCGGGCCAAACGGGGCCTTAGATGAGGATAAATCTTTACACTGTGACACTGACACCATGCTAATAAGACCTGTTGCATAGTGGGAGCAAAGAAAACAATTTTATTCTATCAGGTTAGCTATCAATTACTTTTGATTCAAACATTAATATTTTTGGTTTAGTTGGAAAATTGATGAGTTACTACTTGATGGATTACAAAGGTTGTGGAGGAAGTTAAAGTCCTCTCGGAGAATTCTGAAATTTAGATCCAAGAATTTTAGCTTTTCTCTCAATGACTGGTTGCTTAAACCACTTGTTTGCTCGGGTGTGTCAAAGGCCGGGTAGGGACTTGTTATTTGTTTATTTGTTGAGAAAGTTCAGGTGTTTTTCTCTATGACTTTAGTGCATACAATAAGCTTGGTTATGTGTCAAATCCTGTTCTATTTTGGTTTGCTACTAGTTTTTGGTGTGATTCTCCAACTCGTTGTAGGTGTGCTTTGAAATATAAGACATGTATATGATATTTTACTCTTTTGAGTTTATATTTCAATATTATAGAAACATCTATTAACTTGAGTTTGTAACTTCTTTTTTTTTTTTTTTTTTTCAATAGGTTCCAAATGCTTCTAGTTTCCCTCACCAAGCCAATTCTTCAAGTCTAGACACTAATGAAGATGGAACAAAAGGAAGATTAGAAGCAAATTTTTGGATTGTGCCTATTTGATTTGCTGATTTATTGAAGATGACTTCTGATTTGCTGCTTTGCTACCTCATCGTAGTAGGCTCATATCCTCTTCATCTTATAATTTAGAGTGCTATGGCTGTTGTTTAGGTTTATTTAGTTGTATGAGTGATATGGCCGTTGTTTAGCTTTATTTAGTTGTATATTAGGTTCAAATGCTCTATGTTCCTTGATTTAGTAGCTAGGTGACATTGTTTTGGTGTTTTAATGTACTCTTTTTAGTTTGAGATGTTTCCAAGACTTATTAGTATTTTAATATAATTGAAATTCTCTTATATAATTACAGTGGACTTGGTGTGTACAAAACATGCATATTAGTAAATTATTATTATTTAAAATTGTACAATCTATCAAAAAAAAATTGTAAAAAAAAAAAAGAAATTGTTCAAACCTATACCAACGGACTAATGCGTGGGTAAACTGATTTACAAGAGTTGTTAATATCCGTTGGTATAGTTCACAGTTTTCCCCAACGCCCAAAATGCTGTAGCTATAGGCTATAGCGACGGAAAATTTCCGTGGGTATAGCGAGATATAGTTGACGGAACGAAACGCCCGTGGGTATAGGTTTTACTGCTTATACCCACGGATTTTTGACCTTTACCAACCGAATTTCGCCGTAGCTATATGTCAAGTTTCTTGTAGTATTGGTACTGGTGGGTGGAGACGATATGATTCCATCACTATGGCTTGGAGATAAGGAAGATTTGGACCGTCAGATTCATCTACAAGTTTGTTTTTTCCTACTACTTTGTCTATCTCTTCACGAGCTTTTTGGAGCAATGAAGGATTATTCATTAGTTCTACTAATGCCCATTCTGTTGAAATTGCTGTTGTGTCTGTTGCAGCTGTGAAGAAATCCTACGAAGCACATGTCGTCATAAGAGTTATTCATTAATTTCTACTTTCTTCATTCATTATTATAAGTAAATGTTCATCTTTTATTTATATTAAATATCTGATATATCGTCCCATAAGTCATAGCTCAACTGATAAAAATGTCGAAATTGTTAGATCGGACGTCGTGTCCCGGGTTCGAACCCGGGATCTCACAATTATATGTGAGTTTAATTTCAGTGGATTACCACTTCATCTAAGACCGAAAAAAAATCTAATATATTTGGTCTATTTTAAACCAAATACATTAGTTATTGAATGAACATATAAAATTAATATTTTTACTTATATGGTAATAATAATAATAATAATAATAATTAGTAGTTTTAATAGTAACTATATAAAAGATTGGGTATACAAAAATTGATGTATTTATCAATAAAAATATTACTCAATAAAATAAAACAAGAAATAAACTTAGAAGATTCTTATAACTAAAATTAGAAGATTCTAATCATATTTTATCCAAAATTTAATCCAAATTTAAATTTTGTAATTAAAATATTAAAACTAAAACAAAGCATCATTCTAGGATAAGATTTGAGCATTAATAAATGAAATTTAAATAAAAGAAGAAAGTATAGATGGATTTAATTACCATAACCAATGCCTTAATGTGAACCCTTTCAATTTTTACTTCGGATTTCTCATTCCCAATACAATCAAGCAAGATATCAAGAAAGTCTCTAAATTCAGTGCCAGCCTCCTTATCCTTATTTTTCACAATTCCTTTGTTCTTCCTCATCTCCTCTCTTTTAGAAATAACTCTTTCCACCAATGTGTCAAATCTTAAAAACAAATCCTCTATCCTCTTTCCAAGCCCTTGTATATCAAATTTCTTAAACAACCAAATGAAATCTGACACATTAAACTCTCCAAACATCTCCGTCACATCTCTTATAACATCCCTAGCTTCCTCAGCTTCCCCCAACATCATTTTAGAAATAACGCTGTTTGTCACCTTAAGAAACTCCTGTGTCACATTCACAACCTCATAGCTTTTTGCTTTATTAGCAAAAAGTTTAAGGATGACGTGATTCTCTTGTAAACGTAATTGTTGGAAGTTGTTAATGTTACGAGAGCTTAAAAGCTCACTCATGCTAAGCTTTTTAACAAATCTCCAATAGTCACCGTAGGGTGAAAAAGCTAGAGATGCATCATACGTGAGACGTTTAATGGCCATCGATTCATATCGACAATTAAAAGCTTGTTCATTCGTTTGAAGGATTAGTTTTGCAAAGTGAGGAGTGGAAGCGACGACACAAGGAATGGAACCAAAGTCAACAGAGAATATAGGTCCGTATTTACGAGAGAGACTGTCAAAGGATTGGTGGAGAAGGGGACTTAAGATGTGCATGTGGCCGATTATCGGTAGTTTAAAAAAAGGAGATGGAGGGAGGTTTTTGTGCCGGCTTAAAATTGGCCGGAAAACTATGTAGCAAATGAGTGATGAAAGAATGAATGTGATGAAGGCTAATAGTTGATGTTCCATGATTTGGTTTTGGAGCTAAGAATATACCGTGTTACTATAAATGTTTTTGGAGAGGACACTAAGTGTTACTATAAATGTGATGAAAGCTAATACTTCCTCCCATCTTTAATATAAGAAAACATTTATGTTTTTTTGGACCGGTCGGGTCACCCCTAGCTCCGCCTCTAGATGTATCTAAACTATACACTAGATACATCAATATTTAAATGTATCTATAAAGTGAATATTTTTTATAGTACACTTTTTAAGGTGGATAAGTGGAATTACTATGGTACGAATCATGACCCCTCACATATATAATGTAATATCCTGCCAACGAAGTTAAACTCATGAAACACAAATACTAGTATATTAGTAAAGAAAAATGATATTTTGACACTTTTTTATACATACATATATAAAGGGGTAGTTTTATAATATATTTTTACATTTTTTCATACACAGTAAAAAAAAAATTGGTAGAAAATACACAATACAATTTTATTCTTTAAATATATATTTTGATATAAGTCATTTGATTTTTGTATGTGTCATTGAGATAGACATTTAAGGAAATAAAGATTTCATGCACTACAAACCTGCAAACTGTGGTTAGAATTGAAACACGGTTAATTTTGGTGGATCCCAGCGGTTTCTAAGATTTTTGGATCCGAGCGGTTTAATTTGGTTCCTAACCTATGAAGTCTGATATTGCAAAAATGGCAAAGATAAGTGTCTGATACTAGTTCAATACTCTCCGATATCGGAGAGTATCAGACAATTAATATTATTTTTTTAAAGAAAAAATTACTGATACGTGTCGGATACTTCTCCGATGCGCGTATCAGAGAAGTATCAGACAACTAATGTTCTATGATGATAGAATTGGAGGACATCATACCGTTACAATTTGTGTTTCTTCTTAAATAGTGAATGTTAGGGGATGATGTTCTTTGTGTGGTGCTTATGATGTTTTTTTTGGATAGTACTAGTTATGTTATTTTTGGGTAGAACTTACTTAACTTAAGATATGTAATCGTCACTTGTTTGCTCGGTATGTAATCGTCAATTATTTGCCCAGTTTGAGTAATTTGAATGTTAATTTATTATCATTATCGATTTTTGTTATGTTTATATATTGTGCACTTATATATTTAATTTTAAATTTAATTTTTAAATAACGTATCGCGGCAGTATCGTATCGGAGATTTTGAAAATTTTTCCGTATTGCCGTATCGGTATCATATCGTATCGGTATCGTGTCACGTATCTGGGCTTCGTAAGTCATAACTAATAATTATATTATAAAAAATTTGAATTTTCTAAATATATTAAACTTTTTATTTAATATCAAAATATTCATACAAAAAAAATTCTTACGTACATTTCTAAATGCAATAATTCAAAATCACTTTGTGTTTACATCAAATATGTTATATAAGAGACTTCTTAATAAAAAAAATGTTATATGAGAGAAAATAAGGATGGATGATTAGTTGCAGACCTGTAGAGAGAAAAATAGAGGAAGAGGATGAGTGTGTGTTGATATCCAGCAAGATTGTGAGAAGAAAAGTAATACATACATGTAGTGATGAGAAAGTAGTACAAAGACGGTCTAATAAAGATTTCCATATACTTGAGATACATACCCGCAAAGAGAATTTGATCATTGATACTCACATATTATTGTATCAACCCATCCATTATCAACCATACCAATTATCATTGCACCAAAATTCATAATTGATACTTGATACAATTATATGTTCACTGAGAGAGAATAAGAAGCGATATATAGACAACATTAAGAATTTAGTTTTTCCTCTTTGGGCTTATTAGTTCCCTAAAAAATTTTATTTTGAAGCCCAATTTTATACTCCCTCCGTCCCAAATCTTTGGTCCTTTTAGTTTTGTCCCAAATCTTTAGTCATTTTTAAAAAACTAATGCATAATTAGTGATACTTTACCATTTGTACCCTTACTAAAGTTAAGGCATTAATTAAATATATTTTATCTTTCTTAATAAAGTAAGGGTAAAAATGACTTAACTTATCAATCTTTATAATTTCTTAATCTCCGTGCAAAACTCTAAAAGGACTAAAGTTTTGAGACGGAGAGAGTACTTATTTTTATGGACATAGGACGGTCGCCCGCTTCGCTCTCCCTCAGATACGGCCCTGCTCTTGATGCATGCATGTTTCTCCTGCTGCATGCAAATTTTGGAAACTTCACTAGAAAACTAGTAGGATAGTCGTGTTTCTGCACGAGGCGCGCGTTCCACGCGTTTCGTGCATTTTGAAAATTATAAATTTTTTATATAATTGAAATTTAATGAAACGTTGTTTGAATATTTTAGAAAAATATATTACTGACAAAAAGAAAATAATATAACCAAAAAATAATTAAATGAGTTATAAAACCTTGTAAAGATTCTTCGTGTGTTGGTACACGAATTATGAATATTATTATAGCGAATAGGAATTTTATAAAATCTATCGTTGGATTGAAAGTTTATAATATATATTCATCTATAATAATTTTTAAAAAAAATTGAAAATTATTTAATATGTTATATATTGAGAGTTTGAGACTCATAAAGATTAATGATATTCAATAAAAACTCATAACCGTTAATTTTGATTAGGGCTGGCAATGGGTACCCATGGGTGAGGGTTTTGCAATACCCAAACCCACACCTGAAACAAACACCCAAACTCAAACCCAAAGGCTGTTTGGGTGGCAAATCAAAACCCACGGCCGCACCCATTGAGTTCCGGTTTTTCCACCCAAACCCAAAATCCGTAGCTAAAACACATATAATTAATTAATTACCTACCAAAACTCGACCCGAATTCTTTTTGATAAAATGACAAATTACAATACAATAATATCAAAGTTCAACATAAATTTCAAGAATTCTGACACAAAAGCTTTCCATCAGCAAGCTTGTGAGTGATTCGCGTGAAAGGAATGTGTGATTGTGAACCCTAATTTTTTGACACTAATATATATACTTAGGGTTAATTAGGTAATTTGACATATATTCGGGTGGGTGTATGGATTTCGGGTGTGGGTTCGAGTGATCCCAAACCCACACCCATAGTTTCGGTGTCACCCAAATCCAAACCCGGTCAACTCGGGTTTCGCCCATTGACTTGGGTTTGGGTTCAAGTTGGTCTATCGGGTTTGGGTTTTCCTGCCATCTCTAATTTTGATAGGTCTCAATAAAAATATCAAATGATTTTCGATTTCTTTAAAAAAAACATGGATGATCTATATGATATAAATTTTCGATCCAACGGTAGATTTTGTAAAATTTTTATTCGTTATAATAATATTCACAAGTGACCAGCTCTTCCACCCTAGAACTCACCTATGTTGACATATATATATTTGAGACATAATATAGACCTCACTGAGTTATAACTTCAACATTTTTGCAAGAGAAAAACAACTTCAACAATAATGGAACAATAAATAAAAACTTTAACCTATTTATTATTTTAAAAAATTTAAAGGATCTATTTGGTTGCAAATGCAAAACATAAAAAAAAATCTCTGGATGCATTTGACCTATAAAACTAGATCTCTCACTAGTGTGAGTGTGATATGTGCTAGTGCTATCGCACAACCGTATTAATATCATGATGATAAACTTGTATATCGACAATAAACATATCATGATAAAGATTAATATTTTTGGAATGTTGTCCTCCTTTATATATAAAAACATGAAGATCTAAGTTAGCAAGGTGCACCTTTTCACTTTGAACAAAAAAGAACTTTGATATTTAGTTATTTTACACTAGAAAATTGATAGTTAATTAGGTAAATTTTATTAAATATTGTGCACCCATTTGCTAACTTAGACCCACTTAATTATAAACATATGCAACCTAAATAAATAACCTAGGAAATCAAAAAAGGACAAATAATTTATTTTCTAATTTTTTATGGAATATTTTCTAATTTTATTTAAGCAAACAATATATTTTCTAATTTATTTAAGCATATGCTATTTGTGGTTATAAACATGAAAACTCATGTACCAAAAAGAAAACCAGAATATATATTCAAATTCATGGCTTAATTAAAACCATTGATTCATGTGAACTACAATTTTATTTTTTCATATTCCAATTTTCTTTTTTATACATGTTCCAGAATTTTTTAAATTCACGTAAGGCTTGACTATAAATAAGAAAACAAGCGTGACAATATTGGTTTTAAAAAAAATGATGAAATAGGTTTAACAAAAAGAGAAAACGATGTTTTTCCTTCAGGTTAATTTTGTTGATTGAATATATGTGATTGGTAGAATTAATGTGATTGATTATATGTTACAGTTTGATGTTAAAGTTTGTAAATTTTAAGGAATTGTGTTTGGATTTTGTCCTTTTTTATTTATTTCCTAGGTTGTTTATTTAGGTTGCAAATATTTATCATTAAGTGGGTCTAAGTTAGCAAGTGGGTGTTAAATAATTTAATGAAACTTACTAAACTATCCTTTTTTACAAGTTTTGAATAATAAATATGAATGGTTTTTTTGTCCAGAGTGAAAAGGTGCACCTTGCTAACTTAGACCTTCATGTTTTTAGGTGGGCCTAAGTTAGCAAACCCCATATATATATATATGGGGTTTGCTAATTTACAACCATCTAAAAATATTAAGGTGTAAATTAGCAATGCGCACCTTTCACTTTGGACAAAAAACCCTAGACATTTTGTTATTTTATACTAGAAAATTGAGGGTTAATTATGTAAATTTTATTACATATTGTGCACCCATTTGCTAATTTACACCCACATAATTATAAATACATGCAACCTAAATAAACAACCTAGGAAATTAAAAAATACAACTTGATACAATCCAAACACAAATTTATAAATTACATAATTTTGGTTTTTAAACAAAACATTGTGCATTATATTTCTTTCTTCTTCTTTTTTTCATAGTACTGGTGCCTTATATATATATATATATATATATATATACGATTTGTTTTCTAGGCATGAATTCACAATGTAATAACATTTTCTTATTTAATAAAATTTATACAGTAACTCCAAATAATAATTTATCTTTAACAAAAGTAAAAAAAAAAAAAATTTACCAAAAAAAAAAAAAAAAGTAAAAAAAAAAATTAAAAGTGTCTGATCACATGTTTGTGTTCATATGGCTTGTTTCATGTTTTTTATTTTTGAAAGAATTTGTTTAATGTTTAAAATTGTCTCTTTGAAACATTAAATGTGTTTATAAATAAGTGGGTATAAATTAACATGTTGGGTGTACATAATTTAATCAAAGTTACAAAACTAACCCTCAATTCACTACTTTTAAATATCAAAGATGAAGGATATTTTGGTCCAAAGTGAAAAGGTGCGCATTGCTAATTTACACCTTAATGTTTTTAATTAGATGGTTGTAAATTAGCAAACCCTTATTATATATGGGATCAATTGGGTTAAAAAATAGTTTTGTTACGAAATATTTTTTTTATAGACACATTTATCGTCTTTATACGAACTTTGGCATAAAGTAACTCTTAAAACTATAATGTATATACCGATTCAAAAAAAAATTATAATGTATATAATTGAACATTAATATTTAAACGATTGTTCTTGACTTTTATTAATAATCATTGCAAATAAAACAATTAAAAGAAAATCAAAGTAACGTGTTCAGGATATTTAATTTCAGCGTCATGGCGGTCCTTCACACGAATCACAAAAAATTTGGGTTGAGTGCTTTGTTTTTTCAGCTCAAGTTCAACTTATTTAAAGTTTTCAAACAACTTGATTCAGCTCGTTATGTTCATCTGATTTGTAAAAAGAAAAATAATTTTTTTTTGTATCTTTGACCTTTTAATTTCTTTTAAAAAACGGCACATTGAATTAAAATAAAAGTTAAACCAAGTCTAAAGTGTTTAAAGAATAAATACAAATACAAAGTTCAAACCTGCATAAATATAATATGCAAATACCTATAGAAAACTAAAAACATGATTAGCTACAAATGCTACAAAACCACACCAAAATTAGCACCTGAAAAGTAATAGAGTTAAAAACTACTCACTCTGTCCTATTTTATAAGAGTTACTTGACACTATTCATTTATATTGCTTTGATTAGATTTTTCTAATAATATATAGATATATATAAATATTAGCATATAAGATCTTGTTTGATTTGTTTTAATGAGTATTTTCAAAATATCACGGTTTTATAATTTTTACTAATAAAAATTAAAGATATTAGTTATCAAAATTTTGTGTTGCATTTGTGTAATAGTCAAATTAGATCTTATATTTTGGGACGGAAAGAGTAACAAATATTCCACCACTAGAGTTGAAAATATCCTCAAAGCACTCTTCCACTTCCAAACTCTAATATCGTGACCAAACTAGTCGAACACTATGTAGTTTAAGTTCAATTCCTTTTGTTAACAAAAATATTTTTCAGCTCACATTCAATTTATTTGATTCATGAGCCAAATTCAACTAGTTAATTATGAGTCCAAATTCCAAATTATGTTGTAAATATTATTTTATATGACCAAACTTTAATAGAATAAACAATGTCTCCCAATTAATTAAAGTGACAGGACCACTCATGCATCATGATCTCTAATATTTGACACTTATATCATTGAATGAATAACATATATATGAATCAAAGTTGATCAATATGAATCAACCGAACACTACAGCAAGATAAAATATCAAATAACGTTGCACTAAGATGACGAACAAAACAACGCCCACTCAAGAGATGAACTTAAGAAAAATACAACATAAAAATCACTATTTAGATAAAAAGAAGAGATAAAATACAATAAATGGTGATTCAAAATAAATAAAAAATGACCCAAAAAAACTATCCACATAAAAAATAGTTTATGCAAATAAATAAAGTTTTATGTTAATTTATAAGTTTCCACTAATGAAACCTGTATTTTTATAAGCTATTTTTTCATAAACTGCATTGACAAATTTATAATAATACATAAAAACTTATTTATTTGTATAAGTTATTTTGCGTAGGTTCAAAAATAAGTTAATCCAAACGGATCCTTAAGTTGAGGTGTAATTCTTGTGTATTATAATTATAATTACTAAATTGTCCTTTGTAAAAAGATATATTTATAGTTAGATTTTTCATATTTAAATGTAAAATAGTAGTATTAAATCTGGTTATGTTTGGAAAAAACAATTAACGTGGCTTTTTATTTTTTATTTTTGACTAAATAGAATATATTCATTCATTCAAATTGAGAAGAGTACATCGGTGCAATACAAATTCAAAATCGCTAAAAACAAAAGAGATAAATTTGCGAACAAATTCACAGCATCCATGTTAATAACATAAAACATCATATTGTATAAGCCTACATATTTGAATATAATGAAGTGTCCGAAATATCTATGCCTTCAGATTTGTAGCGTTGATGTTAAAAAAGAGCTAATATTTGGGGACACTTTTTTTGACATTTCTTCTTTGCACCATGGTTGGGCATGCTGGCTAGGGGTGCTCGCGGTGCAGTTCGGTTCGATTTTGAGCCAAAAAGTCATCAAATCCAAACCAAACCAACGCGGTTAGGATCAGTTCAGTTGATGCGGTTTATCGCAATATAAAAAATATGACGATATTACCAACTTGTTATCAAATAAACATAGAAAATTTTAATTTATTTATTGTTTACATGATATAATATGTATATGCAGAAATTGTATATACATAAGAACTTATTTTTAATACCAATAATATAATTTTGGATCGCGTTAAATGATATGTTTTCACAGCCTACTGTTTTATGGACTTAATTTGCGTTGAGCTTGCTAAGTTGGAGTAGGTAATACGTTGATTGCTATTAATTGATAGAGTTAAGTTAAGTATTGCGGTTTGGTTCGATTTTTTAAAAGGAAAACCGCAAACCAAACCAAACCGTGCGGTTTAGATGAAAAACTATCCGTGCGGTTTAAACTAAATGCAGTTTTTTGCGGTTTCGATTTAGATTGGTTCAGTTTGCGATTTTACTTTTGGATTGGTTCGGATATGATCACCCCTAATGCTGGCTATAAATGGAAGAACAATTTTGTTTCCATATAATAATGACAAATAATTCATATATCAAATTGACAGCTGTAGCTCCGTAAAATAACATAAAAAATTTGACAACTGTCTGTGTAGTAGTACGTTAGCATTTAAATTTTCATCCTTTTGCTGCAAATTCACATGGGCTTTTAATTATTTGTACCTTATAGGTAATTCATTGCAAACACCATACCGTCTTGGTGACAGCCACGGACATTAGTGGCAACTATATAATTGTATATGAAAATTGCTTTTCTGACGCTTGTTCATTTCTTTTCTACCCTTAAACTGACGTTTTTGTCTTGGGGGTATGAAAAAAAAATGGCCAAGAAAATTCGGTTTATATTAACCGAATTTTTCTAAAATTTTCATCACATTCCTTCTTCCACAAAGAAGAACGCGAAGGAGAAGAAGTCATGAAAGCTTCCATGAAGCTCACGGCCTCAACAACAACAACATCGAATCTCAACCAAAAATTGAAAGTGAATACACCATCTTGCTCGATTTTTCTCACTGGTCATTAATTACAATTAGATTTCACAGTGGAAGCCTATTTATCAAAAAAGTTTCAATCTTTGATAACACCAAAATTTTGCAAACTCATCTAAAGACAAATTATGAAAAACAAATGGTTGGAAAAACTTCCTGGGTTAACGAACAAGCGAAATGGAGTATGTGAGGAAAATTCGGTTCGTAAAAACCGAAATTTCTTAGCAAATTGTTTTTTATACCCCCAAGAACAAAAACGTCAGTTTAGGGGTAGAAAAGAAATGGTCAGGGTCGGAAAAGCAATTTTCATTCTATATGTTAACCCCTCTTTAGATTTAATGTTGTCCCCACATAAGCCCATTGACCCATTCTATGTACTAAAAAACAAACTACTACTACTATTTACACTAATATCATTATCCTACTATAAAAGCATTTTTTCTTGCTAAGTGTTTCTGTAACTTTTTTTTAATAAGCAAAATTAAATTGTAAGGGTATAAGGTGTATACCAATTCTTGTAAAAAAAAAAAGGTGAACACCAATTAACATAAGCATAAGCTATGTTTCAAAAAAAATAAAAATAATAAGCATAAGCTATCAGTGTTCCTATAACATTTTTAAAAAAATTCTATATATAAAAATTATTTATTCTAAAAGTTAAATATTTTAGTTTTCAATGCATTGACTACATTTTTATAGAAATTTACTATTTAAGATAAATATTCCAAAAACATTCGTCAGCATTGCTATCGAAAGAAGTTTATCTGCTATGAATTAATTTGTGAAGAATCAAATATGAAACTGTATGAAAAATGAATTTTTGAATGATTAACACAAACACACATATGATAAACAATTTTGACCCCATTTAATAAAATTTCTGGATCGTCTCAATTCGTAGGATGTCAAAAGTAACTCTCCGTAGGTAATTATTCATTACAAACATCTTGGTGACACTATACAAACCGCCCAAAATAAATTATAATGTCCTATTCTATTTATCTTAGTTTATCTTTTCTTTATGCTTTCATTAGAATAGTTGTATCTCTATCAATTGATACTTTCATAAGTTTCATTCTTGAACTTCACATTCTCCCATGATATATTTCAATTTCACTCCTTCATTTTATCCACATCCCATTGAACACCACCCTCATTATTCCAACACTATCACATTTTAGATGAGAAAGTTATGAGTATTTTAGTGTTACTCTCAAATCTCACTATTTTTTTTTATCATAAAGAGTACACAAAGTTTAACTAAGATAAGTTTGTTAGGTTGAGTTTGTTGAGTAAAATAATGATCTAAGTCATTTAGATAAGTTTGTGACAAATTTAAAACTCAAAACCATGAAAATCTGAAATTCTATTACCAAAGATAAAATATGGATTGATTCAAATTGGGAGTTAATTACAGTAAGATAGACTCAATTTATAAAAAAATCTATCAAAAAATCTATTTTCTAACTAATACTATTTTCTCTCACTTTTCTTTCTTAATTAAATTAATAAAATCAAATAATTTTTTTTGATCAAGTAGTCTAGTGGCTAGAAAATTTACCTTTAAAGGTGAATAAGTGGAACGTCCCGGGTTCGAACCTGGACTCCTGCACATATAGTGTGATATTCCTACCAACTGAGCTAAGCTCACGGGGATAATAAAATAAAATAATTAAAAATTCAAATTACGATTTTCAAATGATTTTTCAAATATTGTCTTAAATATCAAATAAGCTACTTAAATATGGTCTAAAAGTTCCAGTGAGCTTAACTCAATTAGTTAGAACATCGCGTTAAATACGTAGTCGGGGTTCGAACCCTAGAGACTCCACTTATAGGTGTAACTAGACACTGACCCGTGCTATCGCATGAGTTTTGTGGATTATCATATATGATATGAAAAGAATTTAACAAAAATTTCAAAATAAAAGTTCCAAAAATAAAAAGAATTCAAACGATATTGATGATAAAAATGATAATATTCAGTACATCTATATTTAGGTAAATAGGTTACAAAAAAACTACTTGAACATTACGAAAAACTTCTTTATAAACAACATTTTCAGTTTCATCCGTATGTTCTCTTTTTTCATCGGTTATCAATATCTTAAAGTCTTTCCTTGATGTTACTCTTGACACTGCAACATAGAGTTGAAATGAAGATATTGTTTGATAATTAAAAAAGTAGTGAGTAGTGTGAAAATAAATGTTTCGGTAATACTCTTTTTATAGTAAAATGTGGTTAAATGATAATGGTATATTTTTGGTAAGACATTAAATGGGTATTATTTTCATTCCATGGTAATTATCAAAAGTCAAACATTATAAGTGTGTAATATTATAGGTAATTAAAGGTCATTTGAAAAAAAATAGGTAATTAATTATCAAAAGTAAAACATTATAAGTGTGTAATATTAATTTTATAGGTAATTATAGGTAATTTGTAACAAATCAGTGATTATTTTTTTCAATTATATAAAGCCGTGATTATTTTTCTCAATTATATGTAGCCGTGATTATTTTTTTTCAATTATAGGTAATTTGTAACAAATCAGTGATTACTTTTTTCTCATATAAAAATTAGTATTTCTTGCATAGTTTCATATAAAAATCTCGAAAATAAAATTAAAAACGAAAATATAAAATGGAACAAAGCAAAAAGAAAGATTTGAAAAAAAAATATATCATTATAATTACATGTTGGAAAAAAATAATCACAATGATTTGAAAATATAAAGTTATCTGGAGTCCAGACGTTCCACTCTCCAAATCTTTTCTTGTCTGGAGAATGATGCATAATAGGTACCAACAGATGATAATCTAATGATTAGAGGTTGTGCTTTTCCATCTATGTGTAACCTTTGTAGGAAGAATGTGGAGTCTTCTTTCCACATTTTTTTTTATTGTGAGTTTGCCATCAGGATTTGGTCTTGATTTGCTAACTGCTTGAATATGGTGCTGCAATTCACTTCTATGGAGGACATGTGGAAGTTATGTGGCATGAATTGATCCCCACAATGTAAAATTACTATTACTGCTGCTTTGATTAATTTGATCAACTCTTTATGGTATGCTAGGAATCAAGCTAGATTTCACAATAATCACATTGATTGTAAATCTGTTATTACCATGATCATAGCTAACACATCTTTATCTGGCAACAATTCTAAGAAGGTTTCCTCAAATTCTATTAGAGACTTTACTATTTTGAAGAAATTCAATGTTTCTACTCATCATTCAACTAATACTGTGATCAAAGAAGTTCTTTGGCAGCCTCCTTTGATCAACTGGTTAAAATGCAATATTGATGGTGCTGCCAAGGGGAATCCTGGTTTGGCCTCTTGTGGTGGTATCTTTAGGAATCATGTGGCTGACATGATTTATTGTTTTGCTGAACCTTTAGGTACTGCATCAGCTTTTCAAGCTGAGTTATGTGGTGCTATGAGGGCTATTGAAGTGGCGCACAGCAGGAATTGGAAAAACATTTGGTTGGAAACAGATTCAGTTTTGGTTGTCTTAACTTTTAAAAATCTTAACTCTAATATTACTTGGAACTTAAGGAACAGGTGGAACAATGTGAAGCTGCTCTTAAGACAAATGAATTGTATTGTGTCTCATATTTTTAGTGAGGGGAATCAAGTAGCTGACACTCTTGCTAACTTTGGTAGCTCTCTATCATCTCTTGCTTCCTGGCATTTTGTTCCTGATTTTGTTAAAGATAGCCTTGTCAAAAACAAATTAGGGATTCCTAGCTTTAGAATTTGCAACTCTTGATGGAGTTTTGTTTTATGTCCCCTCCATTTTATTTTGTTGTTTCTGGTTTCCTTCTTTTTAGTACATTTTGTGTTGGTTAGCTTCATGCTACCAACCTATTTTGCTAAAAAAAACATTTGGTTGGAAACAGATTCAGTTTTGGTTGTCTTAGCTTTTAAAAATCTTAACTCTAATATTACTTGGAACATAAGGAACAGGTGGAACAATGTGAAGCTGCTCTTAAGACAAATGAGTTGTATTGTGTCTCATATTTTTAGAGAGGGGAATCAAGTAGCTGACACTCTTGCTAACTTTGGTAGCTCTCTGTCATCTCTTGCTTCCTGACATTTTGTTCCTGATTTTGTTAAAGATAGCCTTGTCAAAAACAAATTAGGGATTCCTAGCTTTAGAATTTGCAACTCTTGATGGAGTTTTGGTTTATGTCCCCTCTATTTTATTTTGTTGTTTCTGGTTTCATTCTTTTTAGACCATTTTGTGTTGGTTAGCTTCATGCTACCAACCTATTTTGCTAAAAAAAAATTAGGAATAATTGAAAATGCATGTATTGGATTTGTAAAAAAAAATTACGGCTATAATTATAAGATCATGTCAATATTCCTTGATAGAGGATACTGTAAAAAAATATATCACTATAATTATAATTAGGAATATAAAGACTTAGTTATATATTGGTGTATGCAAAATATATCAAATAAATTCAAATGTGAGAGGACATGGGTTCAAATCCTGGTGAGGAAATTTTTTAACATTTTTAATTAAATGAGGGTTAAATTAGGATTAATTGGAGACTTAGCTCCTTTTATATTTATAATGATTCATAGCCGCTAGGCTACTTGACCAAAAACAAATATGGTCTGAAAAATGGACTTAAATATGTTTTTCAAATGATATATTAATCCACACACTTTAATTAATTAAAATTATTTTCGGTATTAAATTATTTCCAACTGTACAATAACGAGCATATGTGTGTGATAATCAACATTGTGTGTGGAGTCCCCCGTTCATAAAACTGGGTACCCTTTGAGGCACACCCTAAGAAGTCACCCTCACATATATAAACACTGCTAAAGTGAGTGTTATATCTGATGTAATACTTATTAAAACTTTTTTCAATTCACACTACACACTTAGTTAAACACATGAGTTTATTTCTATGCCAACTTCCCTCCATTTTCGAAACTAGTTCCAACAGAACATAACCAAAACATGATTGTGACGAGAAACTGTTAATTAGAGGTCATATGAAAGAGATGAGCAATAGTAAGGTTGAACGAATGAGATGAATAGTTCTCCTGTGTGAGAAGAAGAAGAAGAAGGGTCGTAAAAAAAAGTGAAGAAGAAGAATGTAAATTTATAAAATAGAGTACCTAAAATATAATTAATTGAAAAATAAAAGCAGTCGAAATTACTTTGTGGTTAAAAAGTAGGTACTACATTTTGACTTAGACACTTTATATTTAGCTGAATTTGATTAATTTCATATCATTTAGGGATAGCTACGCCCAATTTATGAAGAAGTAGATTAGTAAAAACCATAAAAAAAAAAATCAACTTAAAAACTTATGAAACTTACTTTGAAAAAAATCCTTGTCACTTCTAATTATTGTCGTTTTGTTGTCGACATTTTTATGTTTATTCTTCCTCATTTTTTTGGTCTACTATGAGTTAAATACAACAATCCAACCTGGTGTATATTTCAAATGTTGTGATGGTGGAAAAGCGAAGCATCTTGTGGCTAAGCGGGCTAGGATCATGTTTGGTGGCTAAACAAGCTTAGCCTTGCTAAGCGAGCTTAGCAATGTAAGCCTTTTAGTTATGCCCGTTATAATCATGTTTTTAGGAGAGTTTGTTTTATAATTTTCAGAGTTGTATTTCGTGGTTATCAAGTTACTTGTAGATCAAGTAACCCCTCAATTTTGTAATATAACTACTTGTAATTCATCAGTATCAAAGCCTATACAGTTCTTGGGTGAAAGATTCATCGAAAATTCATTCTTCCATTGATTAGATCATTGATTGAAAATGGCTAGTTCATTGGAGAATCTCAGCAACAATTTTGGAGGAAAACTCTCAATTTTGGAGGAAAGTCATCTTTGGCTTCCAAAAAGTTCAAGTAGTGGGGACACCGGTTTGCAAGACCTTTAAGTAGATGCAAATGAGGCCCAAAGAACAGCTCACAGAGCACTGAAGATGAAAGATTACAAGGAAATGTTCTTTATCCACCAATGTGTTGATTTGATCAACTTTCAGACGATTGAGAATACAACCTCAGCAAAGGAGTGTTGGGATGTCTTAGAGAAAGGGCATGCAGGTGATGCAAAGTTGAAACAAGTGAGATTGCAGACATTAAAGAGGCAAATTGAGCTATTGCAGATGGAGCAAATTGAAAAAGTTTCAATATACTTCAATAGAATTACCCAATTATCAAATGCTATGAAGAGTTATGGTGAAGTGGTGACTCATCACAACATTGTAAGTAAGATCATATGTACCTTCTTACAAATTTGATACAATTGTTGTGGCAATTGAAATATCTGAAGACCTGTTCAACAATGAAAGTGGAGGAATTGCAAATATGAGCAGAGGGTAAATGAAAGAACAAAAGATCGAGGAGTAGATCAAGCACCGCAAGCTCAAACCTTCAAGAAAAATGGAAGAAATAGAGGAAAGGGTATGAACAAATACAATGGAGGTTCACAATCTCAGAATTCAAAGCAAGATCAAGATCAAGGTGAATCTTCACAGCAACTAGAGATGCTGCAGCACATGCGCAAGTTAAACTTGGCTGATCAATCTGCCATCCATGAGAATGTGAACACTAGTATTCAAATTAAAGGCACTTTTTTTTATCAAATTATGCTTCCAATAAGACAAATACAACAGTCATATTCAATTAATGCAGCATTCTGTTTAACAACTGTTGTCATTTTATATCATATATTGCTTAGTATTTGATTATGGTCCCATAATAAAATGCATCTGATGGTTTACAAGGACTTCTGTGCTTGGATCAAAATATTTACATGTAAGTGTGTGATTGATAATGGAACAAGTAGTTACAAGCAGTCTGCTATATTCGATCTTTTGAGCCTTCTTAGTTGACCTATGGACCTGTTTGGATTAACTTATATGAGCTGATCTTAGTGGCATAAGAACTTATGAGATTGTTCGATAGAGCTTAGGCAAATACAGAACCCTCATTCCATATACGCAGCTCGACCAGCGCTCGAAAAGGATCCTTAGTACCCAACTACCCATCAATCCTTCAGCCTTCTTTCCTGCATAGACATGATTCCACTTTGTTCGCCCGCGCTAGAGCATTCTTTGAATCTGATTCAAATATTATTTCACATTGTTTCAGCTAACCTTCGCCGAATGACAGTCTCATCGAAAACACTAGTGCTAGAAATTCAAATTCAGCCTCAGTTGAATCTTTAACAGTTAACACCAATTGAAGCTGCAGACTTGGTCTTGATTACCCCATCAATGTTCAATAGGACACCTCATATAAACTCCATTTTTATCCCTTTTAGATTGAAGTGTGTTAATTTGGTTCCACACCATTAGAAATTTAGATAGTGGCAATCAAAATTATGACATTTAAATTATGGATTTAAGGAATATGCACAATAAATGTAAACCATAATTTTACGCCATAAAAATCGATTATTTTGCCACACCACTTCACTTTAGCGAATATCAATTGCATTTTGAAATTGCTGATAGTTGCATTTTGAAATTGATGATACAATACACCGGAAAAAAAACAAAGGTTCCTCATTGTATCTTAGTGTAAATCAAATTATTTATTCTAACACCTGAAAATCAAATGATTTACTCTAACAATATATGTTTATTAAAATTTAAAATTGTTGATTAAAATTCTTACAACATTAGGGAGGGAGGGAGAGGAGAGAGAGAGAGAGCTAGGTTATATACAATTATAATTATACATAATTACATTTTTTTTTCTATTCAATTTCATGTACATGCCTAAATTTAAATCTACAACATAGATTCAAATTTACATAGACCCCAAATTACACCACCTAAAAGTATTATTCACTCTCATTGATTTTCATAATCTACTAGGACTATTTACACCATATACAAACATAAACTAAAAGTACCATTTTTACCCTTTTGGATTTGATGGATTTTCATAATCTTAGGACTATTTACACCATATACAAACACAAACTAAAAGTACCATTTTTACCCTTTTGGATTTGGTAATCTAGGACTATTTACACCATACACAACCTAAGTAATATGTTACTGTACAAAGTACAAACCTACTTACACTAAACTAATACATAGATTTTTGAGGTTCCTACTGTGCAGTATGAATTCCAAGCCCCTCTTGCTGAAGGGAGAGGTTCCTACTTACAGCTTCTTTTACATGTATCGATTTTCTGTTTGACTTAAAATATGATGAAAATAGCGAGAATATACACGAGAGGACACTTAAGAATAGGATCTGATCAACTTAAAATTCTGAAAAGATCGATTTTTGAAAAAACTTCCAAGGAGAAACCCGAATGTTGTTCCTTCATGAGGCTTTGGTGAAAGACTAGAGTTATGTTTCACCTGCAGTACTGTGTCGCCTATCTGTCTGCGGATTGAATCAATAATCTTTGGATCGACTGGATTACCGGTTACATCTGTGACGTAAAATGTATCTTTTGCCTTCCCATTTTCTGTTGATATTTCAGCTCTTTTGATACATAAACTGTTCTCTCGGAAAATCCTTGTGATATCTGAGAGGAGTCCTATACGATCTTCTGTGCATAACTCCAGCTCCATCCCCTGCATACGAACATATCTTAGTATACCATTAAGGGTGTGTTTGGCCTAGCTTATTTTTTACTTGTCGTTAAAAGAAAAAGTAAGGTCAAACGGTATTTTAAAAAATATCTTAATGAAAAAATGAGCTTATTTTTAGTGTCTAAAAATTATATATACAGAACTTTTCAAGAAGTTGTTGAGATGAGCTTTTCAAATCAAGTATTCTATAAAAAAAATTGAGCTTATCTTTTATGTATACAAACTTGATATAAGGAATTTTTCAAAAAAGTAGTTGAGATGAACTTTACAAATAAAGTAGGCGACCTTTTATTTTTTATTTTTTTGTCAAGTAGCCTAGTGGCTAGAAAATCCACCTTAAAGGTGAATAAGTGGAGTGTCCCGGGTTCGAATCCGGGCTCCGGCACATATAGTGCGATATCCCTACCAACTGAGCTAAGTTCACATGGATAACATAGGAGACCTTTTATAATACTCAAATTCTATTAATATTTAACTCATTCTATTACTCTAAAAAAAAAATATTTTAAGCTACAAAAAAACTAATTACCAAACAAATTTAGCCTTATTTCTGAAGTTCTTATTTTTAGCTGTACTTTTTACAGTAACTTTTAATGCAAAAAATAAATAAATAGGCCAAACAGCCTCTAAGAGCAAAGTGTAGAGCTTCTATGCAAGTTACTATCATACCTCGCATGCTCGCCTCTCAATTGCAGCTTCAAGACACTGAATAAGTCGTTCTCTCTCAGCCTCTGAGCTGATGGGAAAGCCATCAACGTGCCGAATATAAAACTCCTAGAAAACAATGAACAATTCTCAGTCAGATAAAAACTTATGCGGCAAAAGTAAATTAGACATCCAAACTGAATGAGACCAATCCACACTCTAACCAAATGATACTCTACGGCATATGTTTCCTAACAAAAAATAAATAAATAAAACCGACTAACCTGATAAGCGCCTGTCCTTTCTGTCTGAACCACGCCATGAAAAACTACATACTGCATGTCAGTTAAAGTGCAAACAATATCGAACAACAGCTTTGGTCGATCTTTCGCTCTCATGGTAACCACAGTGTAATCCCTTTCAACACAATCTAACACTGTTACATGTGGGAACGGACTTTTATCTCTCCCTCTGAGCCCTGCCTTTTCAACCCTTTCGTAGTCCCTATCGGCAAACATAATCTGATGTAACCTTCTGTCCCTATACGTAACTCCAGGATGTGAAAGTGCAGTTCTTGCTGTCTTCGGATCATCACTTCCCCTTAGGACGTTACAAAGCAAATCCCTTATTGTGGAGAGACGGGACGGATCCTCAATTGCATAACCACTGGAATCGTCTGTCACATGAACTACAGCTGCAGCTCGAGTATTATGCGTCCAAATCTCGGCAGTAACAACATTACAGCGAAGGTCTGCGAGAACCGCACAGATTTCAGATAGTAAACCGGGCCTGTCTGTGCCGGTAAGTTCAATAACAGTGTGCTCTTCAGTAGGTACGACCCCAACAGATTCTCTCATTGAAGTTGCAAAGCTCGGGTTCTTTTCAAGTCTCTACAAAATTTGAAAGAAAGGTAAAAAAAATCAGAACCTACAAGCTTTTTTGATAATCTATAATTACAGGACCACATTACTATGGCGAGATTCAAAGATCACTAAAACAAAGAATTGAAGAAGACAATTGCTATATCTTTTGGACTTAATCCGTTTAAAAAAATATTCGTATGGACTTAAATCCGGCATTGTGATATAACAGCCAAGTCAACATCTCAGCAAACTATTTGATGGAAATTCGACGCACGGACTAAAATTGCATAATTTGATAAATTGGAGAACCAAAGTTTTGAGGAAAAGGAGGGACCGAAACGAATTCCGCAGGTTCATACACACAACCATTGCTCAAAGAACACGGAAAACCAATTGAATATCGATTCGAAAAAAATATGAGAATTGAACATCAATTATAAATGAGTATGATCTCCCTCTAACTATCCACTTCAATGAATTAGTCGAAAGCTAGATCATGCAATCAGCGTGTAGAAAACGAAGGTAAAACGATGCTAAAGTTCACACGTGATTATGTTACTAATCTCAAAACCAAATTCAGATTGGCATATATGCTAATACTTTTGTCCTGCTTACTTAACTTGAAGATTTCTAGCAAAGAACGGTAAAATCACCCTTCCACAGAGATGGATGGAGCAACAAAAATAAGCGTCAATTGAAGCATTCTAGAAATTGCAAATAGACAACTTCCTACCCTCTGAATATAATCAATGACTTCTTTATCTTTGATCTTGTTTCCATTACGATCCGTCACATTAAACACTGAAAAAAAAAACAAAAATCAAATTAATACTTGGATAGTTGGATCAGAAGCGATGTTATTATTAATAATAATAACACTAATTAACGAGAGGAAATTACCATCCATGAACCAAACTCCATCAGAGGAGATATAGGCCTTTTTTATCACAAGGTTCATATCTGAAATAACTTGAACTACATCGAGGAGTATTCCGTGTTTGTTTACACTGTCAACCTACAAAACAAACAATCTTATTGAATTAGAAAAGAAAAAGAGTAAATAACAATCAAGAATTTCATTACAAAATTAAAAGAAAAAAAAAATAGAAGCACAAGGCATACCTGAATAACAGTGGCGTTTTCACATGCATTATTGTCAATCACAACTCTACATGGCAAGAAGATAGTTAGACCAAACAATATCATTATAAAACACAAACATATTCATATATTTTCGTTCGTCTTTAATTAATCCTCTGATTCTCATGGAAAAGAGGCTAGTAATCCAGAGTTCAGCCGAGAGTCTATAACACATAAGTTAACCTAGCTGAGAATTGTCCCAGCTACGTGTGAACTCCGGTACTCCCAATCAATTCAACCCTTAACTGAAACTCATTAACTACTTGACTAAACCCACTTGGGTTGGCCTGGTGGTGTTGGTTTGGGACCTTGGAGTGTGCTCCTCTTAAGGTCTCAAGTTCGATTCCACCTATTGCCAATTTCGGTGGGCTAGTCCATATAGAGCAAAAAAAACTATGGCTTTAAATGCACTTTGCAAGTGGGCGGTGGGATTGGTCTCTTCGAATGAGTCGGTCATTGGACCAGATATACAACAAGTTGTTTACACATATTCATATATGAAGATATTCTTCATATCTTCATATAATAAGATCTAATTACAAGCAAAAAACTCCAGCAAATAAAAGTAACAAACCCAAATGAATAATCAGTCGGAAGCACTCGAGTTTAATTCTAGCTGGAACAATTCTTAGCTAGATTTACTTACTTCTCAAGCTTGTCTCAGCCGAACTCCGGATTACGGGACTCTTTCCAGATAGGAAAATAGTAAAAAGTATAAAAATTGAGCAAAAAAAAATATCAGAATCAAGCAAAGATCTACACAGCACAGTCAGAGAAAAATTGAAAACACAACTGCTAAAAAACCTGTTTAATTTCATGTCCCACTTAATTAAAACTTCCAAAACCAAAAATAAAATAACTAAAAATTCTAATAAACCATAACAATCCTTCAAAAAATTTAAAAATAAAAATAAACCATAACAATAATATAATAATGATTTAAAAGATAAATATAGAAACATGAATGAAATGAATTACCTAGGTGGATTCATCCTCCTAATAAGCTTAGCATATTCATCATCCATATTTATTATGTATTTACAATTTAGAGAGAGTGAAGAAATATGTAGAAAAAGGCAACAAACAAATTTGGAGTGAGTGGTATTTATTGATGAGAGAATTGAATTATGAAAATCTCCAACAAGCAAGGAAAGAGATAGAAAGAGAGAAGAATAAAAAGTGAAGTAGGTGAGTGGTACTTTGAATCTATTTTGAGAATTAGAATTTAATTGGCGGTGTGTGTAGGATGTGAAAGTGGTAATTATTTATGCTTCAATAATAACATTTAAAGATACCTTTCCCAATATAAATTCAACTTTATGCTATTATTATTGGTTAATATTCCACTCCTCTAAAATGTGGATAATAATAACCATAAATAACCATTTTTTCATTTGCTAAGAGAACTTTAAATTTATTATTATTAATAATGGATGAATTGGTATAAGTGGTAAGAGATTTGAGCAAGTGATTAAATATTCGGTCATTAACTTTTGTAGATCGAAATTTTTTTTACTTAAATGATTGTAGATATATGTCTTAACAATTTTGGTGTTTATCAGTTGAGTTAGGAAATTCAAATACATACTCTCACATTTTTTGTTTATACACGGAGTAGTAAATATCACTGAAATTTACGTACACTGTGATGTTCCGAGTTCAAACTCGGATGAAGACGTCCAACCTAATTGTCAAATGAGTTATGACTTATCGGTAATGTCTTTATATAGACAAAGTGACAATCACTACAAGAAACTAACACACACTACTGTAAAATTTATAATTCAAACTCAAATGAAGGTGTTCACCCTAGTAACAACATTACCAATTAAATTTGACCTTACAAATAGTAATAAGAAGTTTTATATATACATTAAAAAAAAATTATGGAATAAACACCGATGCAGATTGAGTTCAATCGACTACCTTGACTGCATGCAGTTGGCTATATCTAGACTGTCAAATTCTGATCAGACGGTTAAATTTTAAAGTAATTTTTTGGCTTAATTAGTTCAATGGTCCCCTAAAGACATTTTAGGTTTCACAATAGTCCCTTAAAGAAAAAAAATGTCCGGATTGGTCCCTTAAAGACATCTCCGTTAGTCACAATGGTCCCTTCCGTTGATTTATCAACCCTAAATGTATTAGGTGGATCAACATTGTAGGTGGTCCACCATAAATCTCAATATATTTTTTAATCTTAACCATTGGATCTTTTTGAAGAAAAAGAAACCATTAGATTTTGCATGTCCATCGGATCATACAATGCACCATCACCAATTAATTTTTGTTTCTATTTCTTCATCTTCTTCTTCTCTATTCTCCTTCTTCATCTTCATCATCTTCATGATATTCATAAAAAATCCAATTTTTTTCCATCAAACAACAACAACAACAACAACATTCATCATCCTCTTAGGCTCAACAACAATGAATTGGAAACAACAACAACAACTCATAACCCAAAAATTCACAAACCCATAAATCATTCACCCATTTAGTAATTGATACATATGAGAAGCATATGTTGTTGTTATTAGATACCATAGACTTTACAAGATTTAATGGTTTAGATTTTGACGAAATAATCAAACGGTTAAAATTTAAAATTTTATTGATGTTTATGGTGGACCACTATGTATATTGGTCCACAGTAACAAAGTTAACATTTTTTTTCACAAAAACTAACGGAAGGGACCATTGTAACTAACAGAGATGTCTTTAAGGGACCGATCTGAACTTTTTTTTCTTTAAGAGGTCATTGTGAAACCTAAAATGTCTTTAAGGGACCATTGGACTAATTAAACTTAATTTTTTTAATGTTTTAAAATAATAGTATTTATGGATGTACAACCAATATTTATTGGGTTAGGCTCTTTGAGATGGTCTAAACCAACTAAGCCAACATTCGTTGGTCCCCCATCCTTTGTTGTTTGTTCTCTTTAAATTAAAAATCCATAATTCTTTTTTTAAAAAATAAATTAAATTATTAAACAAGGCTGCTTAAGACTTATATATTAAAAAAAAAAAAAAGACTGCATCATAGACACTCCCTCCTTACCCGAGGGGAAGGGCACGTTGGTTTTGATTCCAATGTTAGGTGTAAGCATGTGATTGGTTGTAGATGAGGTGAGGTTACGTGGTTCCATATATGGGGAGCATCCCATTCTCCGTACCAAACGTAGGGTTCCTCTTTTCCACAATTCACCCTACAACAAAGTCGGCTAAAATACTCCTTCCTTTTTCTTAATCTTTATATAAAATGGGTTAATCTTTTCCATTCAAATGTAATTATCTTTTATATATATATATATATATATATATATTACTTATGTATTAAAAAAATAAACTAATAAACTAATCTTACTAAATATTGCCTGAGATATAGATATATACTCGAATATTAAATAGTCGAATTAATATTAATGTTAACGTTATGAAAATTTACATGGTCAAACACAAAAGGACGACAAATAGACGAAAGATTAAATAAATGAATCAACTGTCTAGAAGTGTTCAACACACGAAAGAGTAATTTATTTATTTATTTGGACAGAAATTTACATGGTGAAAACACGATGCACTATAAGGTATGGTGCGAACTAGTGGTTCGATAAATGTTTAGAAGTGTTGTTCTTTGTTGGAAAATTTTGTTATGCAGATTGGTATTTCCGGTTCTTGGAGTAGAATCTTGATCCCGTTGAAGGATACTCAGTTAAATGAGTTTATGGTCTTTAAACACATGATACTATCAAATTGTTGTTCTTTTGAAAGTTTCACTCTTTGCTTCGAGACTACTAAACAATAGGCTTCCAATAAAGGATAACTTGAATCGGCATGATATTTTCAATTTAAATTTTCTGTTATGTTTAGGTGGATGTGATTATGATGAAATTTGCTAACCACTTGTTTATAGATTGTGGGTCTTATGGCATTTTGTGGAATGCTATTCATGCTTGGCGAGGGTCTCATGTGTTTTTTACCTAATGATGTTATCATGTTAAAGCTCAAGCTATTCAGTTTTGCAGATATCATTTATCCAACAAATATATTATTAGTCAATGCCTCCAAATTCTTTAGTTATCTCAATGTTGGTGTATCTGAGAAGAAAGAAATAACATGTTGCTTTCGAATAAGGTGACATCATCTGAACAATTGTTAGATAAAATCCTTGCACAGTGGTAACTGAAGGTTTAAAAAAAAATAGTTTTGATATAAATCTTGGGTCAATTAGTTAAATTATATATGAATCTCTTAACAAATTGACCCAAGAGTTAATCTCTTAGCAAATTAACTATGGACAAACATTTGTTTCAGTATAATTTGTAAGAAATTGATATTCTTATATAAAATTTATAATGGACATGCACTTTTCTCATGTATAATTTGTGCTATTTGTTTTTTATAATTTGTCTAAGCAAGTGGTAAGGATAAAATAGGAAACACAACGCATATTTGTCCCTTATAATAGAAAAAGGACATACAATGTCAATTATATGATAAATTATAATTAGTGTATTATAATTTGTCTAAAAAATTTATAGAGAAGATATTTAAAAGAACATTGGTAAGAAATCTATATACAAACTATATATATATATAATTAGAAGTGTATAAGTAAAGCACTCTTTGACACATTTTTTAACACCCTATTATTAAAATTATTACACCAGGCTCACTAAATTATGTGGATCTTATATAAACTCGTTATTATTAACTAATAAAAACAAACTATATTAAAAAAATTGTGTTAAAGAGTGTATTACTACCATTATTCATAAAATTAATTATAGGTGAACTTTTTTCCTTTCTTTTTGACAATATAAGTGAAAAATATTTGTTAATTTGTTTTTTATTTATTTTGAACGGCTTTATATCTTTTAATCTCTTTAAGTAAGTTGTAAGAATATTGTTTAATTTAAGCAAAAGTGAAAAAAAAAACTTAAAAATATTAAGTTTAATAAATAAAAGAAGACAAAGAAAAAGAACAGTTAATGACTAAATATATTTGTTATTCATCTGTCAAAAAAAAAAAATATTAGTTATTCAATAAATTTAAAACATAATTTTTTTTTCTGTTATTAAGGATTAAAGAGAAAAATATATTACTATTAGGGAATTGGTTTTCTTAAGTTTATATATAGATTATTATTATTATTATTAATGTATGAACAATAAATGGTCCAAAATTCATTACTCTTGTGTTGTAGCTTGGGGGCACATTCGGATACGGATCTTGAGCACAGTCCAAATCTTGTAGGTCCAATTTGAGGGATCCAAAGTGATCACAATATATTAGTTAAGGATCACATGAATTAACAGCAATAGCAACATTTATTGTCATGTTATTACACACTCCATTGTGTGTGCATATATTTAGCTATTTGCATTATCATAAAAAAAATAAGGAAAGAAAATGATTGGAAAAAAAGAAAAAGAGTGATAGAAAAACATCAAACGTGGTCTTTTCCATGCAACTTATTTAAGATAACAATTCAAAGATAGTGATATGATATTCAGAAGCTTACAATCATTCCCTATTTTCTCGATTTTGTTAAACATCATCACTCATCAGTCTTGGTCGTGTAGATCATACCATATTGTCATATTTTCATATCTATGATTTTGGTGTGACATTTTTCTATTTTTTTTCAAAGGACAAATTCAACACGGATCAATTTAAAACCAAGTTTTGGGTGAGAGAGAATATTAATACCTAAAACAAAGAAAAGTTACATATAGGAGAATATTAAAATAGGTATTAAAACCTAAAACAAAGAGGACCAAAACAATAAGTAACAGGTGTGTTTGATCGGTTAAAGAGTATAAATACTGGACATAACAACACAACACATGATAGAACAACACAGAACAAACTTTTATGATATTGAACAATTTTTTTGTCTTATATGATATTTGATGAACAAAACGGTACTTTGGTATTTTAGACAACTTGTACTTGAGACAAAAAGTTGTTGTGTTGTGATTTAGGCTCTGTTTGGTAAAAATAGCGGTTAGCTGATAAGCTAGCTTATAGCTTATAAGCTAAAAGCTATAAGCTATAAGCTACTTGAAATAGCATTTGAAAATAAGCTATAAGCTAGTAAAATAAGCTATAAGTTCATAGTAAAATGACTGTTACCAAACAGAGTTTTTAGCTTATAAGCTAGTTTTTTGGCCTTCCCAAACAGAGCCTTAGTGAGAGACAAAAAAAAATTGTTTTTGTCAAGTCCCTGAAACAGTTTTACAATCAAACACAGGACAAGTGGAGTTATTATATCCAGTTCTTTATTTTTTTTAGCAGATCAAACGCAATCAGAGCTTAAGCACACCAATTTATTAGTGAACCTCATTTCCCTACTAATAAACCAACCCCGCTAATCTAAACCTAATCAAAGACTAACTCCATTTACAATTTTTGTGTGTTGATGGAGCACGATACCCGTAGACAATATTTAGAGGTATTTATAGCGGGGATGAGGAGCCTACGAGAACTTGCATGTTAGTGGTCGAAATCGTAACATCATATTGTATCACACAAGAAATTTGTCTATGACATTATCCTTGCCAGTTCATGCTAGCCTATAGAAGAAAACTTGACGCTTAAGATAGGTTATGTGTGCTGGATTAGGTTTATGATGGATTAGGCCTAAATTCGATTTAAAATGAGTTGCTCTCTAGTCAACAGTCGGTGGTCACATAGTGCCCACTTTGTCAGTTAAACGATGTAATCCGAGGAGGTTTTCCAACCGAGGGTTCGTTAAGCTGAGGTAACAACCTCATCATACTATTTGTTGAATAACACAAGGATCATCCAAAAAGGGATTTGGTTGAAGAGACGCTTCATCATGTTATTCCATTGAATAAAGCAAGGAGGATTAATTGAGGAGGGATTTGGTCTAAGAGATTGTTTCATAGTTTTTGTTTTCTATTGAATAACGTGATGGTGATTTAAAGAGGATTTTGGTTGATGAAATCGTTTTGTCGCATCATTCTGTTGAATAATTCATGGATGATTCAAAAAAGATTTTAGTCGAAGATATTGTTTTGTTGGTTGTGTCTTTTTATTTATTATTGACCATTCAAAGTGAATGATGTTGGTTCGAAGAGAAAAATGATGACTTCCAGTCTTTGTGAAGATTTTCTTTGCGTGGTTTAAAAAGGGCGAATTCGAGGAGGCATCTTACGAGAGAGTTACCATGACGATACTTTCATGAGTATAATTTCTAAACGTATGTTATTTTAATTTTCAAATAAGATGCTTAAAAAATATTCTCAATTATCATCGAAGTAGTACTTCAAAGTGAAGTACTCGCCGCACTAACAATGATCATGAGACAATGTATGCCGGCGAAATTATTTAAATCCTCGTCTCTTAAGGTGTGTAAGACCTTGCTAGGATGTGTCATGAGAAGAGCTGATGTTCGGTGTCCTTGCACCACATGTTATGCTATTGTTACTCAAATGTGTATGCACTTTAAGGATTCTTTCTCATTGGAATTCTTTCTCTCCCCTTCTACGTCATAGGCGATACGATCAAACGGAGTCCGGAAAAGTCCCCTGTGAGTCATTTGGAGGACTGTTTTTAAACACTATGCAGTTATATGTATGTAAGGGCTAGACCAGTGAGGAAATGAGTTGATTCCCTGAGTAAGTTGTGAAGCGATCTAGATGAAAAAATACAATTTTGAGTCTTTCTAATAGGGCACATGTTAACTTTTTCCTATATTATATACTCTATCTAATCTAATAACATGAAAAAGGAGTGTGTAAGTGGTAGAGGTGTGGCTTTGGGGTTGAATAAGAATAAAACAAAAGGGATTAAGTTAAATTAAAGGAGGTGAGAATAAGCATGACCCATGAGCCGCCCATGGCCCACTATAACTGATTCGCTGGATAGTGCGGTGGGCCCAATTCCTCGACAAAGAAAAGATAGTTCACTCTCATATCATAGTATAATAATAATGCAATTATGCCACCTGCAACCTTTGTGGCCAAGTAATAAAATGTCAATGTAACAACGAATAATTTGTACATCTTAAATTCTAACACATACATATGAATATGATTTACTAGTATTTCTTTTTTCTTTTCTAAATTATGATCCTAATGCAGAGTATGCATTGACTTTTATTAATGAGTAGTCTTTGTTAGTTGTTGGGGGAATTTTGACTCTTAAGAGATTTTACCATCAAGTCTTTAATCCAAACCATTCCATTTAAGTTTTGTAGTTAAAATGTTCCATATCCGTTATGATATGATTTGAATGTGTGTATAAGTGGGGAAAAATTTCACCTTATAAGTTGATTTTATAAGATTGAATTAGACTCAATTCTCAATTCTAATATGATATTCGTTGGACCACCTGTTATTATGTTTATCAGGGAGTGTGTTAAGAAGTCCACATCAATTATTGGGGTGTGCTAATTGAATTACATATTTTCTAGAATTTAAATGTTTTTCCTGAATAACTTGCAAACTCATGACTGACTTTCTTTGGTTTGAGTCAAATTTATTGTAATATAAGTATATATTGTTAGCAATCGGAATATCATTTATATTGAACTTAAGAAACTAGTCACACATCTTTACAAAAAAATCTCAAGACATTAGAATTATAGGTCTTCTTACTTATAAAATATTCAACCTTCATTTTTCAAAATAACGTAGGATTTAACTCATTTCACACCTGTCATAATACATATTAGTACCCCAACTAAAATCAAAGACAACTGGTATGTTTAGGTATTGAGATTGGTCAAACTCGACCAAACCCAACCTATATACACTTTTGAGTGTCCATAAAGTTCGAACTTGAGACTTGTATATTTAATATATTCAAATCAAGTACTACTCGTACTAATATAATATTAGGATATGTGATTGATTATATATATTTTTTTGTTACATTTTGGTTTGGATTGGAATTAGTTATATGTTTTTTTCTTCCTCACTTTAAAGTATTGTGGATAGTTTATCCAACAATCAATAAAAATATAGTTGTAATCGGTTGATAATATAAACTAAATTGTATTACCAGTGTATATTTCATTTTCCTTCTTGAGCATTGCTATTTAATAAGAATTATTTTAGAGAAGAAATGCAAGAATAACACATGACATTATTTTATAGGATGATGTAATTTTAATCTCCTTTTTTAGTGGAAATCATGGAGAGTAGTTGATATAAACAAGAGTGGAGATTTATTCTTGCAATTCTTCTCCATAGATTTTCTTACTAAATAGCATTTTCCTTCTTATTTTATAAAATGTTTAATGTGTGCCAATTAATGAGGATATGATTTTGAAGAATTTGAAGAATTGGGGATGTTGCACTTTTCCTTTTCCAAGTTAGATATTTTAATAGGTGCTGCTATCACTCTCAAATTGAATAACAAGTTGGTAAATTAGTATCTTTCTTGAAGTCACACACGTGGATTTGTTATGCTAATTTGCCACTAAAACAAAGCATAAGGGTGCTTTGCCATGTTTGGGTTGTGAAATAGCTGTAATAGAATATTAGAATTTAGAACTTAATTCTCCTACATGTAACTGAATCTTGGTTTTATATTCCAAAGTTACAAGTGACAAAGTCACAAATAATCTAATCTATAAAAGCAAGCATGAATCCTTGCTGCTTGGCTGTATGGAAGATAAAATAAATCCTTTTTTTAGGATTCCATTCACAAACAAGTTATTTCCTAAATGATCTCTTTATAATTCTTTCGAATTTAGAGGAAAAGAAAAAACATTTTTCATATGTAATCAACTTTATAGTATTTTCCATTTTGAAAATAAAATTAATTAAAAAAAGCTAACATACAATTTCCTTGGTCGAACATCACTTACAAGTAAATTATTAGTTATACCTTACTCCACGAAAACCGAATGAGCATGTACCATAGATGTATAACGATTTGATTTAGATCGGTTTTTAGTTAAGAATTTGTTTGAATCCAAGAAATCTACATCGGTTCGATTTTCTGTGATTTTCAAAAAGATAATGATATATATATAGAAAGAGATAAATAAAAGTGGTAAAAAACTAACCAAGAGAATGTGAAACACGAAGACGATAACTGTAATAGAGGTTAAGAGAATAGTGATGATGACTGGAATGGTCAATGGTGACAACGACTAAAATGGAGGCGGTGAGCAGCGAAAGTTAGGGTTTGTTGTGTGCAGAGTTTATTGGGAATGAGTCTTAACTCGAACATTTTTTTTTTGTCAAGTAAACTAGTAGCTAGAAATTGCACCCTTAAAGTGGATAGTGAGATGAACAAGGTGCAAACCCTGATCCCTATAATGCAATGATTCTGTCAACTGAACTAAGCTCACATGACATGTTTATTGAGGAAAGAACTGAAATGCAAAGTGTGAGATAATTATAAACATCAGTTTGGTTCATTGGTTCTGTTATTTTTTAAAATAAGAAATGAATTGAAGTGTTCGATTTTTATTGGTACAAATTTTGAACCAAGCCGGTGAGATTTTTGGCCACATCTATGCATAACTCTAAGGCAAAAATGAGAAAAAGAGGGGCAAAAATTATTCAAAATATCAATAGTGAATCTATGACCTGAAAGTGGCCAAACCCACTTAATTTCCACCGCAATATTTGGAGTATAGATTTGTAAATTGGAATTGTCATGTGGAAATTAGGTTGAGATTTGGATTAAGAATGTATAACATATAATTACATCTACCTACTTGTCTTGTCCATTAGTTGTTTCTATTTGATAATCAAATCTAGAGATTAGACAGAATCTTCCCATCGACATGCTCAATAAACAGAGACCACAAAGTTGAAAAATATACTTGACAAATTGCATTATATAATTAGCCAAAAGAATTGCGTTTACATAATTATTCTTTTCACAAGATGATATAATTATTAGTGATTAGTAGTTTTTAGTAAGGCAATTAAAATCAATAATTTAATGTTCACATATTCTAATTAAACCGGTAAAAATATTAAAATTATTAGGTCGAGCGTTATGATCAGGGTTTAAACTTCAATTCCTCTATTTTTTATGTATGAATTTTCAATAATTTGTCATTTTATCAATATAAAAAAGATCAATAATTTAGTAAGGCAATTATGCGTAGCTGCATCACATTTTTTAAAGGAACTGTATCACTTTATTAAATATATATCTATACTTTTTTTGTTTTTTTTATTGATAGACGAAATGGCAAAGCCATTAGAAACTCACACACACAAAGTGGAGTGATCAGGGATCGAACCCCGATCATAGCGTCCGACAGTAGCAATTTCGATATTTTTACCATTTGAGATAGAATTTGTGGACAATATATATCTATATATTGGAAGGGAAAAAATCAAGAGTTATATTAATTAAAATATATTATATTATTAGTGAATGTTCATGTAGATAATTGACCTAAATAATTGATCAATTGTATATTTCTATAAATAGAACTAAATAAAACTTATTGTATCATTGTAAAGAGACCTAATAGTGATTCCCGTGAGCTTAGCTCAGTTGGTAAGGACACTCACTTATTTACATCTAAGGTGGATTTTTTAGTCACTAGACTACTTGACCAAAAAAAAGAAACGTAATAGTGAAAAACAAAAACTCTATCATTTCTTTCTTTTCTCTCTATCATTTATCTCTCTACTCTTACTTTTGTTTACATGATTTTTATAGGGTGAAGAAATGGTCCTCATTTTAACTTGCGAATGATGTTTCATTCAAAATATTTTCGGGGGAGGGGGGGATTGGGGGACAAACAAATTAGATTTTTATAAGATTCACTAGTTAAAATGCAAACTGAGTTCTCACTTTAAATAATAAACTGTGTTTTTCTAAATTTTACATTTTTACACACTAACTACAACCCTAAGAGGAGGTAAAATTGAAAAGGTAGAAGACACGCGAGAAGGATAAGGGTGCAAAAAGAAATCCCCATATTCATAAGGCATGATGGGCCTAAGTCCAATTTCCTGCAACAAAATCAATTGGGAGTTATTATAACTCAAAACTCCCACATTTATATACACGCCTCCATCTCCTATTTGTTAATAATGAATATAATAATCCTAAATTTGAATGTCTAATCTCTAAATTATATGTACCATAAGTTATATATTCATAATACACAAATTTTAAAAATGTATTTCATAAACTAAAAATATCCGATGGTGGTAAATAAAGTAAGGGATATACATTATTCAACTCAAACGTACATGGAGGTGTGTTGATTCCGTGATTAATTTCTGCGAAATTATGCATTTGTGTAAAATAAAATAATTTTGGAGAACAAAAATACTAGCAACACACTTTTATCATACTACTTCTAGCAGTTAAAAATTACAACGGGATGACATATAAGAAAGCTAATAGTGGACAAACTATCAAATTAAATTATAATGTTTGATAAAATGAGATAAAAAGATACTTTGGATTTGTTTTTTAAATTAAACTTTTAATTGATGTTAACATTATTGTTTAATTAAGATAATAAGGATAAAATTGAGAGGTCTCAGAAACTTGGCTTAGTTGGAACACTTCACTTATTCACTTTAAGATGAAATTTTAACCACTAATCTACACGACCTAAAAAAGAGGGTAAAATTGAAAGAAAAAATACATATTGCAAGCTATGAAGTTAAAAGATACATGAAGTAGCTTATAAAAGCGCTATAAGCTAGTAAAAAAAATACTATAAACTCCGGGAAAAGTATATTATCAAACGGTTCTATTTTAGTTATATAAGCTTATAACATATATATATATATATATATATATATATATATATATATATATATATATATATATATATATATATATATATATATATATATATAACTTTAAATTGTTCTTTCACATTATTTATTTTTATATGACTTATAAAAAAATTATGGCATCAAAATTAGGGACGGCTCTGAATGCTAATTCATATGATTACTATAAGTTGTTCCAGCAATGGTCACTCACCTACTATTTAAATAATGTTTGCAAACCCAGATTTGAGCATTAATACACGATTTTTACCGTGCATGGGCTGTGATAGAAGATTATATATATAGTAATTAATCAAGTAACGATTAGATATAAGTTAATGAAATAATTTAGATATAAGTAGTATTTATATTATTAGTTGGACTTTATTTAAATTGGGCCTTTAGACCCATCTAAGGTTTTATCCATTTAGAAGCAGTATAAATAGTGTTTTGTTGAACACAAATCAAATGAATGAATGAAAAGAATGTCTATTATATTTTATTTTACTTGTCTTCTTTATTACATTTCTTTATTTTTCCTTAGTATAACTTTAGATCTCTATCATTGAGAAGAAAACGGTTAGTAATGCTTATGAATGATTATAAAGAAGCATTATTGATGAGTAATCAAAAAGAAAAAAAAGGCTTAAATGCAGTTTTGCCCCCCTGTTTTGATTAAATCAAAATTTTACACCCGTGTTTTAAAACTCGGACTTTTACCCCTCCTGTTTTGATTTTTTTGAATTTTTCCCCCCTAACATATTTTGCTTATGTGGCAATGGTGATATGTAATATTATTTTCCATATCATTAATTTTTTTTTTTTTGGTCAAGTAGCCTAGTGGCTAGAAATTCCACCTTAAAGGAGGATGAGTGGAGTGTCCAAGGATCGAACCCTGGCTCCTGCGTTTACAACGCTATGTCCCTACCAACTGAGCTAAGCTCACGGGGACCATGTCATTAATTATTTATTATTAAACATTATCTTATTTATTTTTTTAATGAAATAATTACTAAAAAAATTCTAAAAATGAAAACAAAAAAATATCAAGTAAAAAAATCAGAAAAATAGTAAAAATACAATTTTTTTTTGTAAAATACAGTAAAAAAACCAGAAAAAATAGTATAAAAACTGTCAATTAAAAAGGCAATAAAAATACTCAGAGTATTCATTATGCACCTATAAAATTTGGGATAACCATTAACATAGTTATATCTCAAAAAACATGGCAAAAAGAGGCACAATGATAGAGTTTTTATGCTATTTTTCTTGTTTTTCTAGCATTTTTTTTGGTTTTTTTACTGTATTATACTAGGGTTTTTTTTTTGTATTTTTACTAATTTTCTGGTTTTTTTTACTATATTTTACTTGTGTTTTTGGTATTTTTACTATTTTCCTGATTTTTTTTACTTTATTTTTACTTGAATTTTTTTTGTCATTTTTAGAATTTTTTCATTCAAAAAATAATAAAATAATGTTTAATAATAAATAATTAATGACATGGAAAATAATATTACACATCACCACTGCCACATAAGCAAAATATGTTAGGAGGGCAAAATCCAAAAAAAATCAAAACAGGAGGGATAAAAATCCGAGTTTTAAAACACGGGTGGTAAAATTCTGATTTAATTAAAATAGGGGGGCAAAACTGCATTTAAGCCAAAAAAAAATAAGAAGCATTGATGGCTTATTTTAATCGAAGCTTACACTTGCATTTTCCTCACTACTCCTTTTCAATTAGCAGTTTGATCTATATACACTAAATGTTGCAATATTTCATCTTTTTCTCATTTTTTTTTTCTATATTCATGTAATGCTAACAGGAGGGTTCTAGAGTGTGTTTGAGAGGAGCAATCACACAAGGTATTAAAATTTTATGGGCACCTTTTTTTTTTTACTTAGTGTGTATACGTGCGTTCATGTGTTAAAATAAATAAATTAAATAATTATTATAACTAAATTTTAAAATTGATTTATACTTTTATGATCTTGATACTAAAATTCTTTTGAAGAATTAAAAGTTATCAAAGAAATTCTAACAAAAAAAGTATAATCTTTAACTTTTCTTTCACATTATATATTTTTATATGACTTATAAAAAATGTGACACAAAAATTATAACTTACATAAGATATCCAAAATTTTAAGGACATGCCTGCTATTTGATTGATAAATTGAAATCTTATATTCAACTAATTCTATAAAAATGGCTTATAAGCTAATTATGCCTCCCATTTATAAAACACGTACGTTTTTAGATTGGGTTAAAAATTTCTTTAGTCTTATAAACAATTTATCAATTTTCGGTCAAGTTGTCGTGTGGCAGAATTTGACCTCTTAAAATGAATTCGAAAAACACAAGAATTTTGAATTTGAGCTTCGATCTCAGTATATTACAATTTTTCTACCACCTGAGTTGTATTCACATGTGCAATTTTTCATAATGGGAAATGCTTTCTTTGTTAATTTTTTTTCAAAGACAGTGTTCATGTTTTTATAAAAGAATATTGTTTACCCAAAACTTTTGTTTCTATTGTAGTTTCTTAAGCCAATATTATGGAGCATTGTTTAGCATGACTGTATAATAAAAAATGTTTTTTTTTTGGTTTTAAATTTATAAAAACGGAGCGTCGTGTTTTTATAAAAGAAGAGGCTAAAAATTGACGAAAAAGTTATAAGAACTAAACTTATAAGTTTGTTAATTAATTTATAGAATATTTTTTGTCAAATAGTTTAGTAGCTAGAATTTCACTTTTTATATGATGAATAAATGAACTATCCTAACATGGACAAAATTTCAATTAGCAAAACATAAAATTGGTAAAAATCATATGCGTTTGCCGGGAGTCGAACCCGGGTCTATTGCTTGGAAGGCAATTATCCTAACCGTTGGACTACAAACGCTTCATATTAATTTATTAAATTTAAAACCATAATTAACAATTGTACGTTATATTTTATTAGATGTGTAACTCTCAACACACCCATCTCCCATTAAAAATTAAACATCAGGAGCCTATGATCCAATAACGGACAATCCAGTAAGCCTGAAATAAATTCCAATATCATTTTAAAATTTAAATTGAACTTAATTAAAATAAAACCGACTTATAAAATGAAAGATGCCTCCGACTTCGAAATACATTTTTATCCATATCTCTAATTTTCAATATGTACTAAACATTACATTTTGTCCTATAAATCTTCAACATACATCCCAAAGGGGGCTCAAAAATTGTTTTTGTTTCTTTTCCCTTCTAAAATATAATCAATTCCTTGTAGTCAGTGTCTCAACTCTCAAACTAATGCTAATCCTTGGAATTGATGTCTGTTTTTTTCATGTGCATGCACCTGAATAATTTGTTGGTACTTCCGATTACACAGTGAAAGAGAGAAAAAAAAAAAAAAAAGGCAGTTTCACTCCACACAGCATGCAGCATACAACAGTTGGAAGCACTTTCTCTACTTTGTTTTCTACTTCGTGCTGTTATTTGTTCACTTTTTAAGCGTGTGGAATGAATAATCTTTATGTACATCTTCAATTTCACATTATAGTGGGTTTCACATGCTCTCTCACCAAAGTCTAACTCCACACTTTCTCTTTCCCATTGTTGGTTTCATTAATATATATACTATTTGTATTGCAGCAATGAAACATTTTTGTGTATTCTATTTCCATCCATTCAAATTTACTCTTTTACACATCTCCCGGTTAATTCAGTTAAGTAGATGGTTGATTCAATTATTTACCGTCAAAGTTATAGTTAATTCAACTATATGAATTATCCATAATTTTTAATATGAATTGAATCAACTATTTACTTAACTGAATTAACTATATTTTTGCACGTAATTGATAACATGGTGTATGTGTATGTGTGTATATATGTGTATATATAGCCAGCATCCATAAAATATTTTTCCATGAAATGAGTACATCCATTTGACTTTCCACCATTGGTGGTTGTTGAAGGTGGACGACCGGAGCTCTAGTGACTTTACTGTTGGCAAAGTTCCAACAACGATCCATGCGGAGCTCCGACAACTTTACCGTAGTCGGTGCATGCATAGCTTCTACAATTTCAAGGTGGTTTGTGGCGAAGCTCCGACATCCTACTACCACCACACCACTATTATAAAAAAACTAGTTTATAAAGTAATAATAAATAAAATTGTTTTATATTTCTGTAAACATAGTTCAGTTGATAGGAAATTGTAATATATGCTCAATTGATACATATATTATCTAGAATTCTCCATTTATTCACTTTAAAAAGTGAAAATATCATCACTAAACTACTTAAAAAATTATTTTATTAATATAATTAAATAATTTTTTAAGGGATGTTAATATGTATATGAATTTATGGGGTGTATGAAAGATTCACATTTTGTATTGTTATATTTGACATAATACTTTAGTCGGGTTGATCACCGGTCCAAATTTTAAAACGATGCTTATTACATTTAATTTTGTTTAGAGAACTCCAAACAACGTTTTCAAACTTGATAGTTCACCATGATCTTCTCTATTACTGTTTGTGTGTTCATTTTTTCTTTTTAATTAGTTATTTGACAAACTAGCCAATTTTTTACAAATGACTCGAATATTATATTAAAATTTTAATATTTATAAATGAGAAATAGTATTCTAAATTTAAACTCATTTTTGGGCAACTATTTTTTAGCGTGGAACTGAACTCTTAACATACCATTTTCTATTATCTTTAATTAATAAACGTTATCACATATATTTTTTGAGGTAAAACTTTGACAAGACTTGTTTGATTACATGGCTAATTATATATACGGTAAAAAAAACACAATAAAAGATGGCTGCTTTTTATCCTAAAATATGAGAGAACTCAAAGGACATATTGAATATGCATGTGTGTGTGTGTTTGGCAACAACATGAAGACAAAATTCAACCCACATATGCATGATATAATTACTGCCTCAATAATAAGAGTTAAAAGAATATATACAATTGCCCCCTATGAAGTAAATGGGATGGGAGAATCTTTGCAAGGGAAAACTTGTTTCACTTGAAACATGAAAAAGGATTTTGAACCAAAATAAATGAAATCAAATTCCATTTTAGATACCTTGTGAGATTTGGCATCAAATTCCATTGTTTGTCAAACATATACTTGATTTATCAACTTATACTAGAAATTTTCATATATTTTTGGAATGCAAACCCTTGTGACATATCTAGAGGTCATCACAGGTAAGGACATTGTTATATCTTGCACATTATTACCCATGTTTCGGTTGCCCGCAATGGAAGTATTTATTCCGGCCAACAGTTATTTTTAGAAACCATAGGAACCGTTATCGAACTCTCTGGAATTGATGAGTTGACGCTTTCAATGCCAGAATTAGCATTTGAAAAACGTTACATTGTCTTGGCCTATTGAATTATAAGTTCTTCATCACTGCTCATTGCTCAAGGGATGATTGCTTGTTTTCGACGTGTGTGCTCTATATTTTGTTTGTATCATGTGTGTCGAGCACTTTAATGTTATTCTATGTTTTCTTATGGTGTCGATCGGGACTTCACTTTTCTTCATTCATATTTTTATTTGTTCTAATTAACAAATATATTATAACACTCATCCATTAGAACATACTGAAGAAGAAGAGAAGATTAATTGCAAAGCTACATAAAAGTGCCCATAAAAGTTCCAAAAGAACATACACACAAAACAAGAAAGCAAAGCTAAAAATTTAACAACAATAGCAAAACAAAAGCTCAAATATTAGAGGCACAATTCCACAACTACCGGGGTCACCAATACCCCAAAGCCACACGCAAGAAACAAAAGCAAAACCAGCCAAAGTAAAAGTACCAACTTCAACCAAGAGGGATTATTTTTTATATTTTCAAAAGGTTAATTACACAAAATTTTAATATTATTTTACTATTTTTGGTTGATTAATTAATGTCTAGTTAACATTTTCTTTTAAACAACACTTCTTTAAACTCTCTAGCAAGAAAAAAAATAAAATATAAATAGCAGGTCTAGTCTATGGTGCACAAGTAATTCAAGCTTTTTATCTTGCATAAACTTATTTTTTGTATTGAATTTGAAAATTTAACTATTAAATTAAATGAAATGTAACATAATTGAATACATGATAATATTTATTAATCCAATAATAAAAAAATGAGTGTATAATGCGCTGAACGGGCAAAACGAACAACTCCTCTAATAAATGAAGGTGTTGTTCATGGCGCAGCTTGCGGTGGTGAAGAGTTCAGACACACAGGGGAAAAGTACCTGTAAAAATATTAATACTCCAATATGTTCAAGTCAATAACAACTCAATGAGAGTGCGTATGAATTGGCTAGAATGTATGTACCTTAAGAGTAAATGCATATGTGTATTTATAGACTAAGTCATGCAAGCAGTGGCGAAACCAAAAATTAGAGTCTGGGCAAGATTTCACATGTGATGTAATATATAAATATAGTCGAACAAAAAATATTAGTTTTACCCTAAACTAACCCCCTAAAAATACCAAAAAATTTGGCTAGAGTCCGGGCAACTGCTCAAGTTTGCTGGGTCTTAGCTCCGTACATTCATGCAAGGATATTTATGAAGAATGGTGACAATTTCACTACGTGAGTAGGACACAAAATATATAGTACCATGCCCAAGAGAATAGTACTACGTACTATGATGATAAGGTGTCTTGGACATCAAGATGTGTTGAACCTTAGCGTAATAGGTTTTGGCCAATCCTAAAAAATGTGTATTATTTTATTTGTGCATATATTAAACAAATTCCAAATAGAAACCTTAAACAATGTGACAATTTATAAACTCAAAAGTGAAATTTTAGTACTTAAATCAGTGGCTTCTAGCTGGCTCAACCGGAAAATACCAATTGATTTTTTCTGTTTTATTGACAATTAGCTACTTTTGAATTGGTTCAATCCTGCAAAAAGTCACTGAACATAGAAATCTAGGAAGACCTAAATTGAATTGATTGATAGGTGGTAATCACACTTTTTTCTTATTTTCAAAAAGAAAATGTGCATGATGTGTTATATTCAACAAAAAGACTGTCGATAGAAATAATTAAAGGAGTGGATGCATACATGAAAGTTGAAATGTAAATTAGAAGCACAAAGAGATTGGAGAGTGAGAAGGCAAAATCATGGTGGCCACTCAATGACCATGCTTGAGTTGACAAAAATCATTTGAAAAAACACAAAATCCCCTTCATGCCAATTTTAAATTGCAATAAACAAATCATAGTGTTTGTTGAATAAATAATATTTAATTAACTACCAGATTTTTTTATATTTGGAAATAAGTCATAATTGGATTCACAGCTGTTTTTGAAAAGTAATCTTATTACTAGAAGTATTATTTATTACTATAAAAGTAATCTTGAATTAGAAGGAAGATAAACATTATAATTAACCATATTATGAAACTGGGATTCTCCAATTAAAAAAATAAATGAAATTGGAGCTTGGAGGCCTATTTTTCTTTCCTACTAAGAAATTGGATTTAAATTGCATATATTCGGAATTTCATGCATTCACGCAGTCAACATATTAGTCTTACAATATTATACAAGCATTTTGATCAAAGTCAACCCTATAGTTATCCAAATTAACTATGCAAATGAAACGATATTATTTCATGCATTTTATACACAAGTTAAAATAAAAATAAATGAATGAAAACAAAAAAAAAAACAAAAAACTAAGCAAAGAGTTGAGAAAATGTAATTAATTTAAGTTAACAAGTGAGTTGGTTGATTTTAATTTTGTAATTTGTTTAACCAAAACAAAGATACAATGCTAAACATGTGTGATTCATTTCTTAAATACCTAAAACACGGATTCTACTCTTTTAATATAGTGTGGTTGAATTGATGCAATACTTGACAGACAAGTCGATGAAAGTGTACTACTTGCTTTCCAGAGTTAGGATCTTCTTCATTTTTATTTTTTTAAAAGTTAGAATTCTCTTTCTAAATAGAATCCTCCATTGAAAAAATTTCATTTTTTTTTCTTTCTGATTCTTTATCATCCAATTTCCAATATATATAGTAAATGTCATTGGTCAGAAGATGGGCACCTTCATTGTCATTTTACTTGTTTAAATATTAAGAGCTCAAACATCCACTTGCATTCAAAGCCAAAAAAATGAGCTCATAAAAAACTACCATGCAGTGGTACTAAAAACTATACACACATTTTGGCAGTTTATCAGTGTTTTCTGGATCAACAATATTCTTAGTATATTTTATAAGAAAAATTGGGGAATTAAATATTACTAGTATTATTTTTTGGTGTTTGAATGTGTCAAGTGTTGTAAATATATATATAGTCATTGATTTAACCAAAATAAACAAAAAAAACAAAAAAAAAACCTTCAATGTGTCTCTCATTATTTAGTTTGCTCCTCAAATGTATTTTCGGTTAGTAATTCGATCCTTGAATTGAATGTGTCTTCAAGGGCATTCAAGGATGCTTCTATAAATTTGATACATTTTAAGGGCGACAGCGACACCACATTGCAATTTAAAAATCAAAATGACAATTCGCTCTTTTCTTTATTAAAGTGACACTAATGACCATTAAACAAATGTCTATGAGAGAATTTGAACTTTATCCGTTGAGATTATAAAATCAAACTATTAGTACTAAGCTTACAACTCATGGAGAGCCACATTACTCAAACAAATTACTTGTTTGAAAATTTTCACCTCCAAGATAAGAGTCTAATTATATATATTTCCAATCAGATCAACATTCAACAACTACATCATGTTATCAATATAATATTATTAACATATAATTTAATCAACAAAGGTTTCAACTTCAACAAGGTTAGCACATGACACATTACTCTTTAATCAATTAGCTAGTAGAGAGTAGTTAAAATTTGAAACAATATGCTGTTTCTGAAAGAAAATAAAAAAACTAATTTAAGTTAAAAGTGCACGAGTAGAAAACAATAACCAACCAATCGTTAGTTGGTTTAGTGGTGATTGGCGCTGAACTTGGTAGGGATGACCGCGGTTCGATCCCCCGCAACTGCGATCGGGAGGGGGCCGGAACCACTTGATGCCAGAACTGACCCCCGAACCAGATTAAACTGGTGGTGAATACCACAAAAAAATAAAAAAATAACCAGGTTGCAACTATCAAGCACCGACACAAACACAGACATCATGTACAACACTAACCAAGATAAGGACTCAGAAGATTTGAAGTGCCAGTTCTATACATAAGTTTACAATACTTCTAACCAAGATAAGGATCAATGTTCAATCTTCTACTTGTTCACCTTTCTCACTTTCATATCTAATTGCTTGCAATTCCTATGTAACTTGAAAAGATTATAGACTCTTTACTGAAAGACACTGGCATGAAGAATTTAACTGAAGGTGAAAGGTCTTAAATGCTAAAAAGAATAGCATTTTGTTATGGCAAAAACTATTCATGTGAATTCTCCATCTGAGTAATCTCAGGCAAAGTTCATATGCAAAAAATCTAGCCGAATGGAGAATGAAATGCAGAAATACATGAAGTTCCAAACCAGTTTAAGGGCTGCTTGCCCTACCATTGTACTAAAGGCTTTCAAGGCTTACACCTCCCTATTACTATATATGATTTTTTGACAGGTAGCTTGCTGCTAAAGAAAGGAAAAGTTAATGCCAAATTGCCAATTATCATAATGGATCTGATTTTTTGACAGTAAAAAATGGTACAATTACTATATATGAAGCAATGATACAGACACAAACACCGGATATGACACTACCACATAAACACCAACGATAATTTAGGAAAATGGAAATAATCGAAAATAACAGCATATGTCGGTGTTGAGCACCAGAAACATCATTAGTTCAAAGTGTCAGTGCTACATAGAAAATCAAAGCTATTAGATGACTGATATTTTGAGTTTGTATTTGAATCTAATTTGTTTATATCGAAACATGAACCATCTGATCTATGTTTGTCCAACAGAAAACAGCTCCAAAAGAATTTGATTGAAGTTACTGCATTACTTTATAATTGTAGCAAATTCAGGCAGAGTTAGTGCTGCTGATGCTTTACATTGAACTATTTTAGCTTCTTTTGAAGCAATGAAGCACCGACACAGACACAGACACAAACATACCAAATACGATCCTGACACATAAAAAACGGTAATAATTTTAGAAAAAAAGTAATTGAATGCAACTAAATGTATCAGACACGCCTTCAGTCTAAAGTGTCAATCTATGTGATGAATTTTGTCGGGAAGGTACACATAGTTTTATAACTATGAGATAGTAAATCAAAACAATGGTAACAAACTAACAACAAATTAGCTTATGTGATAACTGATAAGAGTGTTTCAAATTGTCTTTCCTCACACACTAAAATTTTGTAGCTGATAAAGTACTAATAATACCGAATTAAGAACTTTAACAAATATAAGATTATGAAACTATATCATCAATTTTTCACAAACAAACTGATCATCATCACTTCACTCCATCCTAATCTATATAGAACAACAAAAAATAATCAACACACCTCTGAATTAAAACAATAAGTTTTAAGTCCAAACCAAATCAACAAACCTATATCTCTCACCATCCAATTCCACCTACAACAAGTAAACAACACAACAATTATAACCAATCAAAAACTTCAAATTATTTATTTTTTTGAAAAAAAAAACAAAATATGTAAAATCCTCACCTTGTATTTGAAGACTTGAACTTCTCTATTTCCTCAAACTCTACCAAATATACAACAGAATAAAAAAAAACCATTTTTTCGATATTAACCATCTGGTTCTCAGGGAAAGAGGCCCCGGTAATCCAGAGTCTGACCAAGAAAAAACCATTTTTTTTATAAACCTCAACTTTTCCACAAATTGATGAAAAAATCACTCTACTGTCCTGAACTTTGAGAATCATCTTTAGTAGGATTCTGCTGATTCTGCTGTTGAACCCTAGTTTGATTTTGACCAATCTGTTGATAAATCTGAGTCAAAGCTTGTTGATTCAATACACCAATATGTCCATCTTGTGATAATCCTAATTCCAAACCAGGCATCTGTTGATTTCCACCCAAAATTGAAGTAAAACTCATTCCACCTAAATTTGTTGCTGAATTTGGCATATCAAAACCAGAAAAACCAATTTTTTGAAAATAATTTGAACTATTATTTTCACTAGTAGATGATGATTGTTGAAAACCAAATCCATGTTGCCATAAACTTGAAGAACTAACATGATGGGCTTGTTGGGCTTGTTGATGGGCTTGAGAAGCCCAATTTGTTGTTCTATTATCAAGTTGTAAACCAGAAGATAAAGATGAAGATTGGTTTGTTAAAGTGTTTGAAGATGAAGATAAAGCTGAAGCAGGAATTGTTCCTGTACCAGTTGCAGCTATAATTGATGGTTCAGATTGTTGAAGAAGCCATTGAATTGTTTCACCATCTGATTTATGACCTAATTCTCTTGTGAGTTGAAAAATTCTAGCAGCACATAAAGCTGGCATCCTTATTCTTCTACCTCTTCCTTCAACTTTTGTGTGTCTGTCTTTGTTTGATGTTCTTTTTGGTGCTAATTGTTTCTTTGTTGTTTCTGAATCTTTGTTGTTTGTTTCAGATAACACAATTTGAAGGTTTTTTGAATCAGATTGTTGTTTGTTTTCTCCCATGTTGTTGTTGTTGTTTGAAAGTTGTGTTTGTTGTTTTGAGTTTTTGGGATCCATGAATGAATAGAACACAAAAGGGGAAGAAAGATTAATTATAGAAATATATATAAAAAAAATGGAATTTTTTTTTATGGGTCTTGTTTGATTGAAGGTTTGAGCTGAAAAGTCTTAAGCTTTCATAAGTTTTCACTGTTTCTGGTAAGGATTGAGGGACAAAGCTTTTGATGATTAATTAATTATAATTATATTATAATAGAAAAATATTAAAATCCCAATGTGCTGTTTCTTTGTATCAAACTTTATCTATCATTTATTATTCAATAAAAAACAACTTTATTTATATTTTTTTTATTAACTCTTTAGTTTTTAGTAAAACATGTTTAAGTAATTCAGAATTTGACCGCAAAATAAGTAAAATCTAGTTGAGAGTCTTTCTGATGAGGAATCAATTAGACTAACATTTTTCTGAACGATTCATCCTAGCAAAAGCTCATTAAACACATGAACTTATTCTTAGCTAACTTTATTTATTATTTTTATTTTTAACATCAGTATTCAACCCATAAACCATCTAATTTTGATTCATGGATCAGTTTTGTTATTATGTGGTTTCAACCGCTTTTCAATCGCAATTATTGATAACTTTATTTATTATTTTTTTCACATAAGAGATTTTAGATTTTTATTTAAAAAATATTTATTCTAATAAATCATAATTATTGATTAGAGTCAAATATTTTACTCTATTTTTATTAAAATAAAAGTTGTGGCTTTTTTTCATTTCTCTATTGTCTTTTCTTACCTCTTTCTTTGTGTAGTGGGTGTTGAGTTTGACCAGGCAGATATGAATTTTTTGAAAGTAACTTTAACTGCTAGTTTCACTACCTTGGATACTCCAACAACACTATGTATTATGTCATGTCTCTCTATACAAAGTACAACATTAAACAAATACTCCAAATAACCATGTTACATTTTGTAGGATCTCCTTAGTTAACTGAAAATTGGTTTTTATTTTGTACTTAGTCTGTGTGTAGTCAACTAAATCTTGATCACAGTGGTGGTTGATGGTAATGTATTAAAAATTGAACTGAATCCACTGGGTCAATCGCAAGTCGAAAATTACATAGTTTATTTATTGGTTTGATCCCGACTATATCTTGATTGTGTTGTATTGGATTAAACCATTTTATCTCGTCAATGATGGAACTACATATAGGAAGTGCGCAACAAAAGAATAAAACACTTTCTAATTAAAAGGCAAACAGACAATAAACTGTGTCGTTAAATTTTGCGACGCATTATCTTATAAATTTTAATTTTAGTTTTTTTGTTTAGGAAAAGGAAAGAAATATTTTATTTAATTGCAACAATATAATATAACATTATTATAACAACATGCCATTATCTGGCTGGGAAATAAATGCCATGCCACTAAGGTTTTTTCATGTGGTTTTTCAAAGATATATTTTCAAAACAGAATCAAACAATGATTAAAAAAAAAAACAGAATCAAATATAATGGGATCAACCATAGCAACCATAAGTAATGGAGTCGTTAAAGAGAGGTATGTCCCAGTTTAGAAACAAAGAAAGAAGGGTCAAAGATTTGTTTTATGTTCAGTGACATAATTTACTATCTATTCAACAGTGGGTCCTTATTCCTTTAAATACACTATAGTTTGTGGCTCAGTGATAATGTACCATGTACTATAAGATTCATCACTTATCAATTATCATACAGTTTTGTTATGTTGTGCATATTTTCTACTGGACTAGTACATTCTTATAGACTCATGTTTTAGTGGGTCAGTTTTTGATTAACACACTTGAAATGATTTTTATTTACTTGAAAATAATTAAACTGCATCATTAATTTAATTATTGATATTGTTAGATTGATAGTTTAATCTTACAAATTAAAAAGTATAATTTTTTTTGCCAAATAATTTGGTGGATGAATAGAGTGTTTAGAGTTTAAAAAATGGTCTTTTATACAATATTACTATCAATTAAACTCAGGTCACGAGACTAAAAAATACAATTTTAATATTCACTGAAATTAAAAATTCTTGATTATATATAAATCTCTATGAATTTTATAAAAATTCTTGATTTCATAGTTAAGTTAATCGGTCCAAAGGACTTATAAAATGATTCTATATTTTTGTTAATATTTTTTATACTAAATTATGCAATTTTTACAATAATAATTGATCAAATTTTACTTATTTTCTGCTGAATTTCAAATCATCAAAGTTCTTTTATCTTAAAAATGGGAGGTTGAAAAAATGGAGTTGTGATAGTAATTAATATTATTAATTTTCTAATGGAAAAAATTAGCAACAGCATTTTTTCAGATTCAATCCCATCATGGAAACATATCCCACTATATTGACAGCTGTGAAAGCCTGTTTTTATAACCTTATATTGGTGGTGCTCTTATCTAAGGCTGTATTTTGTTTTGTTGTGAGTAGAAACAAAAGTAAATGAAATGAAAAATTAATTGATTTAGATTGAATTTCAAAATATCAAATTCACCGACATATTTTTATCAATCTATAATAAGGTAGAGTTCTTTATGCCACAAATCCTAGATCAAATGGTAGAAATACTAAAATTTTTAGTGTCTAACATCATGATTAGAGTTCGATTCCTCATCACTCTATTTTGTGTGTATGAGTTTCTAATGACTTTGGCATTTCGTCTCCTAATCAAAAAAGGTAGAGTTCTTTATTTATTATTATCATCATCATCATCATGATATTTTCAAATAATGACATACTATATTCTCTTCTATCAGAAACAAATATATATATTCTCCATAATGATATGCAGGTTGTTTGAGCATAAGTGTCTTAGATTTATTTAGAAATAAAAATTGATTAATTTAGGTGTTTGAACTTAAGGGTATGTTTGGATTAATGGAATGAAACGGAGCGGGATATAAGAGAGTGGAATGTGATGGAGCCGAATGAAATAAATCTCACGTTCCATATTGTTTATATATTTTAAAAAGGAGATGAACAAAATTGAAGGTAAGTGGTGGTATGAGATGAAATATATTCCATCTTATTCCATTTCATTCCATTATTATTTTTTAAATCTAAACAATGAAACATTATTCTTTTTCATCTCGTTCTGATCCATTCCATTATATTCAATCAATTCAAACAGAATCTAAGTCTATTCCGTTTGCACATTAATTCCTACTATACCAAATTATAAGAAAAGTTTAAACAATTACAAGAATCAAAACAACTTGTAATTTTTTTGTTTTGCGTAAACTAGATATTTTCTACGCCTAATTCTAGAAACTAATCTCTTGAGTTAAGAAACTCAAATACTCCAAAATTGTCCACGTACTGCATCAAATGGCGTATCCGACACTAATACGTGTATGATACTTTTCGATAGTTATCAAAGAAGTATCAAGTGATTAAATTTTGTTTTTTTAATAAAAAAATTACCATACAAGTTTATGATACTACTTGAAACGTATGGGAGAAGTATCCAATGATTAAATTTTATTATTTAATACAAAAAATACTAGACACGTTATTGATATGTTGTTTCTTAATGATGAGAATGAAGGAGATGAAAGTGAAACAATTTACGTTAACTCTTAAGTAGTAAATATTAAACTATATAATGTTCTTTTTGGATAACACTAATGATGTTTTTTAGGATAATGTGCTTATTATGTTTTTTTAGGATATAGCACAGTTGATGTTCTTTTTAAATAATACTACCTCCGTTCCTTTTTATTCGTTGTTTTAGAAAACTTACTACAATTTAAGAAAGTGTATTTTTGTACTTTATCTTCCTATTATACCCTAATTTTATTTTATTTTTTGGAATATATTATGCACAAAAAAATAGGAACAAAACAAAAACAAAAAAAAAAAAAAATAGGAACAAAACAAAAACAATAAAAAGATTATATGAAAAAGTTTAGTAAAAAAAAGATACAATAAAAAAATTATATAAATTTTAGTCAATAAAAAAATAGGAAGGAGGGTATAATAGACAAAATATAAATTTAAACTATCAAAACGATAAATAATTTGAAACAAATATTTTTTTTTTCTAAAACGACAAATAAAAAGGAACGGAGGGAGTAATACTTAAAATATGTAACTTGATTTGATAATTTTAATTATTTGAATGTGTATTTTATTATCAAGTTTAATTAAGTTTATATATTTAATTTTTTTATTAAAATACTTTAGCTGTATTTGTATTGTATCAATAATTTTTCTCATATCACCGTAGTCGTATCATGTCATAAATTTTAAATTTTTCTCATATCACCATACTCGTGTTGTATTTGTATTGTATCATTAAGTATCTAGGCTTCTTAACTCTCAAGTCTTGTAAGACTCAAATAAACATCAAATTTTCTAAAATTTTAACATTATTACATGATCAAATGAGTAACCAAAGTCAAAGTTTTGGTTAAACTAAAAAAAAAATCTATATTATCCCATCTAAACATTCTTAGATTACAAATATGAGAAGTGAACCCACAATCTCTCTCTCAAAACAACTTGTAATTAGTAGACAACAAAGAAGACATATCAACATGACAACCAGTGGAATTTTGAAGCCATCCGCAACCGTGGAAGCAAACAGACAACTAAAAAACAAGTGACTGGAACTTTCTTCTCTACTTCAGTAATATTTTTGACAACTTATACCTAAAATAAAAAGGTGTTTTGTGATTTTGGGAAAGACAATAATTTCCGTTTTTATCTAATTTGTTCGGTCTTAGAAACAATTTTAAAATCAAATGCGTGCAGAGTGTGAGGGTTCAATTAAATCTATCAATGCTGAAGCACGAAATGAATGTCACTAGATTTGATCAACGATTTATATCTATTATAATTAAAAATGAGAACATATACACATCTCCATACACAATCTTGCTCCAATGTGGTTGAACCTAGATTTATTTTTTAATCCACCATCTTTAACGTAAATTTAAGAGCATATTTAAAGGATAAAAAACTCTAGTGTTGAGTTTATTCGGAGACAAGCAAATGAGATTAATTTCTCATAGTCTTGCTAAGACGACTACATCTTTAGCTAGTTTCCATGTATGAGTTTACATACCACATTGTATTAAACACATTCTTATTAATGAAATGCTTAATTCCTTTTCCTCGGAAAAAAAAGCTTTAAATATGAGAATCCTTCCTCTAAATACCAAGAGTTAACAAAAAAAATAAATTTAAGTAACACGCTTATTTTTCTTTATTTTTTTGTTTGAACAATTATTTGTGTCTAATCTTAATGTACAAGTTTTAAGGCAAATCAAGCAATTGATATACAAGACATTATCAACAAACATTGTAAGTGTAATAATTAATCCCAGTTTACTTTAATCACGAGTTTTAAAAACAAAAACCTAACTGATATGATTGGTATCCCTGTTCGTAAAGGATTAGAAAACGAATTGATGCAACCTCTTTTCCAAAATGAAAAATAAAACAAAATAGCAATGCCAATCAGGATCTAATTAAAACAATATATAATTTCAAAGCTCTAACATGATTTTGAATTGCTACTACATGACCAAGTGTATAATAAATCTATCTCCAATCTGTGGGTAGTCAAGTCACTACCATTTGCATTTTCTTTTCTTGATCAGCAAGCAATTTTTGGGTTAATTTAACAATTATAAATAGAATTACAGTTCATTTTCCCCATGTTTTAAGAGCCAAAATAAAGAATATACGAAAGAAATTAGCGTAAAGATTAAGTGACTATTTTGTCAATGGGAGAAAAAACACGAGAAAATAATATATATGTGTATAGTGACCATTTGAATTATAAATATGGGATATTATTTTAATTAGAAAAAATTGAGAAAAATTGATTAATAGTTAAGATGTAAACAACTAAAAAAAATGTTAAAAGAAAAAAATCGGAAAGAATCTATGTTTGTTCAATACCTTAGTAACAGAAGGATTTTACTTATTGATAATTGAGAAAATTCTTGTCATTGCTCTTTAAATTTGAATTCTTTTTTAATTTGGATGAATTTCCAAAATTCAACTCATTTAAATTTTTCGTTAAAAAGTAATTAAAATTGAAGGAATAAAACAATGTATGTTAAAGACTAAATTGGTGATTTACCTAAGAAAAAAAAAGTAGACTAAATTGTATACTTTGATGTAAAAAAGACCTATTACTTGTTTTGTGCAATCACAAATATTTTCACAATAATGATAGGTTCGACTATTTGTGTGTTGATGATTGCATTACGAGTCACATTTGCTTCCCACCATGTAGACATGGTTGGGTCCCTTTTTTAAAGCTATGTGTTGAAATTTTATACCCAATTATCACAAGAGTTCAAAGCTTGAATAGGAAGAAAATATCTTCTTTTCACTAGAGTTTCTTTTTCTTTGATCTCTTTAAATCCTCCTTTTTGTTTTCTTCAAACAAAAAAAAATTCATTTTAGAATACACGGTTCCGTATAGGATAAGTTTGAAATTCATTTTGTCTTCATCACTTTAAAGAATCATGCATACATATTATAGGGATTATTCTTTCTACTCCACATTTTTTTCTTAAGAAAAAGGTTTAAAAGTATATTTTCAGATGATATAATTTGTCATGAATTGTACATTTAAATGATAAAGAAATTGTGTTTGTCAGATGATATGAGACTCTAGCATTCAACTATTCGATACGATTTTAATATTAAAATACACAATTTATTAATTTTTATTTGATATGACTCCACATATGATTTTAGAACATAAAAAATTGTGTGTGTATTATACTAGTGTGAGAAAAATTCCTTTTTATTATGGAGTGATGATATATCATGACCACTGATATACCAAAGGAATTGTGGTTCTATAACCACTCTTAAATTGAGTGGTCAGAAAGAAAGAGGAGATGTATCTCAGAAGTGCATCCAGCAAAAGAAGGGAGAAGAGAGAATCTTAGAATTGCCGCAAAGATTTGTGTGCTTTTCTCGAAGAGCTTGACACTCTTTATACGAGGTTGGAAATTAAATAATGTGTGTAATCCAATCGATATGAAACTTAATGTTTTATTCTTTCTTTTCAAATTACACACACTAGTATTCAACTATTCGATACGAGACTTTAGAGTTTATATTTATTTATTTTATATTTTTTGTGTTGACCCTTTGATTCTCAGTAAAATCTGATTAAGAATTATTCTTATTAGAAATCGAACTTGAATTCTCCCAAACAATTCATTCTAAAAGAAATTCATTAATCACTTGAACTCAATATCTAAGTTTAAAATTTTATTTTCAATTCACACATAAAAAAAATGTCAACATAATATTTCTTTTTTGTTGTTTATTGACACATTTTTTGTTGTTTTATATTTTTCTTACTCAAGGAACAAAAATTACACATATCAAAGAAACACATTCTACATAGTTATTTTCATTTAATACTCTTTTAATTTTAAATTTATTTCATGTATACCCTTATTTAATTACTCTCAATTCAACTAACTTATTTATGTTTAATATTCTCTCTCATAATAAATAAGGGTGTAAGTGAAATTAAACATTTAAAACATTTGAAAATTGGTCAAAATTTCTTATAAAAAAACCAATTTTTTTTTCTCCAAATTATTCTTCATAAAAAAGGTCCGGAGGAAGTATTTATATTATATGGTTTTGAATAGATGTTTTGGTAAGAAATAGCATAAACTACTTCATGAAATGTGTTTCACGACTTAAAACACGGGAAGGTAAAATCTTTCTTATAAGTGTTACATCCACTTTGTTGACAAGCCATTTAATAATTATTTGGTCTTTTTTATTTCCAAGATAATCTAATACAATGTTTGAAACTCTACGTTTATTCTGCTACCAAAATTAGGAAAAAGAAACTTTGACATGTGAAGATGTTGATTATGATTGTCATTAATTCCTTGTTGAGAGAAATTGAAAACGGGTGAAGAATTTCTTTGTTGGCCTAATTATGTAAATGAATTTGATCTTGTAATCATCAAAATTTCCCTTTGATTACGATAAATCACATTTGTCAACTGAAAAAAGAAAATTCCATTTTGTCATCTTCACACATCACAATTTACAAAAGTATTGTGCAAATCTAATTTAGGATTGAGGTTTAAATGCATTTTTTGTCACCTTTTCTTAAGAATGAAATTTTGGTTTTCCATTTTAAAAATAAGTTTTATGAAATATTGTACAAAGTTGTATGATATGTTTTATGCATTCATGACGTGACGACGTTTATTAGGCTATACAAAATATCCATATCAACAAAAATATAACTAATAAATGAATATGCCACACAAATGAAATGGCAAAAAAAAAAATTGAGATTAAGATGAAAATTCTAAAATAAAATAGATTTGGGGTATTACAAAACTAATTTTTAAAATAGCTAGGGAGACCAATTTCTTTTTCTTTTGAAAATAAGAGGACTAAAAATGCATTCATCTTCTTTATATTATATTGAGATGGATGTAAAAGCAATCGTTGATGCGGTGAATCAACGGAGCTGTACTCGCAACTACTTGGGAGACATTGCGAAGAGATGCGTTCAATTTCTAAAGAAGGAAACAGACATTGTTCTAAGGTTAGGAGAAGTGAAAACCGGACTGCCCATGAGTTAACAACTAACTGGGCTAGCTGCAATTGAGCCCAATAGAACTTGGGTGAATGCAGTCACAATTTCAATTGGAATTTTTGTCTTCCCACCTTCCGTGTTTCTTTTTTACATCATATTTTTTTATTTGGCAAAAATTTTGAAATGCGTTTTCCGAAATTTTTAGAGGTTTATTCAAAAAAAAATTCTAGAAACACATTCCGATTTTTTTTTTCCAATGCGGCATAAGAGAGATTACACAAGAGTTCAGATATCTAAAGATTACATGACAATCGATCATAGGACATTATTATTAAAACATTACCTCACAACCCATATTAAACTACTAGTACCACCTTATGACGAAACAAAAATAACTACTAACACTATAAATAACATTTAAAAGCAATCATAACTCGACATCTTTAAGACTAAATTCTTACCACCGAACTAACACCTCAAACCAAAAATTACATGCCGCCAACATTACTTATTCTAACCCTTGTACGCCTCATCAAACAACATTAATTTTTTAGTTTATGTAAAATGAGTTGAACGCCGCCGCGCTCAGGTTGCATACTAATAATGAAGAAAGGAGCATGATAATAGCTGGGAAAGCTCAAGAGAGAAATTTGGAGGATCAAAGACACAACAATTTTGGCTTCTAACAAACCAAAGTTTTGACCTATGCATAGTCTAGGACCCCATCCAAAGGGTAAATAAGTAACTTTAACGTTGTGGGTTGCATTTTAAAGAACAACATGGATGAGGTTGAAGTTTGTTTGATGATAGCCTTTCCATTTTTAGTTTTAACATTTATTTGTTTTAATAAATAATTAATGGTGTTTTTTAAAATAAATAACATTTATTTCTCTATAAATACTCTGGATATCAATCAGAAATTAACAACAGCAAACAGTTACCATTGGTTCAATTCAAAACATAGATATATTTGTTCATTTATTTATCTATTAATTATCAACGTATGGGATCTGAAACGACCTGTCCGATGCTTCCGGTTATCGACTTCTCTAACTTGGAAGACAACTGGAAGTTAGTGAAGTCTCAAGTGTACGAGGTGGTAACCGAATATGGTTGCTTTGAAGCAAATGTTTTTGATGATAAAGTGCCATTTGAACTTCGCAAAGCAATATTTGGTTCACTAGAAGAGCTCTTTGATCTTCCTCTAGAAAAAAAGAAACTCAATGTTTCTAGGTTGAGGTTTCATGGTTATGTTGGACAACATCCTATGATGTCACTTTTTGAAAGCATGGGAATTGATGATGCAGATGACTTTGATAAAGTTAATCACATGACCAACATTTGGTGGCCTCAAGGAAACCCGAGTTTTAGGTATATATGCTCAGTTAGTAATTTATAATTAGATTTATTGAATAATTGATGTATTTATATATTTTGCAGTAAAACTATACATTCTTACTCTAAGAAGCTATCGGAGTTGGATCAAGTTGTTCGGAAGATGATTTTGGAGAGTTTGGGTCTTGAAAAGTACATGGAGGAGTACATGAACTCGACTAATAACCTTATCCGGTTTAATAAATACAAAAGCCCTCAAACTAGTGACACTAAGCTAGGCCTCAAGACACACACAGGCACCAACTTTGTGACCATATTGTACACAAATCAAGTTGGGGGTTTACAGTTTATGACTAAAGATGAAAAATGGATAAGCTACAATCCTTCTCCAAACACTTTTGTGGTTGTAGTTGGTGATTCTTTCAATGTAAGTTCCTTAATTTTATAACCATTAATTACTCAATAAATTTTTTAAAAAAAGTCAATTTATTTTTTTAATCCATTAAATAACCGGATACATTAGTTAATTCAGGAATTTGCAGGCATGGTCCAATGGGAGACTGCATTCTCCGTTTCACCGAGTGATGATGAGTGGGAATGAGGAAAAATATACCATTGCGTTCTTCTCTATCCCGAATAAAGGATACATTATCAAAGCTCCGGAGGAGCTGGTTGACGAGGAACACCTTTCGCTCTTTAAACCTTTTGATCATGCTGAGTACGTGGATCATCTTTACACTGAAAAAGGCCAGACAGATAAATTACCTCTGTGCTCTTTTTGTGGTGTTTGAGCTAACTAGCTAGATTTTATATATATATATATATATAGTGTGTCATTGATGGTGTGTTTAATCATCCTAGACACTTTACCTTGCATTAATTAAACTTAATATGTGTGTTTTGAATAATCTACATTCAAAAATCATATATTCACTTACATATCTTCTCTATTCTAACTTATGTGCACTAAATGTAACTGAATTATTTTTTAATGTAGAAAAGTCAAATCCATGTGCTTTTTGTAATTGGCTTTGTGCCATGACTCTCCTCCGTGTTTAAATTATTCCTAGGCAATTATTGATAAATGTTATTTGAACATCAACTTTTGGACAACATTTGACAACATTCTCTTTCATACTCACATTACATTTTTATTCTCTCTCTTCCTTTTTCTCTCTCTATTGTTTTTATCCAATAAGAATTGGAGAAATAAAAAATGTCTCAAAGTTGTCTACAAATTGATGTTCAAATAACATACCTCCAATTATTTGTCTTGGACTAATTTATATAATTCTAATTCAATTGGATTTAGATTGAATTTTTCAAATTCAATTTTTGACATTCTAAATAAGTCTTAGAATTAAGAGTTCGGCCTAATTCAATCCTACAAAATCGGCTTAAAAGATGAGTATTAACCTCACTTATAAACACACATTCAGGTTACCTCGCAACCGATGTGAGACTTCTTTAATAAAATTTATATCCCACAAAATTCCGCAATACTCAAAAACGCAAAAAACCATAACAGTTCATTCTACCGTTTCCATCAATTATTGGCTCGCAGAGCTGTTTTTTGGATTCTAGTGGACCGTTCACTTTTGATTCGAGATCGGGAGTTAGAGTATAGTGGTATCTCTATGGGTCAGGTTGATGGTCCTCTTTGGTGGTCTGGAGATTGAAGAGTGACCTTCTAAGAATGAGATTAGAAGTGAATCTCTATTAAGTGGTATTCATTGGTGTTCCGCTTATATATGGTGTCTTTGCGTTTTTGTTAGTAGTGGAAGCACAACAATGGAATTTTCCAAATCAATCACAAAAAAAAAAAACACACACACACATCCACATTCTGGGAACTCAATTTTTTAAGGAGGATCAACATCTTGTTAATAATAGAGATACAAATTAAGAGAAACAGAAGAGACTAGAGTTTTTTCAATAGTATCACAATAACATTATTTAACATAGAATAAATATTACAATTTTTTTTATTTATAATGCCTAATCGACTATACTACTAATAACATATAAAGCTTGATAGTTTTTTTTTTACACATATAAAGCTCGATACTTAAAATCCTATTATCTAATATTTGCTACAGACTCACTCCGATCACTATTATAAGTAAAATTAACTTTTTTGCTACATTAGAAAAGTAATGTATGTGGTCCATATTATGAAGCAAATACATCACTTTTTCAATGTATCAAAAAAGTCAAATTTACTTATAATAATGACCGGAGAAAGTATTCACATGTTCACACCGTAGTGCTTTCTTTGCAGCCAAAACATGGGCCAAGCAGAATTTTGCATAAGTTGTAATAATATCAATTATATCTAGCATAAGTACTTTGGATGGGTTTATGGTATCTTATAATACAACCTTGCATGTTATAATCTCTTTGGCTTATAATGACATCCATCCCTTTTTTACAATCTAGTTCAAAATTATATTAGTGATGCTGATTGTTACTAACATCCATAGTAGGGCATTATACAAGCACCAAGCTTCACACTCAACTGCTTGATGATTAATATGACACCAATCCATCCTTGCCACCATAAAACAGCCTCATCATCTGTCATGCACATTCTAATTCCAAAGCAAGATTCTTGTTGTAACGTGGCTCCGGGTTTTAAATAACGGTCATGGCCGTGTTGCACCACAATAAAACTATTCTAGAGTGTCTGCCAAAAGCATACACTAAATGATAAAATACAAACGCTACAAGGTAGTTAGCGTCAGTTTACTCTAGTGGATGTTATGTTCGAAGCTAATCCAAAGCTAGAATCACACATATACAAAAGACGCTGGTAACTTCGGTTTTTGTGACACAATAAATATGGTTTGATTGTATTCAAATTTCAATGTCACCTTTAGATCGAGTCCGCTTGATGTCTACCATGATGGATGCTATATGTCAATTTGTTAAATCCGTAGTGTCAGGAAAATCCAGCACTTTTTTTTTTAAACAATGCTTTCAACTAATTGAAAAGTCATCCTATAAGTTAGTACTCGTGCACATGAAACATAAATCCATCAATTCTCAGTTACAAAATAAGCCAACAAAATCAAACATAATGTCTAGAACCATCAAAATCAAGCATAATATCTACAAGCAAATATAAAACCGATAAAAGCATACGCGCTGGGGTGTAATGTTGGCCATTCTTTGGCGATCAACCAACAAATTGTAGATTTATTTGCAATGAATAGGATATTGGGATCGAAATAGATATGAATGTGATGAGAGGAGGTGGAGAAGTTGGATCAATAAATTGATGGTTTGGAAATTAACGAAGGCGATCAACAATAGCGACCATTTTACCACTGTCTCAGGATTAAACTATTGACATTTGTAATTTCGAATTAAAGTAGGCATTCATTTAAATCATCAGTCATTTTATGCATTGTATCAAATCTGAATGTAATATAAGACTAGCCAACACAAGAAAGGCACCCCTTCTTCCCCTCTTTTTGTCTTTTTACTTTCCAAAGACATGAGTGGCAAATTAATTTCCCCTAACATTTACTTAGATACATTTAGATACATGCAAAGTGATAAAATTTGACTTATTTACAAACACAAGACCAACAAACATTAAGGTTTAAAAGACAACCTAAAATATGCTTAACATAGTGTGGAAGGAACTATTTTCCAGCCCTGAAATTACTTCGGATGTACACATTCGGAACAATTTATATGCCTTTAGAAAATACACTTTTGGACAAATTATGTCGTCTGAAAGTAGACTTCCAAGACCATGTTTGGTTTTAGAAATTTAGGGGCGGGGAAAGTTGTGCCATAACTCAGCTGCTTGCAGAAGGTCCAAAGTACATGCAGATTGGTGGATTAATCCTCAAAATAGAGAGGATTGCTGAAGGAATAGTCCATATCCCATCGCCACAAATCAAACCAGAAGCAACAGCTCCAGCATAGTCTTCTGAATCTTTTCTATTCAACTGTTCCCAAACAAACAATATTACAGTTCCGATAAACATATCAACTGCAAAGTAAGCACCAATGTAGAAAGGAACTGCCATTGCCATTGGAATAGGAATGTACTGTGAGTATTTCTTCGGAGTTATGTCCCTTATAAGATTGATGGCCAATGCTGCTGCGAAGAAACCGCCGCACATTTCCATGCAATACTTTGGAAGTTCCGAGAATCCCTCAACACCAAGAATGGCCATTTCTCGGAATATAACAGCATATGGTGCTTTGTAAGGACCATCGGGTGAGCCTATATCAAAGGCAGTCCAGAACATCCAGAATGTGAGGGGAGCAATTATACATCCCATAGCTGTTCCTATCAACTGACTCACGAACATGGATTTCGCGGATGAGAGGGTTAGGTAACCGGTCTTGAAATCTTGCATGAGATCAGCTGCGGTTGCAACGATGGACATCATCACAGCGCAAGATGCTACACCTGCAATTACTCCGCCGTTTGTGCCAACTGCTGCTGCAATGATGAAAAGACCAATCTTTCCGTATGTAGATGCAAGACTCCAATCTGTGAGCCCTGTGCCGTAAGAGTTGCAAAAGGCTAAGGCAGGGGCAAGGATGTAAGAGCATAGAACTAAGTACCATTTGAGAGGAGGGAAAATAATTGGTATTGTTGTGATGGATATCGCTGCCAAGCCTACATATCCCGAGGCTGCAAACCAGGTTGGTATTCCGTCCTTCAAAAATATTTCATTCCTCTTCTTTTCTTCTAAATGCAGTTCAGAATTATCACCATCTGAGAACATGAATATGAAAGAAAAATAAATTAACTTCTATGTTCATAATTTTATTACCAAAAAAATATCATGCTTATCAAAAGAAATATTTAGAATGAATTTGATTTTACTCACCATGAACCTCAGTCACAATAGGAAGGCTGTTCTGTTTGGATCTTGTCTTCCACATCTCCCTAACGGTTATCATTATAATCTTTACCAGATTGTAAATACCGTCCCCTAAAATAAGGGCAATAGATATAAATACCTGCACAAACCATGATAAGAATGTAAAATATTTACTGCAGAATCACATTAAAATATAGCAACTAACTAGTAACCAATGCAGAAAGGAAAGAAAATCTAGAACACTAATGCTTACTTTACAAGAACGCCTTTGGATAAGGATGCAAAGAAGGCAACAAAACCATTTTTAAGACACAAAAGCTAGGTACAACCCTAAAACAACTTGTCTAAGAGCAAACAAGGCATAACTATTTCACGTTTTCGCCAAAACAATGCCATGTACATAGAAAAGCAAAAAAATTATACATATCAACATATGATGCGTATTGCTCTCAAGATGAAAGTAATATTTAAAATCTCATTTTGATACTGATATAATATTATGTAAAGAGCTACAAGGAGCTACAGGTATAGACAACGGATTCACAAATAGTGTTGGCAATGGCATGAAGATATACTTGCTTTACCATACCTTGTATCCATAAAGACCTTTGAAATCATTGCTACCAAGGTCAGCTGGATACCAGTCCCCGGCATGCTTGGAGACGAAAGGCCACAGAAAACCCCATGACACAATAGCTCCTAGGAGAACTGAGCAATTGACTATATGAGGACATATAAGACCACATCCAACATAAGTTGGACTGAAGTCAAAGTAGAATCTGCATGAAAAGAATGCGACGTTAGTATCTGGAAATTAATGAAGAAATGTTCACTTTAAGATGCGGCTGAAGGGAAAGTTAAGAAATAGAAACCATCACAAAGTAAAACCTAAAGCAACTGTATAGAACTAAGAAAAATTATTAGACTATTAGGGGAAGTTGCTGCTTCTTGTAATGCACCCCACCAGTGAAGGTTGAGAGGGTCCCTGTATAGAGGCTTTAAGAATTTTGCTTTGGTACTTACTCAATCCTAAGAAACCAATTTGTAAAATGTGAACTGCCTAAATTTTGTAAGCACTACAACGTATCTCTAGTCGATATGGGGCTCTCGACACAACCTCTCACCCTCACAATTTCTCACACATAGGACTTGACACCTTAATCATGGTAGCAAGTTGAATAATAGGGATCTCAGCACACCCCCTCGTGCTTAGACATTTGAATCATGGACAATGCCTGTAGAATAATTGAGATATTTTCCCATAATAGATCTGACTTTCAAGTATCGTCGTAGAAAATACCAAAACAACTTAATTTTGACATCATTCATATTATGTATTATGTATATATATCAGCATTAATATCGTGTATGTCAGTTATTCAATACTTGTGTATCAGAGGGTGATTAATAAACTTTACCCAATTCAAAACAATAATAGAAAAGGCCATAAGCAGCAAATCCACTGCTTTAAAAATCTACAACGGCATTTGAGTAGGAATAGGCCAAATTGAAACATATAATGAATTTTCATATCACTATGTAACCACTTTCTATTCTTGTATCCTAATTCTATCTACCTACTGTGTTTCTGCGCATGCTCGGAAATTAACTAGTCTGAGACAAGCGCAGGCCATGTTCAAATCATATGTGAAATTTTATCCTGTTCATGACATTATATGAAACCCATTCTCAGAAGTCATGTGACCAAAGAAATTCGACTCATGTTTTTATTATAATGGCGGCTAACGGGTTAAGGGTTGAGTTTTGTCACCAATAGTTGAAATTTGTGAATCTGCCCATCAGTTTCTTGAGAAGGTATCAAAAGCGATAATCATAATTAAGTTGTTTTAGTATTTTCCAAGTACACGGAGATCTTCACCACAAGGACAAGTAATTTTATTTATTAAGTTCAATAACTTTGAAGTTATACATAAGCACTTCTTGAGACTTTTTGGAAGAGTTTATGAAAACAACTAATGAAATGTCAATAAACTCTACAGGATCACTTATGAAAACGACTTATAGTTTATATGTAAACAGTTAGACTTTATCATATCCTTTTTTATAGATATACTGGCTTATGTATAAGCACTTGTAAATATAGCTTTATTATTTCCAAACAAAGTCAAAATTGAATTCGGATAAAGGAAGAGAAAGCCAAAAGTAGAAGAGTCTTACGTGTTCTTAAATAGTGTCAAACCAAAGCTAGGAAAATTGTCAAATCCACATGAATCTCCAACACCACTGAAGAACCACTTAAAGCAACTCCAAAAGAAGCTTATGCTCAAATACTTTCCAAGTTGCTTAACTTGATTCCTGTAAGATTCTCATAACAAAACAAAAAAATAATAAATAAAAGAAAAGAAAAATAGTAACAAAAACACACTAAGAAGGTCAAAAGAGTTCAGGGTGTAAGATTAAGCTTCTGAGTGGTCAAATTAGTATACCCTGCAAGTTCTGCTCCGGTTTTTGTATGGAAACTGTTAATCAGCATTGCTGTGGCTGTTCCACTGGGATATGTAAGCTTATAATCCAAGACCATAACCTGAAATTGCATTCACATAGATTAAATATGTTGGTAAAAGAAGTGATATACTCTGACACCTCCGACAGGACACCACCACACGTGATTACATTCAATTAATTCATTAACAAAAGCATTAACAAAATATGCAATCCCGTCAATTTAACTCTTCTATTCACTTGTCTAATTAGATGCACTACTAAAATGATTCCATTTTTGTTGAATAAAAACCTTATAAAAGATAAAATTTTAAATTACATGATTCCCCTTTATTCATATTTTTTTCATCTAGTATTTAACACAGAAATGCTCATACTTTCACCGAAAACAGAAACGGTGCATACGACTTGGACCATATATGACTCCTTAAAATATAGTGATTTCATCCAAAACAAGAAATAAACAAGACAAACGGGAGCATATTTTTTGGCACATTAGACAATCAAAATTCTTCAACAAGATTTTGTATGGTTTTGAAGATACGAACTACTAAAAGCATCAAAAGCTTTCCTATAGAATGTCAAATATATTCAGCAATAAAACCACACATGAAAGTTGAAGAATAGTACACTTATAATATCAATGCTTCAAAAGATATACCTAAAGAGCTATAGTTAATAGTAATAAATTTATAATGATTTTGCTCAAAGTTTAACCATGTTTAGTTAATCAAAATCGATATTTGAGATCAAAAGTGAAAAAGGTCTTGAAAATCTCCTTTTACTATTCTACTAGTGCTCCCTGTTCTTTCCACATTAAATAGTAACTTGCTTTAAATAAAAAGAAAAGGATCAAAGAAAGAAAAAGACATCTCGCAAACCTATGTAATAAAAATGAACTAGAAAGATTACCTTACGAAGTGGCACAAGACTAAAAAGTCCAAGAAAACTGACAACAAACATGAAACCGATCATCCATCCCAAGCCTGGATTTTTAACATCTTCAGCTCTATTACCAGGATAATCCGGGCCAATGAGTTCATATGTTCTTTGATCCATTGCAATCAAGGATGAACCAAATCCCCCTGTCAATAATATCACAGTCAGCACATTATGAAAACTGGCGGGGAGAAACAAGTTCACCATTATCAGAAGCACTGAGAGGTACGAGTTAAACTAGAGAACAACATACATGTGTAACACTAGAATTACATAAGTAGCCACATTTACATAGTAACTTGAATTAAATAAAACAAAATGGTGATTTCAATATGTTTTTCCTTTTGCATAGAAAGATTTTGAGTGTTTAAAAGATCTCAAAAAGATAGTTTCTTAGGGAAATCAAACTTAAAGATTTTGAGTGTTTAAAATCTACAACAAGCCTTTCATCTTCACAAACCTAACCACAAGCAAGAAACATATTTTTCACAAAAGCATCAAGGCCGTGCTGCACGCACAAGACACAAGAGAAAACAGAACATCTAAAAGAACAACTTTTTTACTAATTTAAACCCACTAAAAATCTAAACTTTAATTCACCATTGAAACAGTAAAATCGCAGACATAGGCTCTCCCGACTGGTTTAAAGTGAAGCTAGCTATAGCATGTTGTCTTAACCCAACAGCCTAAAGTTGGCTACATCAACTGCACCATAAAGGCAGCTGTAGAGGAACCATTTTGGTCAAATCTAAACTTCAATTCAGTGTTGTCAAATAGCAACTATAACAGCATTATAGCACTATTGCATAGCCAAATTTGAACAAGTTTCTATTGTTCTCCAATATACTATTCAGTACAAAATATTGTCAAATGGTGGCTATTACGGCATTGTAACTCTAAATCATAGTAGAATTAAAACAAAATGTTATTTTCCGTTATCCGCAATTAACAACGCTGAATTTACCATTAAAACAATCAAATCACAATCTTAGATCCTCTCCAGTCGTCTTTACGGTGCAGCAAACTGTAGCCTGTTCTGTTAATCCAACAGCCTACGGTCGGTTGCCTTAACCATAAAGCCTTCCCTCGAGAAACTATTTTTGGTCAAATCACATACATCCACAAGAAAACTCAAACCAAACTAAACTAACTAATCTAAAATAACTAACTTGTATCCTCTACTGTCAATTTCACAATGCAGCAGATTGCAGGTCATTTCCGTAATCCAATGCCCTACAGTCAGCTGCACCATGAAACCACCTTAGAGGATCCATTTTTGGTCAAATTACATACATCCACATGGAAACTCAAACCAAACTAAACTAACTTTTGAATCCTCTACGGTCAATTTCACGATGCAGCAGGCTGTAGGTCATTTTCATAATCCAATGCTCTACAGTCAGCTACACCGTGAAACCACCAAAGAGGAACCATTTTGTTCAAATCACATACATCCACAAGAAAACTCAAACCTAACTAAACTAAAATCACTAACTTGATCCTCTACTGTCAATTTCACAATGCAGCAGGCCGTAGGTCATTGTCATAATTAAATGCCATACGGTAAGCTGCACCGTGAAACCACCTTAGAGGATCCATTTTTGGTCAAATCACATGCATCCAAAAGAAAACCACAAACCAATCTAAACCAACCAAATCACAAAAACCAAAAACCAAAAACACAAAAACAAACAAACACCCTATGAATCAAAAAGTAAAAAAAGAAAAGAATTATACCACTAAAAGCAAGACCATAGCAAGCAACAACACAAGTCTGAATAACAGTATTCTCCTGTCTAGTAAAAGGTTTAGTAAAAATTCCAATCTTTGTTAACAAACCAGTCCATGTCTTAACAAAAAAGAAACCAAGCAATCCAGCAGCAACGTTAAGAGAAGGAATAATCCCAACAGTGAGATTAAGTTTATGGGTTATTATACAAAACAAACAACCCAAAACACCACTCACAACTAAACCTCTAATTGTGATTTGTTCTTTCCATTCAGGAACAGGTTCGGTTAAAAATTCATTCTTTTCATTGTTGTTGTTGGTTTGTGGATCTTGTTGAATCAATGGTTCTGTTATGTCCATTGATGATGTTTGTTCTGTACCCATTATGAGGTTGTTTCTGTTTTTGTGGGTTTTGAATCTGAGATTGTGAATAGTGTTGAGAATAAATATAGAGATTAATAACGAGAATAACAAGAAAAGAGAAAATTATGGATTTGGATTATTATAAGAGATAAAAATGAATGAAATTAATAAAATGGGTATGGGAGAATTGATGGAAGATGCATGGGGTGGGTGGGTGGGAAATGGGATAAAGGATGTGGATGAGTAAAAATCTGATTTCGTGCTTCAATGTGTCAATGAAGAAGAAGATGATGGTATAGTTAGTTGGATTTGTTAAATTATTATTATTATTATTATTATTATTATTATTATTATTATTTATTTTTATAAAAAAAAAATAATAATAATAATAAATTATTAGTCAAAAATTATTATTATATAATGATTAAATTATTAGATCTCATTTTAAAAATGTTTAATATTTTGTCTTGTGAAATTTGAGATCAAAATTCGATGATGTGATGGAATGGAGGGAGGTAAATCATGGCTCTGTTCGGTAAAAATAATGGTTAGGTAATAAGCTAGTTGATAGTTTATCGCTTATAGCTTATAGTTGATAAGCTAATTGAAGTGTTTGGTAAAATTAGCGGTTTAGTAGCTTATAGATGTAAAATGATGTAAAAGGACATTTTTAATTAATAATAAAATTTATATTTAAGATATAGTAATTTAAATTCATTGATGTAATATAAATTTTATATATTATTATTAAATTAATTTTTATATAATATAATATATTTTATTTTAAATTTAAATTTTAATGTAATATATTTTTTATGTCAAAGTGTACATGTAAATTAGCCAACTTGTGATACTTAAAAATTTACTTCGTACTTATGAACTGCATACGTAAAATAAAAAGAAATTCTCAATTCATAAATAAATTTATGTTTGTAAAAAAAACTATATGAAATTAATATTTTTTAAGATAATCATAATAAAATTACATTTGAGCAATTGTCATCTAACGTCGCAAGGTGAGTCAAAATGCAAGGGAAGGTAACATAACATATATAAATTTGTGAGAGATGTTTTGTATTCCAAAATCTTATAATTATTTTATTTGAAATTAAAATAAATGATATAGGGTAAACTTGGATTTTAGTTAAAACAATAAGGGTAAAAATGTAAGAAAAAACAATAAGCTATAAGCTAAAAGCTACTTGAAATAGCGTTTGAAAAATAAGCTATAAGCTAGTAAAATAAGCTATAAGCTCATAACAAAATGACCGTTACTAAACAGAGCTTTTAGCTTGTTAACATGTATATTTAGTACTCCCTTTGTCCCAAAATAATTGTCACATTTTAGTACTGCACACTTGCCGATACACAATTTTTATCATTAATATCTTTAGTTGTGTATTATTAAAAATTATAAAAATTTGATAGTACTCATCGAGACAAATATAACAAGATCTCATATGTTAATATTTGTGTTTATACATTAGTAAAAAAATATGATCAAAGTAGTTTGTATGAATAGTGTACATAATCAAATTGTGACAATTATTTTGGGACGGATGGAGTAAAAAAACATACTATGGTTAATACTAAATTACCCATCCTTAAAAATTAACACATAGTAAAATCAAGGTTATTTAATGTCTTTAAGTTTATAATTTGTGCATGTTAACCCATTATTGTTTTGATTATCTAACTATTATGGAATATTTTATTAATAATTCTTTTGATTCTTTATTTTTTTTTTTTTTTTTTTTTGTACAAAAAGAGGGGCAAGGCCCCAAAGAAAAACTAAGTACTTAAGTGAACATTTCGGAGCATACAAGTGTCGAAGAAGTAATAAAAAATGAGACTTTGAAGCTCTCTAGGAAGTGTCTCCAAAACATGAAAATCAAAAGAGTTTAACGTTAGACTATAATTAGCTAACCAATCAGCTGATTTGTTTCCTTCGCGCCAAGTGTGATTAACCTGGACATCTCAATTCATGTTGATAAGATCACGAATATGTTTAAGCAAAGTAGGAATATTCCCGTTGACGTTGCAGTTTCCTGTTACCATTTCAACTAACACATTTGAATCACTTTCCACTTGAAGATGAGCAATTCCTTGTCTTCTAGCAAAATCTATTCCGATGTACATGCCCCACATCTCAACATGGAGAGCATCACAAGAGCCAATTTTACGGGCAAAACTACTTATACATATACCATTGTTGTCTCGAAGAAGACCGCCACACCCTGAAAGATTGATTGAACTTTTATGAGCCCGTCACAGTTGAGTTTGATCCATCCTTCTCGAGGATGCTTCCAACTTATAAAAACAGTATCCTTTTGTTGAGGTCAACCATTCAAATGAGTCTGCTCGCATCTATCAATTTAAAAATCTAATAATAAATCTCATAAGCTCTATTAATTGTTTTGTCCCTATAAATATCTCAAATGTTGTTTTTAGTCCCTATAAAATATTTTAGTAAATTTCGGTCTTTCAAATATTTTTCGTCACAACTTTTGATTCATGCTTTTAAATCAACACATGTGTATCGTTCAAAATTTTGAAATTTTTTCCATAGCCAAGTTTAGTATATTATAAAAATCTTTCTATAAAAGGTTAACTTATTTTAAAAAGATATGAATTAAATTTATATTTTTATATTTTTAGCGCTCAAGTATTTTGAATTTTTTCTACAATCATATTTAATACATTATTGAAATTTCTCTTGCAAAAAGTTAATATTTTTTTTTATAGAAGACTGTATTAAATATGAATTTTTATGTAAATACAACCGTATATTTTTTATAATTTCTAAAAGGGGGCAATATTTCTACAGTTCTACTCAAATATTAATACAAGTGTTTATTTTTTTTAATTTGACATATGTCTTTAAAATCCACAATTCACTTCTTTACCTATTATATAATCATTTTAAATTTATACTCATATATTTTTACGCGGACATATATTTCTACTTATATATTAATACACATTACTCATATATATTAATACATATGTCTACTTTATTATAATTTATACATGGACCTATATATTTCTACTCATCATATATGAATATTCATGCCTATTTTATTTTATTTTTAATTTTTATGCGAACTTATATTTCTATTTTTATATTAATACGCATGCCTATATTTTTCTTCATAATGTCTACAACAACCTATATTTCTACTCATATATTAATACATGCACATGCCTAAAATTTCTTCTTTAGTCCCTATATTTTTTTTATTTGGTTTTCACCACCAATTTAATCTGGTTCGAGGGTCAGTTCTGACATCAAGTGGTTCTAGCCCCTTTTTGTTTTATAATTTTTAAGGTAACCAATATTTCTACTCATATATCTTAATACAAGTGTTTATGTTTTGTAATTTTTACGGAGATATATATGTCATTAAAATCCATATTCACTTCTTATCTAATATATAATCATTTTAAATTTATATTCATATATTTTTATGCGGACATATATTTCTACTTATATATTAATATACATTACTCATATGTATAAATATACACATGTCTACTTTATTATAATTTGTACGTGGACCTATATATTTCTACTTATATATTAATACACATGCCTATTTTATTTTATTTTTATGGAGACCTATATTTTACTCATATATTAATATGCATGCCTATTTTTTTATAATTTCTATGGTGACTTATATTTCTATTTTATATATTAAAACACATGCCTATTTTAAAAAAAAAAAATCCACGGGACCTATATATCAACTAATATTAATAGACATGTGTATTTTTTATTTATTTTATAATTCTACAAAGAGTAATATTTATACTCATATATTAATACAAATGTCTACTTTTATAACGGAACTAATTTCACACTCTACTATATTCGCTCTATAATAAAAAAATCGCGGCAACGCCGTGACCCGTGCGTACGCACGGGTTTTATGCTAGTGTAAATATAAAATTGGATGATGTGACAACTCATATCATTGTGTGACAAGTGGTATATACACTACTTGTTTTTTATTATAAATTAAATTTTAATTTTTTAACTTTATTGAATAATTGATGACTTTCTCTGGCCTTAGTTGTAAGTAAAGATTCATTTTTTAGATTCATTAAACAGTTAATGTATGTGATATTTAATATAGACCACTTACATCGGTTATTCAATGAATCTGAAAAGATAATGTTTACTATCGGAGGGAGTATACAATCTATTGTATAGATTAGACACACTTGATCCTTCAAGATTTGGAATTTTGGCCAAAGATTCTTTCGAATTTGGATATTTGAGGGAATTTGACTAGTTTGTAGTCGTTGATGTTCGAATGTTGATGAGCAAACCCCAATCGTGGGAGATGTACTTGCACACACTTTGAGGACTAAGTAGACGCCAAATGCGAGAGATTTTAAAGTTTAGATACTGTATATTAGTAGATCACAAGTTAGGCTTTATAGGTAAGGGATTAGGGTTTCTAGAACTCAAAAACTTCTAGATAGTTGTCTCTTGAGATATGTGTAGGTTGATTATCTAAAATGTAGAATCCAACCGTTCAAACATGCTACAATATAATATGCCTCTAAGGTGTGTCCATGTAATGGTCTCCGTAACAATCTTAGGTCTTTAGCCTAATTCGAAACAACTAAAGTATTCCATGAACATCAAAAATAATTTTTTTCTCTCTCTTACATTATAAGAGTATAATATCTTATCCCATTTTTGTTAAAAATAACCATGATAAAATATGATTGATTAAAATCTCAATAAAAATAGTGCGATCATTTAAAAATAAAAAAAAATGATTTATGATTAAAAAAATGTGTTAGAAAATGTACTTACAACATTATTGAAACATTTTTTTTATCAAATTCAAACAATCATTTAAAATAGTGCGATCTTTGAATTTTGATTAAAAATACAATATATTAAAATAGTGGGTCAAATAGTGTCTTGTTTTTTTCTTTATAAATTATTTATTTTTTGGCAAAATATGATTTCGTTTTTTTTATTACATCATGTGACAAAGAAAGGTAACTGGATTGAAGGATTGGTGATACTACTGATAATTAATGGAGACTATGACTCTTTAATATATGGAATTGTGCCTTTGTTTTTTTCTTTTGTTTATTATGGGGGAAGAAGTGACAACAAGGATAAGAAGCAACTTGTGTGTAATATTCAAACCAAGTTGCAAACGGCACGACAATTTTTATGATCAATCAATAGTATTAATCTAGGGTTATTGTTCCAAACTTGTTTTACATGCAAGGTTGTTATGGGAGGGAGTCAAAGATGTTTATTTGTCATCGGTCAAATCTACTTACAAGATATTTCTTAAAAGAAAAAAAATAATACTCTCATTCTCTTTTATCATTTATTATAAGAATAAGAATCTCAAATAAAATAAAGGAGAATGTTAACATATGCCCTACGAAAGCAAATTTAGAAAATATTTATTGAAATTAGTTGTGCATTTTATCTCTTAAACATTAAATTTCTTGCACCATTAATTGTAGAATTTTTATATTAAGATATTTTAACATGTATTTTTAGGGCACACGTTAACATGACCCTAAAATAAAATTGTAGCAATAAATTTATCACGACCAAAAAGTAGTTATAAAAATGTAGTCTTATTTTTACTGTTTTATTCTACAATCTACAATTATTGATATAATATTAAGAAAAAATGAATTTATATTTTCCGATAACAAATTAAAATGAGTATTGTGCTTAAATTCTAATATAATTGACAAAAAATAATATTGATTGAACACTATCATTTGAGTTCGAACCAAAAACCTCACTGTTGTGAATTCGGTTAAACTCACACCAATACCTTTTGATGTGTGGAGCAATACGATTAAAGCAATCAAATAATTGAGAATGACAATAATAATAATCAACACGAATAACCACGAAAACGTAAAGAACACGAGATATTGTTTACCCAGTTCGGTGTTAATGAATCTACTCTGGGGGGAGGGCAGTCCTCTCCGTTCCACTATCAATAGATACTTGATTACAATGAAATTCCAATTGGGTTACAAGAATTAGACAATTCTCTAATTCTACCCAAGTCCCGAGTTTCTTCCCGTGACCAAGAAATTCAATCAAGAAGTGTTTCCCAAGGTGATAGAGTGTTTCTCCAACCCTAGAGTCTTCCCAAGATGTTACTCTATTAACCCTAGTCTTTTGTTGGCCTAAAAAACCCTAAAAACACACCCTGTTAATCAGAAAACGCAAAACAACAATATATAGGTCGCGCACCCGCCCCCCGCGCAGGAGGCCTGCGCCCTGCGCCAACCACCAGAAGCCAAGTCCAAAATTGGCATAGCATTGGCGCCCCGCGCCGGAGAGTTGCGCCCCGCGCCAATTGGCAGAGCAAGACCAATTTTTGCTTCTTCATCCAATTTCAAGGCAAACTCCAACACTCACAATAGTACGTATATGAGTTTAACTATTCTTCTCATTTTGTTTATGACAAAAAAATTAATAGGAGCATTTTTGTAGAAAACTCATTAATACGTGACGAATGTTGAAAAGAATATTATGTTAAAGGATAAAGCAAAATAAAAAATTGGTTATCCTTAATAAATTAATTGTGGCGAATTTGAATTGAATTATAATACTTTTTTTCATAATATTTGTGAAGAAAAAACCAAACGCAAAATATACTATTTCCACATGAAACAAAATGTTACAAGCTACCCTAATAGGATTCTAATGTGATGATGCTCACAAAAGCAGAGTGTTGTGGACTTTTATAAATTGGAAGAAGACATGAGAAATAAAGAAAGAACAAAGCTAATATATATATTTTAAGTGCACATTTGGAAAGAAGGGTTTTTGGGAAAAAATTGTAAAAGAGGATATGTGAAGTTCAATTATGGGATGAGAAACTTGATTTTGATTCATGAATATATAGATTTTTTTATGGATATATAGAATCATTGAATTGCGTGTGTCTTATTTTAGTTGAATAGCTTGAAATTACTCTTTCTCTAACTTTGTATGATATGGTTTAAACTTTAAAGTGTTCAATTTGAGAATGAGTGTGACATGGATTCTAGAAAATCGGTCTTAGAAAATTATGTATTGAAAATTGCTTTTTAGGTCATCCTATATACTATTAGGTCCTTTAAAAATTTTAAAAATATTCTTGATTTTGGTCTCAGTTAGATTTGGATCGTAAATTTTGAAATAAACACAGCTTTTGATTGTAAATAATATTCAAACCAAGTATTTTCAAATTGTAAGTGCTAAAATTGAGTGTTTTTAACTTGTAAGTGCTGAAACTAAGCACAGGTGTTTAAGTTGTCCAACATAGGTGAACGCAAAAGAGCAAACACTAGTTACTGATTTTATGCGTTTTGAGAAGGAAAAAAAAAAGCAATTTTTAGGGTGATTCATCAATTGCTTCCTTTCATTCTCACTCTCATCATAATCCTCATTCTCGTCAAAGATTTGAAGGCATAATACACCACAAGTAAGTATTTCATTAAGTTTAACAAACTCTAGGTTTTGAAGTGATATTGATTAGGTTTTAGGTTTTATGTTTGATAGTAAGTGATTCATAAGACACCAAAAGTAAGTGCTGAAACTGAGCGTTTTTAGATTGTAAGTGCTGAAAATGAGATGTTCTGAAGCTAATTAATTTCATATTGTACAATCCAAAACACGCTTAGATGTAATTTGGTCACAATAGGGGATCTGAGAGTAATATAATGGATCACAAGAGCAATTTTCTTATATTTTTTGAAAACTTAAAATATGGGCTCCCAAGCCCGAAGTTTTTCAGATGCCCAAACTTTGGAAAGATTCTCTCCCCACCCACCACATGTCTTTTTCACCCCCCGCCACTCTCAAAAAAAATTGGATTCTATTACCCGAACTTTTTTTCAGTGTAAATTTTACACTAGAAAATAGTTTGAGCCATATTCCCCAAACATTTTTGGGGGGTGAAAAAGACATATGGGGGGTGGGGAGAGAATTTTTCCAAACTTTGAGCTCCCTTTTCGGAGCTTATTATGTCTCAAAAATGTTGTTTTAACTTTGCCAAAGGAGTTTGATTTTTTTTTTTACTTAGACCAAACCACTTCTAATCTATCATATCATCCTTTTAGCTGTTATTATGCATGATATTTTTTTTAATGATAAATTGTTAATATGTTAATCGTTATGTTAGGTTTTTTTCCTTACCAAAACTTGAACCTTGAACCTCCAACTTCGCAACCCTATTAGCTCAACGAGAGAGAAAATAAATAGTAGATTGAAGAATTTGATGCAAGTTCTATAAAACTGAATTTTATTGCAGTAAAAGTAAGACAAGGTATTAACTTAAAGGTAGAAACCAGAAAAAATACCGAAATTGTTAGGTTGAACGTTGTAATTGACGTTCGAACCCCGATTCATTCACTTGTGTGTTTGAATTTATAATGACTTTATCATTTTGTCTATCTAAAATAAAATTAATTGTAGAAAGCAAAATAGTCTGTTATTAGAGGTGAATATTGGGGACCAAAAAATTAATAGTTTCAAACACTCAATAATTTGGTTTTTTTTGTGACTAAGATCAATAATTTGGTTAGAGATAATATTTATGATAAAATTTGGTGACGTTTGATTCGTGTACCTAGTAGAATGAAAATTGGTTACAATTTATATTGTACGGTGAAATATATAATTAGGGCTCGTTTGAATTTGTTTATTTTTTAGCTTATGCAAACAACTTATGCAATTTTTATGTATTATTATAAGTTTGTCAAGGTAGTTTATGATAAAATAACATGAAACCTAATTTATATTACATAAGTTGCATAAGTTCAAAAATAAGTTAATCCAAACGGACCCTTAGTGTCAAATCAATGACAAGTCTCAACCAATTCAATTTGTTTAACCATATGAAATTCATGAGAGGAAGGACATGTTTGTTTCAGCTTTAAAAAAATAGATTTTTTCTTTGTATTTTTGAAAATGGATTTTATAAAACCGTTTTTCAAAATATTACAAGTTTTTATATATTTGTTTTTTCTAAATTCAAACACCAATTTTGATATCATATAACATAGACGCACATTATTGAAGAACAAAAAATAGTCAAAATCTCAATTTTTATAAAAAGTTGTATTTCAAAAATGATTTTTATGAAAATCTATTTGAAATAGCTTAAAAAAAAGTGATTTTTTTGAAATTTTGATATCCAAATTTTTTTTCAATAAAATGATGAAATACCTAAAATAAGATTTTAAGAATAACTATTCAAACCAAATTTTCATTTGAAGCTTTTATAAAAAATTTCTTTGTAAATTTTTTTTATACAAAATTTTCTAACACTACAAAATCTATTTTCAAAAAAATCCAAAACAAACGGGCCCGAAATCTTCTCCAACTGAAGATGAGCCTTGTTAAATGCTATTGAATATCAATTTTAAAAGATAGCTCATAAGACGAGGTTGTCCAAACACATATACATCTAACAATTTGAAAATCTTAGTAATATAAGACTCTAATACAACTTCAATACTCAATTGTGATTCTTAACTCAGTTGTAATACCATGTTAAATAGTTAAGGATCTCACCCCAAAAACTAGCTCATAAGATGAGATTTTCAAATTTATATATAAACCCAAAAAATTCGAAAACATTGATAATGTTAAACTGAAACTCCAATACAGCTTCAATAAGACAAACCACACCAAAAACATAAAACTATGCTTGCACTCACAAATTTTTGGAAACTCAACGGCAAAATACTGATGAGTCAATTCAATGAAAATTGAAACATGTTCTAGATGTCATATTAACATCACTCTAAAAAAAAAAACATCACTCTAAAGAACTAACTCGTAAGATGAAGTTCTTCAAATCCATATATATGCACCGAATAGAATGAAAACTTTGACAATATAAAATTTCGGCATAATGCATCCATAGGTTCTTTAAGTTTTACGTTTGTATCAGATAAGTCCTTTAAGTTTTTTAAGTATCAGATAGGTCCTTTAAGTTTTACGTTTGTATTAGATAGATCCTTTAAGTTTTTTAAGTTTCAAATATGTCTTTTAAATTTGTATCAGATATGTCCTATTTTTTAAGGATATTTAAGGACATATTTGATACAAATTTCAATCTTAAAGGATCTATCTGACACAAACTTAAAACTTATAGAACCTATATGATATTTAAAAAACTTAAAGAACCTATCTGATATAAACGTAAAAAATAAATGACCTATATATATATATATATATATATATATATATGTATATATATATGTATTTTGCCTAAAATTTTAATACAACTTCAATCCTCAACCTCACATATAACACTAGTCATGAGTCTAATTTTAAAATTCTATTACAGCGAAATCCTAACCAATTTAACAAGCCTAACCCCAAATTCCCATCAAAATCACATGGTCACCATGTAGAGTTGATAAGGATTTCACCTGTACCCTGCACTGACCCCAAAGTGGCCCATAACTATGAAAACCTTCTGTTTGTTTTGGTTAGCACATTATTAATGGCTATGACTTGGCCTTGTCAAGCTATAAACACTAATCAAACAAATCCTCCAAAAGTAGCAAAACTTTTATGTTTTAGATCTATCAGGCGTCTAGCTACAGATGAGGATGCCATGACACGAGACTTCTTCTTTTCGTGCCCTTGAGTCTTTCACACGCTTTCTGGTCTTCCAATTCTATACCATCACAATGTAGGATGCGTGTATGTAAATAACAAAAACTGAGGAAAAAAAGGTTCACATCCTAGAATGCAAACCTTGTAAAATCTAATATTTTTTATATCTCTCACCCGAGGGACACGAAAAAAAAATCATGACACAAACATTGACCTCATTGGTGGGGTTTGTCTCTATCATCTACGTACGTGCTTGTCTATCCCTCCACAATTATTGAGTCCACCAGGCTATAACTAGGGACACATTCTTCTGTTGAAACATAGTGTGCTAGTAGTATAGTTGTGCTGGATATTGTTCCTTACATTCGATCTCCAAGATTGTTGGTTTCGTTTATTCCACATATAAAAGAGATAATATATAATATACAATAATCATTTTAACCTTTAAGGAAAAATAAATCAAGCAAGAAAAGTTATATAAAAATCTAAGTGACTACGTATTTGTGAGAAGTAAGTTAGCATATGACAAACACATGCAGCTCATTTGCATGAGTATAAGGGTGACACTGCACACTTTTCATTAACCAATCCCAATTTAGTTCGAATAGAACTCATTCATAATAATTCAGTTTATAGTTGATTGGAACAGGAAATAGTCTTTACACGGTTTCCCACAAAATTATTGATTTGTGTACACGATTGACAACAAAAGCTGTTCCAGATTGAATCAAATAGTGTTTTAGTTAAACGAGCTAATCAAATATAAGTAGGTACAATATAAAGAATTAGGTTTTGCCTAATGTGCGCAAGTTTAATTTTCGCCATTAAATCACATCGCATTTTATTGAATTTTAACGATGTGATTTATTAATTCAATGATAAAAAACCAACTTGCGCATGATAAAAAAATGTCTCACTAGTACAACATAAAATTGGCAACAAAAAAAAAAAAAAACAGATTCAATTATGAGTTCCATCTTCAAAAGAAAAAGCTTAAGAGCATCTTTCAATAGAAATTTCTTAGAGATTTCATAATGTCATTTTTGTATGTAACATGTGATTTTGAGTTTTACAGATATAGTGAGTTACATATTTAAGAAACTTTAAAAGATTTCTTTGTATTAAAACATTAATTTTCTGTATTTGAAAATGCAAAAGTGAGAAAAATATGAAATATTGATGATGCTCTAACCATGTTTACCAATGAAGATGCTCTAACCATGTTTAGATAATAAGCACCCCTTGATGGTTGTGCAAAAACAATTATTTTTCTCTGTTCCAACAAAACAAAGTAAAGAATATCCATGCAACAAAAACTACCAAAAAGAACATCTACAATGTAAGAACCTATTTATTTTCAACAAGTATCACTGCTGGAGGGAGGTCAAAGCAATTACAAGATGTAAAAACAGTTCTTGTAGAAGAACATGTTCCTATAAATTTAAAAATAGTAGTAATTTCTTTACACACAGCATCAGCTGTAGGGTAACTTGTGGGAACCTATGAGTTCCTAATATTTATGTGACATGGTAAAATCCATAGAGTAAAGAACGTCCAACTATGTTCACCATATAAGATGCTAGTGGCACATATACATGATACATGGATGATGTATGTTTTACATATGATAAAATGATTAGTAATGTTATGTTTTACAAATGATAAATGATTAGTAATGTTCAAGTCTGAAGTTTACAACTCTTAAATTTTCTCCAGCTCCATGCAAAAGTAACTCACGTCGCTTTCTTGACATAATGTGGATCTTTCAGGAACAGCAATAGATATTATCTCTGCAAAATGTAGTACAGCAATTAAGGTTGTCCAGAGGGCATAATTACAAAAAAAAATAAAATGGTTGAAAAATATCCTTAAAGCTTGAATCATGGTACAATCAACAAGACACTTGCTCAATAATTTAGAGAGATGAAGAGTTCAATTCATAATGTCGGGTAAGATCTTAACATCCCTTTCTATGACCTAAGGTAGAAAGCACATGGAAAGTGATTCAAAGGTAAGAAGATTTTTAGCTAACTATTACCCCAGGTATCACAAATATCTGATTTATAACAATACAAAACTAAGGTTTGGTTTTAGCATCTTGATGTTGAAGGTTTAGTCCTTCACTTGGCCACTACACCACAACTCTCATAAACTTTTTACCCAAAAACACATCAGTGAAAAGACACACGTGCATGCACGCATACATAAAGTGAAACATAGATATTCATATGTAGAATTACATTAAGAGGAGTGTTATCAACACACACTCTAACACTATCTACTCAAAATTCTCAATTGGTTGAATTTCATATGAATCATACTAAATCATTTAGTCCCCACATAAATTTTGTGGAACACATTTGAATTTCAACTTATTAGAGAGTGTGTTGCCAGTATAATTCATTATATTAATATGTCGACAGAAAACTTTCAGGCGCATCCATTGTGAATAATTTCTGAATGATTGCAATATATCAAAATGTATGCAACCCTGTCTGCAAAGTATAAGTCTACCATTGTAATTTGAACTTAACATTTGATGTATTTTAGCATGTTCTCATAGTTCACATAATACGCTCTGGACAATTTGAAAGTGGAAACACCGAGACTTCTGATTTTATGTACTACACATTGATAACGCTACCATTTACAGACAGTACAAATAGAAATACGGTATGCAATTGGCACAAAGTATATCAGTATTGCTTCTGCGATCCCTAATGAGTAATAATTAATTATATATTATAAGGCAAATTTGTAACAATAAACATTCAATAGATGGCTTGTCATAAAAATAAATTCAATAGATGTAGAGTTCTCTACTCAGAAGTGAAAGTGTTTTTTATCTTTCAAAGATGGCAGTGCTTTAGCAATTTCAATCCACTTTGCCAACTCCATTAAAGTTCATAGAGACAAAAATAGACAAACAGAAACATGTTGGCACTCATGACAAACTCAATTAACCCATATGATTAGATTTTGAATAGAATGGCCAACTAAATTGTTGTATTTATCTAATTGTTTTTCTCCATACAGACATCTATCTTAGACCCTTGCATTTACCAACTTTCAACTCATGAGTCATAAAGAAAAGGTCTTTGTGTCTTTTCACTTTATCCATCATAACCACCCAATCCTAGAGACCTTTTCCATTCTCATTTATAAAAACCAGTCTAATCTGTTAAGTGAGAAACCTTGGTTATCAAATTAAGTAAAGAGTCAAAATGAAGGTATGTCTAAACTCTACTACCAATTTTGGATAAAAAAAAAATTCTAACAAGGCCTTTGACTTAATCCTTGCCTTTACTTCTTTCAGTTGCTCCAATGGGTACATCGAAAACTTCGGCAGAATAATACTGATTCCTTAAATGATCAATCACCTGGTATTCAGCTGATTTTATTATTCTTATCTCTTTTCATCCAATTTTTCTCTTTCTTTATTTTCATGGATGAGTGAAAGGGGAAAGGGTGGCAATGTAAATGTTCTCTAAGGCATTCAGTGAAGGCTAAAAGCTACTCCCTCCATTAAACATCTTTGGTAGTTTTACGATTTTATTTGTTTCAAAACAATAGGTGTTTTAGAAACTCAAGATAGAATTAACCATTATTTTCTAATGATACCCTATACCCTTAGATATAATTAAAATGATTTATTTTTACAAGATTGTTTGATAAAAGTATACACCATTTAAATAATCTCTTAATCTGTGTCCAAAAATAATCGTCAGATACACCTTGACACAATTAAATTGTCTCACTGATAACAGGTCACTGTCCATAAACATAACAAAATATGTATTACGTTGATTTTTCTGAGCTGCCCGAATGCACCATTTCCTTTGAGCAATAATCTAACTAAAAAGTTACGATGTTACGCATCTGTAGCAATAATCTAACTAAGTGTTTTATGTATTAGGCTTTTCAGATAGATAATTATTTAGGACCACTATTGTTTTTAAGTCATCAGCGTCCCATTCAAGTTGATTAAAACCATTAACCTACTGCTGATGAAACATTTGATCTATACCACTCTCAAGGCCCCTAATTCACATTTCACTATCAGATAATAATCCTTCTTCACTTTATCTAATTTCACCAATTTAGTAATTTCTTATGGAATTCCAATTTCAGGAAATCCTTGTGCTTGTCTCACAGTGCAGCTACCACTTGATAGCCAATACTCTCAGACAAAGCCAAGCTTCAGTTCCATTAACCAACCCCGTTTCCTAAAGCCGCGCCATCAGGAAAGTCAAACATCTTGGTGCAGAGAAGAAGATAAATCACAAGAAACATCTACAGTCATCTCCGAGCTCTTTGAAGGCTTTCTGACAATTGGAACACTTGGTGCAGAGGCTATTACCAATGAGCCAGCAACACCAACATTTGCCGCACCTTTAGAAAACATACCTATGAAAGATGCAGACGTGACAGAGACTGAACTGAAATTCATAAGTTACGAGCTTGAGAAATTCCTTGAGACTGAAGAAGAAAGTTTCTATGAATCATCAGGAAGAAACAGCCGTCTTAGCAACATCACGCTTGGTGGAAAGCAAACAGATGGATCTGAAGCTGAAGATTGTGGAAACAAGGATGTGTGTCCACTGCAAGGATATTTATTGGGGTCTTCGTTCGAAATACGAGAGAGAGTAGAAGTGAAGAAAGACAGGGCATCACTTGCTGAGCTATTTCAAAGGACAAAGACAACAAATGAAGACTGTATAGAGACAGGAGTAAAAGAGGAACAAGTCAAGCAAGCACATAAGTCTCCCATGCATATTATGAAAAAGATGTTGAAAATGGTCCACAGTTCCTCAAAAAGCTGCAAGACCACTGGGAACATTGCTGAATCTACTACAAGCAATACAAAGCTCAGTAAGGTTGGTCCCTATTACTAGATATTCTTTTATTTTAATGACAATTTGATATTCTATTACGATATAAGAACACTCTATCTGTTCCTTTATATAAGGCATCTTTAACTAAATCACAAGAAAGAAGGTTGGTTAATTTTGCCAGTAATTTCTTTTAATGTAAAAGTTAGTAACTTTCAAATTGTATTATTTTTCAAAATCATCATAAGTTAGTTTGAATTTGAATCTAAACTCAACCTCGTCTCTTTCCCCCAATCCTCACAAGAGAAGACGAGGGAGTAATTAAGGGTATTTTGGTATAAAAAATAACTAATGCAATAGGCAAGTGGTATGAGTTAGAAGGCTGAAGGAGGTCCATGGTTCAATCCCTACGGCAAAAAAAATTTCCCCTCCTAACAAATTAACGACTAACAGTGTACATAAAGGAGAATAAAAAGAAAATCACCATATTAACATTTAGAAATTGTAAAGCATGCTTAAAGACCATGAAATGAAGGGATTGTAGTTATATGCTGAAAAGGTAATGTGCAAATTATCACTAGGTAAGGAAAGTCTTGGCATATTAATGTTGGCTAACAAAATAAAACCACAATTTCAATATTTCATCTTGAAGACACATGAAAAAATTATAATCATTTGGTTTATTCATCTGGGTGTGCAGGTTCTACGTAAGTTTCACAGAAAAGTCTATCCTGAAGACACCATAAATGCAAAAAGTGTTACTAAATCCCACAAAGGTAAGGTTAAAAATCTTCCCCGTGACTGCTTCAATGAGTATGATAATGGAGACACCCCAAACCCAGATTGCAAGTCAAAAAAGTGGTCTAAACACAGCGAGACCAACTGGAACCCACCGCAAGATGGCCTAAGTTGCAGTGGTATGACTGGGAACAATGAGCACTGGATCAAAACAGACGCTGAGTGTAAGTACTATATATCTCTAGAATGCAGACAAAAGTTTGATAAATATACTCCTTCAGCATCATTTTAATTTTTCATATAGAATTCTTTAAATAAAAGAATATGAAGCATAAATGGAGTGAGTGACGGTATAATGGAATGCCAATTTGAAATTTTCATGATATGGGACTTTCACGCAAGTAAATAAGAGAAGGAAATAGAAGAGAGTCAGCACCGATGTTATTAATGGTAGATAGCTATTCATACCAGTAAACATAGTTGTTATATTATATAAAATGAAACATGTATGTTAAGAACAAAAGATTATAGAGAACACCGTAGAAGAAATCAAATTCAACTGTATCCCAAATTGAATATATAAAAATACTAACGAAAAACATGTAACGGTAATTCTATTGAATATGAAATTCTACTGTTTAATCCATAGTTTATTTACAAAAACAAATATGGAGAATATTCACTGTCTGAATGCATATTTAGGAGTATCGTATACATGTTGGTATCGAGCAGAGGTATGACACCGATACTTGGCAATTTTAACATATTTGGGTCTCATGGGAGGAGACAGATGATATGTTTTTGAGGTGGTGAATAGTGGGAAGACATAACAGAAAATTAGAATGATTTGCTGGCTTAAGCCACGGATGGTACGATTTGTATCTGCTCTGATTCTTTATTGCTGAATTTGTCAGCAATTCCTCTACTCAGTATATGACTTCATTGAGTAGTATTTATTTTTAACTTGCAAAGGAGTTTATTAATACTTACAACATTAATTAATACAGACTCCTATGATCATAAAATTATGGGTTAAATATGTTTTTGGTCCCTGTAAAATGGGGACCTTCTAAGTTTAGTCCTTACGTAATTTTCATTATATTTTTAGTCCCTATAAATTTTTTCTTGCACATAGTTTTAGTCCCTACTAAAACTAAATTCATTTAATTATCATTAAAATCTTAAGTTTTTAAATGATTTTTTGTAGACATATTTAAAATATCTTAAAATATTGTAAATATTCGAACCCTACCAATGTGCAAAATATATTTTTCTTTAAAAACACTGAATATTAATATGTAGCAAACGGCATATTTCAAACTAAATCCCCAGTAGGTTATTTTTTATTTCAACACAAACTAATATACTATGCAGCATCATATTATTTGCATTGCATTATAATTGGAATATATTTTATGTATTTTAACTAACTTAAAATTGTTGGTATTGTAGATTTGGTGCTGGAGCTGTAGCAACATATGCTCTATGAAAGTGTTAATATATTGAGCCTCTATACGAGACTTCTCAAGAGTAGTAGTATTTCATAGCGTGATTGTGTTATGCATGTACTTTGGAGTGGAAACTGATAATGCATTCAATAAATCTGTGAGTTTCATGAAAGCTTCCAAATAAGTAGACACTCTGCAGTCAAACTTACTCGGAAGCTTGCATGTGAACTGTTAGGCTAGTTCCAAGTAAACCTGTTATGCATGTACTTTTGGTTACTTTTACCAGTTTCATGTGAATTCTTAAGAGTCATTCTTGCATCACGTGTGGGGTAAATATAACCATTCTGATGTCAAACTTGAGAGCTTAATGTATTGTGACTTTTAAATATGTTGTAGAAAACTAAAAGAAAAGTGAATGTGAACAATAGCTAACAACAAAATACGTTAATTAGAGACCATCCATAGGAATCTTCCCAGGATTCGATATCAGGTCATCATTAAAACTCTCTCCTAACTAGGGTTTAAGATGGCATGTAAGTTACCCTTTGATAAACCAAGAAGGCTGTATAGGTAGTGACTGTTAAAATAGAAAAGGTATTCAGATAGTATACATTTTACAGATAAGAACTGACAACTGGACTTTTGTTGAGGAACCCTAATTCCCAAATCCAGTACCAATGTAATGTGAATTGGTTCAGGGAAAATAATACCTTGAATAGAATAAATTCCTGGTGATTTGAGAGATCCTGGCCTCTTCCACACACTCAAAATTCAATCTAATACCCTCCCTTACTTCCTTTTCTCCTGTTTTAATTCCCAAAATGCCACTATCTCAGCTAATAATAGAGGCTGTGATAGTTTGCTTCTTTCCTATTGCTGCTCACATACACTCTCCAACTTGAAAGTTACTGATATAGATTCTTATATGCGTATTATTCAACTATATCTCTAAAATCACCCGATTTACTTTGGCTTGAAGTGTGGGCAAAGCATAGGCCCACAAATATATTTTGAGAATGGGAGTGGAAAGGATTAAACTCCTAACGACTTAGTCATAGAAAAGTGGGAAGGATTGAACTCTTAATAACCACTTGGTCATAGAAGTCTCAAGTCTATTCGAAGGACCAAATGTCCCAAAATTCTAGGATAAAAGAGCATCACATCTGTTAACAATTACTAAAACAGAATCACTTTCCTTATTCTTTTAAAAAACTATTGTATAATTATCTAAGGTGCAGTAGAAAATACATCAAGCACTTGAAGATAAAGGTCCATACCTCATAGCATTCCAACTTGATTATCAAGGCAATAAATATAAATTATAATGGTATAAGCTCCTGTCTAAGATTGCCACCCATTTCCATCCTCCATGATTGATCAACTAGACTTGCAAACTCACTGAAATGCACATGGGAAGCTCCATAAGGAAAATTAGCAATACACAAAATACTACATGATATAAAAAGAGAAACTAAAACTTCTTTTATGGTTAAAAAGGAATTCCGTAATGTGAGAAAATAGTCTGCTTTGAATTTAGAAACAGTGTATAAGGATTAACCTCACGATCTCCTAGCTAAAGTACATGTATAGAGCATCTATACAGCCACCAAAAACCCTTAAATGTATTTTTGACATAAATACTGATAGGAACTCGATTAGAAAAGGAAATTCTTTATCAACCTGAATGAACAAACCCCTAGATATTCAAGACAACTCTATCTCACCATTTGCTTTGCTCTCCATCTCAACCCCTTTTCCTATTTGTAGGGAAAATGTCGGATTTATTTATTCTAACCGACTAATCTATCTCCCTGATTAGCTTAATTAACCCACTAACTAATGGGGTACCTATGAAAACCGTATAAATTCTACAGAAATATGGTTATATCTGTTGATATAGCCAAATGAATATTTAGCTGAAATTAATTCAATTTCTTTATAACATAAGTTAGAATTTCTAATTCAAATGGACAAGTCATAAATTAAAGCAAAAGAAAAACTCAAATAAATACAATACTCCCTTCGACACCATATATAAGAAAACATTTGGTGTATTGTTTGTCCTAATGATAAGAAAAAATCACTTCTATATTTACTAAAAATGCATATATTGCCGTGAATTTAATTTATATACACTGACAGTGTAAAACTATTTTACACATGCATCCAATCAAATCATGACATGTAGACATTTGAGGCTATATTTTAGGAACAAACCTATAACAGTGGCACTGTGATGTGATTTCATTGGATGCATGTGTAAAAAAAATTAACGCTGTCAGTGCATAGCAATTAATATCTTTTCTTAGATATGGGACCGGAGGAAGTATATAAAATTAATAGAGTAAATTGAAACAACCTCAAGTCATGGCTGACAACTAGCACAGTTAACTCTTTTTTTAGGTGCTTTAAAAGCTTCACAACATCCGCACGTGCTTTCCAATCTGAGCAGAGTGAAAGTATTAGATACATCTTTAAAAGAATACATTGTAGTTTATTTGATAAAGATATTGAAATTGAATGGGAAACAGAAATGATGAAAAATATTTAGTAATATTATGACAAAAAAATACTAACTTTTCAACAATTTTACAAATATTCAAGGCCAAGTGACTTAGCGTAGTACAATCAGTAGAGGTCAGGACCAATTAGTAATTACACTACTAAGATAATAAGACTCCCAAAACTATAGGAATCCTGAGAACAAATTACAATTATAGTACAAAATAATTTTTAACGAGATGTAGCAAAAGCTTGATTTTAATTGGAACAATACTTTTTAAAGGGAAAAAATCCAAAGGTTAATTTAGTTGAATAACTCATAGTAATGCAGAATAAAAAAAAAATAATCATGGGTTGCAGTTTTATACCAAGTCCGGCAAGAGGTTCATCCAATATTAGTAAATCGGGGATTTGCACCTGAAAAGTGAAAAAAACATTAATCCAATTGATGCTCAATTGAATGACACCTAAAACAACTATCAGGAAACAGTCAGGTGAAGACATGAAGCAAAATCAAGCAGGCATGTCTGTATTTTGTTTCTAATTTTCATTTTAAGAAAAATTAACTTACCAATTGTATTGCCAAAGCAAGGCGACGCTTGTAACCACCGCTGAGGGAGTGAGGATTCTTATCCAATGATATCCCACTTAATCCAACCTATAGTTATGAAAAAGAAACAGCATTATGAAACATAAGAACCAAATGACAGTGAAGAAAGTACTATATAATACAATGAGATGACTATAAATACAAAATGAATTTGAAGATTATATATATATAAGAAGACACTCTTTAATATCAAAGGTATAAACTACCCAGTTAATTGCCCTCTGAAGCCCTAGAGCAAGATTCTCCCTTAATTGATCATTACCCTTTTGCCTTGGCCACCCAAAAGTGACTTCATCAAGTACAGTATCAGCAACAAAATATCTAGGTTACAAATGAAACATGATTAGAAAATAATTACAAAAGGCTAATGGAAACAGTTAGAAAATTAAAAAAATACCACTCTGAATAATTGATAAAAAAGATTCGATTTAGTATCCCAAAACCTGTAAAAAGTGTTTAGTGTAGATTTTCAAGAATATTTGGATACAAAGATCAACATAATTATCCTTCAAAGTTCAAAAGGTTTCAAGTAAAACTGACAGACAAAAAACTTATCCCTAAATCTAATCCTACAAAGGTATTGTGTTGCAAGTTAGACAAGTGTTTGAAAATTGAAACAAAGATTTGTATAACACTGTACTTATATGTCATGTCAAACAATCATGTAATACATATTCAGAATCAAGAAAACTATATTTTATAGATGATGGTAAGCATGAAATGTTGGTCCATTGTGACCTTTTCTAGGTCTATTCTTCTTGGGCTGAGTCACATTAAATTGTAGCAATTCCTACGGTGAAATTGAAACAATGCAGATGCCTATAGCATTATAGCTCAATATTTACAGCACAAGATTAAAACAAAATACAAGTTATGAAGTAACAAAACCTATTACTATATTTTATTAATTTATATTTGTACCTCTCCGGAAACTGGAAGACAATACCAACCCTTTCCGGCACCAAGGGCTCCGGAGATTGACTAGGATTCCCATCATCCCCGTATTTTTGAATGTGAATGGATCCAGATGTTGGTTTACTTATTCCTGCAAGGAGCTATATGGAACGAAAGGAGGCCATGAGGAGGAGCAACAGTAATTAACCAGACAGGTAAATAACATGAATGTTCAATAAATCAGATTCACAAAAGAGTGAGAAGATGTAAGACCTGCAAGAGAGTTGTTTTTCCGCTTCCACTCTGTCCAAAAATTAGACCTAAACTGTGGCAATGGACAGAAATGAGCTACCACACAGATGAAAAATCTTTTTTTCCTTTACAATATATGTAAAACATCCAGCATTTATATGGTAAACAGTTTAACCAGGATGCTAATTAAAGTGATTTTAGGAGGGACTACAAGGAGATACAGTAAGAAGTAACACACATTTTATTAGCTCCAAACCATGAAAGATTCACCCAATCCACCTAACAGTAAGTTCTACTACTTGTAAATTATTTCAAGAAAGGAGGATAACTTGGGATGCAAATTAATGGCGAAATTCATACTCATGATCAGTTCTACTAAGCAATGTTTTAAAAATAGAACAGACAAAATCTCCGAATCATTTTTCAACTTGTATAAACCCCTCAAACTGAGACAAAACTGTAATTGAACCACTCAAATAATCAAACCATAGATAGTGTGTCAATTGACGGCTCAACCATTTCATTTACATTTTCAAAAAAAATCATTGTAAATAATGAATACCTAAACATTTGATTTTTAAATTAAATCAAGAAAGGAGGAAAATTTTGAATACAAATTATTGTAAAAATTCATACTCAGATTAGCTCTAAACAACATTTTAAAAACTGAACCAGCAAAACCTATATTCAATTACTCTACACCTCTCGAATCGGAACGAAACTGAATTCCTATAGCTCAAATAATCAAACTTATACGGTGTCGATTCACAGTTCAACCAATTCAGTTCGGTTTTTAAAACATTCCTTATAAGTAACCAATATCTAAACATCCCAAAAACTAATACAAATATGGCTCTATTTCGCAATGCCAAATTTTGAGCTTAGAGCTTATACATTCATATGAAAAAAAAGACTTGTCTGGTAACATTGTTTTCTCACTAGCTTATAGCTTATTTTGATAAGCTAATTCAATTAACTTATAGCTTATCATTTTTTCTCCCAATATTTAAAAGTTAGTTCAACCACTAATTTTAACAAACACTACAAATTCAATCCGTTAACTTATCCGCTATAAACTAGCTTCTAAACTATTCGCATAAGCTCGTCCGCAATAAGCTAGCTTATCAGCTAAGCTCTATTATTTGCCAAACAGAATAATTGAATTTGATGAAATTATGACATAAACAAGTACCTTTTCTCCGGAAGCGAAAAATTAACTGAATTGAGAAGCTTAAGCTGAGTCCCTGGAGGTTGATAACTAACATCTCTAACCTTAAACAAAAATATCACAGTTTCATTACTACATACACATATATGCATATACATTCCTTCAATTTTAACTATAAAATCGCTAATTAAGCACATATTGATCAATTAAGAACATGATTAAAAATTGCATTTAAATCAAGGAATTGTTGAAACGGTTATTGGATAAGAGTGTGCTTACTTCAAGAGATGAGTAATTGCAGCGAGTGGTGGAGAATTTGAAGGTGCAATGAGGAAGAGAGGGAAAATGCGATTGAGAGAGAAAAAGTGGACGAAAAGAGTTCGCCATTGAGGGTGGCTTTGTTGGTGGTTAGGAGTGGGATTTGAGGGGCCAATGTTAGGGAGAGTTTAGAAGTATGACATCTGGCTTTTATACTTTGGATTCTTCATTCTTCTTTGTCCTTTTGGTTTACAGGGAACACCAATTCTTCCAAAGGATTAGTTGTTAAGATAGTTCCTTATCATATGAATTTGACTTAAACGACACTTTCGTCCTGGTATGCACGCGCTTTTTTAGTTTTAGTCCATGTGTTTTTTTAGTTTTAAAAAGGTCCTTGTGCAAATTTTGTTGACTTTCATCCTTCCCGTCAATGTTTGTAGCTAATTGGTATTTAATTGGTAACTAATTAGCTACCAATTAGTTACATATGCCGTCATTTTTTAACAATAGGGACGAAAATCAACGAGATTTGCACATTCATGGACCTTTTTAAAACAAAGAACAATACAGATACTAAAATCAAAAAAACGCGTACATATAAGAACGAAAATGTCATTTAAGCCTTTGAATTCTACCGCTTACTCCTTTCTATCTTAATTATAAATAAATTTTTATTTTTTAGATTTATTAGATAACGAATATATCTGACTAAAGGGAATATTTTTTTAAAGATTTAGGAACACACATTAATGGAAAATATCTTTATAAGAATGTCCTGATACGAATAAATTATTCCTCCCTATCATATATAGATATACATTCTTCCAATTATTCCTCCGTATAATAGAAATGTTGGTATATAAAATCAACTTTTTATAATTTTAGCCACTAGATATTGTCTACAAATTTTAGTTCAATCAGTAAAAATATTGAAATTACTTCTTGGAAGCCAAAGTTAAACATTTGATACGTGACAAGAATTGATGTATCCCTTAGGAATTGGTTCGGGAATTTCATACTTTGTGTAATGTATTACAAGAAGTCCATTTACCTCACTTTGATAGCGTTGATCAACACTGATGTGGACTCATTCTAAGTCTGATTCTCTTATCTTCATGAAATAAAATCAATGATAAAAATTGAATTTTTTTTTTGAACATTAAGTTTAACAACAGAAATAGTGATGAATTCCATATTTTTGTGTCACTAAATTAGTTTTCATGGTATAATTTTTTAATGGAGTTTTTCCACTATTTTCTTAAACAACAAAAATGAAGTTTTTCCATAATATTTCATATGCAGAAGTCATAAATTAAATCCTCAATTACTTACTTAAGAGATCCTAAACTCTTTCCACTTTTTTTACCTATGATTCTTATCGGTTTAATCAATTTATTGTCAGTGTTTTTTTTTTTATATGTTAATTTTTACATAATTATTTGATTAAATGGGCCCAATTGACCCCTTGAGTTTGATCAATTTATTTTATGGGCTTACTCGGATTCATTTTCCGATTTTTTATTTTTTATTTTATTGAGTCCACATTGATCTTTTTGAATTTGATATAAATAAACTAAATTGAATTTTTTGAGACTTTTTTTTAATCCAAATTTTTCTAAAGCCCTTTCTTTGCATTTATTGACCTTATCTAAAAACACTTGTTTACATTTGTCTAAAAAAATTTAAAATATAAGAGGGTGCATATATGAAACTGTTTGAAGTGAACATTTGAAAACATCAAACGTAAGTTTACCATACCAAACTCAATTTTATAGTCAAAGTCACTTGTTTGGGTGTGTATTTTGCAATAATGTTTAACACATGCATGCTGTATATACTAATATCTATTTTAATAAAATATTTTTAAATAATCATCTAAATTGAAAATATAGTTTAACTCATACATTAATATACATTTTGATAATTATATATCTCCGAAAGTAATTTTGATTCAAACAATTCAAAAAATATAAATTGATAATTACTTTAATTAATTAATATTATTATATTCAAACATAAACCAATTCCTTCTAACTCAATGTTAATTAAAATTAATTCCGCTAAAATCTATTTTGTCAAATTGTCGATAGCTCCAAAACAAAATATATACTATATTCTTTGATGGCTTTCCAAATTGTTCAACACGAGGTAAATAAACACTTGGTCAAAATCTAAAATCTTTGCCAAAACTTGTTTTGGAGCTATTCCCGCACAATCAAAGCAACATATGGAATGAATTTGTCAAAAATAAATAGAAAGGAATAAATTGATATTGTAATAAAAAATATGTCTCTACTCGACCAAAAAATGATATAATTATGCGTAAAAACATTATTTTACAAGCTAAATTAATCCATCCAAATTAACATGACACTATAAGGAGAATCACACTTTCAGGTTTCAAACCAATAGCACTAGACCAACCCAAGTAGATTTTATGCCTAAAAATATTGATATAATTACAGTGATATATTTAGTAAAACCCAAATCGATAAAAACGTATTTTTAAAATTATACTAAAACACTATTTCAAACCACACGTGATAATGTTAAAAATTAAATTTATGTTTCTATTTCTTAAGATCAAATACATATAATTGGTTTGAGAATAATATTATACGAAAAATTAGATGGTAAAATGACGTTTTTTCCAAAGGATAATTGATTGGGTAGGAAACTTCTATGTATTCAGTTTTCTATGTTGTTTGTTTTAATTAGCGGTAGATTCTTGCTTGATGATCGCTGAAGACACACAAGAAGGAATTGGGTTATTCATTGAATGTGCGGTGGTTGCAACCTTTTGATTAATTTGTTTAGGGATGCAATTGGAATAACTATGTTTTGTAGTGTTTTTGACTTTTTTGGATATTCTTCTGAAGTTATTTAGTTAGATACGTCTTGAGCTTAACTAGTTTTTATATGTTCATTTGCCTTATTAAAAAAAATACATCTTTATAAAAAAGAAATTGTCTAATTTGAGTATTTATTTTTATATATTAACGTATATGTAAACACTAATGTGTTTGTCTATGTTTTTTTTAGTAGGTAGAATTTTAACTTTTTAATGAAATAAGTGAATACACAAAGTTCAAACAGTGATCCTACATATTAGATATAATGTTCTTATTATTTTTTTATAATAGAAATCTAAGGTGAGAAAATGGTGTCCCGGTTCAAGGTAGGAAAGACCTTATAGCTCAAATTAAAGAGCGCTTATAAAGATAACTACATTTACGTCCCTCCAAAGAAATCAGCGGGTCTCGAATCCGAAACCTCTCGAATTCAATACCTATCTTTTTACCACTAAATCAAGCTTTTGGAGAGTTTACGAAGACTTACTGTGTTATTTATATGTAGATATAAATATTTACATAGATTATATCTTATGAGACTCCACACGAATTCCATGTACCTAGCACATAGAATATATATATATATATATATATATATATATATATATATATATATATATATATTTTTATAGTCTAGCACATAGAACGTTGGAAGAAGGTATATAATATGACCAAATACTATAAATTTTTTTATCATAATTTGGTATTTGCAATTTTCACGGCTCTTACGTAAGAATAGTGACAATTTTGGGAAAGATAGTGATGTTTAGAAAGAAAGATTGGTGGGGGAATTAGGGATCATATAGAGGTTAATTGTGTATTTTACTACCTAAAAAACAAGAATAATCGAGGCACATGTGACCATGCATTATTTGAAACGATTCAAAATGAGTTTGAATATAATGTGTGGTTTTGAAAGCATGCTTTTCAAACATTTATTATGAAGAGAAGAGTAGTAGCAAGTAGAAGAGGCTGCTATATCTCCAACCTAACTCTCCTATTTGTATTTTAAAATGCATTGTTCGTTTTGTTTTCAAACACGCATGATTTTCTTGTCTCTTTCACCAAACGTTCACCATCAATCTACATTCTACACTATTAATACACGAAGCAGATCCTAGCATCAATGTTTTCTACAACCTTAAAATTACCCTTATGAAACAATTGCATGCATATTTTTAAATATTATATAAATTAACAAATTAAAAATTCTGATAATTAACTAATTTTATATAATTATTTGAATATTTCATTGATACTACTAAAAAAACGATTTTTTTTTCTTAAAATAATTATGAGTAGATAAATTATTATTTTAATTTCTAGTGATTTTTTTATTTTTTTAAATCTAATATATCAAATTATTTTTCTTCATTTTTATTTATATTTTATTAGATTTCAAATTATAAAATTATTTTTCTTCATTTTTATCTACATTTTATTAGATTTCAAATTATATTTTATACAGATAAATCAATTGTTTTTTCCTTAAACTATTTGTTAGTTTCTTATATTGTAATTTCTAATGATTTTTTTATTTTTTTGATCTAATATATCAAATTATTGTTCTTCATTTTTTATTTATATTTTATTAGATTTCAAATTATATTTTATAGAGATGAATCTAAAGTTTTTTCATCTATCTGCTAGTTTCTAGCCCAGCACATATTAAAGATTTTTTTTTTTTACTAAAAAGACAAAATATGATAAAAAAATTTATTAACTTGTCATACAATATGTTGAATGACTTAACACACTAGAGATGGACAAAATATGTTACTCTTTTCGGTCTTTTATAAGGAATAATTTATATATTATTATGATCATCAAACGGACTCTTAATCTTATTAAGAACTCCTTGCTGTTTTTGCATTCTTTCTTTAACCAGGGGTTTGGTGTTTTGTCTTGTTTTTTGGTTGCTGTTATGTTTGTGGTGTTAGCGGCTGTTTTTTTGTTTTTCCCTTTCTTATTGTTTATTGGGTTTGGTGGTTTGGCTCTTTAGTGGAGTTTAATACCTTCCACGTTTGCTTATGCTTTCTGTTTTCCCCTTCTTGTGCCTTGATTGTTGGATGAATTAAATTTTTGCCATTTCAAAAAAAATAAAATAAATCTTATTAAGAACAATTTGGCTTAACCAAGAGAATAATTGAATTTTTTATTTTTTTTGGAAAAATATATAATTAGGATTTAGGATGCATATACATATGTCGTGTTATTGTCTCTTGAGATGATACCATGCATGTGTTCTTACTGAGAAAATGTTAAATCATAACACGGCAAGTAAAATGAATAATGGATAATGCATGTGTTTCTTATCAAAATGTTAAATCACAACACCATTATCACAGTTAACATGCATGCATGTGTTATAAAGATTAAAAAGGAAGATTTCTCCTTGGTCTTTTTCGTCAATTTTTGACCATTCTACTACTATGTTTGGCTTTTGAAATGTAACTATATTTGGAGTATATATAAAGCTCAATTAATTAACGATATGGAAAAAAAAATCTATTTCTTTTTTTAATAAGTTAAGAGAATAGTATGTGGATATCAATAAATCTTTAGATGTACCAACCAAGTTAGTACTTAGAGATCATCATCCTCTATCATATTCTCATAATAATATATTATATAAACATAAGAAATAAAAGTTGGAAGGACATAAAATCTAACCGAGTATATATAGTAATATCACACTTTGTGTAAGTTAACCAAAACGGGTAATGCAAACATTTAAAACGTACAACATAGGTAGGTCCAACCTCTAGTTAAACCTAACACTAATAAGAGGTATATCAACTAGTGAATCTATTGATCGTCAACACAGAACAGTCCAAGAGCCAATCAATTCGGAGTCAAACAACCTAAGAATGAGGATAACAAAAACAGTCTAAAATCAATGTTGATGTGGATATTAAACGGTATCGTCAAGTTGGAGGCAATCCCAAAACCTCAAAACATGTAGATCTCAACAAATCTGAGCAACTATCAGAGAATCTAGGAAGAAAAAAGTCGGCCAGACATGACAACAACCAAATAGGGCAATTACGCGGCTGCACCAAAATTCCGACGATGCAAACCATCAATTCAAACAACATGACAAAACTTGTGTCCGAAGAACAAATCACAAAACGAGCGGTCGTTCATTTAAACACACCTGAAGAGAAATTCATAATTTAGATCTTGAAACAGATCAAGAACAAAAGGACAACAACAACTTAAATCACCCCCCATGGGGTGTGAAGATGGTGCGACAATACCTAGCCTGCACCACTGTGCACAGTCTTGAAGGCTGCATGGTGAAGGAGGAGGCGACACTACTAAATTGAAGGAGGAGGCGGCGCTAGTAGATTGTAGTAGTATAAAAAATATATATGTTTCGTTAATTACTCGGAAGACACTATTATAAACTAATTTTACTTTTCATTTTAGAGATATCTGATTGAATTTAATAAACTGAAGTGAATGAGTTAAGAAGTCATATATTAAAATTGTTGAATAAAAGAGAGACCTACTCCATCCCTTAATAATTTGTACGACTCTCACTCCGTACATAATAAAAACTAACTACTAATTAACAATATTAACATTAATCCTATTTTAAAAAATATTTTTATTTCTAAATTTTATTATTGATTTCATTTTTCTATCTCATTCTAATAATAATTGTGCTTCTTCACACATCTCTCAAACAAAGTGTGTGTCAATGAAGGATATATCGCATTTTACTTAATTAAGATTCACAGCTAAGAGTAGTATAATACTTTATAAAGGGAGATTCTATAGTCGATATGCCATTCAAAAGAGGAAAATTCCATTCCACTCGTATTCTTTGACCATAGAAGCACATAGAACATATTGTAAGATATGGAATGACGTATTGAAGTTCATTTTGGAATATCTTAATCTAATTTTTTTTATTATTTTAACGCTGAATATCTTAATCTTAATTAAGCATTGCATAGCTTACATAAATTTGTAGGCTAATTATAACCACGTGTTTTAGTTTTGAAGAATATTTGCCACTAGTATGGTCAATTTGACTCTTAATTAGTTGGTCTAGGGCTTTTTATTTTTTATTTTTCCCCTTTGAATGGCAATTAAGCATGACCAAATTTTTAAATTGTTAACTAATATACTAAATATAATTGAAAAAACAGTGAAATTTTTTAGAGTTGAGATTGGTGATCTTGTAAAAAAAAATCATTCTCTTTTTTATATATTTCAATTTCTCGGATTGTAACTAAGTAGGCGGTCTGTTCTGTCTAAGCCATCCCGTTTAATCCTTTAAAAAGTAGGTGGGAGAGTGGGTCAATAAATTTAAGATCACTCCATTTTTAACGAGTTGGTGGGTTGATGGGCTGTTTTCCAAATAAATTATTATTTATTTTTTAGTGATACATTTACTACGTGATTTATAAAAGAAATTAAACAAGACATATTTTTCAACAAAGCATAACAAAAATAACTCAAAAGGTTAACAAATTCAAATCATGTAATTAATATTAATGATATAATTAATAATTCAACATAGAATCAAATTATTTATGGTAACCTATTACTAGTTGATTTGGTTTCAATTCACCATGCATGTTCCTTAGCAATATATATTCAACATCATTCTTGAACATAAATTAATTTCAAATTAAACAATGAACGAACAAAAATCTAACAGCATTAAAAAAGTCTCGATAACGTCAATAAAACAGTGAACCAAATTTTTGTGCCTAAATGCTTGTGTCTGATGGCATTTTAGCAAGTGTATCCAATTATAGTCAAGTAATAATATTTATAAATTTGTCTCCAAAGAGTTTGGTTTAATTTCAATTAAACAATTATAATTAACTTAGGGTTAAGAAAGAAGTAAATTGGGTGATTTTCCAAATTGATCGTTTGGAACGAAAATAATAAAAACAAACAACTTTATTAGATTGGGAAAGACGATTATAAATATTGTTTGAATTATCTCTTTGTCCCTGGTACTATATGTTCTAGCCATAATAATGAAATTCTAATAGTCGGTATAAATTAACAAAGTAGATTGAGTCCAATTCATTAGCTCATTGATCCCGTTTATTTATAGCATCCTAATTCCTTAGATGAAACTCATATATATTATCAAAAGCATGAATGAACGTTAGGTTATATTATACCAACTAATTTGAGGCAAACAATTAACTTAGTTCTAGTTATAAAATCTATGGCGGTAAATCGGTAATAGTGATTTGTCCCTTAAAATCAATTCGAAAGTGAACAAGGAACGAAAAACATTGAAACAAAATTAATGGAATAACTATTGATTTTTATTAGATAAACTAGATACTCGTAATTCCATGATTCAAATAATTTTAAAGAAAATCATCTATAATTCCAAACCTCAAAGAGAATTAACTAAACAAACAACATCAAACAGAAAAAATAAAATCGAAGATTTGTTTCTCATGTCTTAGTTCTTTTCGTCCCCCATCTCCAAATTCCTTTCCCTCTATAAGTGTTGAAGATTTTCTTTTATAGGAAAAATAGTGTAACAACTTAACAACTTCATTCAAAAAAAACTTAACAACTTAAACCGTGTCACAATTTGTAGCTAAACATGCAAAAGATAATCGTCACCACTTAGGATAGTGGTCCTCTTTTTCGTAATTAAAAACAAATCAAACTTAAATCATTTATTTTAAACGCAGTTTTATCCCCCTATTTTGATTGAATCGAAATTTTACTCACTCTATTTTAAAATTCGGAATTTTCACCCTTTTATTTTATAATTTTTTGGATTTTGCCATGCCCCCTATAATATTTGACTTATACCTGCTTATGTGACAGCGGTTATGTGTTATATTATTATCCACCTCACTAATTATTTATTATTAGTCATTATCTTATTATTTATTTTTGAATGAAAAAATTACTAGAAAAATTCTAAAAAATGACATAAGCAGATAAATAATTCTACCTTATTATTTATTATCCACCTCACTCTTTAAGGATTCATATTAAAGAAACTATTTATTCAAAAAAGCTAAATATGTTTCATTTTTAAATACATTGACTTTACACTTTTTCATAAAATTTTCAAAAAACTTATTATTTTAAATCCTTAAAAAGTGCTCCGGAGGCGCTAGTTGGCATTTTCATATTTATATAGATGTTTCTTTTTATTGAAGTGTTAAAACAATACTTCCTTCGTCCCAAAACTTTGATCTTTTTAGAGTATTGTACATAGATTAAAAAATAAAGATTGATAAGTCATTTTTACTGTTACTTTATTATAAAAGAAAAATTCATTTAACGAGTGGTTTAGTTTTTATAAAGATACAAATGATAAAATATTACTCCCTCAATTTTTTTTAATTGTCCAGTTTTGTCAGATTTAGCGTTTCTAATTAACTGTTCATTTAATGTTTTAAAGATACGATTTGTTAATTGTACCCTTTGTCAATTACACTTATCTTTTTTCAATAAAACTAACTAATGCTATATATTTGGAAAACTGAAGTTTTTATTTTTTATTTTTTTTGGTACATAACATATTAAATATATTTTGTTTGTTTTTTACATAATATATTAAATTTATTGGAAAGAGAAAGTGTGTGCAAAAAAATAAGAATTTATTGGTGAATTAAAATTTGGGTACAATAGAAAGATAAGGTGCAAAAATATACACTTTCTTAATTTATTGTTACTATTCTAAACGGACACTTGTAAAAAACGGAGGAGTATTAATCGGTATACCTTAATTTCTTAAAAGAAATAAAATTTAAGAATAACACTAAAAAGTTAAAGGGACAAAATATTTAGGAGGGTGGGAGTAACCATTATCACATGTTCCAATGGTTAACATGTGTTATAAAGATTGAAAAGGAAGATTTTTCCTCAAGCCTTTTCGCCAATTTTTGACCAGTCTACTGTGTTTTTTATTTTTTTGACAAAACCAGTCTATTATGTTTGACTTTTGAAAAGTAATTACACTTGTACAACTCTAATAAAAATGAGCTCATCCATTATAAAAAAAAGTTTAACTAACGAGGAAAATAGAGACAGAGAAATATTTTTGGCGTTGTTAATCTTGGAAGGAGACTTTAAAAATGTGATAATGTAAAGTTAACTCAGAAAATAAACAAATTTGAATAAAAAGTTACTGATAGTTAGTTGATTAGTAGTGATTGATACTGAATTTGATAGGAATAATTACAATTTGATTATCCGTAATTGCGATCGAATGGAGCTGGATCCACTTAATGTCAGAACTGACCCCTAAATCAGATTAAGCGATCGAGAGTTCGGATTCTAGCGGTGAAAATATAGAAAATGGATAAAAAGTTGTTCTACATAAAAACTATTTGAATTATTCGTCTTTTATAAAACTGTTTTTCAAGATATTACAAGTTTTATTTTATATTCGTTTTTTCTAAATTGATACACTAATTTTAACATCATATAACATAAACACACATTGGTCCTTTATTTTATTTTTTTGTAACACTTTGGTACTTTATATTTTTATGTAACACTTTGGTCCTTTTATTTTTTTTTATTTGTAACATATAGACCTTTATTTTTTATTAATAAATACGATATGAAACCAAAGTGTTACAAAAACAAAAGATAAAAGACCAAAATGTTACGAGAAAAAAATAAAGGACCAACGTGTTACAAAAAAATAAGATAAAAAACATGTAATGTAATTTTATCCTAAAATAACATTTTAAAAATAACTATTCAAATCAAATTTTCATTTGAAACCTTTATAAAAAGTTTATCTATAAATATCTTTTACACAAAACTATGTAACACTAAAAATCATTTTAAAAAATGGCAAAACAAACCGGCTCTAAATGACTTGTGTAGAAATCTATAGATGAAATTCCTATCCTATAAATTCAGTGCACAGTACTATGCAGTATTAGTTATGAGTGATGATATCCGATCCAATCCAAAAGTAAAATTACAAATCGAATCAATCCAAATCGAAACCGCAAAAAATCGCATTTAGTTTAAACCGCACGGATAGATTTTCATCTAAACCGCACGGTTTGATTTGGTTTGCGGTTTTCATTTTAGAAAATTGAACCAAACTGAACCAAACCGCAATACTTAACTTAACTCTATCAATTAATAGCAATCAACATATTACCTACACCAACTTAGCAAGCTCGACCCAAATTGAGTCCATAAAACAGTAGGCTGTGAAAACATATCATTTAACGCGATCCAAAACTATATTATTGGTATTAAAAATAAGTTCTTATGTATATGCAATTTATGTATATGCATATTATATCATGTAAACAATAAATAAATTAAAATTTCCTATGTTTATTTCGTAACAAGTTAGTAATATCGTCATATTTTTTATATCGCGATAAACCGCACCAACCGAACCGATCCTAACCGCGTTGCTTTGGTTTGATTTGGGTTGGATGACTTTTTAAAAAGCAACCGAACTAAACTGAACCGCATGTATTTTTATCTTGCGAATAGGATGAATTTTTGGCTCAAAACCGAACCAAACCGCACCACGAGCACCCCTATTATTAGCCATCTTTGTCAAGTGTAGAGAGAGTTAGCGCAATTATCGGTTCCTCTCCACACAATGAGCTAGCTGGCTGGTTCATGGAAGCTGCTAGCAGTCTTAATTTCCACAAACATATTATGCAATGCATGCACTATCATCATATTCATCATCACATTGCGCCTACATTTTCTTCCCTACCTACCTATTTAAACATTTTTTAATCAAATTTTGAAAAAGTGGAATATTATTTATTATTAATTAAAATGATACCTCTGATATGGTTTTTTGTGTTTTTGGTATTGCGGAATTTGGTGGGATATATTTGATGGAGAAAACGGAAAAGAAAACAGATTGTTACATGGAGAAAACTCTCATGTTCTTGTTTTTCTTTCTCGTATATTATTCATAACTATATGACTCTATATATAGAGTTACATAAAAACAAATCATATATTTTTAAAAACAAACTAATTCTAAAAATTCTAAACAAATTTTAAATATTCTAAACTAAAATATAAATTTTAAATCCTAGTATTATTTTATTTCAAATATAAATCTAAAATATATTTAAGACTAAAATCTTCAAAAAGCTATTTAGACATTATTCTCAACAACCTCCTCACCAATCGTTAGTTGGTTTAGTGGTGATTGACGCTGAACTTGATAGGGAGGACCACAGTTCGATCCCCGCAACTACGATCGGAAGGTGACTGTAATTACTTGATGACAGAACTGACCCTCGAACCAGATTAAACTGGTGGGAAAAACAAAAATTAAAATGGTACCTCCTCACCTAGTTATAAAACTCATTTGGATTATTTGTTTGTCACTTAATATAAATTTCTCTTCAAATTTTTGGATATATGGATTTTATAAAAAAATATGTTCATCATTAATACTATAATTTGGGATAAGTGGATAGTTCAACTGATTTGAACTAAAGATGAAAAGAGTTAAAGATTTTGGAGAAATGGAATCCGAACTCGTCCACTCCAATAATGTCCCTACTAGCTATCATTTGAGCTACTTTTATGGGATCTTTTGACGGTTTATCTTAATATGCATAAAAAAAAAATTAAGATAGACTTTTCGTGATAAAATATAAATAAAATCTTTTCAAATGTAATTAACTGAATTTTCATCCTTATGATGTGTTAAAGAGTCTCAAATGATCGAGAGATGATTTGTAAATATATTTATAAGTGAGAATAATTATCACCTTATAAATTAATTTTATAAGATTGAAATAGTGCAACATAAAATTCTAAATTAAAACTCATTAACGGCATAAAAAAACACTTGAAATTAGTATTTCGAAAAAGATATAACAATTTTTTAATTTTGATTTTTTTTGTTGGCGTTTTTCATAGGTTGCCTCAAATGGAGATAGTCCTATAAATTTGAGGTGTGTCACTAAACATGAATATTTCTTTTAATAGATATTCAAACTTTAGTTTTATAATGTCGTAGGACTCTAGCTAGTTGATTTTGTTAGATCAAACTCCATTTGGTTGCAATTCTGATATTTATTTGTGATTTTATTTTATATTTTTTATTATTTTTTTGTTAATATTTTTTTTTAAAATTATAAGCACTCAAATGAATATTTTTCTTCGGCAATAAAAAATGAGTTTCTATTTAAATTTTCGTTAAATTGTTCTGTGTATATAAACACGTTTGGAAGTCCATAAAAGAAAAACACGTTGGAATTTATTTGTCCAAACAAAACTGCTTAATTCGATCCAGTAGTCGCCAAGACTACCACGAATAGAAACAACACCAAACACAATTTTTCACAAATGTCAACCTGAAAAATGTTTGGAAAATAAATTTCTCAATCATATTATTAACTTTTTTTTATATACACGGATATCAAATTACTGGTGAATTCTAAGGTGAGGAGTCAATTAAGTCCCTCCCCAGTGAGGCAGACAAAATACACCATCAAATTTATTTAATGGTTGAGATTCATTAAAAATAAACATGAGAATATCTACATATTTCACATATACAATTCTACCCTTAAATTTCTATAATCAATATCTTTTAATTGCTTAAAAATTTGCTACTTAGTTGGATACCCGAGTTTGTGCTTTTTTGAACAAAGTTGTTTTATTCATGCAGAAACAAAATTGAAATTCATTTAAGCAATGAATATGCCCAATAATTCAAATATCTCCGGAACAATTAATAACAAATCATCAAGATACACCTTAAAATAAAGGCACCCAAACCTAATAATTCAAAATCAAGAATAATGACAATTGGCTGCCAACAATTACACAGTCACACTTTCTACCATATATACAACACTAGTGCAAGCAAGCAAATTGCACACACATCAGATTATAAGATTGACACCGAAAGAGGAACATGTTTGGGGCAAATGAGTTCTAAAGGATTATAAGATGTCATCGAGAGTTTGGGAAAAATAGTTTTTATTATAGAGAAAAATTTGGCGGACTGTGAAATTTCACCATTAAAGTATCCTTGGGAGAGAAGACGGTTACATAGTTAGAGAGAGGTATAGACATGATTGTGTGTGGGAATATGCAAATGTTTTAATGTTTATTTTTAATGAATCTCAACCATTAAACAAATCTAATGGTGTATTTTGTCTGCCTCACCGGTGAGGGACTTACTTAAGCCCTCACTCTAGAATCCACCCAAATTACTATGCTTTTAAAAAGATGGAATTTTAGCCCCTAAACTATTTAACTAAAAAAAGCATACGCTCATAACGGTTTAATAAATACAAATCTTATAAAATTATTTATCATTCAATTAAGTCAAATTAGTCATAATGATCCGACCATCCTTCAATAACATTGCACTGTTAATTATAGTAGTAAATTTTAATAACATATTAAATAATTTTATATAAATAATGCATATAATATAATCTTAGATCTTGCTAACATACGCGTACACTACGAACACATGTTACCAACCAAAAAAAAAAAACACATGTTAAGAAAACAAAAAATATTTCCTTCAAAAAAAAGAAAACCAAAAATAGATTTTTTATATTGAAAAATACAATAGCTTAATTTTAAAAAAGTTAAATACATTTTGTCAAAAAAAAAAAAATGTTAAATACACAACTTTTATTACTAATATTTAATAAGTTCATTAACAAGAAACATGTTAGCATCAGGCTATAAATTTTCAATCAATGAATTTTGGCAAATTTAATGGTGAGAGATTTGAATGAGTTTAATTGTTGTGTACCGAACTCAAAACTATTCAAATTGAATTTAATTTATATGCAATGTCAGTGTAAAGTTATTTTACCGCCGTTATCATCCTACAAAGTTTTCACCGCCATTAATTACGTCTAATCTCAGTTGAGAAATTTGTGAGGCACACAAGATAAATTCTTTCCAACCAATCGAGTAATATTCTTCATATACATGAATCAGAAATCAAACTCCTAAGTTTATACCTAAAGAGACTAAAATTCTTACCATTCGAACCACAATTGTCATGACCGTAACAATAAAGACATTAGCCAACCTATTGCACGTTAGCACGTACATAAATTCAAACTTATAAAATGACAATTTATGTACCAGCTGATTGGCTAGATATGTTATCTGAAATGCACAAAACATACACTAATGTCTTTATCATAATCATGGAGCCGCCTTAAATTCCAACTTAGACTGGACCTCTTTTTCCAATTTAAACCCCTAGCTACTCCCGCTGATGTAATAAACCAAACACATTATACTCTGTATTAAAATAAATATTGTTAAACCAACCTAGCCTGATACAAATTGTAAATACTTGTAATTATTTAATTTTGAGTGTAATTTCCGGCCAATGAAGCTACTAAATTTGATCTAGTAGTGATAGATTTAGGTAGTATGCATATGATTATAGATTCAATCCTCGTTGCTAACATTAGTTTTGGCCAATGTTGGATTAAATATCTATCGTACTATTACCAATTTTATTAATCAATATGATATTCAATAAAAAATATCGTTAAAAAATGTAAGTATTATAAAAATATACAACTATTTTATTAAATTAACCTTATTTATTACTAGTGTAATATTTTGAAAATAATGTAAACTTACTTAGTTAAAGAATACTAGTACTTTATATGTTTTAAAATAAATATTGTTTAAATTTCTTACAAATAAATAAAAAAATGTCATAGTATATATTTTTAAAATATATGATTATTTTACTAAATTAACCTTATTTATTATCCTTGTAATATACATTTAATTCAAAAAATGGTACATACAATTTGAAAAATAATAATTCCACCTTAACAATATAAATGACATTAATTTTTTTTATTTTTTTTTATCAAAATGACACTCATTTTAAAGTGGAAGGAAATGTTTTTTTATAACAAATAATATTAAGAGAGTACGGTAGGGTTCTTAAGGTCCATTACAAATTTGTGTGCATTACATTAATTTACAACCATTTCTTTAGGCTATCTTTGTGTGTTTGGAAGAAAGGAGAAGATTTTAAAAAATAAGAAGAAATAAGTTGAAGAAATAAAGAAGTTTAGAGGAGTTTGGAATATTAAATTTTCTTATAACACAAAAATCTCTAATATGGCAGAAAAATATATTGGAAAATGGATCTTAGAAAATTTAAAGGTTGTAAATAACTTTTTTCAAATTTAATTTATATTGTTAATTATAATATTTTAAAAATTAAAAATATATTAATAATAAGTATCTATTTATCTTAAACCAACCGAAAGACACTAACTTCAGCAATAACTTTATCACAATTGCAAAATAACCATATAGTAAGCCAAAACTTTTTTTATCTTTAAAAATTATGTTAGTTTAAAATTTGAATAAAATTGAAAAACATGAAAAATGAGATGGAAGATAAAAGTGGAAAGTGATGAATAATTAACTTCCATTTCCATGAAAATATAAGATTTCCACACCTTCACGTGGAAAAATCACGTGCAGTCAAGGTTCCAAGGAATAATTTTCTATAACTTCTGTACCAAATATGGAAATGTTCCAAATTATTAAACTTGCATTAATCCAAATAATAAATTTGTTAGTCTTGAAACACATGCACTGCACTCTAACTATAATATTGGGATGGATATACCAAATCAAAGACAGTTTTCTTCTCTTCATTTTTGGAGAACAAAAGTCTCATTGAAAATATATAATGACATTGAGTAATTTGTTATGATTTCTTTCTAGAATTATGTTTTTTCCTTTTTCGTTTGATGACTTTTCTAATGTGTTTAAAAGTATATTAAAATTTCGATTTTAATATTAGTAATAGTCTCCACAAATGAGGAGAAGAAAAATTAAATTATAACAAAATATTCAATGTCATTATATTTTTTTCATAACAAGTTAGCTTCTCATATATTTTTTTTTTATAAGTAAAAATTAAATTATAAGGAATACAAGGGATACTCAACCCTTACTATTCATGAAGAAGCCCTTTATATGCTTTGAAGGCACTTAGAAAGATTATTACACCAATTAGAGAAAGCTAAATTTACATTGCTTTCTACTCGGCCTATAAACCAACACCACGATATAAGTTAGTTTCTCATATATATTGTTTTGAGTAAAAGATCTGATCTAAAGGTAGACCTTATTATTTTCAGTAAATTTTAATCAAATATTATATTGATTCTCTATTTTTCACTAATATTATATGAGTTTAATGGACATGCTACGTCCGTGTAAAATACTTTTACACGAACGTCCAATAGAAATCAATTATTCCTCCACATCATATCATTAGAGTGGGGTACGTGTAGTGAGATGATTTGACAAAATACGTGGTTGGTATTGAATGACAGTGTAGCATAATTTTACACTGTCAATGTATGTCCCATTTTCTCATATTATATTGATTAACTGTTTATTAAAAATAATAAAAGTTCACCTTCAGACTAATTTTTCCTGAGGCCAATATTAGATGAACCCTAATTTCACTTAAATTTTTTTTTTTCCTTTTCTAAAAAGGCCAAGAAAATATTATGAAATGAGTCACAAGGCATGCCTACAAAAAAAAGATATTGTTGCAATCTAGCTATTTTCAAGGACGTCACTTAAACATTATTGGAGCTTTGAAGCGACTCAATTTTTTTTTATTACTACAATATTGATATGAAACTTTCACCATCGTTGACGATGACTAATCTTCGTCGGGGAATCTGTGAGGCACATAAAGTGGGTTCTCTCCTTCCAATCGAATTTATTTCATACACATGAACCATGAATCAAACTCTGATCACATACTTAAGGGGACCAAAACCCTTACACTTGGAACAATTTATTGTCGGTGGACTCGATTTAATTAGTCACGGTTAAAACTGTGACAAAATATGTAGGGGTTACAAAACAACAACTAATGACCTAAACGGTAGATATTTAGATCATTTAATCATTTGATTTAGGATTCGATTTCTGATCGGTACATATAAAAAAATATTGGTTGGAAGAAATTAACCACTTGAAATATATTTAATTAGTTACCTCGAAAAATTAATCTCTACAATTATATGGTCCATTTTATCGATTTTATCGATAATTGAAATATGATATAGATATAAAAAATTTCTACTATCGTTTATTGGTAATCTCTAGGACTAAGTGAGTACCAACAAATCTATAACCATTTGCTTACTATATCTTCCAATTGAGAAGTCCATAGGACTAAGTGAGTACCAACAAAATATTATATTAATCTATTTCTAAAAACACTATAAACTCAAACCCACAACATTTTATATTTTTTGTTTTTACCACTAATATACGGCCTACTGGACCGTCTAATCTGGTTCAAGAATCAGTTTTAGTATCAATTCACCTTAGTATTTTCTTGATCATAGTTGCGAAAGATTGAACTGTAATCATACCCATCAATTCCAGCGTCAATCACAACTGAATCAATTAATTAATATGTTTGTTTTACCACTTGAACCATTGTAGTTAAAATAGACATTTTATAATCTTTAGTTTTCACAGCACACAATAAGACAATTTTCGTGCCGTTCACGACACTATGGTCCAAGGTACTATGTCTATATATATCACATTATAGACTTTAATTCTCTTTCTACACATTCGATGTATGTATCCATTATGTTTATGTGATTCACGCTAACATTAAACGCCGCCCCCACTCTTTATATTACATATTTTCTTCAAACATTTTACCTTATTCTTCATCTTTTTCCTACCCTCATATCCTCTTATATGGTCCTTAATTTTTCTTTCAAGCATATAGTAAAATAAAAAAATTATTATTTCAACTTGGTTTGATTTATGGAGAACAATTATTCCATGTTATTTCCTTGTCCTCCTTCTTCTAGCTACCAAATTCCATCAACTAGTTTGAATGGTCAAAGTTCAAATGCATTTCTTGGTTTGAAGACTAATAATAATGATCAAATTATTAGTGTTAATCATGGTGATGATCATGAAGATGAAAAAAGAGGTGAAGGAAGTGTTAATGTTGTTAATGATCATGATCAACAAGGTGTTGTTAAAAAGAAAGGAGAGAAAAAAGCTAAGAAGCCTAAATATGCTTTTCAAACTAGAAGTCAAGTTGATATACTTGATGATGGTTATAGATGGAGAAAATATGGACAAAAAGCTGTTAAAAACAACAAATTTCCCAGGTTTGTTTTTGTGTTATTTGTTCATGTTAGTGTTTCTTGTTCATAGTTGATGTTTTGTTTATTTTATTTATTTCCTTATGGGTTGAATTTTAGGTGAGTATTATTATTACATGTGTTGCAATTGCACGGCTGCTAAGTTTGACTAGGTTTAATTTTTAATAATTTCGTGTATAATTGTACAAAGAATATTAGTATGACCTCCACCATACTACTACATTTTATCCCTTTGAATTCAAATTTGTTTTAACAATTCGTCTCCATATGGACCTCCACCATACTACAAAAACAAATTTTTGTCTAAAATTATAAGGTAAAAAAATTACAATTATTTAGAAAAATTAAAACATAATAATTTGAAGAATTTTTTTATTTTGTTTGAAATAAATTGCATAAAAAGATGCAAAAATAATTTTTATTTTATTATTATTTATTAAAAAAATAAGAGAGATGAAAACAAATTAAATACAAGAATAAACTATAATTTTTTTCTTAAAATTAAATATTTGTTTCCTTATAATAAGACCAAAAACAGACGGATAATATTATACGCACTTTATATATATTTATTTAGGGACGGAGGGATTATATAAAGTGACGTCTAATATGGATCTGGTTTAAATGTAAATCTTACTATTTTTATTAGTGGCGTCTAATATGTATTCTCTATTTTTTGTTATTACTTTCTTTTTACTAAATATATTTTTTAAAAATTTTATTTTTTGTTATTATTTTATTTTTACTAAATATAATTTAATTTTAATAAGTGGAGTAACATTTAGTGCTTAGTACAAGACATGATTACTAATAAGTGATTAAGAGAAAATCTAATTTATATTTTTTGACAGGTCCGTATTAAAGATACTCATGTAATAAAAAAAAGACAAAACTTATATGCATTTTCATACATGCATTTTTTGCTGTTCCACTCACAAAGAGTTGGTTTTTGGTGTTTTTTTATTTTAAAAAAATAAAAAGAAAACTATTTTTAAATTAAAATAACCATCTCTTTGTAAGTGGAACAGCAAGAAATGCATGTATGAAAATGCATGTAAGTTTTGTCCATAAAAAAACAAAACAAGTAACTCTAAAATAACCACTACTATATATTTTATTTAACAGCAAATATATAAGTATATTATAATTTAGAAAAAGTACAAGATGTGTATCCATAGAGGTAAGATAGTACATATAGTACGCCCCCAAATCTTTAGTTCTCTTTAGTTATTTAACTTTTCAAATAGGGTTCATTTAAAATATACTTTGAAATACTGGGATTGAGATATGTGACATATCCTTTGCCATAATAATTAACTGAAGAAATAATGTTAGAATTAATTAGTGGAGCAAAAGATAATTTTATTTTCAAATAACCAATACATATAACAAATTCATTTTTGCAAAGAGTATCATAGTTTAATTATTAAAGTATACTCCATGTCATTTAGTTAATGTCTTATACAACTAGAATTTAAAGACTTCAAATTCTTTTTTCTCTCTTATATTCTAAGAGCTTCGGCGAAACTTCTTTCACCGTAGAACATCTAAAATTGATTGTTGTATGATGAGTACGTACCACGATTTTAATTATTTAACTTAATCCACTATTATTAATAAATAAAATTTAATTTCAATGGAAAGAACTCTACGTTGTATTTTGCCTCATGTGTAGTCGTGTTAGATGCTCGTGTATACTTGTGGTATTTATTTGTACTCTCAACTTTTTATTGTCCTCTTTTTGTTTGATCCACAACACAAAGTTAAAAATTATTGTATTTAGAGGGAGCTTTATTTTTATTTGAAGTAAAACGTGACTAAGTTTTGTTTCATATTTCTTCTTACCTATTCACATATATATTCTCTTCATATTCACCTTACCCTAGTAGTTTGTTTGATCATTCCCTATCTCATTAATATTTTGTCTTCTGCATTTGCAACTTCCTAATAGTTAGCTTTTTTTTGTTCAAACAAATATTACTATGTTAGAATCAATGTTACATTTATTGATCAACAATCGAGTCTTTAACTTCTAATCACCAAATTAACTATATCTTCTTAGATAAATATCAATTGTACTGCCTATTTCTGAGAGGTCACTTGAGGATTTCATCTTCAACTTCGAAGTATTCGGTTTGAAACATGACATCGAGAGAGAAATATCAATTGTACCACATCTATGTTATTATATGTGTCTTATTTGCATTTCTTAGAATTCTTATCTCAAATTACTTGTGATTTTAAAATACCATGACATTGTTTAATAATTAACTTTTTTCAGCTAGCTATAGTCCACCGGCCTAACTATTTGACTAATCCTACATTGAACCACTCTAATTAACATGAGTATTCTAATTTAGACTATAAATACTCTTTTACTATTAAATTCAACACAAAACAACTGATTTTGTTTAAAGAAAATAGATTACATTAAAATAATTAAAAAGACACAAAAATGAGATATGGAGGAATAATTCCTTACAATTTTCTAAAAGATGCTAATGTAATTATATGCACCATGCATGTAAAAACAACATCTATAAATAACTCAACCTTACAAGTTAAATATCAAAACATGTACTGAGGGTTCTTCTCGTGGTGATGCCTTTTGAGGCTCTAGTTTGGTGGTGGTGTGCCTCTCTGTTTTCTTTGTATTTCTATTTACCTGTTTGTTTTTCTTTTGTACCATAGAGATTGTTAAGATATAATGAAGTATACTTCTGGTACCTTTTTACTTGTCTGAACTTTCTCTTGTACTCTCTTCATTTCTATTTTATATATAATATATTTGTCATTAAAAAAAAATCAAAACATGTCCAAAACGAAAATTTGCATGTGATAGAATTTTTTTTAGTCGGCAAATATATTATAACGGTTAACCATATATATAAGACATACAATGGCGAGAAAAAATACAAAATTGCAAAAATGCACTAAAACACTAAAATATAAATAACATCAGTTGAAATTAAACAATGACACACTATCATTCTACTTCAACTCCATCTCCTATAATCCAAAAAAACTAAAATTCAAGCGGGATATTATTGAACTCAAGCAGAACATAACCATCTCTCCCCGATAACTTTTGCATGTCATAGAAATTAATTATATATTCCAAAGAATTACCATTAAATCATCATTTTTCTTGTCCTTAGGTACGTGTGTTCTTATGTGGACTCAAAATATACATGCACACTTACCATATTATATATTGATTCAATTGGTTTTATTAATTTGCAGAAGCTACTATAGGTGCACACATCAAGGATGCAATGTAAAGAAACAAGTTCAACGTTTAACCAAAGATGAGGGAGTAGTTGTGACAACTTATGAAGGAGTCCATACTCACCCTATTGAGAAGACAACCGATAACTTTGAGCATATTTTGAGTCAGATGCAAATATACACTCCCTTTTGAACCTTCTTAATTCCACATGAATTAATACAAGAAAATAGCACATCAAAACTTCTTCTCTTTCATGTTAATTAGATCAATTTGAGGCTCTTAGTTTAGTTCCTCTCCATTGATACAAAAATAAAATTGTGTCAATATAGTATATTTTAACTTTTTAGACGATCTTTTTAATTTGTTCTTTTATTGTTGGAATATTTGTATTTTTATGTAATGTAAATTCAGCTATCGAGTTCGGTATGCTGATAATAATATTCTATACAGGTTAGTATCTTTTATTAATTTATATTTTGATCTAAAAGTAAAACCTTTTTTTTATTAAAATAATACTTCTATTCTTAGAAAAAAAAATCATAGCTATAAAATTTGTATTATTTCTATTAAAAATAAAAAAGTCCCATCTTTGGACTCCTTTCAAATTCATAGTAGATGGGCCGCATAATTTAAAATTGCAGTAAATCCAAATCCCTCTTAGAATATATGCTAGTAAAAATTAGGCTGAATTATCTATAAATTTAGGTCAACTGAAAATGTTGATATTGTTAGGTTGTACATCATGATTCAGTTTTGAATCCGAAACTTCGTTATTTGTTTATGTGAGTTTTAAGTGGTGTTTTTGTTACTTCGTCTACCAACAATAATTTTTTGTTGAATTACAATTTTGGACCCTTTATTATTATCCATTCACATAATTGGTCCCCCATATATTTTGTTTTTAAGCTAGTCTCTTTGTAATCCATAGCTTTGGTCCTCCACTTTAAAATTCATAGCTTTGGTCGCTTCATCAATTTTATGAATGAGTGAAAATAAAAGAAACAAAATTATAATTAGGCCGAGCTAGAAACAAATGCATCTTTGCAATGTTGAATTTGTCTAATTTAAACCTCTTAAAAATGTCCGAAGTTCTTGCCATTTTTAGTAAAAATGTGAATTTTATAATTAATAAAAGCGAAAATATATACTAATATATACTAAAGGTTAAATTGCACTTTTTGACTCCTAACTTTAATAATAACACTTTTAGCTCCCTAATTTTAGTCCATTTTGCAAAACAATAGTCTCATACTAATTTTGATCAAGTCGACGCACACGTGGCAAGTGACTCGCATGTCACGTCAGCATGTCTTGCCACATCACTACAAGAATACCCTTATTTAGTGGCCAATTCAATATGTATTTACTGGCCGTTTTGGCCCCCAATAAGTTTGTGGCGGCCTAAATGGCCGCTAAATAAGGCAAAACGACCACTATATTAAAATATATTTTTTCTCCAACATCTCTCTACAATTTTTCTTATATTTTTTCTCTTCACTCATTCCGTTTTTATTTTTAACTCATGTAAGTATTTTTTAGTGTTTGTATATTGTTAAGATTTAATTTTTTATTTTTCAAGGTTATTGTATATTTATAATAATAGTTTTATTTTTAATGTTAATGTAGAAAGTGTCGTGTAGTTCGTCGATTGTGCATTGAAGTATAATGTAGACATTATTTTTAATTATTTATTATTTATTTAAATTAAATACATTTTAAAAAATATTAATAATTATATATTATAAATTAATAAACAAAATAATTAAAATATATAATTTTTTTTTTTAAAAAATAAATACATAAGTTTGGGCTGCCTAGGCCGCCGGTAAATCTAGTGATGCTATGTCAGTGTTGTTCCTCACTTTGTGGCCGCTAGGCCGCCGGTAAATCTGATGACACTGTGTCAGTGTTGTTTCTCACTTTGCGCTCGCCGGTAAGCCTTACCAGCGAGCAATATTGCGTCTGATCCTGGCCGCCACTAAATGCACCATTTTTTCATTTAGTGGTCGTTTTCCTCACTTTGTGGGGGCCAAATGCGGCCACTAAATGACACTTTTCTTGTAGTGCATGAAAGTGTTATTATGAAAATTAGGGGGCCAAAAAATGCTATTATTAAAGTTAGGGGGTCAGAATTGCAAGTTTGTGAAAGTTATGGATCAAAAGTGCAATTTAGTCAATATTTTATTGAAAATAGTAAGAATCGACCTTTAGACAATTTATACACATTTCTTATGACACAAGTGTCTTTGTAACTAAGTCACAACTAAACCAACTAAATTAACTGATAAACTAAGAGCATCTAAACAACGAGAGAAAACTAAACATCTCAACTATACTATATTGAGACTCCTAATCACTCTCATCACATGCATTTAGCTCATAAATATATTAATAAAAAAGAAAAAAATATATATATATATACAATGGGGGTTAGACCTTAACTAAAGAAAAGAAAGAGAGAAGGAAAGAAACCACAAAGGGGAAAAAAAACTAGTCAAATCTATAACTATAGAGCCCCAACTTATCCCTTAAAAACTCATCCCTAATAAAAGAGGGCAGAGTCCCATGAAGTAAGGTCTACCATAATGGCCATAATTTGCAATCTTGCACAAGCATTGTCTTCCCTATAAATGAGATCAAATGACATTCACATCACACAATGCAATAGACACAATGGAATGATCTTTGAAAACACCTAGAGCAGCTTAAGAGTCAATTTCAATCCAGACATTTAGCCAACCCTTCCTACATTTCAGATCCAACGCAAGGTTAATTGCCATGATTTCAGCATAAAAAACTGATTGTAACCCCATAAGTTCATGGCAAAATTGCCTAAATAATTTGCAAAATAATCTCTAAACAACCCTCCACAAGTAACATACAATTGGGGGAACCAATAGCAGATCCATTTGTGTTGGCCTTCACCCATCAATAGGTAGAGCACTATTATTAGGATATTGCAAATGGTGAGTAAGAGCACTATCAAAATTAATTTTGAAAATTTTCAATAGGTCAAATCTATTTATGCAAATCCTAACTCAACCCATCCAACTCCTATTAAATACTTTTTCTCGTGTTTTTTGTCATGTAGTTTAATTGCTATAAATTTCACGCTTAAGTAGTATGACTGAGGTTTGAACCTGACCTCCTGCATATAGAATGTAATGTCACTGCCAACTGAGCTAAGCTCATGGGACTCCAATTTTAATTATAAGAAAAAAAAAATACTTTTACACATTTTTTTAATCAATACTTTTACACATATTAAGAATAATAGTTAAGTACATTTAATTTCTTAATTTTATGTAACAATATAAATATATTTACTAATTTACCCCTAATTAAATTGTCATTTCTTCACAATATTTTGCAAATGTACTGAGAAATTATATTGGCTTTTATTATTATTATTATTTTTTTTGGTGATTATTATATTGGCTTTTAAGACAGAGCAACTACTACTAAAGTGGTATGCATTTAACAATTTAGTAGGGCTTACATTGATGCTAATAAACAGAGAAAAGTAGTTTTCCAAACAAAAAGATGTTTTTGTCAAACAAATTTAGTATATAATACATTATTGGTCAAGTCAAATTAACTTCATACTATATAATTTGTTTGGAATGTCAATTGTCATTTACATGAATTGATTTAGTGCATGCACTGGAATCCTCATTGATACTTATTATTACAAACATATATGATTATTTTTATGGTTTCTCTTATTATATGGACAGTGGATAGTATTTTTATGGTTTCTCTAATAATTTAATATAAACAAGTGAAGCTTTTCTTAACAAAAAGAAAGAAAAAAAGAACAAGTGAAGCAAAAAAAGAAGACCAAATTGAGTGAAAAAATAGCTAATTAACTTGCCAGCATTCTTTTTCTTTTGTGAAGTAATTTAATATTTAGAAATTTCACCCTTAAAATAAATAAATAAATATATTTTTTTCTAATGACAAATTGTTAGTTGTTAGTATATTATAATGTTAAGTTAGTTTAAAATTCAGTTTAACTAGTTGAGCTACACATCTCACCCTTAGTTCAACTAGTTTAACTAGTTGAGCTACCTATTCCACCTTGAATAAATGAAATTACGGTCCGAAACTTAACTCATGTATATATAATGCGATGTCTCTGCATATAATATGATTTTTAAGCATAACATTATAAAAAAGTATTTTAACAGTATTGAGTAAGATATAGTTTAAAAACGAAAGTGGATACTTAGCAGATAAGAAGAAACTTTAATGCCGGTCATCTATTTCCGTTAAAAAATCATATTTTGAGAAAGATATGGCGTCTCTATATGTGAAGGAATGGGAACGGGAATTATAAAAAAATATAGAGATAAAAAAGGTACTAGATATTGTGTAAAAAAAAGTTTCTAGGTATGTTATAATTATTCGTTACACATATTATATGAATATGTACTGGTTCATTTGTTGAGATGGATGATTTTGGTTGGTTTACAAACAATATTTATTAATTATTTTATATTAAATACTATTTGTGAACCAATGACAATCATTCACCTAAGCTATGTACCCGTACATATCCATATAATATGTGTACCGTAGTGTTCACTTAAAATATATTCTTCAAAAAACGGATCAGAATCTATATTCAATCATTATATCATCATACAAGTTAATTCTAAAATTAACTCTTGCTTCCCAACCTAAGATATTTGGCTTAAAAGAGCGAGTTTGAGTAATTGAAAATGGACTATTGATCAACAACTTCTCAAGGTGGTAGGGGTGAGAATATGCAAACACCGCAATGATAAAGTAAAAACCATATAATTTGTGGGTTTAGAGTTAGAGTAGTGCATATTCAAGGCTAGGACCATGGTAAGGGAGTTAAGAATTTATTCCTAAAACCTTCTCTTGACATTTGTTTCTTTGTGGAGAGATGGTATAGGAAGATCGCAAAATTTCCTTCATTTGACGATGATCATGGGGCGTTGGGCCCTAGTTGAGTGTGTATTTATGTAATGTTTCGGTCACGCACTAATTAATGCCTAAGAGTGAGGTCCTGTTTGGAAATGAGCATTGATCTAGTCTATAATAATTTCCTCCCAAACCTTTAGTTGGAGGAGCTAGATTATGGCTTGTTTTCGGCCCCTTGATGACTTGATTCTAGATGACGATGAGGATCGTCGATGACCATGTAGCTTGGCTCAAAGGTATGTTGGTGGCCCTTTGTGAGGTTCCCTTTGGGAGAATCAAGCCGTGTTAAGAACACATGAGAGACATATTAAGAACACAATGTGAACGTCATGCATTATTTGTTAACTTTGGGTTTGAAGTGTGAATATCTTGTAAGGACTTGTTATCATATATTTCTTGGCGGTCTGCAATGAATGTTGACGTTTCCTGTTTAAAGATGACATTTATGCTTCTTTTTTTACACGTTTAACTTAAGCCCGCGCCTAGGTGACATGGGATATCGATGATGTGAGCATTCATTTGTGTTGATCAAGGAAGGGCTTATCATCGTTGGATATATGTAGGACTGGTCGAATCACATCTTTTAAACTCTAATCATTCCCCAACTATTAGATTTGGAACCAATTGAGATTCTTTGACCCGACCAAAATGCACCTATACATATATGGTGGGAAGTTTAACTTTTGTTTACATGAAATTTGCGCTCCCTAAAGACCCCCAAGGTATTTTTTTTTTTTAAATTTCAAACAATCCTGAAATTTTTTTCCGACTTTCACAACCTCTTTGAAAATTTTCAAATACTAGTAATTTAGGGGTGATTTGTTCATCTGAATTGTATGTGCTGGAATCTGGGTTGTCCCTAAGATTATTAACAAAATCAACCACTTCAAGAGTTAAATCTTCATTACATTCTAGGCTATTTTGCATTCTTTAGCCATATGCTCAAGCACACCACAAACAACAAAAGATAGTTACTAGATGCAACCAAATTAACGTTAATGTCGTTGCTGTAAAGTAGTTTTATACTATCCAATTTAAAACAACTATTTTTATCATATTATACCATTAATTTCAAAATAACCATATAATAGTATAATATTGTGACAATTTAGTGAATTTTTATTAATCGTGTATATATATCCTTAAAATAAATTGCACTCACATCGACTATTTTTAAGAATAAAAGTGTATTGTTTAATATAGAAGTTTTTTTTAAAAGGTATTTAATAGATCTTATGATCCAGCGAACTACTTGATTCTTAAATAAACATATTATTTCTGATCGACTTCATTATCCAATTAGACAAATAAACAACATAATAACTAATAGCTCACGTATATAAAGTAGAATTTAATTGTTGTGCACCGTTGATGTAATACTTTTTTACACATACATCCAATAATATACCAACATATCATGTATTGTATTTAAAAATAAATGATGTGTCACATTCATTAAATAATGTGACAACACATCATTAAATGTATATGTAAAAAACATTTACAGTGACGGTGCACAACAATTAAACTCTATAAAGTATATATGTCAAATATACTATTTAAGTTTTACCGATCATAATCATAATATAAATAAAATCTTATACAATAATTACCTTTAGAACTCATTCCAAGTACATAATTTTCAACTATGATTATTTTATCTTTTATTAGTAATCAAAGCATCAAACACTCTTAAAATTCACATATATAATTACAAAGTCTTGAACTCGAAGTGACAACATTGACATTGCCAATTAACCGTTAAAATATAATTTTAGTCCTTACAATAAAAACCTTTTTATTTTAGTCTGCGTAAGTATATTTATTTGGATTCATTTCTTACAAATTCAAAAACTATTATTTTTCACATCTGAAATCATACCTGGTTCAATATTTTCGCACCATTTGGCGTTACATAGTCTAATAAAATAACGTTAAAGATTAAAAACAATTTTTAATTTTTTTAAAAGAATTGAATTTAAACAAAATAATTTACAAAGCATAAAATAAAATAAAAAACACTTTAATTACATAAACTAAATCATATTTAAATGTTCTAAATAATTATATATGTAACAACCAAATCAAATGTGGAAGCTCCAACTGTAGAACATAATAAGAATGGTTTTCTGTTAAATTTAAAGAAGCAAGTTAGGTACTTTCTATATAAAGTAATAAAAGTATGATATTATAGTCTGGAAAGATACAGATATATAGTCCAAAGCTGCACCACTCACTTTCTAAATTGTCTCCCATTTCCAATTGCCCACTACCACTATTTATTCATTCTACTTGCATTATTATTATTTATATTTTTTTCATTCATGTGGTCATTACTTTATCCACGATTTAATCTATCAATAAAATACAAAATACATTATACATTACATTATTACAATGACTTGCCAAAAAGATGTAAATCATATAACAGTAACACCCCTCCACAAATATTAAAATCAGATCTCACTCTTCCCTATAATTTTTTATTTATTTATTTTTATCTATGTTAAAGTAATTTTAATATGATAATATATTCTTATATTGATGTGGTTTCTGCCTCTAAATCCACCATAAGAGCTCAATGAATGAGATTTGGTGAGCTACTTTTCATTCCAATATAAATCTTTTTTTTTTTCTAATAAATTCTTTCTTTTATTATCTATTATCTACTCCTCATTGATAAAAAAAAAAATTAAACATGAGTCTTGGTTTTTTTCTGACCATTGTCTTAGAACATCATCAACAATTGTAAGATTTTAGGAAATTTATGTTTTAAGATTATATGTGTCTATGTCTGTTAGGTGTAGTGTAGTTGCTCTCTTTAAATTAAAAAAAAAAAAAAAACTTTATGTTAATTTAATTTTCTACTATAGAAAACAACAAAGTCTTGATTATTGAATTGACATAATTTTTTTTAAAAAAAAATTTCTTAATGTTTTTTCAATACATCGCTTTAGTTTGAGGGGACCTTAGTGTTTGTGGTATTTAATTTTTTAAAGTATATCTTCTAATATATTCTTTTGCTTCTTTGAATTTTTTAATATATGTTTTTTAATTATTTAATTTTTTTTAATTTTTTAATTTCTAATGCTTTGTCATGGATTCAATTTTAAATTTTGAGAACTGGGTATTTATTCTAAATGTTTTCTCTTAACACCCTTTATCTTGAATTTGATTCTCATAAGTCAAAGTTTTGATTTTGTTAAGAAAAATATAAAGTGATTTAGATTCTGATTCTTTGTGTTAATGAGTACTTTGTTATAGGTTTAGCATATTAAAAAGGGTTTAAAGGATTTGAAGAAACAAAGTGTTTGAAGTAATTAAGTTTGTTTTATGGATTGGGATTGGAAAGAGTTTGCTTGGGATCCATCTGGATTGGAAGAGTTGAAAAATGAAGGAGATTCTGTTGATTTGAGGCTTGGTGAAGGTTCTGATTCAATGGAAAAATCAGTTCAAGATATAGGAGTGGAAGATTCGAAAGGTGTGTCGTCGTTTTCAGGATCATCGAAAAGGTTGCGTTCGCAAAATGGATCGCAGAATATGATTTGCTCGGTTGATGGATGTGATGCTGATCTTAGTGATTGTAGAGAGTATCATAAGCGTCATAGGGTATGCGAAAAGCACTCGAAGACGCCGGTTGTTTTAGTTGGAGGTAAGCAGCAAAGGTTCTGCCAACAATGTAGCAGGTATATTAATTGAAGTTGCTTGTTTGGAGTCGGTAGTTTAATCAATTTTGTTGAAGTAAATAGACAAATTAGTCGTTGAAATTGTAGCATTCGTCAATTTTGACCGATTTTACAATTTCAGAGAAGTATTTGCCAATTCGTAAATGTTGTTGACTATTTACAATTTCAACAACCAATTTGTCTTTTCACTCATTTTGTTGCTTTAGATGTGTTGCGAGGTTGTATTGTAACACGCGATGGTGTCTTAATGATCATTTTACGACTATCTCTGAGGGGTTTGAACTCAGTCCCTTGAGATTACAAGATTGAATGAACTCTTATTGTGTTGAGGTCTCGTTGACGTGTTAATTTGATGTAGGTTTCATTCGCTTGCGGAGTTTGATGAGGTTAAGAGGAGTTGCCGGAAGCGTCTTGATGGACATAATAAGCGAAGGAGGAAACCTCAGCCACCTTCTCTTTTCATGGCTGCTGAGAAATTCATGTACAATTACAAAGGTTTGTGTGTGTTCCATCCAATGATTTTAGGATAGATGACTTTTTATTGTCGTTGTTGCTGCTGCTGCTGCTGCTGTTTAACATGATCTCGATTTTGTGACTGAAAGTTGAGACGAAAGAGGGAATTAGGAAAGAGATATTACTCTCTATGGAATTAAATATAAGCAAAAAGTACATGTATCTGGTCTAAATGTGAACTAGATACATGTATTTTTTTGCTTATATTTAAGTCGGGAGTAGATTTTTTTCTATATAAGCATGAAGAATTAGAGTATCTCTTGAAAGTTGTTTCAAATTTTTATTTTATTTATGATGAACTGAGTTCTAAGCTAAGCTTAATAATTAGCCATAGTTATTCGGGGACATTTGGATATACAACTTAATTAAACGCCGGTTCGTTCACTTTGTGAAAATGTTTTGTATTTTCATTTTCTAAATTTAGTGTTACGTTTACTTGCTAACAAAGATATTAGACACTTGAAATGAACAATTATATGCATATTTAGGAAACAATGAAAATGCCAAAATATTGGTTTCATTGTTTTCATAAATGCATCATCTCTAACAAGCTTTTCATCTTCTTTCCATCACAATTGTTCATTTTATAAGTCTCATATATTCTTATTAGCAAAGTTAAAATGAACACATTTTTTGAAATGAAAACAGAAAATGTTTTCACAACATAAACAACCCTTTATTTAGTGAGCTTTTATTGTATAAGTGTGTATGTTTAAGCTGATTCTACTATTGAAGAGAGAATGAGGATATAATTTAAGCTGATTCTACTATTGCATAGAGCATGAGTATATAATAAACTCTGCATAAAGCTAAATATAGTTTAAGACAATAAGTTTTTGTAGAAAAGCTTATGAAAATAAGCCATAAACAAGTATTCATGTCATAAGATAAGTGTAAATAATCTCTTCCAAAGGTTTGCTTAATCAAATTTCATGACAAAGGAAGTGATTAGAACTCAGTTCATCATAAATAAAATTTTGGTAATATTCCACCATGGAATTCCCTTCCGGAAAACGGATTCCCTGCGGTTTGGATATCCCCGCATTGACACAGTTAGTATATTCATGACCATTGGATTCCGATAAAACTTTTCACAAAGTTGATTTTGATCTTTTCGAAAATTCAAAACACTAATCTTGAAATTTAGACTGTCTGATATTGATCCAACAGTATCGGTGTGTATTCAGGGTCTCCCGACTGCAGGGAATCTTGATCTTCAATTGAGGGCAGGCTCAATCATATAGCTAATGATTATTCCTTACATTTACTTTTTTCGTGTCATTATTTATTATCTCGCGCAAGTACAATTACTATGAAGTTTAACATTCTTGTTTTTCTTACAACTTTAGGACCTAGAATCCTGCACTTTGGTAGCCCTCAGGCATATGTGAATGTGAATCCTATTGTGAGAAACATTTGGCCTGCCACTTCCATAACTGATGCTGAATCCGGTTACGATCATCACCGACTTTTGTATCGAATCGACAAACATAAACAGGATAAAGGACAACCTCATTGGCAAGAAATTCTCCCTAAATCTGGCGATGTTAACAAAGCTGCGACCGGAATTCCTATCGACCAACCTATTCGCGGTTCTGTTGATTCATCAGCAGGTGGAAAAGGCGGTAGGAAGGTCTCTTCTGATAGCAAGCCTGGATCTTTTGACTCGGGTTGTGCTCTCTATCTTCTGTCAACACTTCAAACACAAAGTTCAGAGTTGAGTTTGATGCAATCAAGCATCAACAACAGTCCAACAGAATCTTCGTCTGGAACAATGCATTTCGATGCGATGGATGAGTACTCCTTCTCAGGAAAGGCGAAAGATAAGCCTAATAATGGTTCAGTTTTTGTTCTAGATGGAAATACAACAAACCTTCATTGCAATGGGATGCTGCAAATGGGGCCTAATAGTTTGGTCGAAAATGAAAACTCGCTGACACTTCCATTTTTCTGGGAGTAACATGTAGCTGAGTGGTGTTAAGGTCTCATGGTACTCTTGGTCATTTGTTCGTTGTTGCGCTCCATGCTCCCCCTGACTCTCCAACACTGAGTTGTTGGGTCTTTGTTGCGAAATTTATCGAATTGTTCGTCTTCAAGACATTGTGTACTCTAATAATTAAACTTAGACTTGTTGAATTTTTTGGTAAGTGTATCTTGTTATTATTCAAATGATGTAGCGCCATTGATTTTATGTAATGTCGACTATTCAGATTGAAGGCGTGTTTGGTGTTTAACATGACACTGATGCGTGTAGTTTTATTCAAATGTTTCATTTTCTCAAACTATTATTGGCGTCGACATGCAAGTGTCAGTATTGTGGTGTGTACGGTATCATATATTTGTGCTTCATAATCAAATGTACTTTGTTACCATCAATTCAAATGTTGTGCTGAAAATTACTTTGTATAGTTCTAAAGTTGTTTCTTTAATTAAAGGTTTTTGGTTTTGTTGAGATTATAGATGTGGATTAATTAATAATAATACTAATAGTGAATAATTATATGATAGATAATCCCTCCTACCTAATAGGATAAGATTTGAAAGCTATAGATGTGGTTAATCCTGTCATTTAGCCATTAAGAAAATTAAGTGTTTAACAGTTGGTTTTGATAGAAATGTGTTTGAAGTTGATTTATTTAATATTTAGTTTTTGACTTAAGTAGGACTTCACCAAAGCTTGTTTGTTTGTTTTAGATTCTCTAAATCATTTTTATATAAATAATTAGGAGATTATTTTTTTATAGACTTTTAAAAAATGTATAAACCATAGTTGAAAAAACATTCAAGTGAAAAAAAAAAAAGAGGTTAAAAAATGTAGAGGAGAGTAAAACAGATTATCTAATTTCACACTAGAAGTGGTAGGGGACTTTTGGGGATACCAAGGTGGCAAATAGTTTCCACTTTAAGAAAGCTAGTGAACAGAACAGTGGCCATTGCGATTGTCATTGATGTGAGATGAAGAAAAGCATGTGTGTGTCACACACTGCTTTTGGATTTGGAAAATAATTCTTTGTCATCAATGTGACACTCAATCATGTTACTTTATTTTTTCAATCTACTTATAATAATTTTGATAAGACTTTTTTTAAATTTACATTTTAATCTCATATTTTCGTATTAGGGCGTGCGGAAATTTCTATGATGAAAGTAGTATTAGAATTTTTTTAACTGACTTATAAGAAAGAAGATCGACGCTTTGTTTAACGAATGTTCTGGTGTATCAATGGGTAAGAGGGAAATATGTGTGTAGACTTGAGTGAAGTTTTCTCATTTGTGGAACTGACAGTTAGGGGTTTCACTGTGGGACGAGCAACCCTCAAAGTTGCTTCAAGCAAAATGATCAAATATGAGAAAATGTCCTTTTATACCATTTGTATTTGACATTTTTTTACTCCTAGCACCAGAGACTGTAGACATTCTGATAAAAGTTTAAATGGTCATGCATAACAATGCTGTGTCTCCTAGGTATGTGGATATAGTTTTTCAAATGATTGGTTTTACTATATAGAAACATTTAGCGGCGCGACATATTGACTGCCTATCTTTTGTTCATGTGTAATTATTTTGTGTGTGTGTATATATATATATATATACACTTTTTTTAAAAAGTAAAATTTGATATATGGCAAGTCAACGTAGGTATAACTCAATTGACTAAGAGATTATGATATATAATTAAGGATTGGAGTTTTTAAAAATAAATTTAATTTGCTATCTTAAATATTAATATAAGAGAAAGTTGAGCAATAAAAATTAATATTGTATTCTCTCTGTTCCATTTTATAAGAGCTACTTTAACTGAATTGGACTATTATTTTATCTTGTTTTGACCATATTTTTTTAATAATATATATATAAACATTAGCATATAAGATCTTGTTTGATTTGTTTGGATGAGTATTTTCAAAATATTAAGTTTTTATAATTTTTACTAATAAAAAATTAAAGATATTAGTGATCAAAATTGTGCGTTGACATACGTGCAGTAGTCAAATTAGATCTTACATTTTAGGACAGATCGAGTATTTTGTATAAATTAAGATTCAAATTTTGTCTTTAACGAAAATTTGTTGGAAATAAATAAGTAATCAACTCTCTCTCTCTCTTTTTTACGATAAAATAGGAAATTAAAAAAATAAAAACATGAAAATAACTAAAAAGGGACAGTGTAGTCCCTACCAGCAAATTGCAATAAGTTGCTAACTTTTTTTTTGTGGGTGGAATAAGATACTAATAATGAGTCAAAAAGAAAAGCTAAATGAAGCTAACACACAAGCTGTCTAAATTTATTTACTCATTTGTATAATTGCATTATATATTTTATGTTTAGTATTCACTAATTGGTTCTCTTAAATGAAATCTTCGCACATAAAATTGCATGTTGGGAGAGATGAGATTACATCGGTTTATAACATTTTATTATAAATCTTGGCCATAAAATTTTATCATAAATAAATCAATTTGAAAATATAACATTTAAGTGAAATATTTATATATAGATTGTTCAAATAATAGGAGAAGGAGATACTGCATGTTTGGACAAGAACCAAAAGGTAACCATTGTCAGCAACAATATTTGTCAATTACTTAATTAATCAACTAATTAATTAGTTAATAATAGTTCTCGAAGAGGAAAGTGATGCTATGGCTAACTAAAAATATGGATTAACTTATACACATTGAATGCATACTATAGGAGAGAAAGAGATTATTTAACCATTTTCATTTGTCTTCGGTGTGGTCCTTCATTTGTTTCTTTCTTTGGAATAATAAATTTAGTAATTAGGTTATCCATCCAAATTAAATTAGTAATTAATAATGACAACTGAAAGAGAAATAAAGGAATTCTATATATCAACTCCATGCAAATTCCAATCAATTTCGTCATATAATATCCTAACATGGATTTATTAGCTAATTGATTTTTTCATATAGATATGGGTTGATAGAGAATAGAATTATAAAATCACAAAAAAAAAAAGAGAATAGAATTATAATAATCTTTTTTAGCTTATAAAAAAAAAGCTTATAAAAAAATAATAGTCTTTTTTACAAAATAACTATGCATATTTAAGTTGGTTTAATTACACTTTTGATCCCTTATCTTTATTTTAGGTTTCAAGTTGGTCCCTTATCTTTTAAAAGTTTCAAGTTGGTCCCTTATCTTTTTTTTAGGTTTCAAGTTGGTCCCTTCCGTCAATTTTTTTACTGTTACCGTTAATTATGGACACGTGTCACATGTTCAAGTGTGCCACGTGTCCAAATCAGTTTGCCACGTGTCCAAATTTAACGGAAATAGTTAAAAAATTGACGGAAGGTACCAACTTGAAACCTAAAATAAAGATAAGGGACCAACTTGAAACTTTTAAAAGATAAGGGACCAACTTGAAACCTAAAATAGAGATAAGGGACCAAAAGTGTAATTAAGCCTTTTAAGTTTGATCTTTTTTTTTTTTGTACACATTTAAGTTTGACCTTTATTTCATACTAGTGTAATACTCGTGCATACGCACGGGTCACAGCGTTACTGCGCTTTTTTAAATTGTCGAACGAATATTATATAGTGTGAAAGTAGTTCTGTTATAAAATTATTAACCATTGCAAATTTATTGTCTGATGTATAATAATAATAATAGTTATAATTGTAATATTTATATCTATCAATGAGAACTTATAGACTTATATGTGTAATAATTTGTCGATTTTATTTTATAAATTATTGTTAATAAAACCTCACCTTTTTTTTTTGTATTCACCACCAGTTTAATCTGGTCAAGGGTCAGTTCTGGCATCAAGTGGTTCCAGCCCCCTCCCGATCGCAGTTGTGGGGGATCGAACTGCGGTCCTCCCTACCAAGTTCAGCGCCAATCACCACTGAACCAACTAACGATTGGTTAATAAAACCTCACTTTTAATGGTACATAGGTTGCGGAGGTTTTGGTTGTTAATGGGTCACAAATTAATGATAATTATATTGGATGGTAATGACTTCTTAATTCTTGATGGTTGAATAAGCCTATAAATAACCTTCGGTCCTTAAGCTTGCTCTTATTCAACGGTTAAAGTTATTATGCATAAGCCTTTCTTTATGTACGGTGTATAAATACCTCAATTTTCTTAGCGCACCCCTCAAATTGCTACTAGCACAATTGGTAGTGAGAATAGATTGAACACGTATTTGAACCCCAGGGTACGTGGTTCGATTCCCACGAAAGGCAAAAACTCCACTAGAGGGGGGGGGGGGAGGCTTATGACTCAGTGTATTGGGGGTAGTTAGATGGTGTCATGCGCCAGATGGCCTTTCCGGTATTGTGGTGGAAGTGGATTAAAGAGTGTGTCGGGACGGCCTCAACATCTGTCCTTGTCAACGGCATGAGTTCTTCCTAGAGCGGGGGTTACGTCAAGGCGACCCATTGTCTCCTTTTTTGTTCTTACTGGCAGCCGAGGGCCTTAATGTGATGATGAGGCGCTTAGTTCAGCTGCAGCTTTTCACGGGTTACAGTATCGGTACGACTTTGTCTATTGATGTCTCTCATTTATAGTTCGCCGATGATACTTTACTGTTGGGCGTTAAGAGTAGGGCCAATATTCGTGCTCTACGCGAGATTCTTGTTTTGTTTGAGGCGGTATCTGGGTTAAAAGTGAACTTTCAGAAGAGTATGTTGGTAGGGGTAAATGTGGTTGAGACTTGGTTGGCTGAAGCGGCGCTTGTCTTGAGGTGCTCGGTGGGTAAGGTGTCATTCTTGTATTTTGGCCTACCCATTGGAAGTGACCCGCATCGTGTCTCGTTATGGGAACCAGTGGTGCAGAGTATTCACATCCGTTTAATGAGCTGGAAGAGCCGATTTTTGTCTTTTGGCGGTCGTCTGGTTCTACTTAAGTCTGTCCTGACTTCTTTGCCTGTCTATGCCCTTTCTTTCTTCAAAGCTCCGTCAGGCATAATCTCTTCCATTGAATTTATACTTAATAATTTCTTTTGGGGTGAGAGTGAGGACCGGAGAAAAATTTCTTGGATTCGATGGCGCGATGTGTGTCAGAGAGAGGAGTATGGCGGAGTAGGGGTCAGGCAGATGAGGGAATTCAATACCGCTCTGTCAGGGAAGTGGTTTTGGAGGTTGTTATTTGATAAAAAGGGGATATGGTACCAGGTGTTGGCGGCTCGATATGGAGAGGAGGCGGGGAGGGTGTTAGTAGGGAGCCACGTGGTTCCTCGTGGTGGAGGGAGATTGCTCGAATTCGAGATGGTGAGAATGAGGAAGGGGTGGAGGGGTGGTTTGTGAAGAGTATTGAGAGGCGTGTAGGCAATGGGGAGGAAACTTTTTTTTGGTTTGACCCAAGGCTAGGTGGTACGCCTCTAAGGATGCGGTTTCCGCGACTGTTTGACTTATCTCTTAATAGGTTGAGTACGGTTGTAGATATGAGTGAATTAGGGTGGGATGCTGGAGGAGCGGCGTGGTTGTGGCGTCGGCATTTGTGGGCTTGGGAGGAAGAGATGCTAGAGGAATATAGGACTTTACTTTCTAACATTGTCTTGCAGGAAAATCACTCAGATCAGTGGGTGTGGCGCCCGGACCCAGGGGGTGGCTATTCTGTTCGGGGCGCGTACGAGTTGCTCACATCTAGAGATGGTCAGGCAGTAGAGGCCACTACAGAGTTAATTTGGCACAAACAGGTACCCTTGAAGGTTTCTGTGGTGGCTTGGCGGTTACATCGAAACAGGTTGCCGACTAAAGATAACTTGGTCGGGCGGCATATCATCAATCAGGACTCTCACTTTTGCGTGGCTGGTTGCGGGGAGTGGAAACTGCTCATCATTTGTTTCTTTCTTGCCCGGTTTTTGCTCCCTTGTGGGGTGTGCTTAAAGCTTGGGTGGGCATAGCCTCAGTTGATCCGCTCCTCATACAAGATCATTTGCTTCAGTTTACGCACTCTACAGGAGGCTCTCGTGCTCGCCGTTCTTTTTTGTAGCTTTTGTAGTTATGTAGCATTTGGGTGATGTGGCATAAGCGAAATGCTCGACTTTTTAAGGCCAAAGAATCAACAATCCATCAGATATTAGACAAGGTCAAAGCTCATTCACTCTGGTGGATGAAAGCCTATAGTGTAAACCTCGATGTAAATTCTCATATGTGGTGGTCGAACCCGTTTGCTTGTTTGGGCATTGGCTGACCAGTGTGTTTGGTGTTGTAAATAATTGAAGTTCTGTTTGGCACGCCTTGTGCTGAACATGACTTGTTTTAATGAAATTCATTTTTGCTTGTTCAAAAAAAAAAAATTTTTGGGTCTATTTTATGTTAATCTTTATTTAATTCTTTGGGAAAATTAGAAGATGCACCATCATTAACCTGCGCTAAAACAAAACTGTCTTTATGTGACCTAAGCAAGTCTCCATTGACACATTCTCTCTCATTGAATTGAAAAAGTGTTGTGACTTTTGTTTTTTTTTTTTAAAATGTAATTATGACTTTTCTTTCCTAGGCATATATATTCTTTGTCAAGTGTGTAATCCCAAAAAAAAAAAAAAATTGTCAAGTGAGTAGTCATATCTATGCGGATTAGATGTGATTCAAATGAAAAAAAACTAGCAGAAATGCAATCGAGTTTTTGTGTTTCAACGCAGGTAGCTCAAATGACATTTTATAAAAAAAAGTGTCATTTTTGTAAAAATAATATTAATAAAAACATAAAAATTAGTTCATTAATTTTATCTCAACGGATAGAAATACTGAAATTGTTAGTGTCGGACGTTAAGGAGTTCTGATCAGAATTGAAAAGTGACATTATGCGGTTTCTCTCGGAGTTTCATAGGAATGAAAAACTGACTAAAGGTATAAACTCTACATTTATAGCCCTTATTCCTAAGGTTGACAACCCCCAAAGATTAAATGATTTTCGACCTATCTCTTTAGTGGGTTCCCTGTATAAGATATTGGCAAAGGTCCTAGCAAATAGACTTCGGCAGGTAGTTCGAAGTGTTGTCTCTGAGGTTCAGTCAGCGTTTGTGGTGGCGCGTCAAATTCTTGATGGGATTATGATAGCGAATGAGATTGTTGATGATGCCCGCAGACACCGCAAGGAACTTGTCTTATTCAAAGCTGATTTCGAAAAGGCTTATGACTCGGTGGATTGGGGGTACTTAGATGATGTCATGCGCCAGATGGCCTTTCCGGTATTGTGGCGAAAGTGGATTAAAGAGTGTGTCGGGACGGCCTCAGCATCTGTCCTTGTCAACGGCAGCCCCACGGATGAGTTCTTCCTAGAGCGGGGGTTACGTCAAGGCTACCCATTGTCTCCTTTTTTGTTCTTACAGGCAGTCGAGGGCCCTAATGTGATGATGAGGCACTTAGTTCAGCTGCAGCTTTTCACGGGTTACAGTATCGGTACGACTTCGTCTATTGATGTCTCTCATTTACAGTTTGCCGATGATACTTTACTGTTGGGTGTTAAGAGTTGGGCCAATATACGTTCTCTACGCGGGATTCTTGTTTTGTTTGAGGCGGTGTCTGGGTTAAAAGTGAACTTTCAGAAGAGTATGTTGGTAGGGGTAAATGTGGTTGAGACATGGTTGGCCGAAGCGGCGCTTGTCTTGGGGTGCTCGGTGGGTAAGGTGTCATTCTTGTATCTTGGCCTACCCATTGGAGGTGACCCGCATCGTGTCTCATTCTGGGAACCATTGGTGCAGAGTATTCGCATTCGTTTAATGAGCTGGAAGAGCTGGTTTTTGTCTTTTGGCGGTCGTCTCGTTTTACTTAAGTCTGTCCTGACTTCCTTGCCTGTCTATGCCCTTTCTTTCTTCAAAGCTCTGCCAGGTATAATCTCTTCCATTGAATCTTTACTTAATAATTTCTTTTGGGGTGGGAGTGAGGACTGGATAAATATTTCTTGGATTCAATGGCGCGATGTGTGTCAGAGAGAGGAGTATGGCGGATGAGGTAATTCAATACCGCTCTGTTAGGGAAGTGGTTTTGGAGGTTGTTAGTTGATAAAAGGGGTTGTGGTACCAGGTGTTGGCGGCTCGATATGGAGAGGAGGCGGGGAGGGTGTTAGTAGGGGGCCACGTGGTTCCTCGTGGTGGAGGGAGATTGCTCGAATTCGAGATGGTGAGAATGAGGAAGGGGTGGAAGGATGGTTTGTGAAGAGTATTGAGAGGCAGGTAGGCAATGGGGAGGAAACGTTTTTTTGGTTTGACCCATGGCTAGGTGGTAAGCCTCTGAGGATGCGGTTTCCGCGACTGTTTGACTTATCTCTTAATAGGTTGAGTACGGTTGCAGATATGAGTGAATTATGGTGGGGTGCTGGAGGAGCGGCGTGGTTGTGGCGTCGGCATTTGTGGGCTTGGGAGGATGAGATGCTAGAGGAGTGTAGGACTTTACTTTCTAACATTTTCTTGCAGGAAAATCACTCAGATTAGTGGGTGTGGCGCCCGGACCCATGGGGTGGCTATTCTGTTCTGGGCGCGTACGAGTTGCTCACATCTAGAGATGGTCAGGCAGTAGAGGCCACTACAGAGTTAATTTGGCACAGGTACCCTTGAAGGTTTCTGTGGTGGCTTGGCGGATACTTCGAAACAGGTTGCTGACTAAAGATAACTTGGTCGGGTGGCATATCATCAATCAAGACTCTCACTTTTGCATGACTGGCTGCAGGGGAGTGGAAACTGCGCATCATTTGTTTTTTTCTTCCCCGGTTTTTGCTCCCTTGTGGGGTGTGCTTAAAGCTTGGGTGGGCATAGCCTCAGTTGATCCGCTCCTCATACAGGATCATTTGCTTCAGTTTACGCACTCTGCAGGAGGCTCTCGTGCTCGCCGTTCTTTTTTGCAGCTTTTGTGGTTATGTAGCATTTGAGTGATGTGGCATGAGCGAAATGCTCGACTTTTTAAGGCAAAAGAATCAACAATCCATCAGATGTTAGACAAGGTCAAATCTCATTCACTCTGGTGGATGAAAGCCTATAATGTAAACCTCGGTGTAAATTCTCATATGTGGTGGTCGAACCCGTTTGCTTGTTTGGGTATTGACTGACCAGTGTCTTTGGTGTTGTAAATAATTGAAGTTATGTTTGGCACGCCTTGTGCTGAACATGACTCGTTTTAATGAAATTCATTTTTGCTTGTTCAAAAAAAAAAAATTTTTTTGGGTGTATTTTATATCAATATTTATTTAATTCTTTGGGAAAATTAGAAGATGCACCATCATTAACCTGTGCTAAAATAAAACTGTCTTTATGTGACATAAGCAAGTCTCCATTGACACATTCTCTCTCCATTGAATTGAAACTCTCTTCACTCTCCAATGAATTGTAACTTTGCATGAAAAAGTGTTGTGACTTTTGTTTTTTTTTTTTATTTTAAAAATAATGTAATCATGACTTTTCTTTTAACAAAAATACTTATATTTTCTTGTACACGCTATATCTCTACCCATTAAAATAAGTTCACATGGACTTGCACGTGATGACTTATGGTCATAGCATAGTATTTGAGGCAAATTCAGGGCGAATTTAGGAGTTTTTGTTAAGTTTTAAGTCAAAATAAAGGAGGAAAAGTATATGATTGAAGAGATGACTTGTGGGTGAAGAAAGAAGGATGTATTCAGGGTATTTGGCGCCCTGGCGCAAGGATATTGCGCGTTGGCGCAGCCTGCTCCAGTAAATGCAGTGGTTCTGCTGAGGCCTGGCGCCCTGGCGCAATAGTTCTGCGCCCCGGCGCGAGTTATGGCTGATGATTCTGTTTTCTTCTTGTTTTGCCTGCGCCCTGGCGCAATTGTGCTGCGCCCCGGCGCGAGAGGAAGCTGTTTGATTCTGTTTTCCAGCCTTTTAGCCTGCGCCTTGGCGCGATACTGCTGCGCCTTGGCGCAGATCTGTTACAGTCCTGGCGCGTAGGCGCAGCAGACATGTCCTATATAAGGGAAAGTGATATTTTGGATCGGGGTTCGGCAGTTTGTGACTAATTTGAAGGCTTTGGAGCTGCATTGGTCCTGGATCCAAGAAGATTGAAGATTGAAGCTTCTTCCACACCTTGATCATGAATTCTTTGATTCATCTCCATGTAATCTTTGTCTTTACTATGGATTTCTAAATAATTAGATTGGATTCTTAGGGAATTATCATGCTATTAGTTTGATCTATGCGAGTTGAATCAGTATTGTATGAATCATGATTAAATTTCAATCAATTTTCCTTTGTGTTTAATGCTTTACATAATTAGGCCAATTATGTGATTGATCGAATAGATTTGTTTTATCATGAGAGTGAAAATGAATCTAGGAAATAGGGAAAATTGAACAATTACTATCATTTTAGAGATATTAGATTAGTAATTGGGATAATTGGATTATGTTTGAAAAACCTCATTAAATCACCACTCATCTAAGAGATTAGAGAGTGGAGATGGAATGAGAGGATCATATTACCAAGAACTTGGATATGATCAGTTTTGGTTAATTCATCTTGAAATGAGATTGTGTATTCATCTTTATGAAATTCAATTCGCCAAACTAAGTGCACCGATATGCACCGAAGGAATCCAATCGCCGCAAAACTTGCTTTCTAAGTCTTTTTAGCGAATTTTCATACCTCAAAACCCCCCCAATACATATTACAAAAATGAAGTTTAGCATAAATAGCCTAGTCGATTGATTACCACAATCCTCGTGGTTCGACATCCCGTTTTTAATACTATAACTTGATCGTGCACTTGCGATAGAAATAAATCATCAAGTTTTTGGCGCCGTTGCCGGGGATTGTTGAGTAATCAACAAGGCAATAGGCTAGTGCTACAATTCAGTTTTTTTTTAGTTTGTTCATTTGATATTCAAAACAGAAAAATCTATTTCTCAATTGTTTCTATTATTTTTGTGTGGAATAGGTGCTTTTGATTGTGTGCTTGTGATTGTGTATGCTAGGTACAAGTTCTTCCGGATTGCTATTTGATCCGGAGATTGAAAAGACAGCGCGAGCCAATCGCAAAGCGGTAAGACAAGCAAAGGAAGCATCAAGGCTTCTAGCTAGTGCAAGTCAAGACTATCAAGAGAGCCAATCAAACACCGACCAAGAGCCAATTGATATGGCGGCAGAGGAAAACAACATTCCGGTTCCACCACCAAGGAGAACCCTTGGTGACTATGGTCAAAGAAACAATGGAGGAATTGCAAATTTGGGGTTCCAACCGGTAAATCCTGTCACATTTGACATTAAGAACACCGTGATCAACGCATTAAAGGAGGACCAATATTCAGGGGCGGAGTCTCAATGCCCCAACCTTCATCTAAGTCATTTCTACGATGCGTGTGATTATACGGATCCACCCGGGATATCGGAATCCGACAAGAGGTTGAGACTATTCAAGTTTTCTCTTACGGGTCGAGCCAAGGATTGGCTCGACACCATCCCTACGGGTACTATCGCCACTTGGCAAGATCTTGAAAGGAAATTCAAAGACCGATACTTCCCAATTCACAAATTTTTAGAGAGAAGGTCGGAGATTATGAATTTTGAGCAAGGTGACTCGGAGACACTTTATGATGCTTGGGAACGTTTTAAATTGTGCTTGAAAAAGTGTCCTGACCATGGAATAGACGAAATGCAACAAATGCAATACTTTACCCAAGGGCTAAGGCCACAAACTCGTATGTTACTTGATGCTTCAGCCGGTGGTTCATTGAAGAACAAGGACGAAGTTGAGGCTAAGGAGTTAGTGGAGACAATGGCACAAAATGAGTATCGTGCCCAAAACGATCGGGGAGCCAAGAAGAAGGCCGGGATACTTGAGCTTGACACCAACAATGCCATCTTAGCTCAAATGAAACTAATGTCAAAAGAGATGGAAGAGTTGAAGAAAGCTAGCTCAAGAGGATCTCAAGCTAGTGTGAACCAATTCGAAGAGGTAAAGTGTGATTTTTGCCGAGGCGGTCATGAGAATGGCAAGTGTTTCCCGGAAGGCTCCGAGCAGGCCAAGTACTTAGCTAATTTCAGAAAAAGTTATCCTAATAATCAAGGCTACGGTTGGGGAAATCAAGGTCAAAATTCAAACTCGAATCCTCCGGCTAGGAAACCATCTCCTATGGAAGAATCAATCAACAAATTCATCCATGTCACACAAGAGAGCATAGGTGAGTTAAAAACTTCACAACTCACTATGCAAAAGCACAACGACGCGTCAATTAAAAATTTAGAGACCCAAATGGGACAATTGTCGCGTCAATTTTCTGAACTTATGTCTCAAGGAACTTTTGGGGGGAACACCAAAGATAATCCCCGGAATGAGCAATGCAAGACAATTACATTGAGGAACCGGGAGGTACCGTCTCCACAAGTGGAAGTGAGTCATAAGAGGAAAGAGAAGAAGAAAGTGCAAGAGGGTGAAGTGGAAAAAGAAGAGTTGAGTGAAAATAAAAATGAGAGTGGAGTTGAAAAGTTCAAGGAGAGCAAGGTGGAAGAATCGGGAGAAAGCGATAATGAGGGTGAAGTCGAAAAATTGAGGGAGAAAAAAGTGAGGAGTGAAGAGAAAAATATGGAGAAAGAACAAGAGGCTAGGCAAGAAAAAGAAAAAGGAAAAGGGAAGGAATCATCAGCACGCTTATCTATTATACATTTGGAATAACTTATATTTAATTTAATATTTGCTTTTTCTTTTAACAAAAATACTTTAAAAGGTTAAAGATCTAATTTTTAATTGACAAAAAAATATCTAATTATCTTATTGTTCAGGAGTTAATACACATGAGGTAAAAACACATTTGAACTTTAAGGGACCCAACTCAATTAGACTCAATTAGATTAGACTCATTTGTCACTGTCTCATTTTCGGATCTGCAGCAAGCTTTCTTTTTCCTTCCTACATCAACATTTCTCTTCCTTACCTTACCTTACCTTCAAGGTTCTCTTTCATACCTTATGGTGTTTATGTTTTCTTGTGAATGTGAATGTTTTCTTGTTTGTTATGCTTTAGAAAACAGTATAACAAGAAGAAAAAAAAACTATTCTTTGTTGTTTGCTGTGCTGATTTTGTTCCACTTGCGATAACAGATTCTGTTTGCATTTGTTTTTCTGTTTTACTGTGAGTTAACTGATAGGTTGTTGTTAATGTACTTATTGTGCATGCTAGTGCAAATTAATAAAATTTCTTTTAATGATAAAAAAAACTTTTTTCCTGAAAAACTAAACAAAGAGTTTAAAAAAGTTGTTCCTGAAAAGAGTTTAAAGAGTTTTTTTTAAAAGAGTTTAAAGCTCAATTTTCAAGAGTTCCTGAAAAGAGCTTATTTGTTTGATTGTTTAGTGGAGTTGTTTTTTCTGAAAAGAGTTTTTAGAAATTGATTTTCAAAACAATATTTGAGAACTAAAAAACTAAAACGCATTCAAAGAAGCCCTAAGTTTTTTTGTTTTTTTTTTGGTAATGGGGTGATATCTATTTTGGTTGCTTGTTTTTTCTTTTATTTTCCAATAAAACTTCTTTTGTTGACTGCAGGAAAGAATTTGCATCCGTGTACAACAATGTCTAATTTGGGTAAGCATATTTCATTTACATATATTTACTTTACTTAATTTATACTGATTTTTTGACTTGTAAAGAACGAGCACAAGCGCTTATGACAGAGGCAAAAGAGAATTATCTAAAAGGAAAGCCAGAGGAAAAAGAAAGAATGCCGGATTGCATAAAGAAAATAGCAGAAGCGATCGAATTACTAGAAGTTGAAGTGGAAGTAAGAAAAATTGTTTGTTTAATTATATTAGACTCTAACCCCTGCGATGCATGGAAGTGGAAGTGGAAACAAAGAAGAAAATAAAAAACAAAGAAACAATGAGGCACACTACCATCAAATTAAGCCAATCAAGGGCACCACCACGAGAACAAGAAAACCCCTCAGGAAGAGAGAGACAAAGATCAACCACACGAAAAACAAAACAACAAGAGAGCCTCCAATCCCCCTGGCCCAACGAGACCCAACATGACACCCTAACAAACTCTATCGGTTCCAACATAAAATAGGGTGGACACTCCACTCATAAAAGGAACAGGGAGGGTCAGAGTTTTTACCTAGAAACCACTTCCAAGATAAAAGTTTCACCCTATCTACCAAACACTCGACAGAAAAGGCTCCTTCCGAAAAGAGTATGTCATTTCAAGATTTCCAGATAGTCCACACAATAGTATGCCAAATTAATTTTATTTTCTCATGTTTCCGTATGCATCTCAAATAATATAAACTAATTTGAATGTCCCGTTGTGAACGCCATCATAAAGCGAATCAAGTTAAGCATCATACCAAATTTTATACCGGAGCTTTCAAGACCTGTGACATATATAAAATTTAGTTTTTGCCTAAGACCATACTTAATTTAATTTTCTCATGTTTAGGTGTGCATGTCAAATAATATAAACTAATCACGCGCCACAAAGTAGTGTTGACGCATATTAAAAATATAATATCGGATAATGGCAATTCTTTAATCAAACAATGAATAAATGATTTTGATTGAGGAAGATGCAAAATGATGAATCAACCCCACAATTAATCAATACTTCAACCCCACAACAAATGCATAACTTTTAAGTGCTAGGTAGAAGTTTTTTTTTTTATAAGCAAAGATTGAATTATAAGGAGTAGAAGGTACTCAACCCTTACAATTCAAGAAGCAATGCCTTAAATACATTGGAAGCAGGCTATAGGGTTACTACACCAATCAAAAAAAGCTAAATTAGCATTTCTTCCTAATCGGGCTACAAACCAAAACCATGAAATATAAACAATTTTATCCACTATAGAAGGTATATTAACACATTCACCTCTAAACAATATGTTATTTCGCATATGCCAAATGCTCCATGTCATTGCCAACCGAATGATATGACAAAATTGCTTGTGTATATTACCTTTTGCTAATTTACCAAACATAGAAAAGTGTTGTTGAACCTGTAAAGATGAATTAAAACTTGCTTTCATCCACAATAGAATATGTTGTCAAATTTTAGCAGATATGCAACACTTAATATATACATGATTAGTATCCTCTTCCTCTTTGAAACATAAAACACAACACATTCCGTGGTTGTTAGTAATGATACCTTCGTGAAACCTCCCAAGTTGATAGTTTTTCAAGCAATAACCTCCACCCGAAAATGCTAACTTTCGATGTGACAATTATTCTTCCAAAGACTCCTTAGCGTTGTTGTTGTAATAATATCTATGTCCTCCAACGCGTACCTATTTTACAGCGGCAAATACGCGGATTTTACTGAGAATAAACCAGTTGTGTTTGGATACCATTTGCGCAAATCACTGTTGCTGCTGTTAGGACGAATCTGCTGCAACAGTTCTGCTTCTGTTTCGGCCTTAGTATCACTGAGTTCGTCGGTCCACTTCAAGTTCCACATCTAAGTGTCGTTATCCCAAGATCCCATAGCTGAAATAGTACCATTTTGCTGTCCAGATTTGCTGATTAGAGTCGGAAACATGATGCGAAGAGATGACGTTCTTAACCATTTTTCTTTCCAAAATCTTATCTCTTTTCCATTGCTAAGAACATTGCTATAATGTTATTTCCAAACCAGCCCCCTTCATCCTTGCTTCCTACTCCATTTCAAGCCACCAATTTGAAGCATGTTTAAGGTCATTCCGCCCTTCACCACACACGAAGTTATCCACTAACGAACCATATCTAAAAATTAATAACAGATGATATGAGGCTGCTTTGTTGGTTAAACACCTCAACTTCCATTTACACAAAAGTGCAGAGTTGAAGTGCTCTAAGTTTTTAATACTCAAACCTCCCTTTTCCTTTGGTTAGCATACGCTGTAACAGCCCCTGGACCCCATCTTGGCGATCCCGGAGTTGCCACCTCACGATTCTCTAGTGGAGTTTTTGCCTTTGTGGGAATCGAACCACGTACCATGGGGTTTAAATACGTGATCAATTCATTCTCATTACTAATTGTGCTAGAGGGTTTAGGGTTATGGCTAGGGTAGATGGAGTTGGATGAATAGAGACATGTGGAGAGAGTTGATGGAGAGTCGGATGGAGAGAGATGGATTGAGAGAGATTGATGGAGAGAGACGGATGGAGAGAGTTGCATGGGGAGAGATTGATGGAGAAAGATGGATGGAGAGACGTTGATGGAGAGAGGTTGATGGGATATAAACGGATGGAGAGAGTTTAGAGTTATGGTTAAGGTTAGGGTTAGGGGGTTTATGGTTATGGTTACGGTTAAAGGTTTTAGTAGTTAGGGTTAGAAGGTTAAGGTAGGATTAGGATTAAGGTTAGAGAGTTTAGGGTTATAGGGTTAGAGTTAGAGGGTTTAGGGTTATGTTTATGGTTTAGGGTTAGGGTTAGAGATTTTAGGGTCAGGGTTATGGTTAGATAGAGTGATACAGATGGAGAGGGTTTGATGGAGAGAGGCGGATGGAGGGTGATTGATGGAGAGAGGTTGATGGGATAAAGACGGATGGAGAGAGTTGGATGGAGAGACGGATGAAGAGAGCTGAGAGTTATGGTTAATGTTAGGGTTAGAGGGTATAGGGTTATCGTTATGGTTAGACGGTTTTGTAGTTAGGGTTAGAAGGTTAAGGTAGGATTATGGTTAGGGTTAGAGAGTTTATGATTAAAGGGTTAGAGCTAGAGGGTTTTCGGATCTATTGCGACACAGAAGTGATGCGCTCAACGTACCCTTTCTAAAATCTGAAATATTTTAAAACATTTTATGGGTTAGGTTTTAGGGTTATGATTAGGGTTAAAGGGTTTAGGGTTATGATTAGTGTTATGGTTAGATGGTTTAGGGTTATGGGTAGGGTTAGGGTTAGAGAGTATAAGGTTATAAGAGGGTTTAGCGTTATGATTAGGGTTAATGTTAGAGAGTATATCGTTAGGTTTTGTGTTAGGGTTACAGTTAGAGAGAGATCGACGCACGAATGTAGAGTGGTTGTTGATGGAGAGAATTGGATGCAGAGAAGAATGGAGAGAGGTTGATGGGATATAGATGGATGGAGGGAGTTGGATGGAGATAGTTTAGAGTTATGGCTAAGGTTAGGGTTGGGGGTTTGGGGTTATGTTTCGGGTTAAAGGATTTAGTTATTACGGTTAGAAGGTTAAGGTAGGATTAGGGTTAGGGTTAGGGTTAGAGAGTTTAGGGTTATAGGGTTAGAGGTAGAGGGGTTATGATTATGGTTAGGGTTTAGGTTTATGATTAGGGTTAGAGGGTTTAGGGTTATTATTAGGGTTAGGGTTAGAGGCTTTAGGGTTATGGTTAGGGTTTAGGGTATAAGGTTAGGAGAGGGTTTAGCGTTATGAAGATTAGGGTTAGGGTTATAGAGTATAGGGTTAGATTTTGGGTTAGGGTTACGGTTAGAGAGAGAGATATATAGACGGATGAAGAGAAGTTGATGGAGAGAATTGGATGGAAAGACAGATGGAGATAGGTTGATGGGATATAGACGGGTGGAGAGAGTTTAGAGTTATGGTTAGGGTTGGAGGGTTTAGTAGTTAGGGTTAAGGTTTAGGTTTATGATTAGGATTAGGGTTAATGGGTTTGGAGTGCAAATCTCTGAAACCATTCCCATGGCAAAATGGTTTTGGCGTGATTTAGGGGGCGCACTAGAAATTTGGGGGCGCGTGAGAAATTTGGGCAGTGCGTGAGAAATTTGTGGGGAGCAAGAGAAATTTTGAGGGTGCGCTAAACAATTTTCTCCTATTTATGCATGGTGCATAAAGCAAGGCTTATGAACCATAATCACTCCCTTATTCAACTATTCAGCAAATATAATTATATTGGGTGCTAATGGCTTCTTAATTCTTGATGGTAGAATAAGCCTATAAATAACCTTTGGTCCTTAAGCTTGGTCTTATTCAACTATTCAGAAAATATACACCATATATATAATAGATAGTAAGAGCTTGGAAGACTCAAAGAGTAGTGCATTCACAACACCATAGCAATGGCTATAGGTAATTATATTGTTTCAATTTTCTACATATTGTTTATTGATCTTGTTATTCTTTTTGTTATCAAGAACATATGATCAATTGAAATAATCTAACATTTGGTATCTGAGTGGAATTACCGTCTCTACCTTGTTAGTTCTTCAGTTTTCATTTTCGGTAATTTTGAAGATTTCATCTTGATTTAAGTTTAAGTTTAAAGCATTGTTATTGCAAAATAGAGCTCACTTCAAACTGTCACATTGACACAACACAACATGTGAAAAGGAAAAGGAAAATAAATAGCATAATATAAGTCATGTATTTATTTAAGGGTTTAATATGTTTTTGGTCCCTATAGTTTCGCAAAATTTCGTTTTTAGTCCCTGAAGATTTTTTTAGCACTTTTTAGTCCCTGAAGTTTGATCAGTTAGTGTTTTTAGTCCCTACTTTTCATTGAACTCATGCATATCATTCGAAATGTAAAATTTTTTCCCGCGGTCATGTTTGGTACATTATATGAATCTCTATTACAAAATTTTAAATTTTTTTAACAAGAGATGAATTAAATATGAATTTTTTAGTTTTTTGTACATAAAAATTCATAAAAAATTCATTTTATGTTAAAAAATTGTAAATTTTTATCGGAGATGTTCTTATAATATTATAAACATGAATACAAAAAATAATTCAAAAATACGAAAGTATACAAGAGTTTGATTAAAAGCAGGGACTAAAAACACTTACTGATGAAACTTTAGGGACTAAAAAGTGTGAAAAAAATCTTTAGGGACTAAAAACGAAATTCTGAAAAACTATAGGAACCAAAAATATATTTAACCCTTTATTTAATTGTGTTATTTGAACATTAAAATACCGATAATTTATAAAAGTTCTTGAAAGTGTAACTCAATGGTAAACGATTGGGATGTTGAAGGAGTTAAAAAGGAGGTCCAATCCCAAAATATGACAACCTATGAGACATCATATCTATTTATCTTTATCTCTCATACTTTTTACTTTTTAAAGTTTACCCATTTTAAAAAATACACAGAAAAAGCACTTAACACCATATTTGACAACAAAATTTTAATATTTGAACATCATTTCTCATATTTATTTAGGGTATGTTTGGCAACACTCAAAAACTGACTTATAGCTTATGTCTTATAACTTATAAGCTAAAAAATTTGTTTGATAACAATTTTTTTAGTAAGAGCTTATAGCTTATTTTTCAAAAGTCATTTCAATTAGCTTATGAGCTTATAGCTTATCATTTTTTTTCTTCCCCTTTTACCCTTATAATTTTAACAAAATTCCACTTTTATCCTAATAAAATTAAATCTTGATATAATACAATTTGAATGTGGCTATGGCGTGATGCAACATGCTAATAAACAAAGTTTTTTCTTTTCCTAGACTATATGAATTGTTGTTCTTTTTCTTACTAATAGTACATACGAATTGTTATTACGTCAATTTATAAAAAATTAAAAATATTTGTCGTAGCCTTTAGTCTATTTTTTAACAAAGTTGTATAACAAACTTGTATTGTTTGTTTAATTATAAATAATTATAACCTTATCTTTGCTACAAATAATTTATAAAAAAATAAAAATATTTGTTGTTGGCATCAGTCTATTGTATGACAAAATTTATTATTCCAAATATCTTAAATAATAATTACTAAATTCAAAATATATTAAATAATAATTTGGTATAAATTTTATTTGGAATTTTCTTTTTTTTGACAAAAATTTTATTGGGAATTATAAAAATTTCCTTTTATGTCTTTTGTATTTATCATCTAGTTGAACCGCTAATTTTACCAAACACATCAACTAGTTTATCAGCTATCAGTCATCAACCATAAGCTATAAGCTAGTTTATCTAGAAGTTAACATTTTCAAGAATACAAACTAGGATGGAGGAAAAACCATAATTTAATAATATTGTTAAAAATATACACTAATATAATGTTTTTTTCCCCAAGATTTATATTAGTAGACATTGATAAAGAATTCATTATAGTATATTAAAAAAAGAAAAAAAGAAATTTGTATCCATCAAAGACAAGAATAAAGAAACTGAAAAATTACTACACTAAACCACCCCCATCACTCCATCAGCCACATAAACATTAGTCCTTGTCCTTAGGAATGTCTTTTGGAGGAACCTTCGATTCCAGTTCCTTTGTAGCCTTCTCTATTTTCCTGAAAAAACCAATAAAAGAATATTAAAACCTATTTTTCTTCATATTTATTCACTTTATTTTTGAGTTATTATACGAAGTTTCTACTGCCGTAGCAGTGACTAATCTCCGTCTAAGAACATATGGAGCAAACAGGGTAAAATTCTCCTCTCCCAACCAAACTTTCTACATACGCGAGATCCATAAATCAAACCCACAAACTTACTTAAAGGACACAAGACCCTTACCACTTGGATCAATCAATTGATAGTATTCACTTGTTAATAATTCAAAATGGGAAAAGCAACTCTCTTATGTTCAAGTAATTCTCTTTTGATTTTTAGTCTTATCCTCTCCTTTATAAAACATCAATACATAGCCTAAATAAACAAAAAAGAGGTGTAACTACTTCAGCTCTTCTAACTTTATGATAACATAATTCATGCACCCCTTCCATCATTTATTCCCATTAAATATTGCAATTATTTAGTCAGTATTAGTGTATTACACTAAAATATGAGAATGATTTGTCAGCTGAACTGAAACACATTTTTGTCCCAACAATGAAGTGGTCCAAGTGGTAGGATCTTGGACCCCTTAAGCAAGTGGTCAAAGGTTCGATCCCTAACTCCTGCGTATGGAAAAAAAATCGGTTAGGAGAAGAAAACGCACCGTGTGCCCCACAGGTTTTCTGATCGATATTAGTCACCACTAAATGACAGTGGAAAATTCGTAACTATAACATGGTAACTAGATTAGTGATTATGTTAGTTTCCTAGAATCGAGCCCTGGACATCCTGTTTACATCTCCTTTGATGTCCCTTAACTCACCAACCAATCCTACCGACTTGGGGCAACAAGTTAATCATACAGCTGTAAACTTCTCTATACACAATAACTAGATGTAACCCCCCTTCCTCAGTTCTCCTAGATATGCTTCATGTTTTACCCCATAAAATAGCATTGGAATATGAACCGAAAGAATAATTGAAGTATCTGAATCTGAATATATAAATAACTTCAAATGAAAATGTAAAACATTCAAAATGCAGGATTGTGCAAATATTCTCACAGATGATAGCAACCAATCCGAAGTCATCAAATTATTATCTGAATAAGAATAGAAAATCCTTTTGAGTCTAAAATCCTGTTCCTGTCAACAATCCAACAACCAATTCAACAACTTTTAAGTATGTTTATTTAATGTTTGAAAGCGCAGTTGTAAATGTTTTGTTTCCCTTCCAAATCCAATCCATAACAAAAGGTTGTATGATCTATTGAGCTGGCACATTCTTGTATAATATTTTGAGAGTTCATTGCTAAATCTCTATCAGTTAATGATTAAGCACTTTAAGAGACACAAAAGCGGAGACTATTTCACAACAGTATTAGAAAGTTAAAAGAATCACCAACAACTGCAGTCTGCAGCTAACAAACACAGTAAGAGACACAAAAGCGCTTTCTTTTTATCCCCACAGTACATTTGAATAAATAAAATGGAAGACAATTCCACAAAAATATTGAAAAGCAAAAAAGAACTATCAAGACTGTTAAGTTGTAAGAGGAAATTTCATTACTTTCATACTCACGCAGACACCAACACCGACACTTAGACAACAAAAATAACTTAAGAAATTAGAAATAATTAAACGTAACTACATGTTGCAGTATTGTGTCGGTGTTGGACACTAGAGAAACCATCAAGGATTGGTGCTACATAGCTTTCATCCACTTCTTACTAAAACACTTTTTTTTGTTGGTTTGACGAGTTTATCATAAATAGTTTCCCAAAAGTAATCAGAAAGTTTGAAACATCTCTGAATACAATAATTAGAATTTAGAGGTATTATTGATAGGAACCCAAAATCAAACAAAATAGAAAATAATATTGTTGATCGGAAATAGATGTATTACAGAAGGAAAATCCACTGTAATCACAGAGCAAAAGCTCCTTAGAGAAGACATATCTCTCTCTTTGCCCAAACTACATGGTTTCCAACAAAATGATACTCAATAATACCTCCCCTTACTAACTGTCAACTTAATATAACTACCAATCCCCTCTATTTGACCCATAAATGTTGGTTTAAGGCCCAAACCTGATACATAACATAAACCCATTCCTCGGTTCTCCTTGTTATGCTTCAAGTTTCACAATGAAATAGTATTGGAATAAGAACTAAAGAAAGAACGGAAGGAAGTATGAGAATATATTAATAACTTCAAATGAAAATGTAAGACAGTCAAAATGCAGCATTGCACAAATAATTTCACAAAACATAACAAGCAATCTGGAGTCATCAAATCATTATCTGATAATATTCATAGATTATGGATGTTTTTCCTTGGGTAACTCAATGAATACATCATATGAAAAAGAGTAGAAAATCCTTTTGAGTCTAATCCTACTAACAACCCAGCAACCAATTCAACAACTATTTGTTAAATATTTAGAATGTTTATTTAATTTTTTGAACTAGCAGTTATATTTGTTTTGTTTTTGTTCTAGTCTTAGGAAAAAGTTGCACGATCCAGCACATTCTCCTACAAGATTATTGGACTCATTGCTAAACTCTATCAGTTAATGCGTATAAGATAAAAATATCCCCTGGACCATGGTATATGACGATAAATACAACGGGATACACTATTTCACATAATATTGAAAAGTTAAAGGAAGTAAATAAAAGGCAAGCCCAAATTTCATTATTTTCATCGTATGAAACACTGACATGGACATCGAACATGACACTGATATGTAGACACTGATAACAATTTAAGAAAATAGAAGTGGTAAAATGTAACTACATGAGTCGGTGTCGTGTTGGACCCTCTGGACACGCATTCAATCTGAAGTATCTGTAATACATAACTTTCATCTACTACTTTTTGCTATATTCATAATGATTTATTGTTAAAATAATACACTACACCATTTCTCACAGATAATGTTTCTGATCAGTAATAATACAGTACATCTACTTCTTGTTTAAACTTATATGCATTCCTCCGGTTCATTGTTCAGCCAATAACAGGAAGGGTCCCCAAGACCAGTTTTGTCAATTGCAGAAAATAGCGATTTGATATACACAACAGTGCTATCTATTACTACTGCTCTAACCGCTTTTTGAAAACATTTTGTACTTAATAATGTATCACAGAACTATAGAGGTTTGTTCAAATTCCGTTAGGATATTGCGCTGCTATAGCCACTAGTTAACAACACTTCCCAAAACAAAAGTTTATGCGTATAGTCCAAAATAACTTTAGCGACAGACCAATCACAAGATTAAGGGACCCTGCATCCCTTACATCGTTGCACTAAAATCCAAACTAAAAGTACAATATTTCAAAACCATTTTTCTCATGAAATCTCGCAAGGAAAATGCGGGGAGGGGGGGGCAGCACTTCAAATTTTCTCATTCATAATACACATATTTTAAGCTCTAATCACACGCACCAAAACAGAGTTTTTGGCATAAAAACAAGCTTGTCAAACAAGCAAACAGATGGTGAAAAATGGATTAAGATATGTAGCACTTCAAGTGTCTGGTGTCCAACATCGACAAATGTGGTTATATACAACCACTTCCATCTTTCAAATTATCACCAGCTTCTACGTTTTAGTGTCGTGTCCATATGGCATCAGTGATTAAGAATTCAGTTACAAACATTCTAGATATACAATTTCAGATAGCACGTCTAAAGTAAGTATATGTGGGTTCAATTTGGCAACATCAAATTTTGAGCTTATAAGCTCATATGACAAAATAAAGACTCGGTCGGTAACATTTTTCTCAGGAGTTTATACCTTATTTTTACTAGCTTATAGCTTATTTTGATAAGCTAATTCAATTAGCATACAAATTATAATTTTTTCTCTCAATTTTACTCCTGTGAAAACGAAAACATTATTTAAACATATATGGTTAATGTCATTTCATATTTATAAGTTAGTTCAACTGCGAATTTACCAACCACAAGAAATCCAATCAGTTATTTATCCGCTATAGGCTAACTTATAAACTATTCACTATTAGCTATAAGTTGATCCACCCTAAGCTACCTTATCAGTTATTAGCTATAGATTTGGATCCACTATCCCAAACCCCTTAATGTTCTAATCATAGTTAAAATTTGATTATCTCATTTTCACTTAATCAAAAAATTGAAAGAAGAAAAAAAAAAATCTAAACAAACGGAAAAGAAAAAATTGGAAAGGGAATGCTTACTTTGAAGAATTGGCGGTTTCTTCTTCAAGCCAATGGCGAATTTGTTTGACGTTGCGTTTGAATATGGATGCAGATTGCTTCACGTCACTCCTTAAGAGAAGAACCACGGCGCTTACACCGGCCACCGTTAGTACGAAATTCGTCAAACCCATAACTCCTCTTCGTACGCCGATTCACGAATAGGGGTTCCCTGCTCTGTCCACAATATGATTTTCTTTAATTTTTTGTTTTCACAAAGACAATATTGTTTTCCAATAATTTTTTTTTTTTTTTTTTTTTTTTTTATGAAATTTTTTTATGAAAATATTAATTTTACTACATTATTTGTAGTAAACATTTATTGGTAGGATTTTTTTCCACGTAGGTGGGTAGTTAAAAATTTCACTTTTATTCTAACTTTAATTCTTGTATATATAATGTAATGTCTGAGTTAAGTTTATGGAATAAACTAACTAATTAATTCATGGATAATGTTAACATACACTAAGGACACATATTAACTCAGTTGGTATAACATTGTATTATATATGTAGGGGATCGAAGTTCAAATCCCGATCATTCTACTTATCCACCTTAGCATGTGCTCCCAAGAGATATATTAATATGACCCTTAATTAATTGGACTCACTCAAATTGTTAATGAGTTCTTATAATAAAAAAAATAGTTAATGAGTTCTTCCTATGACAAATGTTTCGGAGAACTACTCTAAATCATCGAGGTCCCTTTTTAGAAATTAGAAGATTATTAAAAAAACTTACAATTTTAAATTGTCAATCAATAACAATATTCTATTTTGTCAAGTCATCCTCTCATACATCCACTCATTTATTGTTATGAAACACAATATTGATTTTACATTAACATTTTGTATTCATTAAAGTCTTAAGTTTGTAAAGGATTTGGATCATCTCTAATTTTCTCTACTTTTTCTTAATTTAATGGTTGAAAGAAACACGAGGAATAAAAATGAGAGAAAATCAACCCTTGGATTAAGAAAAAGGAGAGAAAACATGAGGGAAAATTGGAGAGGATCCAATCCCGTTTGTAAATGGTTCGTACAAATACGAGCGTTTATTATAATTGAAAGAAAAAAGAAATAAAGGCTTACATTTTTTATCGTCGATAGATAAATGAAATGATAAAATTATTATTAACTCACACACACAAATAGATGAATTAGTTTTTTTTTTTTTTTGGATAAGCAACTGGATGAATTGGTGTCTGACCTAACAATTTTGATTATTTTTACTAGTTGAGCTAAATCTATTGTTTGTTTTATATTGTATTTTATACTTGATATTCGTTTTGGTCATATGTCATTCTTTTGTCTTAGATGAAGTGGTAATTCACTGAAATTAAACTCACATAATTGTGAGATCACAAGTTCGAACCCAGATCAAAACGTTCCGCCTAACAATTTCGGCATTCTTTGCCAGTTGAGCTATGGCTTATGGGACGGCCATATGTCCTTCTATTTTAATTGTTTCAGTTCTTTTTCTTTTTTTTTATGATGTCTTTTATGTTATTTAAATGTTGAAAAATAATCCTTCTATTATCCAAAGTCTTTATCTATCATGTATATTTTTTTTTTGTTACATAGACAAAATGACAAAACCATTATAAATTACTCACACACACCAATGTGTAAGCCAGAGTTTGAATCTCGATCATAATATCTGATCTAACAATTTCGACAGGTAGGACTTGTGAACCTATCATGTAATACATTCCTCCTTTGTCGTTTGGTCACATTTAGGTTCTTTAATCGTATCAAAACATGCACAAGTTAATCCATTTTTTTTTTCATTCACAAATCGTAAGAACATCATGTTCAATCTCTTTTCATCATCTCCATTCTTAAATAAAAAATTAAAATCTTCAAAAGTGTCCACCGAAAATACACCTCCAAATTACTTCAAGTCTACATATATTGGAGGAGATTGTGCATGCATGAGTGGCACCTGATTTTTAGGGCTGCTTGTGATTTGGAGAATATGAAGAAAAACCAGAAAAGTTATATTTAGGGACTTTTTGGGTTTAGTAAGTGTAAGGTTTATTGGAATTTGAGATTTTTGAATTTTAATGAAAGTGAAGATATTCAAGCAATTTTGAGGGTTTATTTTGGAGGGGATCTTGAGTTTTAATTTAAGGAAGAAGATGATGAAGATGTTTATTTTTAACAATTTTTTTAAAGAATCAAGTAAGAACTTAAGTGATAAAATAAAGTTAAAAGACAAATATATCACAATTATATAAAGAGTTAGGATCCGTTTACATCAGGTATCAAATTAAAATATAACACCAAATATTAACCATTGATTTCTTGTAATCCAAAGGTTAATATATACTTGCTTAAAATATCATGTGTGTTTAATTCACCGAATCACTGTCAAAATCACTGCTCCTTTATTATTATTTTCCAAATATCAAGATTTCAGTCCTGCAGAGATTGTATAACCGATAGGAATCACACAACTTTGATCAATTGATATGATGATGAATTGATGGTGATTTTTCACAACCTAATTTGTAATTTTGGTTGAATATTTTTCTACAAATAATTAATTTCAATGGATTAATCCCTTCCTTTGAATTCATGTTTGCCGTCCACAACTATTTTGATTGAGTATTTTGTTCTTAGAAAAATTACAACCATTAAAAAGTTGTGAAAAAATCAATCGTGTTATTATTTTTTAAGAGATGAAACAAATCAATCTTTCTTTCATTCTTTTATTGTTCCACCATATTCTCCAAGATCTTCTAAAAAATTGAAGATTCAACCAAATATGAATTACTTTTTATTATGCAAATCGATATTGAAAAAGGATAAACACACCATGATCATACCTAAAGCTAGGTTTCATTGGGATTGAAGTTAAAAGATTGTCGGTTTGATCGGCGTTCAAGCAGGGAAGTAAAACTTGGAAACGTATTAGCAACAATAAAATAAAAACCTAGAACACATGAGTGTAAAGGGAGTCCACACAAGTTATCATGTTAGATAAAAATTAGCCATTAGATTAAAACTTTTAACGTATAGGATTTGGTGTCAAACTTTAAATTGACACGTGGTGTCAACCGATCCTAACTCTTATATAAATAATATAGAGAATCCCTAATATCATTTTATCTATAATATGTCGGCACTCTTTACCATCTTTATATTTCTACATTTATTTTACCAGATTTGACAACATAAGTCATCGATGCCTCGTTAAAATCTTCTCTTGCAAAATATGTGTTTAATTTCCATTTATAACCAATCCTTTTTTATGCAACTAAAACATTGAGTATTTGACCTTTGAAAATAGGACTAATTTTTAACATCTAAAAAAGATAAATGACTACAACAAATTAAAAAAATATCAAATCATTTGTTAAAGATAAAGACTAAAAATATATTTGAACAATCTTTTTATCGTTCAAGATTCTGTTGTATCTTTTCGAGCTAGCAAATCTGCACATGATTTGTGGTTTACTTTTTTCTAAAAAATATTTGAAAAAGGGAAAATTTTAATTAATAAGTGGCACTAATGTTTATTGTACAACTATCTCTTAGATAATTTGAATTCGTTACTATTGAGTTACAACCTCAATTATATGATTGTATCTTAGTTCTTCCCTACAAACAAAGCTATAATGCTGGCTTTGTTCTAAATCTAAACCAGAATTAACTGTCTTTGGCCTTGTAATTCAATGTGGTCAATTTCTCTTCTGATTTGTCACGGTGGAACAAAGGGATTATGTTCCTACAAAAGCATTATAATATTTAGAAATAGTTAAGCAATGGAACAATATGCACATATATACCTTATGACTTGTATTTCCTTCTCTTTTATAAGGAGTGGTGTCATTTCCCTTAGTTTTGACCCATGTCCAAGGTTTCTTCTTCTTCTTCTGGAACAAGTCTTCTATGCATACATGGGACAAGACATTTTTCTGTTGGGATACAACAATAACTCTATATATAATAGTATTTTACAACCAACTATCTTCGATATGATATTGGCACGACTCAATCAGACAAAAGAACTGAAATTTCAAGAACTTTAATTTGATTGAGCCAAGCCAACATCAAATAGGAGAGATGAGGTTCAAACTCTTCCTTTCCAACTCTTACTATAATAATTTCCTAATGCAAACAATCAATCATAAAATTAAATATTATACAATTATGAAATAAACATATATAAAGTCAAATAATGAAAAATAATATAAAACATATATAAAGAAATAGATAATAAAAGAGAGGAAACAAATGTTTTTTGCAGTGAAGAAGGGAATTGTTAAGAGTTATTGAGTTAAGGGTGCAAAGAACTTGGCTTATATAGGAAGAGTGACTAAAGCGGTTATATCATATAGGGAAAAATTCATAAGATCACATTTTTCAATTGGATCAAATTAACTGTTAAATGAACAGGACTTGTTTGTTGTTGGTAACTTTATCTTTCTTTGGTTATACCTAATGTAGGTGGAAAGACAACCACAAGGTCCCATTATTCCAAAATTGGTAAATTCAATTACAAATTTAGTAAACTATAATTATGACTAAAGGGTAAGACAATGTCATTATGGTGCTAAGTATATTAAAATTATGAAAATAATCATGAGTCTGTTATGATAAAAAAAAAATATAATCCGAGTTAAATAAGAAATGCAAGACTAAACTAATCAATAAAGGTCATATATGAAGACTAAATTAACTAATATAAAAGAGAATCTTTGGCATAGTATTTAAAAATCTTGTCAAGTATTTATGAAGAATTATGTTAATAACACACCATTTAACACACTCTTTTTAATGCACTCTTTTTAATTGGTTGAATTTCAAATGAGTCCTACTAAATTTATGTGGGGCTTACATGATTTAGTAGGATACATTTGAATTTCAATCAATTAAATAGAATGTGTTGGAAAGAGTGTGTTAGAAGATGTGTTGTTAGCACTCCTCACTTATGATTGAATGTAGGTGGAGAATAGAAAATTGTACTAATATTAAAGTTAGAGGAGTGTTATTTGTACAACAAATTTTGGGACAACTTTTTTTTCCTTTCATTTTTTGGGACAAAAATAATAAAGAAATAGAGGAGGAGAGAGAGTAAAAATACTATGAGAGTATGAGAGAGAATGTTGTCTCCAATGTTGTCCAAAAGTTGTTGTACAAATATCATTTCTCTAAAGTTATGGGTGAGCTGTAGTTTAGAGAGGAGGATAAGTTAAGGATACAAGCACCATAAATACAAGGTGTGTATCATACGAATGTTATTGATTTATTTTTTTTATTTTTTTGCATTGAACATACATTATATTTTTACTCTCTCTCACTTTATTGTTTTTGTGTTAAATGAAGAACGAATAAAATAATTGTACAAATTTAGTTAAAAAAGAAAAGATAGTCGTACAAATAACACAACTCTAATTTTATCACGTGTCCGCCGCTATCATATGGTAACAAATGTTATAATGAATATATGTTGTAATGAGGATAAAAAGTGGCCGGAAAATTTGCTTTAGTATTGACTTGGGTGTTGTGGAATAATAGAATCAATTGCAGGTGGAATGAGGAAAAAGAAACACGACTCAATCTAGGTGCAAAGACTTCGACTATGCGGAGTGAATGAGATGAAGTGCAACAATTACACACAAGCAATGGAGCTAGCTAGTGCACAACCACAACAACAACTACAGGTACAACAGTGGCAAAAACCTTCATATTGTTGGTACAAATGTGATTTTTGAGACCAGCAAAAAAATATAATGAATGCAACACATCGTTTACATATAGGAGTATTTGAATTTAGTTCCTTGATGTGAATATCAATAATGTATTGTCTTTATATTTATTCATACAAATTGAATTCATTTTGGTAGTCATTGTGGCATCATCATTGAATATTCTTATGACTCTTTTTCTTAACTTTATAATCATCTTCCTGCCGTGGTAACATGGGGAGTTAAAACTTTCCAATCAAATAATATTGGTGAACAATTTCAACAACATGATGAACATGAAAACAATATAATAGGGGAGCCCTCTCTCAAGTCCCATCTAATTCAGCTCAACCACTGAGATTAGTGCACACTGAAGTTTTAAGTCCTAGAGAATTGCCCTTATCACGTGGGCACCGTTTTATTATTTATTTTTGTTTTGAAGAAACAAAAATTTTATAAATCGGTAATGGATGAAGTACAAGTAGTATGAAATTTTTAGTAAAAAACATAGGGGTGGATCCAGACATGATATATTAGTGTGATTAAAAAAATTAGGTTCACAAATTTTATAGTTGAAAAAAAAATCTTTTTATGCTTGTAAATTAGTTGAAGAAATAGTTTTGTCTTTAGAAAGCACGAGAAAAAATAACAATGAACAAATAAATCAAATTTGTAGTTGTAGAGTTGAGAGTAGAAAGGAAAGTAAAATAATAAACTAGTATAATTTTAATATATATAATTGGGTAAATTCTAATATGGATCACTACATCAAGTGGTCTATGGTGGATCAGCCACGAATTAACATTATAACGAATACGAATTCTACAAAATCCGTCGTTGGATTGAAAGTTTATATCATATAGATCATCTATAGAAAAATTAAAAATCATTTGATATGTTATTGAGACACATCAAGATTAACAGTTTGTTAAATATCGGTCTCAATAATATATCAAATTATTTTAAAAATATTTATAGATGATGTATACCATATAAATTTTCAATCCAACAGTGAATTTTGTAAAATTCATATTCGGTGGATCACTTGTCCACCGTAGCATTAGCCATATAATTGACCGATTTATAACTTAAATGTTAATGCATCGAAGTTATATACTGTCCAAGCTAATTGACGAATTTATATTTATCAAAGCTAATCGACCAATTGAACTTATAAGATACTAAGTTAAAGAGTAAATAAACAAAAAATAAAAAAGAAATAAAATAGATAAAAGTAAAGAAGAACAACAACAAATGTGCTGTTTCGTCGAATTTGATTCTCTCCTTTATTTTTATTTTTTTGAGTCTCTTCTTCACTCGTTTGTCTCTATGTCTATCTTACTTTTCTTTTTTTTATTAATTTTTCTCTCTTTTTACACTTAAAATTTTGAAAGAGAGAGAATGATGCAAGGTGAGCATCCAACTTCCTGTTTCCTCCTCCTTTGTAGTTTCTTTTACTTTTATTTTATTTTTTATTATTATTATTATTATTATTATTATTATTATTATTATTATTAATTGTGATAAAAAAAATCAAATAAAAAAAGTCAAATGGACCTAGCGGAAGATTCATGGGTTTGGAAATATGACCCTAGCGGAAGATTCTCTGTTAGGTCGGCCTACTTGACTCTTACAGGTCTAGAGGTTGTTTCTGATCCTAATCCTCTTTTGTTGCGGGTTCGGAAGTCTTGAGCCCCGTCAAAAGTGATTGTTTTCTCTTGGCAATTACTTCAGGATAGAGTGGCGATCAGACAAAATCTTCTGAGACGTCGAGTTATTAAGGATATAAGCGATTTTTTTTGTGCTCTTTGTGGGGTTTTGGTCGAGTCAGTTGGTCATTTGTTCACTTCTTGTGACTCCATATTTCCCGTGTGGTATAAGCTTGCCAGGTGGTTAGGTTTTCAGTTTGTTTCCCCCAATAGTATTATAGGCATGTTCGAGGGGTTTTTAGGTTTTAGCGTGAATAGGAAGTTTAGGTTAGGTTGGATGTTAATTTGGCATGCTGCTGTGTGGTCCATTTGGAACTCTAGGAATGATCTAAGCTTTGCTAGAGGAACTGTGTCTGTCGATACTTTGGTTGAAAAGGTAAAACTTTCATCGTGGAAGTGGTTCTTGGCCAAAAACCCTGGTAACCCCTGCTCTTTCTATGAGTGGGAGGTACAACCTGTCATGTGCTAGAGTCGATAGAGATTGGTGGAGTGTGGTTTTGGGTGCTAGTTTGTCTCTATGATGTGGATGGTCTAGTCCTTGTACTTTTTCCATTGTCCTTACCTTTCACCGTTACTAGTTGTTGTGGTAATGGATTTGGGTGTGTGATGGTGGTGCTTCTGTTGTTTGTGTTTTTTAGGGGTTTTCTCTTCTTTTTGTTTTCTTCTTTTGTGGGTACTTCTAGTACTTCTCTTTGTTGGTTTTCTCCTCTTGTAATTTCTTATGTTGTGTTATTTTTTATTTATATATATATATTTGCCATTCAAAAAAAAATCAAAAAAAATCAAAAAAGCAACGAAACACTGACCAAACACAGCAAGCGCTGCCTCCTCCCATATTTTCAGCTTTTGATTTTTTAACTTTTTCCAAAACAAAGTTCAATCTTCACCAAATTAACACTCCAACTAAAAGTTTAGTAACTTCATTCCTCTTCTATCTCTACAAATTCATTTTTCCGCCAAACTATACAAGAATCCAAACTCATTTTTATTCATTGGTCACAAGAGTTCATCAACAAAATCTATAAACATAACGTAGGGATAGAGGCAAAAAACAGAAAAATACAATTTCAATAACCATCACCATTTCATAATCTTCATCATAACCACTCACAACCACATAACCACTACCATTCCATCAGATACCAGAACCAGATAACATAGAATCACCACAAAACTGAAGTAACAAGGTTTGTCACAAGAAAGGGGGGTTTGAATTGTGACCTTTTAAAATTTTAACTGCAAGTAAAGTTAATTGCAAACTTTGAACAATAAGATTGTTAGAATGTTCAGAGAATGTTCTCCACACAACAGAATAATAAATAACTTTAAGTAAGTGAGTTGTGTGTTAAGTGTTTGCTTAAAATAAAAGAGTAAGGAGAAGAAGGATTGAACACACGATCTTATCCTGGTTCACCCCTTAATAGTATGGGCTACTCCAGTCCCCACTTGAGTGAGATTATCCACTATAATCTAGACCAAGATTACAGTCCTTCCTTTGATCTAAACAAAGATCAAAATACTTCCAGCTTAACACAAGCTGATCTATCAAGGTATACTCAAACAATTATACCTAATTGACTTGAGTTACACTTTACAAAGATTATCAAGGTTTTTGGATCTAAGCTTAAGCACACCTAACCGGTTGTGAAGCTTATAAATTACACTCAAGATACTCACTGAAATTATAGATCCTAGATTTCTAGAGAGCTTGGAGTATGAGTGAAAAAGAAGAGCTTGATTGCTTGTAAGATAAAACAAGTATGAATGCTTTTGTGCTTGAAACTCTTACTCTTCATCTTGAACTAACGTGCTATTTATAGATGGAGATGTTCCCTTGTTGCTTGGACATCAAATAAGTCTGTTGTGAGTGTAGAGATAGCCGTTGCAAAAGAAACAAAACAGTCCAATAAGATTTGTACTTTTAGATGCTTCTGGAGACCATTCTTTTGGTGGTCTCTGACATTGGTACTGCAAAGATGGCAGAGATAATCGTTGTGCCAACTGTAATGAGTTGTTTCTGATGATATATAAGTTGTAAAGTATTTTCCCATGTGTGGAAATAAAACTAGGACAGCTTGCTTCTTCTAGAAGAAAATCTGGGAGACCATTCTCTCAGTTTCTGGAGACCATTCTCCAAACAAATGTGGATAAGATCAAGGAGCTAAAAGAGCTGTTGCAAGTTGTCTTGCAGCTGTTTATATGCAGAATAGAGTAGTAGAGATACTATTCATGTGTCCTTTGCAAGTACAAGCAAATAGTAAACCAAGGACATTTGTTATGGGAGAATGTAGCCACCCATCTCTTGCAAGTCTGATTTTGTTCAGCTACTATATATTAGCAAGTTGTTTGTACCTTGTTGTTGAGTTTCTATTGGTCTAGATTACTTCTTAATGATGTTCTTGGAGAACATAAAGTCTTTGACATAAAATGTAAGCTTGATAATCTTAAAGACCCTTCAAAGAGCATGTCCATGAACCAAAATTGATTCTTTGCCTTAAATGACTTATTTCTTCTATTTTGAATGCTTTAAATAAGTCATACATAAAGTGTATTCTTGTCTTGTTTCACGATGACATTTATAAGTGATTATTCATTGATCACGTGAACTTGAACATCAACTTGTGGTATGGTCTCAGACCATTCTCTTGAGCACATTTTTGCATGAAACATGTTTTAATTCTTTTCTTATGAGTGAAACCTAATGATATTAATCCATTGCATCTGTCTAATATTAAATCACTCAAAAACACTTGTTAGATCACAATATGATCAGAATCCAATTAAAAAATAATTAGAGAAGTTTGTTATCTTTAAAACATCAAAATAGGATTTTGTCTCAACAATCTCCCCCTTTTTGATGATGACAAACTCTTAATTAATTTTTAGATTGAGATTCTGATTAAACCAGATTAGTAAAAATACTTGTGATTTAATCAAAGAGCTCCCCCTCAATTTATGCATTCTTTATCAAAGCTTAAAAATTATGCATATGCAAATTGAGTAAGAATAAGATCATGCAATTTTGAATCATTCATTCATTAATCAATTCTCAGACCTGAGGATATCTCATAGATTATACAGGATTAATGACTTTGCAAAAGACAGATTCAATCATAATTATAGTTTAGAATAATGTGACATTTAAAGAGAAGTTCTAAAAACAAAATATAACTTCTCATCACTTCTCAGCAAATTCTAAACTTAGCAAAGAAAACGTAAGTACTTAAACATCATAAAATGTAAACAAGACAAATCACATCATAAAAACAGAATCTCTCCCCCTCAAAATAACAATCTCTTCTCCCCCTTTGTCGTCATCAAAAAGAACCGGGAGAATTACTGAGGGATAGTGGGTGAGGAATCATCAGAACTGGACATATTGTCAAATTTTGGAGCTTCAGGAGCTGGAGGTGGCACAACAGCAGGAGGTGGATTCACTCTCATTGCAGGGCAGAATTCATCAACTAGCCAAGTCCTAAAGGTAGAGAACTCAAGCTTCATGTGAGAATACATTGTATCCATAAGCTCATATATTTTGACCACGTGTTTCTTGGTCTGCAAGATATCAATCTCAACCTTTGATCTTTTCAAAGCTCTTGAATCAAAAGGAGGCAAAGTTTCAGAGTGCGCAACATTGGGGTTGGTGTAGGAGTTGGTGCAAAAAGAGCCAAGTGATGCAAAGTTTGATGGAAAAGATGGTAGAGATGGACCAGCATCAGTGAAGATTGGCTGGGGCATTTTTGGAAATTCTGGTGGAGGAGTTTTTATCAAATCTCTGAGAAATTCAGATGTGTGGAATGGATCAAAAGTTTTGTGAGGTGAAGTTGCAAAAAGTGGAGATGATGTGTTGACAGGATTGTCATAAATGGGATTTTCAAGAGTGGTGTTTTCAACAGTGGGATTTTCATTCAGCAAAACAGAAGTAAATTTGTTCAAGGATGAATGCAAATTTTCTGCAAAAACAGCATCAAATTCGAGAGAAACAAAAGTGGATTCAGAAACATTGGGATTACCTTCAGGCAAGATTTCTTTGCCTTTATCACAAGGTACTGAGGTAGGGAGAATGTTCTCCAAATGGTCTTCCTGAGTGGTGACTACTTCAGCTAGTAAATCCAGATTGGCATTTTGCTCAAAAATTTCTCTTTTTCTTTTCTGACCATGATCTTCAGAAGACACGTCTTCTGCTTTCTTCATCCTATCAATGTTTCTAGTTGTGAAAGTGGTGTATGTATTTTTGCTTTCCTCTCCTACAAAGCTCACTTTGAATTCTCTAAAAATCCTTGTTAAAAACATTCCATAGGGTAGAGTTACCTTTTTGTTCTCATTTTCAATGGTATTGATCATATGTTGAATGAGAACATATGGAAGATTGAGTTTGATTTGTTGAGACAAGTGATACATGATCATCATGTCATTATGGGTGACTTTGTCTTTGCTACCTTTTCTAGGAAAGATGGAATGAAGGCAGACATTGTGGATCATTTTGAATTCTTGTTTCAATTTTGAGGAGGGAGGATCTTTGGTTAAAGGAGTTCCAGGTTCAAAAATTTGCTTCATGAAGGAGGTTCTATCAACACAGAGTTTTGAAAACCAATTAATCCCGTATACTTTGTTTCCTTCAGTAGGAATTTCTAAGAGTTTTCCAAGTAACTCTTCAGTTATCCTAATCTTGATTCCCTTAAGATCAGATACAATTTGATCTTTTTCAGATAAAACAACAGCATTGAAATAAAAAGCAGAGATAAGGGATGGATAGTAAGTTTCTTTGATGTTGAACAGTTTTGTCCAACCAAGAGGAGTAGTGTATTTGGTTAGATCATGATCAGTGTTGATTAGATCATTGAAGTTAAAAACACGACCAGGAAGAACAGGTTTCCTTTTTGAGAATTTTTCAAAATTTTCCAAGCTATTTTGATTGATCAAAGGGACAGGTTTTTTGAGGTTTTTGACCAAAAAATCTTCCTCAGAGTTTTGTGAGGTTTTTGGTAGAGATTTTGAAGAACTAGGTCTTCGTGAATAGGTTCTGATATCTGGAGCAGATTTGGTGGGTGAAGAGTCAGAGAGAGTTTCTTCTGAATCTTCATCAGTGATTGTATAGACATTGGTGTCAATGGCAGGTTTTCTACCACCACCAGTCGCAATCCTATTTGATCTTCTAATCCTAGAAGAGTCAACAGATTTTGATTTCTTGGATTTTTTGGATATGAAAGAGGGTTTGGATTGTTGAGTTCTGTTCTCATCATGAGGAGGATGTTCAGTGTTTAGTGGTTGGATATCAAGAGGTTGACAAGTTATTGGAATGGTTCCAATATAGATTTGACCGATGGCAAGGGTTTTGACTGGAGATTGTCTTGCATGTTCAATCTCTACAGTACCATGAACAGTGTTGGACATGGCTTCAACATGATCAACAGTTTTGGTTTGAGCAGGAAGAGAGGAATTGACTACAAAGTCATCTTCATGATCAGATAATGATTTGAAAGAAGTTTCAGATGAGGATTTGTTACCTGAGTGGTTGATTGGAGACGGAGGAGATGGTGGTGAGGGAGATCGTTTAGGGGATTGAGAGGCTGAGGATGAGGCATTCTTGTCATGGAGAGTTTTTCTAGCAGCTTCCTTTACTCTAGCCATTGAGTAGATTTTTAGAAACAAAGAAGGTTTTTGGAAGATGAACAGTGTGAAGGGAAAGGTTTGTTTTGGTTTTTACGAAGAAGATGATGAGTTTTGGAAAGAGAGTGAGTGTGATTTATGTAGAGTGACTTGATAGAGTGTGTAGAGAATAGGAAAGGATAGGATTAGGTAGCTAGTACTCATTGAATAGTGTATGGAGTGTACTTAGGAAAACTAAACAATTAAATTATTCCAAAGAGAGAGAGAGTGTCAGCGAGAGAGAGAAGAGGAGTGATTTAGGAAGAGGAAGAGTTTTCAATTTGTTTGTTTAACATAATTTTAAGTAAAACACAAAACACATGATAACTAAATATATGAACATTTTATGTTCCCTCTTAGGAGCAGAGAGAGAGAACATTCTCTTGATGGTCTCTGAGCATAATATTTTGCTCAACAATGTCTAGTTGGGATTTTTGATAATTTTCAATTGTTCTTTTATAAAGTTAAAACGATCCTCAACTAAAGGTTTTGTAAAAATATCAGCTAATTGATATTCAGTATCAACAAATAATAATTCAACATCTTTTTTGCAAACATGATCACGAATGAAATGATGCTTAATTTCTATATGCTTTGATCTAGAATGTTGAATGGGATTCTTTGATAAATTTATAGCACTTGTATTATCACAGAGAATTTTAATATTTGTGTACCTTAGAGAAAAATCTTCAAGTTGATTTTTGATCCATATCACTTGAGAACAACAGTTTGCAGCTGACACATATTCTGCTTCAGTTGTTGAGAGTGCTATGGTATTTTGCTTTCTACAACACCAACTTACAAGAGCTTCACCAAGAAATTGACAAGCACCACTTGTGCTTTTTCTTTCAAGTTTATCACCAGCATAATCAGCATCACAATAGGCTTTTAGGTCAAAATGTGTTCCCTTTTTGTACCAAAGACCAACATCTGGTGTTCCTACTAAATATCTGAAGATTCTTTTGACTGCTGTAAGATGAGATTCTCTTGGAGAGGTTTGAAATCTTGCACAAAGACCTACTGAGAAGACAATGTCTGGTCTGCTTGCAGTTAAGTATAGGAGTGATCCAATCATTCCTCTATATTCCTTTTCAGACACATTTTTACCACTTTCATCTTTATCTAAATTTGTTGAAGGATGCATTGGAGTGGTCATAATTTTTGCTTCATTCATGTTATATTTTTTGAGAAGATCTTTGATATATTTTTCTTGACTAATAAAGATTCCTTTTTCTTGTTGCTTGATTTGTAATCCAAGAAAGAATCTAAGTTCTCCCATCATGCTCATCTCAAATTCACTTTGCATTAACTTTGAAAAATCTTCACACATTTGTTCATTAGTGGCACCAAATATGATATCATCAACATATACTTGAACTATCAAGAGATTTTGATTATTTGTTTTTCTAAAAAGTGTTGTATCAATTTTTCCTCTAGAAAAACCATTTTCAAGTAAAAAGGTGCTCAATCTTTCATACCAAGCTCTTGGAGCTTGTTTTAGTCCATAAAGTGCTTTGGTGAGTTTAAACACATGATTAGGTTTATGTTCATCTTTAAAACCAGGAGGTTGATGTACATAAACTTCTTCATTTAAAAAACCATTTAAAAAGGCACTTTTGACATCCATTTGAAAAAGTTTAAAACATTTATGTGATGCATATGCAAGCAATATTCTTATAGCTTCTAACCTTGCCACTGGTGCAAATGTTTCATCATAGTCTATACCTTCTTGTTGGTTGTATCCTTGAGCCACAAGTCTTGCTTTGTTTCGAGTTACCTTGCCATCTTCATCCATTTTATTTCTAAAAACCCATCTGGTTCCAATGATAGAATGGTCTTGTGGCATTGGTACTAGTTTCCAAACTTCATTTCTTTCAAATTGGGAAAGTTCTTCTTTCATGGCTATAATCCATGATTTATCAATGATAGCTTCTTCAATGGATTTTGGTTCAATTTGAGAGATCATTGCTAAATTATTTTCATCAACTTGAAATGATCTTCTGGTTCTTATACCATCAGTGGTGTCTCCTATGATCTGATCTTGAGGATGATAATCCACTAATCTCCAAGATTTTGGAGGCTCTTGAGAAGGTGGTGAATCTTCTATTTCTTTTTCTTTTGATGAGTTTTCCTCTTCTTCCTCATCTTTTTCTTTTGTTAAGGTCATATCCTCAAATTCATCAAATTTTACATGCATGCTTTCTTCTAAATTTTTTGAAGTTAGATTGTAAACTCTAAAAGCTTTGGAGGTTAGAGAGTATCCTAGGAAAATTCCTTTATCTGATTTGGAATCAAACTTTCCTAAATTGTCTTTGATGCTAGCTTTTTCATTGTTTCCAAAAGTAACTAATCCTCCATCCTTTTTCTCAAGAGATAGAAAGCTATGTCTATCTCCAGTCATATGTCTTGAGCATCCACTGTCCAAGTACCAAGGCTTTCTCTTGATTGTCAATAAACATTCCTGTATTTGGTTTAAGTAAGTGTTTTGGTACCCAGATAGCTTTGGGTCCTTGAGAGTTAGATTTCTTATAACATATCTTCTTATGAATGTAAGATGATCTTTTATGATTTTGAAAATTTCCATGGAGATCATTCTGAGACTGTTCTCTTGCATAAGTAGATTTTCTTTTAAAACAAAAATTTCTACTATGACCATTTTTATGACAGAAGGTACAAAGTAATTTTTTTGTTTGTTGTTCCTGTTTAGGAGCAAAAAGGTTTTTATAGAGTTTTTGATTTTGATACGTTTTAAAACCTATTCCATTATTGTTCCTAAACCTTAATTGAGATCCTACAATATTTTCAAAGGTTTCTGTGGATGTAACAAACTTTGATATATCTTTTTCTAGAGCAGACACACTTTGTTTTAGGCTAAGATTTTCTTTTTGAACAATAGATTCATCTTTAGGTGTTTCCTTCTGAGTTGATTGTTTAAGAAGTTCTCTCAAAGCCATGACTTCAGATTGATATTGGTCTCTTTCTTTAGTTATTTTAGTAAGCATATCATTTAGTTGATCATTTTTTTGAGTTATGATCTGAGCATCATATAAAAGATTATCAAAAAGATGTTCAGTTTTTATACATGATGTACAAGGTTCAAGAGTTACCTCATTAGTTTCTGATTCAGCCATTAGACACACATTTGCTTCTTCATCTTCTGGTAATTCTTCTAGATCATCCCATGTAGCCATCATAGATTTTTTGAAAGGTGGTTTTCTTTGTCTTTGCTTAGGACACTCATTTTTGTAGTGTCCAGTTTGATTGCAACCATAGCATGTGACTTGACTTAAATCTGTTTCAGGATTTCTTTTTGCTGGGAATGCTTTCTTGATTTGATTTCTTCTCATCATTAGCTTTTGAATTCTTCTTGAGAGAAATGCCAGCTCTTCTTCATCATCTTGTTGAATAGTATCTCCTTCAGTATAGAATGTGTCTATCTTTGATTTCTCATCTGTTTGTGATTCTAGAGCAATCATCTTTTTCTTTGCTGGTTTCTTTTCTTGAAGAATTGCTTCGTGTGCTTTTAGAGATCCAACCAGATCTTCTAGATCCATTTTATGAAGATCTTTTGCCACAGTTATTGCAGTTACTATATGTTTCCATTCTTCTGGTAAACATCTAAGTAACTTTCTTATCCTCTCATGTGAAGAGTATTTCTTTCCAAGTGAGTTTAACTCATTTATAATGACTGTGAATCTACCATACATTTGATCTATGGTTTCATTTTCATTCATTTCAAATAGCTCAAATTTTCTTACCCCTAAATCAATTCTTGTTTCCTTTATATGACTGGTTCCTTCATGATGAGTTTGCAGAGTGTTCCAAATTTCCTTGGCCGTCTTGCACTCCATGATCCTGTCATATTCTTCCCTGCACAAAGCACTTTTAAGAAATAATTTAGCTTTAGTGTTTAGAAGCACCCTGTCAGATTCTTGAGTTGTCCATTCGAGCTGTGGTTTTGGTGTGAATGAATCTTTGACAAGTGGAGTGTATTCTCCAACTTCAACAACTGCCCACATGTTGTTATCTTGGGATCTTAGGAACAATTCCATTTTATCTTTCCAGTAATAATAATTATCTCCTTCAAAGAGAGGAGGTCTAGTTGATGAGCTTCCTTCAGAGATAAATTTTGCAGGTTTTGACATTACTTCCTTCCTGAATCTTTTCCTCAAGCACTTGTTAAATGCTTAGATTTTAGAGCCAGTGCTCTGATACCAATTGAAGTAACAAGGTTTGTCACAAGAAAGGGGGGTTTGAATTGTGACCTTTTAAAATTTTAACTGCAAGTAAAGTTAATTGCAAACTTTGAACAATAAGATTGTTAGAATGTTCAGAGAATGTTCTCCACACAACAGAATAATAAATAACTTTAAGTAAGTGAGTTGTGTGTTAAGTGTTTGCTTAAAATAAAAGAGTAAGGAGAAGAAGGATTGAACACACGATCTTATCCTGGTTCACCCCTTAATAGTATGGGCTACTCCAGTCCCCACTTGAGTGAGATTATCCACTATAATCTAGACCAAGATTACAGTCCTTCCTTTGATCTAAACAAAGATCAAAATACTTCCAGCTTAACACAAGCTGATCTATCAAGGTATACTCAAACAATTATACCTAATTGACTTGAGTTACACTTTACAAAGATTATCAAGGTTTTTGGATCTAAGCTTAAGCACACCTAACCGGTTGTGAAGCTTATAAATTACACTCAAGATACTCACTGAAATTATAGATCCTAGATTTCTAGAGAGCTTGGAGTATGAGTGAAAAAGAAGAGCTTGATTGCTTGTAAGATAAAACAAGTATGAATGCTTTTGTGCTTGAAACTCTTACTCTTCATCTTGAACTAACGTGCTATTTATAGATGGAGATGTTCCCTTGTTGCTTGGACATCAAATAAGTCTGTTGTGAGTGTAGAGATAGCCGTTGCAAAAGAAACAAAACAGTCCAATAAGATTTGTACTTTTAGATGCTTCTGGAGACCATTCTTTTGGTGGTCTCTGACATTGGTACTGCAAAGATGGCAGAGATAATCGTTGTGCCAACTGTAATGAGTTGTTTCTGATGATATATAAGTTGTAAAGTATTTTCCCATGTGTGGAAATAAAACTAGGACAGCTTGCTTCTTCTAGAAGAAAATCTGGGAGACCATTCTCTCAGTTTCTGGAGACCATTCTCCAAACAAATGTGGATAAGATCAAGGAGCTAAAAGAGCTGTTGCAAGTTGTCTTGCAGCTGTTTATATGCAGAATAGAGTAGTAGAGATACTATTCATGTGTCCTTTGCAAGTACAAGCAAATAGTAAACCAAGGACATTTGTTATGGGAGAATGTAGCCACCCATCTCTTGCAAGTCTGATTTTGTTCAGCTACTATATATTAGCAAGTTGTTTGTACCTTGTTGTTGAGTTTCTATTGGTCTAGATTACTTCTTAATGATGTTCTTGGAGAACATAAAGTCTTTGACATAAAATGTAAGCTTGATAATCTTAAAGACCCTTCAAAGAGCATGTCCATGAACCAAAATTGATTCTTTGCCTTAAATGACTTATTTCTTCTATTTTGAATGCTTTAAATAAGTCATACATAAAGTGTATTCTTGTCTTGTTTCACGATGACATTTATAAGTGATTATTCATTGATCACGTGAACTTGAACATCAACTTGTGGTATGGTCTCAGACCATTCTCTTGAGCACATTTTTGCATGAAACATGTTTTAATTCTTTTCTTATGAGTGAAACCTAATGATATTAATCCATTGCATCTGTCTAATATTAAATCACTCAAAAACACTTGTTAGATCACAATATGATCAGAATCCAATTAAAAAATAATTAGAGAAGTTTGTTATCTTTAAAACATCAAAATAGGATTTTGTCTCAACAAAAACATCACCACCAACTTTCATTCATCTTCGAAAACCTTACCTTGATTATCTTAAGCACTAGTAATTCAAAATCACATTAATTAAGCACTAGTAATTCAAAATCAATCATTTGATAATTCTTGCATTTGTAATTACATTTGATTATCTTATGTACAATTACGTCTGTACTTTCTATAGGTTTTGTATTGGAATTATTAATACTTTGATTGGGTAATAAGAAATATTCAATTGTGAACTTCTCGTTTAAAATTGTTATACTATTTGATAACATAGCTTTAGTCTTGTTCATCTTAGCTATCGTGTATTCGATCCAATAGTAATTATGCATTAGTTCATGTTTTATTAAAAAATTCTATTTTTTTTTTTGGGAGATACTCTTATAATGGTGACTTCTACAGTGAGGGTTCTATTAATTCTCTCATTGATGAGGTAGGAAAAATTTACCGTTTGATATATCCAATGGTCTAGATTTAATAGAAATAAAACTAGAACATTTGTATAATTATCCACATAATATTACCCTCAAGCCTCAACCCAACCTTCCGTTTCAATTAAACATGGCCGAACACGGTTTTTGTTTTGTTTTTCTTTCTTGTGTCTACACTAACCAAACAAACATCAAACATGGTAGATTTGGAAATGGAAAAAAATTATTCTTACATTAAACACAACCCTGTAAAATTTGTAGGAGAAAAAGACATCAAACACACACCTATAAAATTCAAAGTTATAAAATGGGTGCTTTTTTTTCTTCCATGTTTTTGTCAGCAATTTCATTTACAGGTGCTTAAATATTGAAATTTATTGGGGGCTCGTGCACATCATCCTCAATAATAGGGAAAACAAAAGTGAAATGAAGAAATAGTAGTCTTATGTTGTTTGTCACTTAACTATCATTACCGAGGCACTAAATCTTAACTTCATATGGTCGAAAAAGATCATTTTGAGGGTAATCAGTAGTTATGTGCTGGTTGTGGATAGAGTAATGAGAGAAAAAAAGTGCAGGCAATGGAAAGAAAGAGTGATATCTGCCAAAGGAGAAGAGAAAGAAATTGGAAGTGTGGGGATGAATTATTAGATCCGGTAGTCTTATTTAATCTAACGGTGAAAGTGAGTATTTCACCGGTGATGGACTTAAATGAGCCCTCACCCTACAATCCACCCTCTTATAATATTCTAAACATTTCTAGTAATTGAGTGATATAATAACATAGTATTGCCACGAGCATTTTCAAAGAGTCACTCAAAATAAACGAAAAAATATAGCATGGTTAATTAGTGAACACAATGATACCCATGTACTCCAATTAAACTTCAAGATACCTAATAATTTACCTTGATTATTTGGAATTTTGGAAATGGTTATTTACATGCTCTTAATATTTCTTAATAAAAAAATTGTATGCATGGTATTTATTCAAAAAAAAGTATACACATAATGTTTTTATATCATCGATAAGAATTTAAAAAAAAAAACGGAGTAGGTAAAATTATTAATAATGATAACACTGATGATATTTTTACAACTATAATAGATTGGATTTAGAGTTAGAAATTCAAACTCTTAATGTTAAGTAGACATATTATTAATATTAATAATAATAATAATAATACTTACTATTTGCTTAAGGGTGCAAAGTTGCTTACCACTTACATTAATTTATTGTTGGTTTAATTGGAAATACTCTAATCAAAAGTTTTTTCTCTATTTTAATAAATTAAAAACATTTAGGTATGAATGTAAGGTAAACGATAAACATATCAACTTGGGGGACTTAGACCTAACCCAGCTAGCGTTCACACAAAAACACGTAGGACAAAAAGATATACCAACTTCTAGTTAATCCTGATAGACAAAATAGAAGTCCTAGTTAATCCTGATACTCTCTCCATCCATTAAGACCCATACACCCATAATTTCTATTAAAAAAAAAATTAAATTTATAATAAATTAAAATTATCCTCCAAAGTAATGACATGTGTTAATTCTTGTCTTTCTTGATTAAATTCTTTCTTACAAAATAACAATGTTTTTTTTTTTTTTAAGTTTCCTATATATTTAGGGATGGAGGGAGTAGTTTGATATCCATTATAATATTCAAATCCAACCCAACCCATGTAGAGTAGTCCCTCCGTCCCATAACATAAACAAAAAAATTAATTTACACTTATTAAGAAAAGTAAAATGTGATAGTTTGAAGTATGATTTTTTGTGTTTTTCTTGGAATAAGCTTCATTGGAAGATGTATAAAGAAGAGAAAGAGTAAATTTTAAAAGAATAAATAAAAGTAAAACTTGAAAATGGTAAAAGTTGATTTTTTTTCTTTATAATTTGTAACAAAAAAAATAGTTTTTTTTGCTATGAAGTATATATATGTTTACCTAAAACAAGATTTCCCGCTCGATACGGTTACAATAGAAGTTGGAGTCTCGCTCAATCCAATCAAACACGAGTTCTTTGTTGAATTGGTTTTGAATTTTATTATTAATTATTACTAATCCAATCAAACACAACGTCGGGTGCTGCGATTGGTTTTGAGTCTCGCTCGCTCCAATTACTCGTCTGCTTTCTCGTGTGTATTACAGTAAGTTCTTTGTTAAATTGGTTTTGATTTTTATATTAATTATTACTAAATAAATTGAATTTTTATTCATAGGTTAGATTAGGTTAGAAGAAATATGAAGTCTTTTACAGATCTGGGCTTATCTTCTGAATTGGTGAAAGCTTGTGAAACAAATCTGTGTTGGTATGACCCGACGAAGATTCAAAGAGAAGTGATTCCCCTTGCGCTACAAGGTTAGGTTAGATTAGATATATAATCTCTCATTTTGAAACTCAAATTATTCTATTGAATGAATGAATTATTATTAATTATATTGATTGAATTTCCCAGGAAAAAATGATGTGTTTGCAATTTCCCCACCGCGTACCGGTAAAGTTGGGGCTTTTGTTCTTCCAATATTGCATGCCCTCTTAGAAACCGGACCGAACCTAGACACTTTCTTTGCTTGTGTGCTAACTACTTCAAGGTATATGTACTTGGATTATTAGATACCCGATCATAATCATATTTATTTAACTAACTAACTAACCTTTTTCTTAAACTATAGGCTCCTTGTTAGTCAAATTAATACTTGCTTTATTATTCTAGGATCTCAATTTGGTGTCAAGAGTGCTATGGTGAGTTCTAATACTTTTTTCTTATTATCATATTCATATGCTGCTGTTTGTTACTAACACAATCTATTTTGATTACTATCATTGCCTTTTCCGATGACTAGCTTCATGAATCGTGCAACAAGGAATTTCAAGCCAACCAGATTTCAAAGCAACCTCATATTATTGTAAGTGTTACTGCTTACTTACTCTTGAAAAATTTAATTTCAATTTACTACTGCTTCTAATTTATTATTATTTCTTACTCTTCAAGGTTGCGACCACTAAACAACTCTTTAATAACCTAAGAGAAAACCAAGGATTTTCTCTTGCTCTTGGTAGATTAAAATACCTGGTATGATTTGATTTCTCTGTTGTGTTCTATGAAGCACAAACACCGGACACAACACGGACACTGACACATCGACATTGATAATAATTTGAGAAAATAACATAATTCAGTGTAATCATAAGTGTCGTGTCAATGTCCGACACCAAACACGCCTAATCTGAGAGGTGTCCGTGCTTCATAAATTGCGTTGCATCGTTTTTACATATTTAATAAATCTTGTGTTTAGTTTGACTGCTCTGCATTTTGAACAGGTTATAGATGATGCACACCTGGTGTTGAATACTCCCTTTGAACAAGAACTATTTGAGATTTTAGCAAGGACTCGTAGTGAGCGGTCAACATTTCTTTTTTCACCTACATTCACAGAGAGGGTAAATATATTCTAGTACATTTTCTATGCAACGCTTATATACTGTAGTAGTTTATTTATCTTCACATTTACAGTTGTAATAATAGGGATAATTGGACTCCTGTGATTTCAGGTGCATACAATCCAAAGTGCATGTTTAAGGAATCCAGTGAAGGTACAAATATTATATTCATAAGGAAAATTACACTCTCCCCCCTCAATGTATTTTACCCATATGTACACTGATGTTATTCACAATTTGTTTATTCTGTATAGATTGACATATCTTCACAATATTCTATTGTGGACACTCTGCAGCATCAACGCTACCCTCCGAACGTGGGACGTAAGGTTTATCTTCTCCCTTGTCCAATTTTTTTTTGAATTTCTTACTATTGGATTCTTAACCCAACAGAGGCTGTTTAAAGGCAATTTCATACTACTCTTGTTGACGGGAAAATATGCCTAATTCTTAACATAATAACTTTTTTTAGTGCCCTGCTTCAAACGAAATCATTCGATGAATGGATGCTCAATTCTGATATACATGTTAGAAGAGGACAAATTAGAATAAGATTTGTTTGATATTAAAACTAGTAGAAATACAATAGATTTAGCAAAGTAGAAGTATTTTATTTAGCTTAATACTGAATGTGATTTTGGTTTATGGTGTTTGATGCACAAGAAACAACACTCAGTTTATTAAGTAAATGTTTGTATTATAACATTCAAGAAACTATTATTATTCAGGCTTGCACTGATTGTGTTAATCAATTGCATGCTTCTTGCATAGGTTTGCTACCTTGCATACACTCTCACTGAAAGGACTGGAAGAACATCAGTGGTATTCACTAAGACTTGTGGTACCTCGCTTCGTCTGGCTTTGATTCTTAAGAAGCTTGGTTTCAGAGCCATCCCGGTTATTATTTATATGAGTCAGGTAACTGTACCATAGGTCCTGTATTATAATTGTAATTTCTTCTAAACTGCCAACAAGAAATATGCCTAATTCTTAACATAATAACTTTTTTTTATAGGCAAAGAAACTTGAATCCTTGAATGCGTTCAAGACCGGGGAGTGCAATATTCTCCTCTGTAGTGAGACATCTTGTAGGGGACTAGATATTCCAGCAGTAGATACGGTGATTAACTACGACATGCCTGTGCATACAAACGTAAGATGTGCTATATAATGCTTGTATACTTTTCTTGATGTGTTTTAGTATATTCCTGACCGTGTGATCTACAGGATTATATGTACCGCGTGGGGACTACTCATGCTAATGCTGTCATTTCCTTTGTGATGTCATTTGAATTGAAACGAATCAAGACGATAGAGAGACTTATAGGTGAGGAGTGTATGCTCTCTGCCTTTGCTTTGCCATTTTAAAGAACAAAAGTGTCGGTAAATAATTGGTACAAGTATTTTTTTCAGGCAATCAGATACCAGTGTATCCTGCACCATACGAGGATGTTATGCGTTTGGAAAGCCGTGTTAGTGAGGCTGAAAATTTTGCAGAAAAGGTACATTTATGCATCGAGCATAATTATGTTTTGGGATCGTGGCAAGTTGCAATTGTGGCGCCCTTGCCGATTTGTTCTAATTGGTATAACCGTATAAGTAATGTTTCCGACAACAAGATACCGAGTTTTCAAAAAAAAAAAAAAAAAAGGAAAGAAAGGAATGTATGAAAAGATGCATAAATTGTGATTATATTATTATTCGATATATTAATAAATTACGAGGAGTGATTTGAAATTGGTCTTTTCTAATCTGATTTAACTTAATTATTACATTTCTAAATACGTAACTGTTTGTATTTTATTTGTGTAGGAAATGGAAGAATTCGGTTGGAAGAGCGGAGGTTACTTAGAACAGGAGGATGTACTACACTGACTATGTTTATTTATCTTTAAGTCTTGTAAAATTGCTCTCTTCAAGTTTATTTATCTTCAAGTTTGCAGTTGTAGTAATAAGGAAAATTGCTCTCTTATGATTTCAGGTCGATAAGATTCCACGTTTTCCTCAATGAATCATGTGAAGGTACTTTAACAGCCCCATTTCTATCTTATTAATAGTAACTAAGTTTGGTTTACTAATTAACACTTAACCATAGTTAGGCATATTAGGTTTTTAGGCATAACTCTTGAAATCAAATAAATTAATCAACTGAAAATAGCCTTTACATGATGAATTGACTTGAATTGGTGAAATTTGATATCAATAGGTGTGTATGTATGGTAAAATGTGTAAAGATTCTGTAAAATTATGCAGGTCGCGAGTTTGTATCGGTTCAAACATGTTTTGCATCGGTGCAACGTTTCCTCAAAATTCCATATTTCACATTCTGAGTCTATGAACCAGTGCATGAGTAATGAGCCGGTGCATAAATTCTAGACGACGTTTTTATAAAACTGGAAACGAATGCATTGGTGCATTCCACAAATGAATCAATTCAAACAAGGTCTGGACAGGTTTTGAACCGGTGCAAGGGATTCTGAACCGATGCATATAGAACATTGTTTTCTTAAAAACTGGGTTATGTGAATCGGTGCATACACTTCTGAACCGGTACAAAACTGACACTTTGGTAAAAATTCTTGGTTTATATACATACCAGCACAAGCAAATGTTTTATAGCCTTATCTAATGATTAAATTTCACCAATACCGGTCTCTATTCATGTATTAAAATCATTTAAGTCAAGATTAGTTCAGAATCTAGGTAATAGTACGATACCCCAGAAAGGGAATAAATGGGTAGGATAACAAACTTCTAGAGCCATTATTAAGAGTATGGCAGATACTTGATCAGTTTTATCAAGTCATAGGATTCACTTCAGAATCCAAAGATAAGTAATAAGAATTGTAAGCCCAGTTTCGGAGCCCGACGTATATTATTATGGGTAGTACGCGGATCAGACAATCAAGACTGGCTTGCCTCGATATGTTCTGTAAGTTTACAATGAACAAGATAAATACTTGTGTGATACATTTTATATATTTATGCTATTATATTGCAACCCAGATAGATTATGAGTATGACACTTAGTTCCAAAACAGTTTTCCCCGGTGTAGTCACCGTTAGTCGGATAGTAGGACTCACTGATGCTTATCCCACTCCTATTTTTTTATCTCTCCAGATAAGCAGGTGCATTCAGGGAAGCAGCCCATGGAGTAGCTGTTGCTTCACGGAATCTTCCTGATTATGTTTTATTATTAAGACATTATAACTAAGTTGTTTTATTTGATGCCGTCACTTGCTTATTTATCTATGTATTCGGCACCTGCGTGTGCATATGAACTATTATAAATGTTGCAACTTTAATGTATCCGGTTAGGGATGACAATGGGTGCCCATGGGTGAGGGTTTTGCAATACCCAAACCCACGCCCAAAACCACCCAAACCCAAAGGTTGTTTGGGTGACAAATCAAAACCCACGCCCACGCCAATTGGGTTCGGGTTTTTTCACCTAAACCCAAAACCCATAGCTAACACGCATAATTAATTATCTACCAAAACTCGGCCCGAATTCTTTTTGATAAAATGACAAAGTACAAAAACAAGCAAATGACAAAATAACATAGTTTAACATAGTTTGCAAATGACAAAATACAATAATATCAAAGTTCAACATAATATATATACTTAGGGTTAATTAGATAATTTCACATATATTCGGGTGGGTGTATAGGTTTCGGGTGTGGGTTTGAGTGATCCCAAACCCATGCCCATAGTTTCTGGTGTCACCCAAACCCACACCCAAACCCAATCAACTCGGGTTTCGCCCATTGACTTGGGTTTGGGTTCGGGTGGGTCTTTTGGGTTTGAGTTTTTCTGCCATCCCTATATCCGACATCGATTATGCAGTATCACATTATATTCTAGGCTATTTAACGTGGGATGTTATAGGTAGGACATTAATATTTACGAATATTATGATATTCATAAGGAAAATTACACACTCTCCCTTGAATGGTTAATATTTGTTACACTTTAGTTGGTTTTAATTAGTATGAATAAATGTGGTTGTTTTAATATTTCAAATTAAAACATGAAGGATTTGCTTTTTCTGCTGATTTCATTTGACCGAATCTTTTTGGTCATGACAACAAAATGTTGCATAGTTTATTAATTTTTTGTTAGTTTGAAAAACATGATCTCCTTGTTTTTAATGTTTGTGCTTCTCTCATTTGAGGTTGGATATCCTTTGTTCTGTTTTAATGTTTGTGGTTCAAGTCAGTTGGTATTATTCGAATATTAATCTCTCTTATTTTAAATTGTACTTTTGTTGACAAAATAACGAACCTCTTTTATTTCAATTTATGACTATTCGTATCACTAAGAAAGGACATACCCTACAGCGAGGAATATTGGTAGAAATAGAACCTCTGTAAATCTGGTTTTTTTTTTTTTCTTTCTCATTTCTCTTTTACTTTTGGCTTATCGCTTGTTAATTGGTTGATTATAGTTAGCATTGAATATCTAATGAGTAGATCAATGATTATCTTACGGAATTTATAAAAACTTGATAATTCTGAACTTATCATAAGGTAATCATTTGATCATCACATTAAGAATTAGTAATTCAAAATCAATCATTTGATATTTCTTGCATTTGTAATTACATTTGATTATCTCATGTACAATTACGTTTGTACTTTCTATAGGTTTTGTATTGGAATTATTAATACTTTGATTGTGTAATAAGAAATATTCAACTGTGAACTTCTCGTTTAAAATTGTTATACTATTTGATAACATAGCTTTAGTCTTGTTCATCTTAGCTATTGTGTATTGGATCCAATAGTAATTATGCATTAGTTCATGTTTTATTAAAAAATTCTTTTTTTTTTTGGGAGATACTCGTATAATATTCTAAACATTTCTAGTAATTGAGTGATATAATAACATAGTATTGCCACGAGCATTTTCAAAGAGTCACTCAAAATAAACGAAAAAATATAGCATGGTTAATTAGTGAACACAATTATACCCATGTACTCCAATTAAACTTCAAGATACCTAATAATTTACCTTGATTATTTGGAATTTTGGAAATGGTTATTTACATGCTCTTGATATTTCTTAATAAAAAAATTGTATGCATGGTATTTATTCAAAAAAAAGTATATACAATATTTTTACATCATCGATAAGAATTTAAAAAAAAAAACGGAGTAGGTAAAATTATTAATAATGATAACACTGATGATATTTTTACAACTATAATAGATTGGATTTAGAGTTAGAAATTCAAACTCTTAATGTTTCTTTTTTTTTTTGAATCAAACAAATTTACTGCATTTCATTAAAAACTAAACGTTCAATACAAAAGGGAATATTCTCAAATCTATGGAAGCTAGCCCAAGAATTGGCCGCTCTAGCGAGAGTATGAGCAACCAAATTCGCTTGCCTCCTAACAAACTTAACCTCAAAGTTTATAAATGATGACATAAGACTAAGGATATCATGAACAATTGACAAAAACTCAGAGTTGCCTCTACGCTTCATATGAATGACCTCTATCAAAACTTTCGAATCACTTTCAAACTCTTAATGTTAAGTAGACATATTATTAATAATAATAATAATAATACTTACTATTTGCTTAAGGGTGGAAAGTTGCTTACCACGTACATTAATTTATTGTTGGTTTGATTGGAAATACTCTAATCAAAAGTTTTCTTTTTTTTTTTAATAAATTAAAAGCATCTAGGTATCAAGGTAAGATAAACGATAAACATGTTAACTTGGGGGACTTAGACCTAACCCAGCGTTTACACAAAAATACGTAGATAAAAAGATATACCAATTTCTAGTTAATCCTGATAGACAAAATAGACGTCTTAGTTAATCCTGATACTCTCTCCATCCGTAATTATAAAAACCTCTTACAAATAAAGTTTATTACTCTTTTTCCAAATATATCCTCCTTAATACCACTAACATGAATTGGAATGTGAAAAAGTAACATTAAATACATTAAATATAAAGCGCAAATTTGTAAGAAATCTCACACAAATGAAACAAAATTATTACCGTAAGTCCGTAACAACTTTTCTTAATACCATTTTTTTAAAAATTTCCTATATATTTAGGGATGGAGGGAGTAGTTTGATATTCATTATAATATTCAAATCCAACCCAACCCATGGAGAGTACTCCCTCCGTTCCATAATATAAACAATTTTTTTTTACACTTATTAAGAAAAGTAAAATGTGATAGTTTGAAGTATGATTTTTTGTGTTTTTCTTGGAATAAGTTTCATTGGAACAAGATTTCCCGCTTGATACGGTTACAATAGAAGTTGGAGTCTCGCTCAATCCAATCAAACACGAGTTCTTTGTTAAATTGGTTTTGATTTTTTTTATTCATAGGTTAGATTAGGTTAGAAGAAATATGAAGTCTTTTACAGATCTGGGCTTATCTTATGAATTGGTGAAAGCTTGTGAAACAAATCTGTGTTGGTATGACGCGACGAAGATTCAGAGAGAAGTGATTCCCCTTGCGCTACAAGGTTAGGTTAGGTTAGATTAGATATGTAATCTCTCATTTTGAAACTCAAATTATTCTACTGAACGAATGAATTATTATTAATTACATTGATTGAATTTCCCAGGAAAAAATGATGTGTTTGCAATTTCCCCATCGCGTACCGGTAAAGTTGGGGCTTTTGTTCTTCCAATATTGCATGCCCTCTTAGAAACCGGACCGAACCTAGACACTTTCTTTGCTTGTGTGCTAACTACTTCAAGGTATATGTACTTGGATCATTAGATACCCGATCATAATCATATTTATTTAACTAACTAACCTTTTTCTTAAACTATAGGCCCCTTGTTAGTCAAATTAATAATTGCTTTATTACTCTAGGATCTCAATTTGGTGTCAAGTGTGCTTTCGTGAGTTCTAATACTTTTTTCTTATTATCATATTCATATGATGCTGTTTGTTACTAAATTGCTATCATTGCCTTTTCCGATGACTATTGACTAGCTTCATGAATCGTGCAACAAGGAATTTCAAGCCAACCAGATTTCAAAGCAACCTCATATTATTGTAAGTGTTACTACTTACTTACTCTTGAGAAATTTAATTTCAATTTACTACTGCTTCTAATTTATTATTATTTCTTACTCTTCAAGGTTGCGACCACTGAACAACTCTTTAATAACCTAAGAGAAAACCAAGGATTTTCTCTTGCTCTTGGTAGATTAAAATACCTGGTATGATTTGATTTCTCTGTTGTGTTCTATGAAGCACAAACACCGGACACAACACGGACACTGACACGTCGACACCGATAATAATTTGAGAAAATAACATAATTCAGTGTAATCATAAGTGTCGTGTTAGTGTCCGGCACCAAACAGCCTAATCTGAGAGGTGTTCGTGCTTCATAGGTTGTGTTGCATTGTTTTTACATATGTTTAATAAATCTTGTGTTTAGTTCGACTGCTCTGCATTTTGAACAGGTTATAGATGATGCACACCTGGTGTTGAATACTCCCTTTGAGCAAGATCTATTTGAGATTTTAGCAAGGACTCGTAGCGAGCGGTCAACATTTCTTTTTTCACCTACCTTCACAGAGAGGGTAAATATATTCTAGTACATTTTCTATAAAACGCTTATATACTGTAGTAGTTTATTTATCTTCAAATTTACAGTTGTAATAATAGGGATAATTGTACTCCTGTGATTTCAGGTGCATACAATCCAAAGTGCGTGTTTAAGGAATCCTGTGAAGGTACAAATATTATATTCATAAGGAAAATTACACTCTCCCCCCTCAATGTATTTTACCCATATGTACACTGATGTTATTCACAATTTGTTTATTCTGTATAGATTGACATATCTTCACAATATTCTATTGTGGACACACTGCAGCATCAACGCTACCCTCCGAACGTGGGACGTAAGGTTTATCTTCTCCCTTCTCCAATTTTGTTTTTGAATTTCTTACTATTGGATTCTTAACCCAACAGAGGCTGTTTAAAGGCAATTTCATACTACTCTTGTTGAGGGGAAAATTCTTTGAAATGTCGAGCAAGTTTTATATTGAATGTTTTTAACAGAATTTTTAGTGCCCTGCTTCAAACGAAATCATTCTATGAATGGATGCTCAATTCTGACACACATGTTAGAAGAGGACAAAGTAGAAGTATTTTATTTAGCTTAATACCGAATAGGATTTTGGTTTATGGTGTTTGATGCACAAGAAACAACACTCAGGTTTATTAAGTAAATGTTTGTATTATAACATTCAAGAAACTATTATTATTCAGGCTTGCACTGATTGTGTTAATCAATTGCATGCTTCTTGCATAGGTTTGCTACCTTGCATACACTCTCACCGAAAGGACTGGAAGAACATCAGTGGTATTCACTAAGACTTGTGGTACCTCGCTTCGTCTGGCTTTGATTCTTAAGAAGCTTGGTTTCAGAGCCATCCCGGTTATTATTTATATGAGTCAGGTAACTGTACCATAGGTCCTGTATTATTATTGTAATTTCTTCTAAACTGCCAACAAGAAATATGCCTAATTCTTAACATAATAACTTTTTTTTATAGGCAAAGAAACTTGAATCCTTGAATGCGTTCAAGACCGGGGAGTGCAATATTCTCCTCTGTAGTGAGACATCTTGTAGGGGACTAGATATTCCAGCAGTAGATACGGTGATTAACTACGACATGCCTGTGTATACAAACGTAAGATGTGCTATATAATGCTTGTGTACTTTTGTTGATGTGTTTTAGTATATTCCTGACCGTGTGATCTACAGGATTATATGTACCGTGTGGGGACTACTCATGCTAATGCTGTAATTTCCTTTGTGAAACAATTCAAGACGATAGAGACTTATAGGTGAGGAGTGTATGCTCTCTGCCTTTGCTTTGCCATTTTAAAGAACAAAAGTGTCGGTAAATAATTGGTACAAGTATTTTTTTCAGGCAGTCAGATACCAGTGTATCCTGCACCATATGAGGATGTTATGCGTTTGAAAAGCTGTGTTAGTGAGGCTGAAAATTTTGCAGAAAAGGTACATTTATGCATCGAGCATAGTTATGTTTTGGGATCGTGGCAAGTTGAAATTGTGGCGCCCTTGCCGATTTGTTCTAATTGGTATAACCGTATAAGTAATGTTTCCGACAACAAGATACCGAGTTTTCAAAAACAAAAAAAAGGAAAGAAAGGAATGTATGAAAAGATGCATGAATTGTGATTATATTATTATTCGATATATTAATAAATTACGAGGAGTGATTTAACTTAATTATTACATTTCTAAATACTTAACTGTTTGTATTTATTTGTGTAGGAAATGAAAGAATTCGGTTGGAAGAGCGGAGGATACTTAGAACAGGAGGATGTACTACACTGACTAAGTTTGTTTATCTTCAAGTCTTGTAAAATTGCTCTCTTCAACTTTATTTATCTTCTAGTTTGCAGTTGTAGTAATAAAGAAAGTTGCTCTCTTATGATTTCAGGTCGATAAGATTCAACGTTTTCCTCAATGAATCATGTGAAGGTATTTTAACAGCCCCATTTCTATCTTGTTATTTTTAGTAACTAAGTTTGGTTTACTAATTAACACTTAACCATAGTTAACAATAAAATAGAAATTTTAGTGAACTAAGGTGGTATCCACTTTTTCAAACCTCTCTTGTGACACACATAGGCATGAAGATTCTCCCATTAAGTCTCTCTCTCTCTCTCTCTCTCTCTCTCTCTCTCTCTCTCAATAGCAAGTTCTAGGAATTTCAAGTGTAGGACAAGTAGGAAGCTGAAGCCTGAAGGGAGTTTCTGAGGCAGTAGCAGAGCTTGTTAGCAGATTAAAGCTCAAATCTCAGGTGGGCTCTTTAGGTTCTCTTAACCTCAAGATTAGTTAGAAAGCTTAGTTTCCCTCAATTTCACAAAGGCATAGCCTTTGCATGATGAATTGACTGGAATTGGTGAAATTTGATATCAATAGGTGTGTATGTATGGTAAAATGTGTAAAGATTCTGTAAAATTATGCAGGTCGCGAGTTTGTATCGGTTCAAACATGTTTTGCATCGGTGCAACGTTTCCTCAAAATTCCAAATTTCACATTCTGAGTCCACGAACCAGTGCATGAGTCATGAGCCGGTGCATAAATTCTAGATGACGTTTTTATAAAACTGGAAACAATGCATTGGTGCATTCCACAAATAAATCGATTCAAACAAGGTCTGGACAGGTTTTGAACCGGTGCAAGGGATTCTGAACCGATGCATATAACTCAGAACATTGTTTTCTTAAAAACCGGGTTATGTGAATCGGTGCATACACTTCTGAACTGGTGCAAAACTGACACTTTGGTAAAAATTCTTGGTTTATATACCAGCACAAGCAAATGTTTTATAGCCTTATCTAATGATTAAATTTCACCAATACCGGTCTCCATTCATGTATTAAATGGAAATAGTAGATACCCCAGAAAGGGAATAAATGGGTAGGATAACAAACTCCTAGAGCCATTATTAAGAGTATGGCAGATACTTGATCAGTTTTATCAAGTCAGAGGATTCACTTCAGAATCCAAAGATAAGTAATAAGAATTGTAAGCCCAGTTTCGGAGCCCGACGTATATTATTATCAGTAGTACGCAGATCAGACACTCAAGACTGGCTTGCCTCGATGTGTTCGGTAAGTTTAAAATGAACAAGATAAATACTTGTGTGATACATTTTATATGTTTATGCTATTAAATTGCAACCTCAGTATGACACTTAGTTCCAAAACAGTTTTCCCCGGTGTAATCACCATTAGTCGGGTAGTAGGACTCACTGAGGCTTATCCCACTCCTTTTTTTTTCTCTCCAGATAAGCAGGTGCATTCAGGTAAGCAGCCTATGGTGTAGCTGTTGCTTCACTGAATCTTCCTGATTATGTTTTATTATTAAGACATTATAACTAAGTTGTTTTATTTGATGCCGTCACTTGCTTGTTTATCTATGTATTCGGCACCTAGGTGTGCATCCGAACTCTTATAAATGGCGTAACTTTAATGTATCCAGTATCGATTATGCAGTATCATATTATATATTATAGGCTATTTAATGTGGGATGTTATAGGTACGACCTTAATATTTACAAATATTATGATATTCATAAGGAAAATTACACACTCTCCCTTGAATGGTTAATATTTGTTACACTTTAGTTGGTTTTAATTAGTATGAATAAATGTGGTTGTTTTAATATTTCAAATTAAAACATGAAGGATTTGCTTTTTCTGCTGATTTCATTTGACCGAATCTTTTTGGTCATGACAACAAAATGTTGCATAGTTTATTAATTTTTTGTTAGTTTGAAAAACATGATCTCCTTGTTTTTAATGTTTGTGCTTCTCTAATTTGCCGTTGGATATCCTGTGTTATGTTTTAATGTTTGTGCTTCAAGTCAGTTGGTATTATTCGAATAGTAATCTTTCTTATTTCAAATTGTACTTTTGTTGGTTGACAAAATGATGAGTTTCTTTTATTTCAATTTATATGACTATTCGTATATTATGTCACATGTGAATTTGCGGTTTAAATTTTACCTAGATTCTCTAATATTCCTGGATCCACCGCTATATTTAACCTTTTAATTGTTTGAAACATTTGATTTTGGTCATCTTTTTTATATATACCCTCTAGAAACCAAATGACAAACATCGTAGCATTACACTTCCCGTGGGAGGCAAAGGAAGAAAATGCACAACACACAAAGAGGTCAAATATTAACATACATATTCCTCTTATTTAAACAAGAGCCACAGAAAAACCCTTCGTAACCGACAGAGAACTTGTTATGTTCAACTTGGGTACAGTATGATTAGTCGAAATAGATTTTACCACATTCACACTTAGGGTCACACGAATGGGTCTGTCCCATGCTGCTGAATTGCATCATTTATTGATTCCGTGTTCTTCAATTTCTGTCACATGTTGTCCGCTACTTAAGTAGCGGAACACCCTATGTTTGACGTCCTCTACATATGTAGCGGATTTGTCGGTAGTCAATTTTTTCCCCAGTCAAAGGTCTGCCACGTGGCCACTTTTAATTGGCCACGAGTGCAGCCAGAGGACTATAAAATGACCCCATCAGTAGTTAAAAAATCATACCTCCTCTCTTCTTCCATTCCTCTCTTCTCTTTAAGATCAACTTTGAATGCAACTAGTATCCAACCCGCGTCTAATACGAAGAAAAAGATAACGGCATTGTTTGGTATGTCCAAGAAAGCTAGCTTATAGCTTCCTGGACTAGCTTATAAGCTTGTTTGAAAAAAATAGACGTGTTTGATAACGAACTTTTTTAATTAGCTTATAACGTTTTTTAAGATGCTATTTTTCAAGTAGCTTATGAGTTTAAAACTTATAGTTTTTTATATTTTGTTCCATTTTTACCCTTATTATTTTCATTTTTTATTTATTTATTTATTTAAAAAAATATAATAACTACCCACTACTATTTCTTTACTTTTTAAAAAAATATATAATAAATACATATTAACCATGTACTTTTATGTCATTTTGTACTTACAACAGTTAAATTTACCAAACACTTTAATTTCATTCTACTAGCTTTTCAGCTATAAGCTATCAGCCATCAGCTATAAGCTAGCTTTTTAGCTATCAACTAGCTTATAGCTTAATTTTACCAAACAAAACCAACATCTACTAAGATCTCAGTGATCAAGAATCCTTAACCAACCAGAAAACAGAAGAACCGCTGCATAAAGAGTATCACCACCGATTTGTTAGGATAGAATTTCCAACGCATTGACGTAGGATCCCGGTCCATGCTACAAGCGAGCGGTAAAGTACAATCGAAACGACTATGATACCGCTAAAGCGAACACGAATTTTGGGATACGACTACGGAAGGCGATGTAATCCTACCAAAACGCACCAGCACACCAGCCGACCCTGAAAAGCAGCAAAAACCAGACCAGTCCAGAAAAGAAAAAAAGAATAGAAAAAACCAGCATAATTTTGTTACATCTTTTTTCCTATTCTCATGCAAATAATAGGACTTGTGCCCCACTCGTATAAATTACATGAAAAATCCTTTGTTCTTGCCTTTAAGATTTTCCAGGATGTGAGATTTTAATCTCATCCACCACCTTTTCCAAATTAAAACATGCTTGCTTGAATATCATTTCATTTCTAGCCTTCGACATTGAGTGAGCTGCTGATATCCAAATTATACTTAAAATGTTCATTGCTCTAGTGCTTATTGAAATTATCCCTCTAAATGTTTGGAAGTGTTCATAACCTCCAGCCACTACATTTCTCTGAATTCCTAGCCAAAGCATAATCTCTTTCCATACACTTGAAAAAATAGGACAATAGAAAAAGACATGATCAACAGTTTCGAGGTTTCCGCAACCTCCAACACACAAGTTAGAAGAGTTTATCAAAATTCCTCTCTTCAGTAGGTTATCCTTTGTTGGGATTCTATTTTGAAATAACCGCCAAGCTAAAATCGACAATTTCAACGGAATGCAAGGTTTCCAGATCTCTCCCGCCCAAGTTGGTTCCTCCTCATCTCCTTCTCTAAGCATTCTATAGGCATTTGATACAGTGTAATTCTCTTTTCCCCAAAGCCACCTATCTTCCTCCTCCCTCTTTGTCCCTATCCTAAGTACTATATCATTACAGTCTTCAACTAAATCCTCCTCCCATTGAAATAAATTTCTCCTCCACTTCCAGTTAATCTTCCTAACGCCCTCTTCCTCTAATATTAAGTCATCAACCGTCTTATCCTTATCTAAGGACAGGTGATAAAGGCGATTAAATAAATCATACAATCTGCCTCCTTCTACCCAAGAGTCCTTCCAAAAGAGAGTATTCTTTCCATTCCCCACCTCCTTTGATAAGTTTTTTGCGAACCAATTCCTTCCCTCCAGCCTAGGATGTCTAGCTAAAATATTTAGATCCCTCCACCAAATAGAGCTATTGCCATCTACTTTATCTAACTCTTTCCCATATCTACAGACTAACACTCATGAATTATTATTAATATTATTATGTAGGGATGTGTGGTTCGAATCCCGGTCGTCCCACTTATTTATTTTAAGAGTGAAATTTCTAGCCACTAGGATACTTGATAAAAAAAATGATAAAACGTCAAAATTGATAAAATAATACGCAAGACGAATAGTTTTTTTTTCCTCAAAAAAATAGGAGGAATACATAAATTAAACCTACAGATAAAGTTATAAGAGTTTGTAACAAAAAAAGAAGTTATAAGAGTTATATTTTTTTAAAGTAGATAAAGTTATGAGTTGATCGTCATTACAAGATATGATTAGGACATTTTATATTGCCTTTCTCATGAATTTTAAAAAAAAAAAGTGATTTTGATATTTAATAATTTAAAAATTATTTTTTAGTAAAAATTGAATCTATTTTTTGTTTTTTTATTGTGATAAAAATCATTTTTTTAAAAATCAATCGCATAATTTATTATTTAACTCATTTTACATGAACATATTCAAAGATAAATCATTTTATCTTATACTTAATTTTAGTCGGATCAATTTTATAAAATCAATATTTTCCACCGTATACCAAAAATACACTTAATAACTTTTATTATTTGAACCAAAATTTTTGTAATGCTTATGCTTTTAGTATAGAAGGTTAGAATAGTTGTACAAGCGATTTGATTGACATGATGTTGTAGTCTATTAGAATAAATAAAATAAAATTTTTGCGCTAAAAAAACAACAATAAAAATATTATTTGACTTCTTAAAAAAAATTTAAACGCAAATCAATTTATCCAAACATACGGTTATTCAAAAATCAAAAAATCTCCAATGTCTCTAAAGTCAAAGGCTTTACTGGTACAAAAAAATATAAGGACCATTGTTTGTTGGTACGTATCAATCAATTATAATTTAAAAGATAATATCAAAACCCTGCAAATTGCAATTCCATGCCATGTCCTGCCACAAGTTGACGGGTTGGTCATCAATAGAAAAATAAAATAAAATGGAATGCGGTGTGTTTCATGAACTTTGGTATTTATCCTGAAAAAATAAATATAAATAAACATTTGTGAATTTCCGTTCTTAAAAAAAAAAAATCACAGTTTAAACAAATTTTTAGCCAAATACATAACATAATTTGAAACCAATTAATTTTGATCCTCTCATCAAATATTTTGGTTCCTTTATTGGTGAGTTGTATTCTACCATCTTTTAATTCGGATGTATTTACACATCAACTAATGAAAACAAGCTATATAAGTAAATTTACACAGTACCCACAACCAATTTGTAACAAACTTTTGAATTTACATGTGAATTTTTATATGGTTTGTTATCATTAATTGATCGGTAAATACACTCAAATTATAAAGAGGTATATTAAAAAAAAAACTTCCTTTATTTGTATTTTCTTAATTTGTTATTTTGTAATTAATGAGGTGTCCTAAATTTAGTACATTTAGATTGCGTAAAAAAATAATTTAATTAATACATTTAAATCGTTTTATACTGTCAACAAATTATGTGTTATGTCATTAAAAAATGACGTGCAATCAAATTTGAGTTCAAATATTTGATGAAGTGACCAATCACTCTCTCTCTCAGCAAGGTGATGGTGAGGTCAGCGACAATGGTTTTAGTCATATCGAATCTGAACGGATTAGTAGGTAGATAGAGAAAGAGGGAGAAATTTGAGATGATTGAAGTATAGTCAATTATTTTACCCTTATTATCTTAAATGAAATAATCTAATTGTTAATTAAACTAAAAATATCAAACCATTATAATTCAATTTGCTTGCTTACCTACTATCTCCTAACTCATTCCCTTTCAGCTTACTTCATTCTATGTTTTTACCAAACATTCCATACATATACACCATGAGACATGCTTTTAGATACAGGTATATAAATAGAAAATAATATATAATATAAACACTATTTTATCTACCATATCAAACTAATTATTTAGTAACAAAGTATATACAATTATAAAAAATAACATACACCCATAGGGGTCATTTGAGTTGAATATTTTATTCCCCCCTTTCAAGGGAAACAAGGCTTTCTTTGTATACCACAGCTCTGAATGAATCATCATACTTCCCATTATCATTTACTCTTATATCCCTTGTTTTTTGTGACTCATATTCATGCAACACCAACCCTTCATCATCACTACATTTCCAAAGAAAATTATTACCCCCAATGACTCCCATAAACTTATGATCAATCACTAATTCTATAGGATCAATACTATATTGCTTAATCCAAGACCCTTCATTCCAATAATCTTTCATCATCCAAACATCAAAATGTTTCTTCACATTTCCTCTTACAATGATACCAATTGTACAAGATTCTTCAAAGGGTACTAATGTTGGAAATGTTTCATTTGAAGACTCACATATTCTTGGTACTTTAATTTTTCTATACCCTTCATTGACCATATCAAATGACAAAACAAAATCTTGTTTTGTACTTAAAGAGGTCTCCTCCTCATTAACAAAACTCCACCAATGACAACAATTGTTCACAAAAGTATAAACTCGAGACGACGAACCGCAAATTTCGATAGGATGAGGAAGAGATTTAGAATCAAGCTTTCTCCAAGAATTTGAATTAAGACTATATAACTCACTTGTCCAATACCCTTTTTGTCTTTCATCAGTTTCCTTTAACCAAATATCTTTTAGGACAACAAATTTGTAGTCATTAGTTTTAGGATCAAAACCAAAACTAGCATAATCAGTGAGAGAATAAATACCAATTGAAGAATCTATCAAATGGGATTCCGGTAAAGTTTTGAACTGTCCTAAAGAAGGATTCATCATGACATTTGGATTGCCTTGAAGTACGTATATGCCATTGCACGGTCCTATGATTTCTGACCAATATTTGTGGTCAGAAATGTATTCTTTAGGAGGGTTTATAAGAGAAGATGAAACATGATTTTTTGGATCACTTAAAGTGCAAGAAAGAAGAGAAATGTTTGTTTTGAGACTAGAAATTAAGGGCCTTTGAATTACTAAGAGATTATGGCTATGAATTTTGTTGTGGAAAGAATAGTAATTGGTTGTAAAATGAGAATCAATTATGAGATGATACCATGATTTGCAAACACATTTGGATTTCAACAACTCTCTTGATGGTAACCTTGAGAGGATGTTTGTTACCAATTCTCGTGGCAAATTATCCATACTTCTTATAACCATAACCCTTTTAGGTCTTTGAATTCTCAAGAATATTGCTAATTTGGTATAAAGAATTTTGTAGATTGCTAAAAATAGAAGAAAGTAAGAAAAGCAAAAAGAAAGCATGATTATTTTGTTAGGGTAGTAATCTATGATTTTTTGAATTGTGATTGTGTGTTTATTTGGAAGAGAATTGGAAATACTTATAGATAAGTTTGCAATGCTTTTATTCTTACCAAATACCGTGTACGTTGCTAGTGACTTAATCTTGGTAATTATATATTCATATTGATAGCAGTCAAATGGGAAACTGAGAAATGATCCAAAAACAACTAACTAATACAATATTTTATTTGACCAAAGAAATTGAAACTTCATTGACTAGATATAGTCAACCATTTATATTTAATATAGGTGACCCACGTAATCCAAAAAATCCCTTGTTAAATTGTACTTTTCTTAATAACTTGTGCTCGAACTGAAAAGTCACGCAACAACTATACTTATCTTTCAGCTTAGTGGAGCAACTAGTGTCTAGTGATTTGGATTTTGTGGTGTGCAAAAAGCATGCAGTTTCACACTGTACTGTATCCTAACTGTCCGATTACAACTGTTAAGATTAAATACAGTAAAAAGTAACAAATATAGATCTAATCCGTTGGACCGTGATCGGACGGTTATGATGCAATTCAACGTGCTTTTTGCATAGCAGGAAATCCAAATCCCAACAACTAGTACTAAAAATAATACTAAGTGATGTAAAGAGCAAATTGATGAGATATATTAGGTGAGTTAACATTTTGAGAAATAATATTTGTACACCTAATTTTAGACAACTTTATCTCATATTCTTATTGTGATTTTACTCTCTCGCCTCATCTCTTTTCTTATTGTTTTTGTCCCAAAAGACGATGGAAGAAAAAAAGGTTATCTCCAAAGTTGTTCACAAATTGTTCCAAATAACACTACTCTAAAATTTTATATTAGGCAGAAGAATTGTGTTGAATATAGTGAGAGGATAGATAACATATTTGTCTTAAGTTTTGGGTGAACATTGTTTAACCTTACTTGGGTTTAGGGACGTACCCATGTTCATGTGTGTAGGCCTTGGCCTCCACTAAGTTTTTTGAGTATAATCGTTATTTTTTGACTTAAATAAGATTTTATTTGGTAAAAATAGTGGTAAGCTGATAAGTTAGCGGATAATTTATAACTGATGATTGATAGTTTTATAATTTATAGTTCATGTCTGATGATTGATAAACAAATTGAAGTGTTTAATAAAATTAACAATTCGACTAACTAATAGATATAAACTAACATAAAAGAGCATTTTCAATTCATAATAAAATTTTTATAAAATTAAAAGAGCAATTTTTGTTATGTTGACACAATGTTTCAACACAAATCTCTCTCTCTCTACTATAAAATCATTTATCGGCGCAAAAAAGCCCTTAATAAGTGAGCAAAATTGCCAATAAATTCAAATTTATTTTACTGGTTTATATATGCCAATAAATCACATGCTAGTAGATTTACTATTTACAAATACAATCTATCACAACAGAAGGAATCAGCCAACTGATTGGCGGAATAATCCGCCACTAAATTTTTTTTCTGCATATTTCTTGACAGTTTTATACCACAACTAAATTTTATTTTTTAAAAAAACCACACATAAGTGATTGGAGACCTACATAATCCAAAAATACTCTTGTTAAATTACTTTCCTTAACAACTTATGATCGAACTTAAAAGCCACCCAACAACTATGTATATATATATATAAAAGAAAACTTAAGTGGTTACTAAACTTTTTTAAGAGAGATCGTTATAGTCAATCCGAGTTCAATTCCTAATGGGAATAATTTTTTAATAGGCTTTTTTAATTTTACGGCCGAATTATGGATTACCGGGATTGTGTTGAACAACATATAGACAAAGGATACATAACCTTAATGTTTTAAGTCTACTTCTAATATAATAAAAAAATAGGATATGATTAAAAATAGGAATCCGAATAAAACTTATCATACATAGAAATAAAATAGAACAATTTATACGCATAAAAATAACAATAAACGAGATGAATGTGATCAACTAGGCAATCTCATTATAGAAAGAATATAATATAAATGCAATAAAAAGATTATACACATAAAATAGAAACAAAAGGGATGAAAATAAATAACACATACTTCTGATGTAATAAAATTGATTACTAACAAATTTACTAATTCGTCATTATCAGTTTAATTAATTATATTTCAAATTTTGTATCATTCATTGTAATTTTACTAAAAAAAATTATAGAAAAATATTTACTTCTAATATAATAAAATTCATAACTACCAAATTTAATAATTTGTCCTTTATCAGTTTCAATAATATTTCAAATTTTGTAATCTTCATTATAATTTTACTCTATTAATCTACTTCTAATATAATAAAATTGATTACTATCAAATTTACTAATTTGTCCTTATCAGTTTTAATAATATTTCAAGCTTTGTATCCATCATTTTAATTTTATAAAAAATATAAATATAGAAAGAATAAGATAAATACAACAAAAAGATTATATATGAATATTTGCATAAAAAAAGTACACATTCACAGGGATGACAAAGGGTCCTATAGTACACATTCTCATACCTGCAGTATAAAAAATATCAGTAATTATCCTTATATCCGTGTGAGTAATAATCTTTATACCCGTGCCCATATTCTATTGGTTCTTAGAGTTATGAGACAAGTTGGTTGGTGTCCTCCTGATGGATGGGGGGTGGATTATTATTAACACAGGTGATGCTAATATTGTTTTGGTACCTAGGGTTAAAGCATGAATGGAGGTTGATATTTCGTCATTGGATTCTACGATGATAGTTAACATGTTGGTTAAGAAGAAAGAGGGTCTACGGATCGGGTGGAGTGTATGCAAGAAAATTTGGAGACTCTTGCAATCCGGTTGGGAAGTTTATATTTGTAACATGTACCGGGAAGCAAATTTGTGTGCAGATTCTATCACGGATATTGGATGTAGTTTAGGTAATACTATGATATTTTTCGTGTCTTGTTCGACTCAAATTAGTCAAGTTTTTAATTTAAATGTATTCGCATCTACCGTATCCAGGCTAGTTGCTTCGTATTCTTTTCAAGACTTAGTGCCTCCATATATTATATAAAAAATATGAAATAATCTAATTGTTGATTAAACTAATAGTATCAAACAATTATAATTCAATTTGCCTACTTATTATTTAGTATCACCAAACTCATTCCCTTTCAGCTTACTTCATACTATGTTTTTACCAAACATTCCATATATAAACACCATGAGACATGCTTTTAGAAAAAAAGTATATAAATAAAAAATAATATATATTAAACACTATTTTATCTACCATATCAAACAGATTAAATTAATTAGTAAAAAAGTATATACATTAAAAATAACATACACCCTAAGGGACCATTTGAGTTGAATATTTTATTTCCCCCTTTGAAGGGAAACAAGGCTTTCCTTGTATACCACAGCTCTGAATGAATCATCATACTTTCCATTAACATTGGCTTTTATATCCCTTGTTTTTTGTGGCTTATGTTCATGCAACACCAACCCATCATCATCATCACTACATTTCCAAAGAAAATTATTACTCCCAATGACTCCCATAAACCTATGATCAATCACTAATTCTATAGGATCAATACTATATTGCTTAATCCAAGACCCTTCATTCCAATAATCTTTCATCATCCAAACATCAAAATGTTTCTTCACATTTCCTCTTACAATGATACCAATTGTACAAGATTCTTCAAAGGGTACTAATGTTGGAAATGTTTCATTTGAAGACTCACATATTCTTGGTACTTTAATTTTTCTATAAACTTCATTCACTATATCAAATGACAAAACAAAATCTTGTTTTGTACTTAAAGAGGTCTCCTCATCATTGACAAAACTCCACCAATGACAACAATTGTTCACATAAGTATATACTCGAGACGACGAACCGCAAATTTCGATAGGATGTGGAAGAGCTTTAGAATCAAGCTGTCTCCAAGAATTTGAATTAAGAATATATAACTCACTTGTCCAATACCCTTTTTGTCTTTCATCAGTTTCCTTTAACCAAATATCTTTTAGGACAATAAATTTGTAGTCATTAGTTTTAGGATCAAAACCAAAACTAGCATAATCAGTGAGAGAATAAATACCAATTGAAGAATCTATCAAATGGGATTCCGGTAAAGTTTTGAACTGTCCTAAAGAAGGATTCATCATGACATTTGGATTGCCTTGAAGTACGTATATGCCATTGCAAGGTCCTATGATTTCTGACCAATATTTGTGGTTAGAAATGTATTCTTTAGGAGGGTTTATAAGAGAAGATGAAACATGATTTTTTGGATCACTTAAAGTGCAAGAAAGAAGAGATATGTTTGTTTTGAGACTAGAAATAAAGGGTCTTTGAATGACTAAGAGATTATGGCTATGAATTTTGTTGTGGAAAGAATAGTAATTGGTTGTAAAATGAGGATCAATTATGAGATGATACCATGATTTGCAAACACATTTGGATTTCAACAACTCTCTTGATGGTAACCTTGAGAGAATGTTTGATACCAATTCTTGTGGCAAATTATCCATGCTTCTTATTTTCATATCCCTTTTGGGTCTTTGAATTCTCAAGAACAAAGCTAATTTAGTATAAAGAATTTTGTAGATTGCTAAAAATAGAAGAAAGTAAGAAAAGCAAATGGAAAGCATGATTATTTGATTGTTGAGGGTAGTAATCTATGATTTTTTGAATGGTGATTGTGTGCTTATTTGGAAGAGAATTGGAAATACTTATAGATATGTTTTGTAATGCTTTGATTCTTACCAAATACCCAGTGACTTAGTCTTGGTAATTATTAATAATAATATTTATATATTATGATTGTAGCAGTCAAAATGGGAAACTGAGTAAGAGTAATGATAGGGAAGTAGTCATGAATATTCCAACCTGCTCACAAATAACAACTAGGAGTAACTAAATATTAATTTGAAACAATGAATTAGTTTAATCATTTATATATAATAGAGATCGGAGACCCACTTAATCCAAAAAGACTCTTGTTAAATTGTACTTTTCTTAATAACTTGTGCTCCAACTGAAAAGTCACACATCAACTATATATATCTTTTAGCTGAGTTCAGCAACTAGTACTAAAAAAAATATTAAGCAATGTAAAGAACTAATTGATGAGATATATTAGGTGAGTTAACATTTTGAGAAATAATATTTGTACTTTTGATTTTCAATTTTAGACAACTTTTGAGACAAATTTTTCTCATATTCTCATTGTGATTTTGCTCTCTCTCCTCATTTCTTTTCTTATTGTTTTTGTCCCAAAAGATGATGGAAAAAAAGGTTATCTCCAAAGTTGTTTCACAAATTGTTCCAAATAACACTACTCTAAAATTTTATATTAGGTAGAAGAATTGTGTTGAATATAGTGAGAGAATAGATAACATATTTGTCTTAAGTTTTGGGTGAACATTGTGTAACCTTACTGCAGTTTTTGAAGAACCGGAAAGCTGCTAAGAGCATTTCACGGAAGTGGTGTCTAAGGCAAAGAAAAAGAATTTGCATAAGGGTTTTCAGGTTCGTAATACCCGCTTTAGGGGTAGGATGCCAGACTGAGGTTTCTTTGTTCTTTTTTTCTCTCGCTATTTTCACTTTATTTCTCCTTTCATGCTTGAGTAGGTTTTGGTTCATGCCCCCTTCTCTTTTTGTACTTGCTTCATTTTATATCTATTTAGGGTGTTTTGCACATGACCCATCATCTGTAAAAAAAAATTCCTACACTTACTTGTGTGTAGGGACGGACCCATGAACTGAAAATGTGTAACTTTATATGTATGCAGGGTCGGACACATAATAATATAAATAAGCTTATGTTTTTGGGTAAAATATATAAAATGTGGTGTGTTTCATGAACTTATTGGGGATTTGTCCTCAAAAATATAATACCCAATAAGCATTAAAAAAGTCATTTATATATTATAAATATTTATGAACTTAAATTTTGGTCCCTTCATAGGGATGACAAAAGGTCCTATAGTACACATTCTCATACCTGCAGTTTAAAAAAGTATTAATCCCTCCGTTTTTTTATAAGTGTCCATTTAGAATAGTAACAATAAGTTAAGAAAATGTATTTTTGCACCTTATCTTTCTATTATATTCTAATTTTAATTCATCAATAAATTTTTATTTTTTTCCACACACTTTCTCTTTCCAATAAATTTAAAATATTATGTAAAAAAAAAACAAAATATATATGTTATGTACCAAAAAAGAAATAAAAAAAATAGTTTTCCAAATATATAACATTAATTAGTTTTATTGTAAAAGATATAAGAGTAATTGACAAATGTTACAATTGACAAATCGTATTTATAAAATACTAAATGAACAGTTAATTATAAACAATAAATCTGACGAAACTGGACAATATTAAAACAAAATGGAGGGAGTAGTATTTATCCTTATATCCGTGTGAGTAATAATCTTTGCGTGTCCATACTCTATTGGTACTTAGAGTTATGAGACAAGTTGGTTGGTGTCCTCCTGACGAGGGTGGATTATTATTAACACAGTTGATGCTAATGTTGTTTTGGTATACCTAGGGTTAAAGCATGAATGGAGGTTGATATTTCGTAGGTAGAACTTCATTTCGATTCTACAACGATAGTTGGCATGTTGGTTAAGAAGAAAGGAGGGTCTCCGGATCAGGTGGAGCGTATGCAAGAAAAATTGGAGACTTTTACAATCCGGTTGGAAAGTTTATATTTGTAACATGTACCGGGAAGCAAATTTGTATGCAGATTCTATCACGGATATTGGATGTAGTTTAGGTAATGCTATGATATTTTACGTGTCTTGTTCGACTCAAATTAGTCAAGTTTTTAATTTAAATGTATTCGCATCTATTGTATCCAGGTTAGTTGCTTCGTATTCTTTTCAAGACTTAGTCCCTCCATATATTATATAAAAAAATATGAAATAATATAATTGTTGATTAAACTAATAGTACTATCAAACAATTATAATTCAATTTGCCTACTTATTATTTAGTATCACCAAACTCATTCCCTTTCAGCTTACTTCATACTATGTTTTTACCAAACATTCCATATATAAACACCATGAGACATGCTTTTAGAAAAAAGTATATAAATAAAAAGTAATATATATTAAACACTATTTTATCTACCATATCAAACCAATTAAATTAATTAGTAAAAAAGTATATACATTAAAAATAACATACACCCTAAGGGACAATTTGAGTTGAATATTTTATTTCCCCCTTTGAAGGGAAACAAGGCTTTCCTTGTATACCACAGCTCTGAATGAATCATCATACTTTCCATTATCATTGGCTTTTATATCCCTTGTTTTTTGTGGCTTATGTTCATGCAACACCAACCCATCATCATCATCACTACATTTCCAAAGAAAATTATTACTCCCAATGACTCCCATAAACCTATGATCAATCACTAATTCTATAGGATCAATACTATATTGCTTAATCCAAGACCCTTCATTCCAATAATCTTTCATCATCCAAACATCAAAATGTTTCTTCACATTTCCTCTTACAATGACACCAATTGTACAAGAATCCTCAAAGGGTACTAATGTTGGAAATGTTTCATTTGAAGACTCACATATTCTTGGTACTTTAATTTTTCTATAAACTTCATTCACTATATCAAATGACAAAACAAAATCTTGTTTTGTACTTAAAGAGGTCTCCTCATCATTGACAAAACTCCACCAATGACAACAATTGTTCACAAAAGTATATACTCGAGACGATGAACCGCAAATTTCGATAGGATGTGGAAGAGCTTTAGAATCAAGCTGTCTCCAAGAATTTGAATTAAGACTATATAACTCACTTGTCCAATACCCTTTTTGTCTTTCATCTGTTTCCTTTAACCAAACATCTTTTAGGACAATAACTTTGTAGTCATTAGTTTTAGGGTCAAAACCAAAATTAGCATAATCAGTGAGAGAATAAATACCATTTGAAGAATCTATCAAATTGGATTCAGGTAAAGTTTTGAACTGTCCTAAAGAAGGATTCATCATGACATTTGGATTGCCTTGAAGTACGTATATGCCATTGCACGGTCCTATGATTTCTGACCAATATTTGTGGTCAGAAATGTATTCTTTAGGAGGGTTTATAAGAGAAGATGAAACATGATTTTTTGGATCACTTAAAGTGCAAGAAAGAAGAGAAATGTTTGTTTTGAGACTAGAAATTAAGGGCCTTTGAATGACTAAGAGATTATGGCTATGAATTTTGTTGTGGAAAGAATAGTAATTGGTTGTAAAATGAGAATCAATTATGAGACGATACCATGATTTGCAAACACATTTGGATTTCAACAACTCTCTTGATGGTAACCTTGAGAGGATGTTTGATACCAATTCTTGTGGCAAATTATCCATGCTTCTTCTTATTACCATGTCCCTTTTGGGTCTTTGAATTCTCAAGAACATTGCTAATTTGGTATAAAGAATTTTGTTGATTGCTAAGAATAGAAGAAAGTAAGAAAAGCAAAAAGAAAGCATGATTATTTGATTGTTAGGGTAGTAATCTATGATTTTTTGAATTGTGATTGTGTGTTTATTTGGAAGAGAATTGGAAATACTTATAGATGATTTTTGTAATTCTTTGATTCTTACCAAATACCGTGTACGTTGAAAGTGGCTTAGTCTTGGTAATTATTAATGAAAATATTCTTTAGGTATATAATATTTATATGTTCACATTGATAGCTTAATGATAAGGAAGTAAACACGAATATTCCAACGTGTTTACCGGTAACAACCAACTAATATTATTTTATTTGACGAAGAGAAATTAATTTTTTTTTTAAGAGGTAAAAATGATATATTAATTAACCATAATAATCCTCCTTGCACAAGACGTGCCAAGAAGACTACAAAAGATTACACAATAGTGACAATGAGTAAGAACATTATAACTTTGTTGATTATATATAGTCAACCATTTATTTATATGTCCTAAAATAAACCATTTATTTATATATAATATAGAAAGTTATTCGGTTTTGTCTAAGAGTGAGTGTATGTATGTATGTATCGGGTGTTATATTGGATAGAAGAATTGTGTTGAATAAAATATATAGTGAGAAGATGCATAACCTCAATGTCATAAGTTTTTGGGTGATAATTTATTATCTAACGTTATTTGTTTTCGTGTTGATCCAATCCAATGGAATTTCTCAGTCCAACAATAATATGAGAGTCTTTCTTGAATAACTCAATAATAATAGAGTTTGGTTTAACTTGATGGGAGAAAAATTGAGAGTTTCACATTTATATCAAAACTCTCGCTTTTTCTTTTGTCTAAAAATAAATATTTATTTACTCAAAAATGTGTATCTACAAACAACCTTGCAACACTAGCTAGGTTAATAGCGTACAACAACATAATGAAAGTGCGTACAAATATGACAAAATAAATGTAATCAGAATATTCGTACTTCCGAATCTGCAATGTTGATGTCCAAGTCTTCATCAAACCTGTAATGAGTTGAGGTTGATATGTCAATTTGATTCAACGAAACACAATATTAAAATGAAAAACCAACAAACGACGTACAAGACGACGACAAACACAAAATCACGAAGAAAAACATTTAAAATATGTAAAAATCACTTGTCTAAATAGAAAGAAAAGAAAAAATAAAGATGGGTGATTTTGAATAGAAAAATTGACCCTAAAATCACTCATCTTTTGGTAGATGAAAAAGAAGAGAAACTATGATTTGAGGAAAAAATGGGCGACTGCCTTTAGAGAGAGTAAAAAACATTATTTTGGCACTCTTCACTATCAAAACTCCCCCTAATAGTCCAATACTAATTAAAAAAGAAAAACACAAAAAACATTAAAAATCTAAAATGAGATTATATGCCCATCCACTATGTTGAACGTTAAATCTTGACCAAAATAAAATAAAATTAATAATAGGTCTTTAAATTATTAGTTAAATGAACTTCTTTTTTTCATAGAATTTTCTTTTGTAATATTTTAAAAGTTATAATGACTAAATATTATTTTATCAAAAGTGTCATCAAATTAAAATTTTATTTTTTCTGAATAAATATTATTTTTATTTTTTCTGAATTTTTATTATTCATCATAATAGTGAAAATTGGTTATTTTTTATGAAAAAGTGTAAAAAAAAAAAAAATTAATATAATATAATATGTCAATAAACAATCACATTTTATTGTTTATAAAATAATTTTATCCAAATTAGAAAATTTGACAATTACTTTTATTTATAAATAATGAACATTAACTTATTAATTTAGAAAGAAAATGTACCAATGCAACTTTCTGAAACTTAAGAGGTCAAAAATGCTATTTTAAAACATAAGGGGTCAAAATCGCAACTTTTAGCCTTTGCTTTATCAGTGTATCGTTTAAGCTTCTTAAATTTTATGTTCAAATTGATAATGTCATGTACTCCCTCCGTTTCTTTTTATTTTTTCGTTTTAGAAAAAAATTGTTCAAATTATTTATCTTTTGATAATTTAATGTTATATTTGTCTATTATACCCTCTTCCTAATTTCTTTTATTGTGTAAATTTGTTATAATCTTTTTACTATATCTATTTTTTGTTTACTAAAATTCTTCATATAATTTTTTTTTTGTTCCTATATTTTTTACATAATATATTAAATTTATGGGACAAAGAAAGTGTGTGGGAAAAAAAAAGGAATTTATTGGTGGATTAGAGCAAGGGTATAATAGAAAGATAAAGTTTAAAAATCCATTTTTTTAATTTGGTGTTACTATTCTAAAACGAAAAATAAAAAAGTACGGAGAGAGTATTTAAGAAAATAAATTAAAAAAAAAAAAAATTTATATTGCAAAAACTTTTTTTTTATAAGAGTATTGCAAAAACTTTTTTTAATTTTAAATTTATGAACTACATAAATTCCAAAATAGTTTAACTATATTTAATTGCTTAATAAAACTCACTCTTTAGCATTTTCTACCATTTTAATAATGAACAGAAGAAAATAAAATAATGAATAAAGAGATAGCGCCGCCACGCCAGATATGACATGTGACTTTGAGGAAATAGTTCAACGGAGCTTTGTGCCAATGATAGACCTTGTCAACGTGATTATCAAAAAAAAAAAAAAAAACCTTGTCAACGTTTTTTTTTTCGGTTGGCGGAATAGTTAACCTTTTTATTATAAAAAAGGAATAGTTAACCTTTTCAACCTTTTTTTTTTTGGGTACAATTCAACCTTTTTTAGAGGCCTAAACGTTTTTAGGAAAAATTTATTTTTGGTACTCCACTTTCGCAAAATATCAACAAAGTTTTCCTCATTAAGTTCACTGCGTAATAATCTAATTTATATTATAGTAGATTTTATACATCAATTATACAATTTAGTCTAGCGATGAAAAGTTTGAATAGTATGTAAGAGATCATGAGTTTGATTCTTAGCTTCATTGCAAAGATAAAAAGTTCTTATATTTTAACACGGAGGAAGTATTGAACCAAATTGCTTGGGTCAATCCATTGAATCAGGCCTATATTCTACTCTAAAGAATTAGAAGAATATTTTTAGATGGACCACATAAAAAACTATAAAATATAGAGTGAAAATCCATTTTGGTTTCTCACAAATTTCTGACGTGACAATTCAGTTTCTGACAAAAATAAAACTTAAATTAGTCCTTGACATTTTCATATCTGAGACAAATTAGTTACTCTATTATGACAAATCGAGGACTAGTTTATCTTCAATATGAAAATGTAAGAGACTCATAATAAAAGGTTGTCTGAGTTGAAAGAAGAAAAGGAAAAATAAATGTTAAAACCAATTTAAATTTGAAATGAAGGTAGTAGCATTGTTAAAGCTTGAGAAGGGAGTAACAATGGAGGAAACATAAAAATAGACAGAAAAAAAAAAAAAAAGAAGAAGAAGAAGAAGAAAGAAGAAAGCAATTAGTTTCAACAAAGGAAAGATATATCGACATTTGTGGGTAGATGACAGCGTGATGACGGAGCGAATTGCAACAACGATGAAAATATCATCTGATTTAGAAAGGAAAAAAAAACAAATAAGTAACATGACATGTGTCAGAACTTAGTATATATAGATGATTAATCGTATGGATAATATTTATTCAATGGTTATATTAACATGTGCCCTTAAACTACCCAAAAATAGAAACTTTTTTTGTTACACCTAAAAGTAGAAACTTAATATTTAATAATATAAAATAGGCAAAATTACACATCATTTATCTTTTTTTTTTTGTAACACGTTGGTCCTTTATATTTTATTTGTAACACTTTGGTCTTTTATCTTTTGTTTGTATACTATAAAATGTGCAGTGTAATTTTGCCTAGAAAATATTTAATTTTTAAAAAATTAAATACACAAGTTCAAATAAAAATTTAACATATTTATCGTGCCTTTAACGTTCTTCTTTATTAAAAGGCACGCTACTTAGTGGGCGGCTTTCTTTCTATTTTCTCTTCTTGATTTCTTCTCTTTCTCTCTCTCTTTGGTGGTCGACTGTTTTGGGGATTGGTGACTCTCTATCTTCCTTTTATATTTTTCTGTATTTTTGAGACCCAATACTTCTTGTATTTCTTTTTGTGGACTCTTTTATTTTATCGATTCTTTGTTATTCATATATATATATATATATATATTTGTCATTCAAACCAAAAGAAAAACTCAGTCATCGCAAAGTCAGCTAATCCGGTTGTTGAATCCGGTCAATCTAAGAGATGGATGACACTTGTCACTTGTCAGCGTTAACTTTTAAAAAAAGATACCATCAAATTCCAAAATTGACCAAGCATTGAAGCATGTGTGTTTTGGACTTTTCTGTGAGATCTTTTCTACGTAGGAGTAGGAGTAGTTTTTTTTATTTTTTTCTATTACTATAGCTTAATAATAATTTAGAAAGTGTATTGGATTGATATTTTAAAGTATTTTAAAAGATTTTCATGATAATTTCTTTTTTAACATTCAATTAAGATTTTTTCTTAAAATACAAGCAAATTTTATAATATTTAATAGTTTTATTTAGTGGTGAGAGATTTAGATTGTATGGTAAAAGTTATGTGCTCGATCGTCAACACTGTGGTAAACAAAAAGCAATTAAGACAATCAATCTTTTTAGGACAATAACATTTGTTGGTACCTAATTTAGATTATTCATAATTCATAAATGTATTTGATATTTAAAAGATCGAGATTTTGATGAATTGTTTTGAAATGAATTTTGTAAGATTTTTTAATTAAAAATTCACATATTTCTGTCAAACAACATTTTCATATGTAACCAAAGAAAATCAACAATCTCATATAAACCCTTGAGATTTTAATGGATTTTTTTCCCTTTCTTAACACGCTGTCTATAAAAAATTCTTGAACTTTTGTGTTTTTTCTTCTTCATTCCATAACATGCAATCTACACATCATTATTTTTTTTCGTACTAGTCATTATTTTTTTCTTCATCAACGTGCTTTATTTTTGTCCGATTCAAGTGATATTTTCCTTCAACTTGTATTTTTTTTCCTTCTACTTGCTTTATTGGTGTCATTTAGTATGGGGAGTACAAAACTAGTCCACACCACATTAGATTAACAGTTGGATTTTGCAGTTGTATCTTTTTTGACATTTCACTGCACTACCCTCAAATTTGTGTAAGGTAGACTAGCAATTGTGAAGTCTCCAGGATAAAACAGTCAATTCACTCTTATACCGTTATACTACTACACTTGTAGATAACGCGCAGAAAGGTATCTCCGATGGTTTAATAAACCAGTCAAGAAATTGATAACAATATCAATTTTCATAGTGGCAACAACCACTTCTCTGAGCAACAAGGAAAAATAATTTTGCGAAGAAAAAATTGAGATAGAAGAGAAGGAATACGAAATTCAGAAAATGTGAAGCCAAAAAATAATGAGATCTGAAGTTTTGTATTTATAGAGCAAGGAGAGAAACTGAGTGGGAGGATTTCTTGGGAGCCTTATCAGCCAGCAAGTAAAAAATGTGGCCAGAGATTGTAGCAATTTCAGTTGTTGACTGATGAGGTGGTAACGAAATTCAAATTCTGTTTCTGACTTGGTCGATGCACATTAAACATGTGCGAAATTTGTAAGGGCTAGTAGAACGCACACACGTAGCAAAAAATAATTTGTAACGGAAGTCTTCAAAGCAATAGCAGTAGTAGCTCTTTACCTCTTTTGGATTAAGGTTAAAGCTCCACTACCAATACAACTACAATTGCGCTGACATCTCTATCTCTACTCAACAGTCATCCTCAACGTCTACATTGTCATTGCCTATATATAGAAGACTTGAGAGATCGTGAAAAATACAACACTAAGCTATAACTGAAAAACTACTCACTACTGCATACTCAAGCTATCACTAGACAAAATTCGCCCAAGACTTAAACTCTGAAAGCTTCAGATTCAAGAAGTTCTGATACTTTGTATTTGTTTTTATTAGAAAGAGTTAAAGTTTTAGGTGTATTTATTTGTAATCAATCTTATCCTGTATAAGATTTTGTGAAGTCTCTTGCTGTGTGCTTGAGCAAAGTGTTGAAGTCTCCTGCTGTGTGGTGGAGCATTTTGTGAAGTCTCTTGCTGTGTATTTGAGCAAGTGTATAATCTGTGTGATTATAGTGAAATCTCTTGTGAGTACAAGAGGAATGAATTACTCTCGTTTGTGGGAGGAACCCGTATAAAATTCCTTGTGTTCATTTCTTCTTACCTTGCTTTGATATTGTGTTTTACTCCGCTGCAATTCATACTCTTTAGAAAAAGTTTTAAAACATACAAAACACAATTCAACCCCCCTTCTTGTGTTTTTCTGTACCTTCAACAACTACATTTATTTGGATTCTATTTCCATCGTCTCCAAACGGTTCCTCTCTATCACCGACCGTTTTTTATTCTCTCTCACTTTCTACCGTGCAAGTTCAACTTGCCTCTTTCCAAAGGTTCACCAACTTGATCTCCCTCAACCTCTTGTGATTGGGTGGTGACATATCAACGTGCTTCTCAAAGAAATCTCTCGTTTTCCATTGAAGCTCACCTTACTCAATATCACCTACAAATCCATTCCAGTTGATGAGTTGCGAGCTTTCTCTCAAAACATTACAACTTTGACCTATCTCACTTGGTCCTATGTTAAATCTATCAATGGCACTTTCATGTTTCTTATTGCTGATTGTTTTCCTTTGCTCGAAGAACTTGACCTCAGCAACCCCATAATAGAGTCAGAAGAAAATTATGAAAGCTATGGGTGGTGACATATCAACGTGCTTCTCAAAGAAATCTCTCGTTTTCCATTGAAGCTCACCTTACTCAATATCACCTACAAATCCATTCCAGTTGATGAGTTGCGAGCTTTCTCTCAAAACATTACAACTTTGACCTCTCTCACTTGGTCCTATGTTAAATCTATCAATGGCACTTTCATGTTTCTTATTGCTGATTGTTTTCCTTTGCTCGAAGAACTTGACCTCAGCAACCCCATAATAGAGTCAGAAGAAAATTATGAAAGCTTAGTCAATGGAGTAAAGGCTCTTTCATCAAAACTTTTCAAACTCCGAAAGGTTAATCTCACCAGTCATATATATATAAATGATGAATTGCTCTTCCACTTGTTCAGAAATTGGAAGTTTCTCGAAGAGGCCATCATACTTCACTGTAATCAAATAACCAACGCCGGTGTTACTTCTTCTCTATGCGAGAGACCAACTTTAAGGTCTCTATCCTTTAACCGTTACATTGATCTCAGACAATTCAACATTGTTTGCACTGGTTAACAACCGTCCTTCGCTTAGGGAGATCAGTTTGGGGTACGCATGGAAATATGGTGTAGAAAATTCTAATACTCCAATGGTGGATGTTGCCGTAATCCCTCAATTAAAGTCTCTTTGTTTGGTAGACAATATTTGGTTAAGTGATAAAAGAATCAAAATACTTGTTTCCTTATTCCCTATAAATTGCAGCTGTTAAATTTGAGTTATTGCAGGAAAATATCTGATAAAGATATTTGTGAAGTTTTAACGACATGTCTTAAGATTGTACATTTGGATTTAACCGGTTGTTCACAATTGAAGTTATTTGGGTCAAACTTTGAAGTTCCCAAACTAGAGGTGTTGAACTTGTCGCATGCAAATGTTGATGATAAAACACTCTATGTAATCTCAAAGCATTGTCGTGGGCTCATGCAACTGTTACTAAAATGTTGTAATGATGTCGCAATGAAAGGACTGCAGCAAGTGATTGAAAACTGTACACAATCGAGAGAGATCAATTTGAGCGGATGTTGTAATGTGGATGCTAATGTTGTTGCCTCAATCGTTTTTTCAAGCCCATAATGGAGAGAGATAACAACTCCATCTAGTTTTATGTTGCTTCCCGGCTTACAAAAAGTTTTCTTCCATCAAGGATGCCCTTTTGCCAAGTGTCTGAAGATACTTTGGTGAAGTTTTAACTATGGATCCTGAATGTCTTGTTTGCTAGTGTTCTAAAAGTGCTAATTAAATTATTTGTAATTTTATTTTTCTTTTTACAACATTTCAATATTTATTTCACCCTAAATTGTATTTTTCATTTAGAGAAATGATATTTTGATATACTTTTTCTTGCTATTCTGTCATTCACTTTCACCTGCAAGCATCATGTATAAAGGGATTACTTGGTGTTGGTTAGTTTTAACCTGTTAGAACCAAACTGCATTGAAAGTATGATTGATTTTTAAAGTAGTCCTGGTTGCTAAATGTTGTGAAATAGAGGCTCTAGAGGCACTAATTCCTAAATGTTGTGAAATAGCATTGCACCACTATAGCCTCATTGTATGGCGGAATTTGGAATTTGAAGAAATTGTTATTTTTTGTGATCCGCAATTGATAACAATAACCTAAACACTATAGCCTCATTGTTGGTGGAACATCGATAAAGACATACATAATTACTTGATTCGAATATATTAAAATTACAACATAAATTGTCAGAATTACATGAGGAAAATCTAAATCCGAGAGACCCACTCGAACCCAAACTCAAACCTAAGTTAACGGACGAAATCTGAGTTGACGCAAAAACTTTATTTATTTATTTATTTTTGTATTAACCTTTTGTTTCTTAGGAGAAGGATTCTGATAATGTAGAGTTTGGTAGCAAATAAAGTAAAGCCTAACCAAACCAAAACCTATTTTTATTAAGAATCGAAGTCAGATTTTCATTAAAAATTGAAGTCAGATTATCTCGAACGACTATTTTTAAGGGGATCTCATTAACGAATTGTCTCACAAGTTATCTGAAAGCTAAAAGTGAAAATAAGAGCTTTCACAAAAAGAGCAAAAATTGTTTGGTAATTGTTTTTTTTTAAGTTTCAAAGTTATTTTTAAGCTAAAATTTGTTTGGTAAAATATATTTTAAAAAAAATAATTGTACCAAAAAAAAAATTTATACTAATAATATTTATACCAAAAATATTTGTACTAATAATATTTAAATCAAACAAACTTAAAAATGAAAAAAATAATAATAATAGTAATAAAAAGAGCCTTCAGCAGGAATTGAAGCGTGATCATTGCAAAAAAAAAACTCTAGATTTTTTTCAAAAGTAAGTTTCAACCTCTTTTTATAGAAGCTCATTTAATCAAATATTGCACATTGAAAAAATCTACTTTTTATGGTTAAGAGTTTTTTTATAAATGTGTTTGGTCCAACTTTTGATCAAAAAGAGAATAAAAAACTAAAAAAAGCCCGGGCAAACGGTACCTTAGTTTTCTTTATTTGTTTTAGTTTTTTTTTTGTAGGATATTTATTTTAGTTTTGATAGATTGTAAATAAATAAAAAAATTTCACATACAGTTAATTAATTCTCCTATCTATATATTTTTTAATTCTCTCCTATTTATTTATAGGGTAACATTCTCTCCAACATATTCTTCTAACCTATGGAGATTAGGGTTTGCCACACGCTGCATTCATACTAGAAGAATTCAACAACGGAAAAAAGACACACAACAAGAAATAAAAGAAGAATTAGGAGCGTTGATACAGATTTTGATTTTTACGTTCCAACCTTCATGTCGTCTTCACAACAAACTGCTTCTTCCATTCAAAGAAGAAGCAAATCAAGTAAGCTGGTCAAAGATTTTAACTTTGACTTACCCGACGAATGTTGGGAATCTATTTTCAAATTCATCATTAGGGACGACGAAAACTACATCTATTTGGATTCGATTTCCATCGTCTCCAAACAGTTCCTCTCCATCACTGACGGTTTTCGATTTTCTCTTTCTATATGCTGTTTAAATATATCTCCCCTCTTCCAAAGATTCACAAACCTTGTCTCCCTGAACCTCTCACGATTTTGTGGTGACATCAATAGGCTTCTCAAGGAAATCTCTCGTTTTCCATTGAAGATCACCTCGCTCAATATCTCCTTCAAACCTATTATTCCAGATGATGGGTTGCGAGCTTTCTCCCAAAACATTACAACTTTGACCTCTCTCACTTGGACCTCTAGTAAATCTATCGGGACTGTCATGTTCCTCATAGCTGATTGTTTCCCTTTGCTGGAGGAACTTGACCTCCGCGTCCCCACAATAGAGTCCGAAGAAAATTATGAAAGCTTGCTCGATGGAGTAAAGGCTCTTTCATCAAAACTTTTCAAACTCCGAAAGGTTAATCTCAGCGGTCATAGATATATCAACGATGAATGGCTCCTCCACTTGTTCAAAAACTGGAAGTTTCTCGAAGAGGCCATCATACTTAACTGTGATCAAATAACCAAAGCCGGTGTTGTTTCTGCTCTACGCGAGAGACCAACTTTAAGGTCTCTATCCTTTAACAGAGAAACGGAAGACAATGCAACATTTTTTGCACTGATTAACAACGGTCCTTCACTTAGGGAAATCAGTTTGGGGTACGCATGGGAAGATAGTGTAGAAAATTCTATTCCTTTGATGGATGTTGCTGTAATCCCTCAATTAAAGTCTCTCTGTTTGGGAAATAATCCTCTGTTAAGTGATGAAAGAATCAAAATATTTGTTTCCTTATTCCCCAAATTGCAGCTGTTAAATTTGAGCTATAGCAGGAAAATATCTGAAAAAGGTATTTGTCAAGTCTTAAAGAGATGTCGTTCGATTATACATTTGGATTTAACCGGTTGTTCACAATTGAAGTTACTTGGGTTAAATTTTGAAGTTCCTAAACTAGAGGTGTTGAACTTATCGCATACAAAAGTTGATGATAAAACACTATATGTAATCTCAAAGCATTGTCGTGGGCTTTTGCAATTGTTACTAGACTATTGTAATTGTGTCACAGAGAAGGGAGTGAAGCATGTGATAGAGAACTGCACACAATTGAGAGAGATCAAGTTGCCCTACTCTTATAACGTAGGAGCTAATGTTGTTGCCTCAATGGTTATTTCAAGGCAGTCATGGAGAGAGATAGCAACTCCATCTAGTTTTAAGTTGTCCAGCAGAAAAAAAATCTTCTTGCGTCAAGGATGCCCTTTTACTAGATGTCTGAAAATACTTTGGTGAATTTCACAGATACACTGTTTGCTAGTATTATAAAAGTCTAATTCAATTATTGAATTATAGTCTGTATGACTTTGTTATGCTTTGTACTTTGCATTAATCCTTGTAACTATGAATAGTATCACGTCATTTTAATGTAGCCCTTAGAGTGGATAAGTGGGATAACCAGAGTAACAACTCATATATTACATTGTTTCTGCCAACTAAGCTAAGTTTACGGGACTAACGCAGCCCTTGTTAAAAGTGGATATATTCTGTTCCTGCCAGCATTTTATTGGGCTACAAATACAACATCTTATCTTAATATGTCACTACTGCTTGATTATCCAAAATGTATGCTCAAATAGTTAATTTTCTTGCTAATCTGTGATTCACTTCCACCTGCAAGCTTCATGTATAAAGGGATTTACTTGATGTTGGTTTGATCCTGTTTCTTGCTAACAAAGTTCTGATAGAATCAAACTGTATGGTGGAATTTGGAATTTGAACAAATTGTTTCTTTATGTGATCCACAATTGACAACAATGACTTAAACACTATAGCAATATGGCATGTGGACAATGACTCGCAAGCCACGTCAATATGGCATGCCACATAGCTAACATGACATGTGAGTTATTATCTACGTGGTAAGATATGTTGACGTGACATATGAATCATTGTTCAGCAAGAAAATGGGAATTTCTAAATTCCTCACGAACAATTCAACTAATCACTACATGTTATCCACTAATTAACATTAATTACTATGAAAAATATGAAATATGAGGAGCTAAGTTCTTACCTTTGGATCTTTTCAGTTTTTCCTTGAAACCTTTTGTAGCTTTCTTGAGCTCCCAAGCCTCTATCACATCAGCATTCTTAATCTTTCTAAAAAGGTAAATACCAAATGCTACATAACACAACGGAATAACCGAAGCCGCAACTGAAACACTGATTATCAAAGAAGTGTGTTTCTTCTTTGGTTGTGGAAGTTTCGACAAATCAAGAAATGGAGCTGCTCCATTAAATTTTAAACTCCAACACACATAGTATCAAGAAGAATAGGTGATAAATCCATATTAATTTTATTTAATTTTGCAATCAGTGACTACTATAAAATCTGCTTCTTTACAGAAGACTGATACTTCAAAGGAAGAAGATGAAGCTCCTACTACACTGACTTCCTTCCATTCCTTTTTGTATAATGTAGTTGCTGAGTCACTAAGTGACTTGTCACATCATTGTTAACATTGTTAAAATTTACCTATTTTAAAAAAGGATAAAGATAGAGAGTCATAAGTGTTATTTTAAAAATTAGGGGAACAATATCGCAAGTTTGCGAAACTTAGAGGAGCAAAAATATAATTTGGTCTTTTTTTATTATGCAGTCAGTGTACATTCTCAATTTTTCTTCAATTAGGCTTCATACATTCTTACCTAGACACACTTTTTGGTGAAAAGAGAAGCACTGTCTCACGAGTTAGAAGAAAATTATGAAAGCTTACTCAATGGAGTAAAGGCTCTTTCATCAAAACTTTTCATACTCCGAAAGGTTAATCTCACCAGTCATAGATATATCAACCATGAATCGCTCTTCCACTTGTTCAAAAACTGGAAGTTTCTAGAAGAGGCCATCATTCTTTACTGTGATCAAATAACCAACGCCGGTGTTGTTTCTGCTCTACGCGAGAGACCAACTTTAAGGTCTCTATCCTTTAACTGTTACAGAGAAACAGAAGACAATGCAACATTTTTTGCACTGGTAAACAACGGTCCTTCACTTAGGGAAATCAGTTTTGGGTACGCATGGAAAAATAGTGTAGAAAATTCTATTCCTTTGATGGATGTTGCTGTAATCCCTCGATTAAAGTCTCTCTGTTTGGAAGATAATCCTCGGTTAAGTGATGAAAGGATCAAAATATTTGTTTCCTTATTCCCCAATTTACAGCTGCTTAATTTAAGCTATTGCAAGAACATATCTGAAGAAGGTATTTGTCAAGTTTTAAAGAGATGTCGTAAGATTATACATTTGGATTTAACCGGTTGTTCACAATTGAAGTTACTTGGGTTAAACTTTGAAGTTCCTAAACTAGAGGTGTTGAACTTGTCGCGTACAAAAGTTGATGATAAAACACTCTATGTAATCTCAAAGCATTGTTGTGGGCTTTTGCAACTGTTACTAGACTATCGTTGTCATGTCACAGATCAGGGAGTGAAGCATGTGATAGAAAACTGCACACAATTGAGAGAGATCAATTTGAGCGATTGTCCTGAAGTGGTTGCTAATGTTGTTGCCTCAATGGTTATTTCAAGGCCATCATGGAGAGAGATAACAACTCCATCTAGTTTTAATTTGTTAGGCAAAAACAAATTCTACTTGCGTAAAGGATACCCATCTACTAGTATTCTGAAAATACTTTGATGATGTTTAAAACTATGAAGTTGTTACTTTAATTTATCAGAATGTTGATTTTGTATTCAACTAATCAGAATTCATGTTGATATGGCAGCATGTTCATACATTTTAGTTGGTAATGCCTAAATCCTAAAACAAGAAAAAAGAGTGGCAGTAGAATATTGAAATCATTGATGATTGTAAATATTTTAGTGTCATTGTAATCTGTGTTATAAGCAAAGAGTATGATGTTTGAATTTGTTTCCTTCAATTTTTTTTTTTTTTGGTACAATGTATCCTTCAATTTTACTAACTCTGTTTTAAGACTTGGGGTTTATTGGCTTTTTAAATGAATTAATTTACGACATTAAAGGAGAAATTTATTACTAATAATTTGAGGAATAAAATGCATATGAATGGGAGTTGTTTCAATTGATTGTTATGTGAGTCTATACATGTATACATTAAGTGTAGAGTCAATATATCCCTTCTAAAAAACACTAAAAAAATCAGCAAAAACAAAATAAGAGGGATTATTTATTTGTTGGGTTTGAAATTTAGTGTCTTTGAAGTAGGCATGATGAAATAAGAAGGAATGAAGGATGAAACCTAGCGAGCGGATTCTGGAATCCAATTCTAGGCGTAGTTCAAAACTTAGATTACATACCGTATCAAACGGGTAAAAAAGGAAATTTGAGAAGAGTAATTAGGGGTCCTCTTAACAGAATATTCTTGTATAAAGCTCTAGTTTGGAATGTAGACTCTGAAACCTAGCGCGCGGATTCTAGAATCCAATCCCATATGTTGTTCAGAACTTAAAATACGTACCGTATCAAAGTGGCAAAATTGAAATTTGAGAGGACCGAGAGTAATTAGAGGGCTTAATTAACAAAAAAGTTATTGTATAAGATGCAAAGGTCCAATACAAACATATAATGAGGCCCAATCTAATCTTAGCCCAAAAGGAGGAAACAAGGTTATAAACAATTTTATTTTCGTTAAATAGTCTAGTGTGGCTCGAAGTTCACCGTTTAAAGTGAATGATTTAGGAATCTCGGATTTGAATCCAACCTCTTACATTTATAATATAATATTCTAGTATAACTAAGTTATGCTCACGACAGATGACTAATTTACTATGCTGATATCATTCAATAAATAAAAAGAATCAAACAAAGCCAACTTACAATGGTTCGATGTACGACCAGACACTATATAGTTGGAATATCTTATCCCTAAATCCTCAACAACTTTAGGACCCTTGTCTCTTCTTTAGCACATGATCGAGTAAAGCAATACAAGCCAATTGAGCAAGTGGGCATGACCATTTTACTCTAAACCGTGGCTAGCTCTATCATACTAAAGAAAGTAAAGAATTAATCAATAACATACATTTGGACATAGAAACAAGAAATGAAAAAAGATGAAAAAGCTATACCTCATCCACGTATAACAATTAGATGCCTCTTTTACTCACATTATAGGTACCACAATCATACGCAATATCTTTGTAATCAAGCATGCATTATTGATATACTGAGATTCTATCTTGGAAAATTTAGCAACAGCTTTTTTCACTACTTTTTTTTAGAGGTTCCTTCTTGATTGGTAATCCTATTTGATGTACGTCGGTAAGGTTGGTCTTGGGCAGGTGCGCGCATCAAGGTTTACACAATCGGACCTTCAAATTTTCGGTTAATTGATAGTATAGACAGTCCAATTTATCTGTTATTTGTTAACTGATTTATTTTCAAATAGTAGAATATATATAATATTAATAAAAAACGCTCAATTGCAAGGTCCATCGGACCAATCGGATACTCAAACTACACAAAAAAAAAGGATTATTCGTAAATAACACATTTTTTTATACGTAATTTAATTGATCTCTCTATTGTGATTAATTGTGTTTCAAATTTGAAAATATATAGTTGATTATCATGTCGTGCAGTTTTCATAAATTCATCTAAGTAGATTCTATTACGACTACTTATGTGAATAAATAAACTCAAATAAATTAATTTAATCAGGCTTTTAGTCTATTACAAGTCGAACCTCATTTCATGTTGATTCATGAAATATGATATTTAAATTATCATCAAAAACATAATTTGTATGAAATCATATAAATTAAAATATTAATCCATTCTTATCCATCATCCCTATGATCTTACTTTCTAATATAGTCTTTTTGAAGATATGGTATTTCCTTTATATTCTTTGGCTGGTCATTAGTTGAATTATAGTCCCCAAAAAGTGCTTAAACAGTCAATTTTCCTAAATACACTAAAAATAATACATTCTTAGGCTTCTCGTATCTTATTGAGGTGATGGTACATATATAACTAAGTACATTTTTTCTATATACTGAAAAATATTCTTTCACAAAAAATATATATTATAGAAAAGTTTTGGTTTAGTGGATGGAGCATAAATTCATATACTATAAAGTCTAAATTATCAATCATATGTGGAACCCATGAACCCCTTTATGCAAAACTCCTAAATCAAGCAAACTATATATTATTAATTTTCATAAGATGCATGATTAAAACATAACAAATAGATATTAAGAGAAGCACTGTGTATTATTCAGCCTAACCACATATAAGAAGAAATTTTGTTGGATGGAATCTGATCCTTTTCCAAAATTTGTAAAAAGTAATGATATATATTATCGATTCTAATAGCAAAAGTGACCAACATCATATTTAGGAAACAACAAAACTATATTAACAATCAATAGGAATAAACCATGGCACCAATACATGTTCAAAGAGATATGCCACTAGATATTTAGATAGGGGACCATAAGCCCATCCTCATCCATAGCCATATAGGAGTACATTATTTTATGTCTTTTTAATTCAAAAATTAGAGAGATTGCAAAAATTTCTTAAGAAGATACCCTATCACTAAATTACATTACATATGTAGCACGGGAATCGACACAATAAAGGTTTTTATAATTCAGTTGGAGACATTGCGATTGTGGTCATTGTAAACGTTGCGGTGTGCAATAATTTAATATTGGATCATGCTAACTAGTACCCCCGCTCCGGGGCACTAGTTAAACAACTAAAAATGGAAAGAAGTGAAATAGTAAACATTGGAAAAAATAAAATTTATATTTTTAAAGTGTTGATTGTACAATTTTCAAGATAATGTTATTATTTTTAGTTACCTTAACGATTACCCCTGACACCAGTTAGCATTTTCCTTTAACATTTATAGAACATAGAAACGTTTCAGTTTACTCCACATATATTCATTTAAACATGTTCAACATACATGATTGTGAGAGACTTCAAATTACATACCTTCAAAATTTTCTTCAATTAGTTTTCTTTTTGTTTGGAAGATTTCGACGCACATGATTGACGTAGATTGATGCGGCTGCTGTTACAATGGTTAAAATTGTTTGATGTTGTTACGATGGAGTTTGTTAGCGTGATTGAAAATCACACCGCAATTGTGTGATGATGTTTCAGTAATAGTAATATTATGGCCGAAACAGTAATTTGAAACCATGAGTACACAACATAACACATAGATACTAATAATAATTTAAGAAAATAAAAGTGATTGTATATATTTAAATGTTTCATTGTGGATGTGAGACACCAATAGATGCTGCATATTTCGGTGTCGGACACCAATACACTTAAAAATTGAATCGTTTGATTTGAATCTGACTATTTTCAATGTTTCAATCGCGTAGAATTTCCTAATTGTACAGAATCCAGGTCCACTACTATTTGTATGAGTGGGTCCCACTAATCCATAATCCAAACCAACACAATAAGGTACCTTTGAGCAATATATATACCCACATACCCTCTACATTCTAATCTACACAAATTTACACCGTATACTCCTTTTAATCCTTTTGAGTATTCATAATTTATATTTATAAAAAAATGGAAGCAAACCGAAAGAGAAGTAGAGGACTCTTGAAAGGAAAGGTTGCACCATTATTTAGAACAACAAAACCTTCTTCAACAGTTGAATACACAACAACAAATGTTAAGCCTAATCATTCTTCTCCTTCCCCTGCATCACATGTTGTTGTAGTCCGCAACGACTACGCGAAGCCGAACCCGAAAGTTTCTATTGTGGTAACAGATATTTGGAGTGATAACTTTCCTACCGATGAAAGTGTAGACATGAAAGCTGCAATTTATATATCTATGGTTCAACAACGTTTTAAAGCAGAACAAAAGCAATTTCATGAGAATTGATGAAGCATATGGTATTTTAGCTATAGTATTATTATAGCTAGATGTGGTTACCCTTTAATAAATAGCATGTAATTTGTGTCACTATGACACTTTGTGTAGAGAATATTGTGCTATGTAGTATTTTGTTTAAATAAAATTACAAGTTTGCAAATGTTGTTAAGCTCTTGATCCTAACAACTTCTTATGAATATTTTAACTTTAAGTGTGGAATGAGTAGTCTAGTAGTTTAGGGTTCAATCTCCTAACAACTTCCTAACAAATTCTATACATGATATTCAGGGTTCAATTTCTATTACTAACATTTCTTTTTTTAACAAACTAATTGCTGATATTTATCGATAAAAAAAGCTAAAAATAAAATAAAATATTTGCGATATATAAGAAGATCACCATATTTTTCTCCAAAACATTTAAATTATGGTTTTAGAAATTAATTAGTATCAATTGTATTTTTAACCCTCTAGTTTTTTAATTGTGTGATTTTAAACTCTTTATTTTCAATTTAGCAATTTTAACCCGTTTGTTTTTAAATTTTGCGAGTTTGATCTTTTTAATTTCAATTAAGCGATTTTCACCTCTCTTAGTTTAGTGTTCTTATTTCGTAGCCCCCTCCAGATAGAGTTTGACCAAATTTTGACTAAATTATATTACATCACATTTTTATTTAAAGAAAATTGATATTTATATATATAAAAAAGGCTCACGTGAGACTTTGTCATTTCCATTAATAAAAAATGTGAGGTTTGGTATCTCCAACATTTCTTCATGTCCATTCTCTTCTTTCTTCCAATTTATCTTCAATTCTTCATCTCCATTAGTATTTCACATTCTTCTCTAAATTTTAAATCAACACAACACATGCATGAAACCATAAAAACATGAAATACAAGTTTCAAGATTCATTTGATACAATATGTGTCATGGAAACAGAGTGATTTATTTAACATACCCTGCTTCATTTGATCCAATTGCTATAGAATTTAGACCATTATTTATTTCTAACTAGGAGTTCCTTATAATGCTAGTAAAACTAAGGGAAATGGAGCTACCTATGCTTTAATCTCATTTTTTTTAAATTTAATGTAGCCTCTTTAACCTTTGAAATTTCTCAAATAAAATACATTATTATATTGTATATTATGTTTGTGATAATTTATTCCCATTCAACCATGAGATTTTTTTGATTGTTGGCTGCATATGCATGCAAGATATATATATATATATATATTTACTTTCTCTGTTTTTTCAAAATTCCGTTTTTAAAAATTCTGGAAAAAAACAATCTGTTTTTTATTGTATATTTTATATTTTTATAATGGTATTGTGTTTTTTTTAAAAAATAATAATGTAATATACTTATATATAGATAATAACTGGCTTTTACTATTTTTCATTTTGTAGCTACTAATTTGCTTGATTTTGATGACTACAAAGTAAGTTCATTTTATCATTGCAATCCATCATGGAATCTGTTCTTATTGCTCAGTATTGCATCAATTATCTTTTATCTTTTTAACCAACATCTACATGTATTTCTTTCGATCGATAATGAGAATAAAGTAGACATCAAAAAAATTGAGTGAAAATTGGGTCCTTCTGAACACCGCCCTTTCCATTTTTTGTTCCTTCTGAACAAGCTAGGACAAAAAGAGAATAAGAATGCGCGCGCGCACACACACAAAGTCACTAGGTTTGGTCTAGTGAGAACAAATTTGGGTAATATGTTAGTGGTTCCGGATTCGATCCTTAACTCCTTTGTAAACCAAAAAAAAAAAATATATATATATAAGAAAAAATCTAGAGTACAAATGAGTACTAAAATACGCACAACATGAAACTCAACACCTAAACAAGGGGAGTGGTTATGGTGTATAAGTTTTTTTTATGCATGATATGCATAAATAAGGGAAAATTACTTAGCGCGGCCCCAAATTTCTCTCGCACCCCGCAAATTTCTCGCGCGCCCCCCAGATTATGTCAAAACCATTTTGTTGTGGGAATGGTTTCAGGGATTTGGACTCCAAAACCATTAAGTGCATAAAATGGTTTTTGCTAGAAATCTGGGGGGAGAAAAAAATTTTGTTAAGTGCATAATTATAGGGTTTTGTTCCAAAACCATTTTATGCACCTAATGGTTTTGGAGTACAACCATTTGAAATCATTCCAACAGCAAAATGGTTTTGGCTAGAAATCTGGGGAGGGAGAAATAAAAAACTGGGGGGTGCACGGAAAATTTGGGGGTGTGTGAAAAATTTTAGAGGTGCGCTAAGCAAACCGGGGGTGTACGAGAAATTTGGTGGTGCGCTAAGCAATCTGGAGATGCATAATACAAGACTTATGCATAATAATTTTATCCCTAAACAAGGCAAAAACACATACAGCTTAAAAAACACACAAAAAATTACACCACCAAAAAAACATACACTGATAAATAAAGAACCAAGCATTGAGACAAAACACACATCTAGGGAGCCTTCAATCAACCAGGAACACCGATATTCAGTTTTACACTCCCAACCAACTATAACGGTTCTAACACAAAATCAGAAGTGTTATAGTTCGGATTTATTTTCTAGTTGAGTTTTTATCTTCCGTAAAAATCAAACAACTTACACTGAGGTTCAAGTACGTGGGAATGGAACCAAGAAGCATCATGTTGATAGAAGGAACAAGTTGATTAACTTATTAACAATAAGAATGCACAAGAGTTGATTAACTTTGTTGGCTGGTAGTAACTAGCTATGGCGATTATAACACTTAAGCATGATTTTTGTCTGATCCACTCATTTTGAAGAGACATTAATTCTATTTTTAGAACAATATATAAGAGTATTGTGCAATGTTTAATATATATATTTGAACTTATATTAGAGATAATTGAGAACCATTAGAGGTTATTCATTATTATTATAAAATTGTAAATCATATTTAGCAAATAGCCAGTGTTTTTTCTATTAGTAGAGTGAAATTAAAAAAAATATAAAATGAGTAAAAAAAAATGCCTATGACAACTCTTCTTTAAAATGAGTGTAAAACAGAAGACTATTATAGCACTTTCGTAGTAACAACGCTATCTAAAGATGGTCTGTAACAGCGCTTACATCAACAAAGAGCTGTCACAGACTCGCACGTGTACTACTCCTAAGTGATTTATAACAACGGTTTTTAGTCAACGATATCTGACTTGTCATTGCTAATTTGCTATCATAACAATTAATTAAGTTTTGTTTATCAGCAATTGGACTATGAATGAAAGTGTTTTACATCTTGACAATTAATTAACAAAACAACAATTAATATTACTTTTTAGTCAAACACGTAAATTAAATTCCTTTATTTTTCAGCAATTAAATTTTACTTTGAAAACGAGAAAAAAAAGGTGGTCCTTAAGTTTTTCTAAAAACTGAGACTTAAAATATTTTTTGAATCATACTCTCAATCTTATCAACTATTTTCATTTACATTAAAAAGATAATAAATTCATAAATAGGCAAACAAAAGTTAATTGATTATGTTTAAAATTTAATTATTAATTAAAATTATATCCTTTGGGGGTCAGTATAAGAACATTTTATTATTGTAAGGTTTATTACACATATAGAAGAAAAACTAATAAATTTTTTATTTTTTTTATCATCCTCACATCTATTTATAATCTCTTTTCACTTTTATCTCTTGACAATTAATTAACAAAACAACAATTAATTTTATCATACTCTCAATCTTATATAGTAATTACATTAATAAAAAGATATTAAATGCATAAATAAGCATACAAAAAGTAATTGTTTTTTTTAAAATTTAAATCTAATTATTAATTAATATTATATCCTTTAGGGATTAGTCAAAGAATATTTTTTTTATACATATACAAGAAAAGCTAATACATTTTATTTCTTTTGATTTTATTTTTTTTTATCATGCTCTACTTACACGTGTTTTGAGTTTTGGCCAATTTTATAATTGGTACTACTTTTTAAATAAATATAATTCTGAATTTTTTTTTTTTGCTTTCATCCTTAGTTTAATTTGGTTCGGGGGTCAGTTCTGACATCAAGTGGTTCTAGTCCCCTCTCGATCACAGTTGTGGGGATCGAACTGTGATCCTCCCTACCAAGTTCAACGTTAATCACCACTAAACCAACAAACGATTAGTATAATTGTGAGTATTCAATAAAATTGATAGTTCTGACTTTGTATTGGGTACAAATGCCCATAATTTCAATTTAATGATATTAATGAAAAAAAGTGAAAAAGTGATAAAATTTAAAATCTCACACTAATAAATCATTCTTTGGCAATATTGATTTTTATTTTCCTTCCATCGTAAGCTAATACATGATAATTAATCTAAACCAACACGTGGCAACCTGCCATGAATATCATCTCTAAATTCATGTCTATAAATTCAAAAGAATTTCACATTCTAAATCATCCCTCAAAATTTCATCACCAAATTACAAAGCATTTTATTTTCTCCCCCAGTCATGTGCAAGCGAAAGGCAATTGTTCTAGTAGAACCTGATGTTCAAAAAAAGAATTCAAAGAGTCCCAACAATGGTGTTATTGGTGAAGTAGAATCAACAAATTACTCCAAAGAAATTTCTCCATTTCTTCTTTTTGGATTCATTGTTGAACCTAATAGGAGAATTAGAAATGCTTACTCATGCAAATTTTGTAGCCGAAAATTCATTAATCCACAAGCATTAGGTGGTCATCAAAATTGCCACAGATTGGAGAGAAGAATCAAAAATAGGATTGAAGATATGAACAATGCTCAGATAAATTACTCAAATGGTACTCAACGGGTGGTAAGTCAAAACACTATCGTTCCATACCATGGAGGGTATGGATATCAATATAATGAATTTATCAATGAGGCTAACCAAGGCATTGTGAGTCAACAAACTACTATGCCTATGATTGACTATGGTTCAATTTCAAATGGAGGCGCTGATAGTGATGAACGAAGTTGATTATGAAGACAAAGAGATTCAAGAGGGGAAAGAATCTAAGATTAATTTGACTCTTAATAGCTTTGATCTATGTTTTAATATAATCTATAAATAAGGTCTTAATATATTAAGTACCATGAATTAATATTAATCTATAATAATATGTGTAAACAATATATATATTATGTGGAATAAAATAAATCTCTCAATCCTTTTTGAATTATTCTAAATCATCTTGCTTCGATGTAAATAGTTTTATCCATGGTGCAAGGAAAATTAAATTTCAAGTTATGATATTATACATCTAATTAAGGGCTTACGTCATCATAATTAACTTGCTTCATGGACAATGTTTTTACATAGATAGACAACTCTATAAACCATAAAAAAGAAAAATAGGAATAAAGTTGCATAAGAGTGTAACGGATCACACTCTTATTTTGAATTTGTGCATGATCTGAAATAATAAATGAAAACATGACCTATAGGTACAACCATTTGAGTTAGGATCCTCTTCATTTTTGACCTATAGGTACAACCATTTGTAATTACTAAAATTTTAGAAATATAAATGTAATAATGTGACACTTTGTGGAGTCTATTATTTAATACTCACTTCGGTCTTTTTTGATAAAAGACAATTGACTTTTTATATTCATTCAATAATTAATGTATTTGACCTATAATATAGACCAAATACATAAACTTTGCAATGAATCAAAAAAGTGGATTATTTCTTATAAAAATGACCGGAGGGAGTATATATTTTAAAATGCATCAAAACTATAGTAATAGAGAGATATAAAATTGAGAGGATCTTGACTCCAACCAATGGGTCCAACTTAAAAGCGAATAACTTTTGTAATTCCCATTAGGTGTCAGATCAAAGTACTTCGAGAACCATTGAAAAATGACCAGTAACAATATTCGTCGGTTAGTCGATAGTACTGGAGAGAGCTAATTTTGGTTTGGTTCTGGTTCTCTTCTTTGGTGGTGGTCCTTGCCACTCTTTTTTGAATGACAAATTATATAAAGTTGTCTTTTAACGGTGGTGGTTTTGCCTCTATAACCGTCTTTTCTGCGTCTCTCTTTCGATTTGACAAACAGTTTGTTTGTCTCGAAAGGGCTAAATTACTTGTTGTTTTGCAGGGAGTTTGGTACCTGTATCATTTTATGTGTTGAAGTCGTAAAAAGTACAAAGATTCTATTTGACAATACCAAATTTTGAACATTTGGCTTAAGCTTATATTAAAAAATAAAAAATTAATTTGGTAACTTTTGGTTTATAGTTATTTTATACTAGATCGTAAATTATTTTCCTAAGCAAATTAAATTAGCTTATAACCTGTTGTTTTTTATTCCAATTTTACACCTATATCTTACATGAAAAAATATTAAATATTAATTAAACATATTATTTTATATCATTTCATATTTTTAAACTAATTTTTACATTAATATTTATACTAATGTGTATAACAATAAAAAAATATAATTGGGTGGGGGGTGAGGGTGGGATGTGATTATAGCCTTGGTGCACCTAAAATTTATTTTTTTTCTAGTAAATCATATTAAAGGGGGTGTTTAATATGGATCTGAGTCAGAGTCTTACATTGTTTTCATTTTTTTTTATCGGTTTTGTTTTCCTCTTCCCACACATTTTCTCTACCACCTTCAGTAATGTTCATATCCTAAAGTCAAATCGATGAAGAAGTACCAAATTAATGCCACCATAATTTGTTTCTTCTCTTCCTCTCTTGAATTTCATACGCATATATTTTAATTTTATCAAATTTTTTTTTTTTTTTATAAGCAAATTTATTATAAGGGAGTACAAGGGGTACTCAATCCCTTACAATACAAAGCATATATCAAAATTATATTCGTGGCTAAATTTTGTACTATTTTTATTTGGATTGAGAAATATATGTCAAATGATTATTACTTGTGATTGTGCTTTATTGTTTTTAATACTTTCCATTTAGTTGACTTGAACAATTTTGCTACATTTCGGAACAAATTTGCTCCTTTTCTAGATTTGTGCATAATTACAAAAACACATTCATGAACCATGTCGATTTCAGTAAAACTTGCTCTGGAGAAGAGATTACGGACACACCATTTGGTAAAATATGAGATTCTTTACGAGAAGTATAATCCTTGAATGGTATTGTATATTTTTTTTTATAGACGAAATGATAAATCTATTGAAAAGTCACACACACAAAGTGGGGTGACCGGGGTTCGAACTCCGTTCATGACGTCCGACACTAGCAATTTCGGCATTTATGTCAGTTGAACTATGACTTGTGGACGAATGATATTGTATATTACTATATTAATACGAATCAAATTAAATGCCATATATGTTTTCGTACAACTATGATTGGTTTAATGTGAACATATTTATTGATATATCTAATAATTAGGTTAAATAAATATTTTGTCCCTAAGAAATTATCAAATTTTGGTTCAAATATATTTGATATTTTGTATATATGTAACATATAGAAGAGATAATTTACTATCTTTGTTCTAAAATAATTGTATTTAGGTATTTTTAATTGAGGATGGGGAAATTTTGTCAAAAATAAAATAAAATTTGAGGATGGGGAATTATTATTTTTTAAAAATTATGCTAGTCATTTTACAATTGCATTGTCTCAATAAGAGAGGTATTGCACTACATATTGTTGGTGTAATTGAGGCTCTCGATCTATTCATTCACACACAGATGCCTTATATAGGCTGGTTACAATGTAAAGCCAGTTTTAGTCTGCTTGCTTGGAACACAAGTAACCTATACAAAACTTATCAAATTGGGCTAAGGCCCATTACAATTGATACAAGACCCAACAAAATCCTCCTTAAGTTGATTATCATACAAGATATCAATTAATACAGTTGTAATAAAAAATTCCAAGTCCCTCCCTTAATTTGCAAAAACTGTCAAGTTTCAAAGGCTTAGTCGTGATGTCTGCTAGTTGAGCTTCATACCTGCAATGCTTGAGCTCTATCATTCCATCTATGTTCAAATCTCTAAGAAAGTGATACCTAACATCAATATGTTTTGATCTTCCATGCATCACTGGATTTTTCGAGAGTTTGATTGAAGAACTGTTGTCACAATACACAATAATGGTGTAGTTTGTTCTTGCTTCAACTGTTTGAGTATACTTCTCAACCATATGCCTTGACAGGCACATGATGCAGCAAATACAAACTCTGCCTCTGTGGTAGATAAAGTAACAATGGGCTGCTTCTTAGAGGACCATGAGATGGCACCAGTTCCCATAGTAAACACATACCCTGAAGTGATTTTTCTGTCATCATAATCCCCAGCATAATCAGAGTCAGTCCATCCTACCAATGTCACCTTCCCTTCTTTGATGTTTCTGTACAATATCCCATAGCTCATTGTGCCTTTAAGGTATCGCAAGATTCTTTTGACTGCTGCTACATGCATTTCAGTGGGTCTATCCATGTACCATGCAGCTAGACATATAGAGAAGACCATGTCTGTCTAGTTGTAAGTAAGTACATTAAGCAACCAATTATCTGTTTGTAGTTTGTAGCATCAGTGGCTTGCCCTTTTTCATCTTTCACTAGCTTACATCCAGGCACAATTGGACTGCTCACATTGTTACATTCTTCCATGCCAAATCTTTTAAGAATCTCAGAAGCATACTTGTGTTGACGTATGAATATGCCTTGTGGTGATTGACTCACTTCAACTCCCAAAAAGTACTTCATTTTGCCCAAATCTATCATGGCAAATTTTTCTTTCATAGAGCTTTTGAATTCTTCCATCATTCTATTGTCATTACCAGTGTAGATTACGTCATCTACATACAAACTAACAATAAGAATTTTGTCTTCTTCTCCATTTTTGACAAATAGGGTGTGTTCATGAGGACATTTTGTAAATTGTTCCTTGATGAAGTAGGATTCAATCTTGCTATACCAAACTCTAGGTGCCTGCTTTAAGCCATACAAGGCTTTCTTGAGCTTGTAGACTAGTTTCTGATTATTTGTTTGAAATCTCAGAGGCTGATTCACATACACATCTTCACTTAGTTCACCCTGTAGGAATGCACTTTTGACATCTAATTGAAACACACACCAGTCGTTTAGAGCAGCTAGTGACAAAATAGCTCTTATAGTATCCCATCTGGCCACAGGAGCAAACACTTCACTATAGTCAACACCATGCTTTTGTGCATATCCTTTAGCAACTAGTTTGGCTTTGTGCTTATCAATCTTTCCATCTTCATTGTATTTTGTCTTATATATCCACTTGACACCAATAGGTTTCACACCCTGTGGGAGATCAGTTAATTCCCATGTGTCATTTTTCTTAATTGCTTCAATTTCAGATTCCATAGCTTTCTTCCACACCTCATGTTTCACTACTTCTTCATATGAGTCAGGATCTTCTTTGAAGCTCAATAAGGCAAGGTTTTGCATTGCATCAGTTTAATTTTCTTGTTCTTGATTGGTGACATAGCCTCTGAGATAGCTTGATGGCCTTCTTGTTCTAGGGGTTAACTCATCAGAGTCAGAGCTATTAGAGACATATCCACTCCATGCCTCTTCAGGTGTTACATCTTGTACAACATGAGTAGGGCTTCTATTCATTACATATGTAGCCCAATTGACAGCTTCAGGCCAAAATCTTTTGGGGACATTCCTTGCTGAGATCATGCTCCTTACCATGTTTAAGATGGTTCTATTTTCTCTCTCAGATACTCCATTTTGTTGTGGAGTGTAGGTTGTAGTTAGTTGTCTCTTTATGCCTTGTGAGCTGCAAAATTCATTGAATGCTTTTAAAATAAATTCTCCTCCCCTATCAGTTCTAAGGCACAACAATGTACAATTTGATTGTTTTTCAACTAGTGTCTTGAATTTTTTAAAACAGTCTAAGGCTTCTGACTTTTCATGCAAGAAATAAATCCATGTTTTTCTAGTGAAAGCATCTGTGAATGTGATGAAATACCTGTTGCCACCATTGGATGTTCGATTAATAGGTCCACAGATGTCTGAATGTACCAGTTCAAGCTTGTGTGAAGCTCTCCATACTGAATTCTTAGGGATACTATCTCTGTGTTGCTTGCCAGACAAGCAATCTACACATTTGTCCTCTATGTCTTCAACCTCTGGCAATCCTTTTACCGTGTGCTTTTGATTCAATGTTTTTAAACCTTTAAGACTGAGATGACATATCTATTGTGTCATAGTTGAGTTTCATTCACCTTACTGACTTGCATATATGTAGGTAATATCATTGGGGCAAATATCATATACATCCTATTAGCTGAAATTTGAGTAGTGAGAATTAAACCTTTTTCATTGTGAACAATTTGACACACATCATGCTTGAAAACAATTGTCAAGTTCCTTTGTTGAAGTTGTCCAACACTTAGCAAATTACTACTCAATCCTGGAATGTAGTAAACATCAGTAATGACATGCAATTTACCTCCAATGTTCATCTTCACATTGCCCTTTCCCATTACAGCCATCTTGGAATCATTTCCTAACTTGACAGATTCAGTGAATTTGTCATTGAAGTCATGCATCCATTCCCTTGTACCAGTCATGTGAATGCTACATCCTGAGTCAAGATACAGACCTCTTCTTTGGTAGTGTTGTATTTAGAACCAGTGTCAGCCATTAACAACATTTCTTCCTCATCTATTTCACAATAATTGGCATTCTCCCATTCTGGACATTCGTTTTGATAGTGACCAAACTTATGACACTTATAGCATTGAACCAAATCTTTATTGGTTCTTCCTCTTCCCCTGCCATGAATCGAAGTCCTTCCTCTACCTCTTCCATTGCCTCTGCCTGCACCAGCCATTTTCAAAGCTTGTTCATCAGTGTTTTGTTTCTGGCTCTTCATCCTTCCTTCTTGCACAAGCAAACTACTCTGTAGTTCATCAATGGACATGGTAGTTACATCAGTGGATTGCTCAAAATAACATACTACATACTTGAATCTTTCTGTCATAGATCTCAAAATCTTCTTAACTACAGTTACTTGTTCCATTGTTTCGCCATGAGTTGTCATACGATTTGCAATTGCAAGGGTTCTTGCAAAGTAATCATTGACTGTCTCACTCTCCCCCATAGCTAGAACCTCAAATTCACGTCGTAATGCTTGCAATTGTGCTCTTTTCACCTTCGTGGATCCTTGATAATTTGTCTTCAATGCCTCCCAAATATCAAACGATGTGTTTTGATTCAAGAAAGTCTCCAAGATCGTACGATCTATGGCTTGAAAGAGATAATTCTTGACCTTTAGATCTTTAAGCTGATTTTCTTGAGCAATTCTTTGTTGTTTAGCTGTAGCATTTGCAGAAGCTAGTGTAACTTCAGCTTCAATGGATGACCAAAGTTCTTTGGATCGTAGCAGATTCTCCATAAGCATGGCCCAATGATCATAGTGGCCATCAAATTTGGGAAACGAGGGTTGAATGAAGGTGGTGGTTTCTTCCATGAAAGCTCAAAAGAAACGTCGAAGACGATTATGAAAAGATCAAAACAAAACGGTTGTAACGGTTTTCAGGTAGAGGAGTATGAAAGGATCTTGAGGCTTCACTGATACCAATTGTTGGTGTAATTGAGGCTCTCTTGATCTATTCATTCACACACAGATGCCTTATATAGGCTGGTTACAATGTAAAGCCAGTTTTAGGCTCAATCCGCGCCTAACCCTGCTTGCTTGGAACACAGGTAACCAATACAAAACCTATCAAATTGGGCTAAGGCCCATTACAATTGATACAAGGCCCAACACATATACCATAGTTAGACATGGCTTGCTGTTTAAGACGAGTAGAAATCCTCTCAATTTCTTAAAAGAAATGACAAATGCAAGTAATAAAGTTTAAATATATAAATATTCAAATAATATCAAATATTCTCAAAAGACGTACATTTATATTCTTGATTTACATCAAAACTATAGTAATTGCATTTGTCATATCTTAGAAGAAATGGAGAGGATTCCAACTCATTTAAGACCCAAAGCTTTGTTAAATGGATATTTGTCTTCCTTTTTGAGATGCCTCACTTTCATATATGACGGTAAATTATATATGTGATTTTGCAAGGATTGGCTGTATGTAAATTCATAAATCAAGAGAATATGAAGAATCAATTGTGTTGAATCTTGGAGGTCCAGGTTCGAACCTTGGCAAGGAGAAAGTGTTGAATAATTTTTCTATTTTTTTTATTGTCTGTAAGATCTCAATTCAATAATAAGAGTTTTTCATCTAGTAATTTTAAGGGATATATTTTAAATCTTGTCAAAAGCCGCCGTAAAATTAAAATATCACTATTATATATTATTAATTAAACATATACAAGAAAAAGCCAATGAGTCATTGTAAATATAATTCAGTCGGTAGGAATAATATCATATTATATATGGAACGGTCGAAGTTCCAATCCTGAATTCTCAATTTATTCACCCCAAGGATTAAATTTCTAGCCACTAACCTATTTAAAAAAAAAAGGAAAAAGTAACAAACTTTGATAATTTTAATTTATTTTTATTATCATAAGCTTAACTATTTATAATCTCATTTCACTTTTATATCTAGACAATTAATTAACAAAACAACAATCAATATTACTTTTTTGTCAAACAAATAAATTAATGTTTGACTAAAATGCATCTTTAACCCCCGAGATTTCACGGTACAATTGTTAAATTTTACTGCTCCCACCCCAAATTTATCCCCTTTTGTATTTGCTAGTAAACCATTAATTTTTTTTTTGAATAAAAATTGCATGTGTGACATTTTAAAACTAAAAAAAAAAATTAAATAATTAAAAAATGTTTATAATTACAAACATTTATAAAATAAAAATATCTGAAAAATATATTAAATTTTTTTAATAAAAGGTTTAAATATTTTATTTAATGTCAGGTTTACAATTTTTCAACATCTGAAAAGGTTTAACAATTATTATTTAATAAAAAATAGTTTATAATATTTAAAAAAATAGTTCATAAAAAAAATTGAAAACTAATTTTTTATAGCAAACTTATTTTATAAACTACATATAACAAAAAAAGTTATTTTATAGGTTATTTTTTAGAAAAACAATTTGTCATTTATTTTAAAAAAAATTAATTTTAATTTGTTTTTAATTTTTTTATTATTTTAAAATATTACATAAGCATTATTTGTTAAAAAAACACAACGGGGGCTAGTAAATGAAAAGCCGGGCAAATGTAAGGGAACAAAATCGAGCAATTAAAATTTGGAACGCCAAAATAAAAAAATTGTAAAACTTAAAGGGCTAAAATTGCACAATAAAATATGGGCGGCCAAAATCGCACAATTATAAAAATTAGGGGATCAAAATTGCATGTGAGCCTTAATATAATTTATTTGTTTGACTACAAATTAATATTAATTGTTGTTTTATTAATTAATGGTCAAAATATAAAAGTGAAATGATATTATGAGTTTTGTTTTTTTTTATTTATTTTTTATATCGTACTCTTAACATTTATTAACCTCATTTGAGACTTTTATCTCCTAACAATTCATTAACAAAACAACAATTGATATTAATTTATTTCTAAACAATAATTATAACTTTGAATACGAGAAATAAAAAAAAATATATCCATAACATTTTAAAAAAAATTATGCTTAATTAAAATAATTTTGTGAATCATAGTCGCCCAACCTTATCAACATACTACTTCTTACGGTTTTATTTATAAGAGACATTTACTTTTTAGATTCAGTCAATAATTGATGTATTTGGTTTATAATATAGACCAGATACATATGTCATTAAATGAATAATTATTTATACATTAATAAAAAGATAATAAATGTATATATTAGAATACAAAAGATAATTGATGATTAAGTTCAAAATTTAATTATTAATTAAAATTAATTTCATTATTAATTAATTTAAAAGTGGTGTATATAAATCAATTGAAATTGCATGGAAAAAAAATCAATTTAAATTCACTACAAAAAAATCAATTGAAATTTACAAAGATAATCGAATACTCTACTTAAACATGTTTTGAGTTTGGTTAAAATTTAGAATTCTAAAATTGGTATTACTTTTTAAATAAATTTTATTGTAATTCTTCAATAAAGTTGATAGTTTTGACTTTGTATTCGGTGTAAATGTATATCATAATTTAAATTTGTTGATATTAATTAATTAAAAAGATAAAAAGTTATAATATTTTCAATCTAACATTGATAGATCCATCTTTATGAATATTTTATATTATTTAATTACCTTCCATCGTAAGCTAATAAATGAGAATTATCTAAACCAATGCCACGTGGAAACCTATATGAATATCTGCCCTAAATTCATGTCTATAAATTCAAAGGAATTTCATATTCTAAATCATTCCTCATAACCCCATCACCAAATTACACAAAGCATTTCCCTTTCTCCCCAGCCATGTGCAACACTCGCCGTGATCCAAACAATGAGAACAAGCGAAAGGCGATCGCTCTAGTCGAACCTGATGTTGAGACAAAGAATTCAAAAAGTCCCAACAATGGTGATGTTGGTGAAGCAGAATCAACAAATTCATCAAAAGAAATTTCTCCATTTCTTCTTTTTGGATTCATTGTTGATCCTAATAAGAGAATTAAACATGCTTACTCATGCAATTTTTGTAGCCGAAAATTCATTAATCCACAAGCATTAGGTGGCCATCAAAATTGCCACAGAGTTGAGAAAAGACTCAAAGAAAGTGCTGAAGGCATGAACAAATATTGGATAAATTACTCAAATGGTACTCAAAGGGTGGTAAGTCAAAACACCATCATTCCATACCATGGGAGGTATGGATATCAATATAATGGTTATGAAAATATGATTCAACTTGCAGCATCATCAAATTTTGATCATGAAGACAATGAGACTCCAGAGGAGAAAGAATCCAAGATTGATTTTACTCTAAAGCTTTGATCTATATATGTTTTAATATAATCTATAAATAAGTTTTAATATATTAAGCACCATTAATATTAATCTATAATAATAATATGTATAAGCAAGATGTATCTTTTATGTGGAATAAAATTAATAAAATAAATTTCTCCCTTCTTTTTTTGAATTAGTCTAAACTAGTAGGAGTACTAGTATAACATATGGGAACAAATTGATTTATAAATATACATAATAATATGGTTTAGGAAAAGTATTCATCTAATTATGGACTTATGCCATCATAAGCTCATAATTAGATGACACTCTTATGTTAATTTGCACATGTACTGAAATACGAATTAAAAACATGAATTAGAATAAGGTACAACTATTGGTCCAACTACGAAAATTAATATTCAATCGTAAAAGGCACAAAGACTCTATAGGAAAAAATAATTAGATGACACTCTTATGTTAATTTGCACATGTACCGAAATACGAATTAAAAACATGAACTAGAATAAGGTACAACTATTATGTGTGCGTGTGTGAATGTCTATTTGTTCAATGGTGGAACTATAGGAAAAATAATTTAAGTGGGCCACTTAAATATTATAATATAAAAATTTAAATGCGAAAATTATATTGCGTACAAAAATATCAATCATAAAAGGCACAAAGACTCTATTTGACACAACACCAAATATTGATTTTATGTCTTATAGCTTGTAGTTGATTGAAAGAAAATATATTGGTAAAAAATTTCCATGAGCGTTTATAATTTATTTATACTAACTTATAGTTTATTTTGATAAGTTATAATTCAATTAGTTCATAAATTATTATTTTTTATTTCAATTTTAACTCATTTCTCAATTTGTGCTTAACGGCACAAACATGAGATTCTTTGCAAGAAGTATGATCCTAGAATATGGTATTTAAATCCTTGCAATCAAATATGTCATATATATATGAAGACTGTGATAGGTTGAATCTAAACATATTTATTAAAATATTTAATTAATAATAAACAGGTTATTTAAATCTCATGGCGCGTTGTTCTTTCATGCAACTCATTTGTCTTGTTAGTGTTTGAGTTGTATGGAATGAGAGAATTCATAGATTGTTCCAAGGTTCAACAAGCTGAGTACAACACATGTTGGAAAAAATCAAGACTTTTTCAAATAGATGGTTGAAGGCGACGAGTAGTACTTTAACTTTAAACTATCATAGCTGGTGGTTTTGTCATTTGCTTTGTTTGAGCCTTGCATAATCCTATCATGTTTATGTTACTCTGACAGTTTTGTAATCCTCCATAACCATCCTCGGTACACCTTATATTATACTAAGGAGATTATTGGTTTTGTGTATATATATATCATTTTGGCTTGTTCAAAAAAAAAAAAATAGGTTAAATAAATATTTTGTTAACGTTCTTAATAAATTATTCCCTCCGTTTTTTTTTAAGTGTCCAGTTTTGTCGGATTTAGCGTTTCTATTTAACTGTCCATTTTGTGTTTTAAGGGTACGATTTGTCAATTGTACCTTTTTTTAGTTACACTTATCTATTTCAATAAATATTTTTTATATATATTTGAAAAACTAAATTTTTTTTTTCAAAAAAAAACAAAAAAGTTTGTTTATTGTTATATTCTATTGATAACAATAATCTGAAAATATTTTTTTTGTATAACAAAAAATCTATTGATGAGGGTATAATAGGAAGATAAGGTGCAAAAATCCAATTTCTTAATTTGGTGTTACTATTCTAAACGGACACTTAAAAAAAAAACGGAGGGAGTATCGAATATATTTGACATTTTGCATATATTTAAGACAAAAAGATTATTTTTGCATGATAACAAATTTTTGCATAAATGCTTGAAATAGATTGAAACGTAGCGCGCTCTCTCTCTAACTATATTTTAGCTAGTCATCTTCTACATAATCCTAAGTTGTTTGCATGAACTTTAAGATAGAGCTCCATTAGGGAATTTAGGAAAGCTTATTAATGAAGAAGATTAGAGAAAAATAAAAAACAAGGAAGAGAGGACTAGTGATTAAAGAAGAAGGAACAAAGAGTATAAGCTAGGTTAGGTGATACCGTGCATATATGCATAGTTTATGGGTGAAGGCTACCATGAAACAGTTTATTAAATGGTGCATGGTGCACCAATTATTAATAGTCTTATAACGAATGTGAATTTTATAAAATTTATCATTGGATTAAAAGTTTATATCATATACATTATATCCATACAAATTTTTAAAAAAATTGAAAATTACAATGTGTTATCGAGACCCACCAAGATTAACAGTATATGAATTTTTATTGAATATTGTTGAAGATAATAGAAACAAAGGAATCACATATTAACTTGCATAACAAGTTAACTCTAGTTAGTTAATTTTCTGTTAATGCTTAGTTGGCATTTACATTTAGTTTTGTATCATAACCGAATGTTAGTTAATTGGTAGTTAGTCTTTATGTGTATATAAGTGACTTAACTTCACTTTGTAATGTGAATAACAAATTTAGTGGTTTTTGGCTTCTTTAGCGCCTATACCATTTCTTCATCTTTGATTAAGCTTTATCTTTTGCTTCAATAGCATATTATTTCCACTTTTCACAAATACCGTTAATATTGATGACTTTCAATAACAAATAAAATTATTTTCAATTACTTTAAAAGTTTGTATGGATATTCTATATGATATAAATTTCCAATCCAACGGTGGATTTTATAAAATTTGTATTTGTTAGAGTTATTGACAAGTAGTGCACCGTCGAACTGTTTCATATTAGCCAAAGCCTAGTTTTTATTATTGTTTTTCTAGAAGAGTTTATTGCACATGTTAAAACAACTAAAAGTAATAACTTTTTGTTGAAAAATAATAATTATCTATTAAAAATTTATACATTTAATATAAAATGTGCAAGTTTCAATACAAATTAACAATTTTGCGTGAGAGTAAATTTGGACATGATAGAAAATCTCTAAAATTAAATAAAAATTTATTTAAGTTTATTAGAATATATTTTTGTTTTTATCTTTTTTGTTTTTATCTTTTTTGTTTTATAGGAATAATTCAAGAGAATATGGACTTAGACTGTGGGTGATCGTATCCTGCTTTTTGTGAAGCTTTTGTTCTTGAAAGTTTCTCAACCGAACCCCGTTTTTCTTTTTGACTCCCTGAATTTTCAATTTTGCCCTTGTAAAAAATTTCTGTTTTAAAAAACCGAAATTTGCTCTGAATTTGCACTAGAAAAAATTTGATTTTTGCGAACCGGATTTTTCTGCAAGGGCAAAATTGGAATATTAGGGGTATAAAAGAACGGCGGGTTCGGTTGAAAAACTTTGTTTGTTCTTTTGCATTTTAGGGCTTTTGTGTGTTTTGTGCAGTAGTTGAGGTCCAAATATGATAAAAGAAGTTAAAATATAAGAATTGTATATTCTAATACTTCTCTAATCAAGTATGAAAACTAGTTGTATTCCATTTATCTACTTCTATTATTTGACAGGTTTTAATCCTATGATAATCCTTGTCACAATAGACATGACAATAATTTTACCTTCGGCCTTTAGAGATTTGGTGAATGCAAGGGTATGAGGAAAATATGCTTTATAAATTTTATTGGAGTTTTCTCACTTGTGGGACTTAGAGTTGGTAATTTTACTGTGGAACGAACAACTCTCAAAGTTGATTCAAACAAAATATATAGTCAAACATACGAAAGCATGTTGTGACAATTAACACGTTTTATATCATTTGTATTTGACACTTTTGGCTTTCTAGCACTAGCTAGAGGCTGTAGACCAAGGTTGTCAGAATCGAGTTTTTACCTTAACTCGTTTTGTCTAGGTAAAATCAAAACATAAAATCGAATCGTAAAATCGTCAATTTTACCTCATATTAAAATAATATTATATTTATATTTAAGACATATGTATATACTTATATATAATTTTATAAATGCATAAATAATTTAAAGTTTCAATTTAATTTAAAAGCTAAAATATACTAAATCATCATAATAAAATGTAATATTAGTAAACTTGGATCAAACTACACAAATTACCCACCAAATCATCAAGTATCATCCAAAAAATTATCCAAAAACAAAAGGTAAAATCGTCTCAAAGAATTAAAACCTACGATTTTACACGATTTTAAAGCGATTTAAATCATGTAAAATCGTTTGAGACTACGATTTTATCCAAAAAGAATTCTACCAACAATTTAACTCGAAATGGTGACCTAGAAACGTAAAATCTATGGTTTTTAGGTTTTAAATCGGATTTTAACAACCTTGATGTAGACATTCTGAAAAGAGTTAAAAAGGTCATGCATAGTAATGTTGTGTCACCTAGATCTTTGAATGTAGTTTTTCAATGATTGAATTTTGCTATACAGAAAGATTTAGCAGCGCAACTTATTGTTCGTCTACTTTTTGTTCATTTGTAATTGTAATTATCTTATATATAATATAAAGTTATATTAATTCTACCTACAAAATGACAATCTCAATCGGAAAGCCTTTTGCAATTTTGCAAACGTGAACAACTTATCTATTAATCTTGAATTTTGAACAAAATGAACTCTTTATAATTTAGGTCCCGTCTTGCAGTTAGACATCAATGATCGCCTCATCTTACTAATAGTCCTGATTTAATCACCATTTTTAGGATTGTTAAATAAATATTAAATATACTTATTTTTTGCCATCCGATCATACATATTCACAAAGAAAGATTTTGAATCATCTAAAATAAGTAATGTGTAAAGAAAAAAAGTTAAAAAATTAAGAATTGTTATTTTAAACAAAACTCAAAAAATTTATTAGCTTATTAATAAATGACTAAAATCATTCGCTTTAAAGAAGCCGAATCAAAGTGGAGGCGGAGACTATTTGCTTGGGAGGAGGAACTAGTTTCTAGGGTGTGTTGGTAAGTTGGCTAACATCTTTTTGCAGGTTGATGAGGTAGATAGATGGGTGTGGAAACTTCACAGTTCTCAATCCTATTCCGTTAAATCTGCGTACTCTTATTTATCGGCATCAGAGACTAGAATTTCTGATAGTTTTGATAGGTTTCTTTGGCTGAAGTCAGTGCCCTAGAAAGTGAATATATTTGTTTGGCGCTTATTTCTTAATAGACTTCCTACCAAAGATAATTTGCAGAAAAGAGGTTCCATTGGCGACCATCAGTTACTATGCTCTGCGTTATGTGGTTTCTCTGAAGATCTCAACCACTTATTTTTTTCAGTGCCCAGTGTACGGTCGGTTGTGGCTCGTGATATCGAAGTGGCTGGGCATTTCGACGGTGCTTCATGGTGTGGTCGATGCTCATTCAGTCCAATTTTGCGGATTGGGTGGTGCATCAAAGGGCTCTACAAAAGTTTTTACCATCATTTGGATATCGGTTCTCTATGTGATTTGGCGTGATAGAAATAACAGAATTTTTAAATCAGTACATGAGTCGATCGATAAATTGGCCAAGAGGGTTAAGCTTCAAACCTTTTGGTGGTTGAAGTCAAGCTACGTTTTGATTGATTTTGATTACTTGGGGTGGCGGCAAAATCCTTGGAGCTGTTTTCAGGCTGTTGTATAGTTTCATTACGTGTTTGTGTTTTGGTGTGTTGTATTTGACGGTATTGTAATCTTGTAAACTTGATATTATCTTAGTCCTTTATTGGTACACCTTGTGTTTGAGGGGCTGAGTTCTTTGTTTAATAAAGTTTTATATTAGTTTGTTCAAAAAAAAAGAAGCCGAATCAAATATCATAACAACATCGGCGTATAGCAAAGACATGCAATCATTTTCCATAATTATGAGACATTATCCATACCCTGACTTATCCTATTCCAACACCCATACCTCTTGCCCATTCTTCCACTTTGGATAGTGAATCCTTTTATCCAAACTATATAATAATAGATAAAAATATTTATTTTTATAAAACAATGAAGAATAATAATTATAAGACAATTTTCATCCTCTTTCAAATTTCATTATCCCTCATTTTTCCCAAAAGTTTGACAAGATACAATCATGATTCACCAAGAAGAAGTAGAAGACGACCTGCCATCAAAGGCTTTATATGAGCTATGTTCCATGATAATCTATACTCTCAAGTTCCCTCCATATCCGTATTCTTCAACCTCTACGGCTTCTTCTTCTTCTTCGTCATCTTCTTCTTCATCTGTGTCATCTTCTAAGAGACAGCCTTGGTGGATGACGAAGCTGCAGACATCCACACAGGATTCACCGGCAGCGTTTGCGTCGCTATTTCTAGGCATATGTCTAGCCTTCATGCTTTTTGGATCTGTTACTTTCTTAATCGGGTTGCTTTTGTTGCCTTGGATTATTCTTTTGGTGTTGGTTTTCTATGTTGCTGCTTTTGTTTCCAACTTGTCCTTGTTGGGTCGTTTCATTGTTGGTTCTATTGGGGTTGCACTTGCACAAGGATGTTCAAGGTAAGACTCTCTTTTCATCATTCCTAGTTCCCTATGAAACATGAGCATTCCCTAAATTAAGCATGTCTTAGTTAGACATGTGTCGGTGTTTGACAGGGACATTCACATATATAGTTACATTGAGTTATGTAAAAAAAGATTAAATAGTGTTTGCATCGTATCTATAATTCATAGCAAATTCATATAGAAGATTAACTATTCTTATTTTGCCATAATTGAACCTTTATTATTTTGCCACAATTTTTTACCTAAATCTAAATAATATCTAATAAAAGTAAGTATTGACATTCTTCATTGAAATTTTATTCATCAATATTAATGTGTACTTATAGTACTAGGTTTTCCAATTATTGAAAGGATTTAGTACCTAGCCAGCCCATAGACATGACACAAAGTATTGATATCCAATTAAACTTTGAGATAGCGAAGTATTCACCAAAAACGATCTAAAGGAATATGTCACATATCACATAGTCATCCAAATAAATTGTACGTATTGTATTGCTATGGTAAAAACATGCATTCTCTTTAGACATCGCAATATGATCTAAGACCTCTCAAATCTCTAAAACATGTTGAGGGGATTTAGAATATATTAAGGGACCTAAAAAAATTTCATCAAAGCATCCCACAAACTTTGTCCTTTCAAATTTAGTGAAAACATACTAAGGTCTAGTCTTCTACCGAACAAAATAATAACAGTCAATTTTGTCATTAGAGACGTGGAAACATTTAGAATCTATTTGAATTGTCACATTTTCATTTAATATGTTATATGATGTTGTGGAACGATGCAATGTAATGTAGGGACTATTTTGATTGACGTGTTTAATTCATGAAAAAATTGCTTATCTGTAAAGTTCAGAAATGAATTTGATAAAATATTTACAATTTGACACACAAAATTGTCTATCTACTTTTAATTTAAACAATTAAAATAACTTATGTTAATTTGTTCTGTATATTATTGGCACTTATTTACTTTGAGTGTCTGCATTGTACAGATGAGATGAGGCCAATACGCAAAGGGAAGTGCTTGAAGGGAAAATAATCGTGAGAGAAACTAAGGTTTATTATGTGTCATCATAATGGTAAATAACATAATCTTGTAACTGAGGATTAATTTCATATTTACATTTGATTTCTTCATCTATTTCAGCAAGAATTGGTATGTCCTATTTATTGATTAATTATGTATCTTCACTTAAAACTCTCTTTAATCTAAGTAGTGAAATCTTAAATCGAACGGTTCAATTGCAATTAATGAACTTGTTTAGTGATTGATGGATAAATTTAGTAAGTATACTAAATTCTCGTTACAGGGATTTTCAAATTTCAATGAAACAATTATATTTAACTTAGGTTGGGCGGGGGTGTCTGTGTTTGCAAATTGGTTGAATTTATCAAACAAAAAATTAAAATCAGTTGAATTTCAAAGATTAAACATAATTTTGTATCACGATGAATTAACTCTCAAAACTCATTTTTTCATGAATTATACATTATACATGAGTTGCATACGAGTGTTATTTGGTAATTAAATATGAATAACACCAAAGCTAAATCTTAATTACTAAAATACTATAAAATTACTACTAAAAATCTAATATATCCGTTTGAATTAGTTTATTTTTAAGTTTATACAAACAGCTTATTCAAAAGCCGTTTGCATAAGCTAAAAAATAAGCTAATACAAACGAGCCTTAAATGTCATTAGTGATTATCTGCAACATATAGGAGGAACATAGATAAAGTAACTTTCAGTTATCCTATGTTACCACGATGTATCGTGACAATTAACTAACTTCCACCATAGTGAATATTTTGATGAAAAAGACACCTATAGATTAACTAGAAGGATAATCGTGCAACAAATTTTCTTAATGATAAAGAATAACTAGAAGAGTAACGGTAAAATTAAAGGTTCTATTTGTAGTTAAAAAATTTAAAGGATCTATATATTACAAATGTGAAATTTAAAGGACCTTAAATGCATTTGAGCTTAAATTTTATTTTCTTCCCACACTCTTAACTATTTGTAATCTCATTTCCCTTTTATCCTTTGACAATTATTCCCTTCGACATCAATTATAGAAAAATATTTTATTTTCAGGTTCATTGAATATTTGATGTATCTGGTCTATATTAAGGCTAAATACATTATTTATCTAATGAATTAAAAAAGAAAATATTTCCTTTAATTAAAGTCTGATACAACAAAAAAAAGTTATACCCTCACCCTTATCAACTAATTTACATTTACATTAATAAAAAGATAATAAATACATAAATAAGCAATTAAAACTTAATTGATTAAGTCAAAATTTAATTATTAATTATTAATTATTTAATTAAAATTATATCATTTGAAAATTAGTCTAAGCTATTAAATTTTAAAGTTTATTACAAATACATGTATTGCTTTTAAATGGCTACCATAATATACATTTATTGATATTAATTAAAAAAATAAAGCGAAAAAGTAATAATATTTCAAATCTAATATTAATCAAACATGATAAATATTGCTTTTTATTTACTCTAAACATCATAAGGTAATACATGAAAATTAATCTAAACTAACGACACGTGGAAACCTAATATGAATATTTGCTCTAAATTCATGTCTATAAATTCATAAGATTTTCACAGTCTAAATCACACCTCAAAATATAATCACCAAAGTACACAATGTGCAACACTGATCGTGATCCAAACAAGGGAAAAGAGAAAGTGAATGAAGAATCAGTAGTCAACTTCAAGACTATGGAGATTCAGAAGAATGAGAACAAGAGAAAGGCGATTGTTCTAGTAGAATCTGATGTTGAAACTAAGAATTCAAAGAGTCCCAACAATGTTGATGCTGCTGAAGAAGAATCCACAAATTCTTCCAAAGAAATGTCTCCATTTCTTCTTTTTGGATTCATTGTTGATCCTAATAAGAGAATTAAACATGCTTACTCATGCAATTTTTGTAGCCGAAAATTCATTAATCCACAAGCATTAGGTGGCCATCAAAATTGCCACAGAGTTGAGAGAAGACTCAAAGAAAGTGCTGAAGAGCTGCTAAGTCAAAACACCATCACTCCATACCATATGGGGTATGGATATCAATATCGTGGTTATGACAATATGATTCCGTTTGCAATGTCATCAAATTTTAAGGCTGGTCAAGGCATTGTGAGTCCACAGATTATTGTACCTGAGAGTGACTATGGTTCAGTTTCAAATGGGGGCACCGGTGGTGGTGGTGATGATGTTGATCATGAAGAAAAACAGACTCGGGAGAGAAAGAATCCAAGATTGATATGACCCTAAAGCTTTGATCTATATTTTAATATAATCTATAAATAAGGTCTTAATATATTAAGCACCATGAATAATAATTAAACTATAATAATATGTGTAAGCAATATATATATTTTATGTTGAATAAAATAAATCTTTCCATCCTTTTTTTAAATTAGTCTAAATCGTCTTGTTTTGATGTAGATAATCTATGGTACTTGAAAATTAAATTTCAAGTTGTGATAATATATACACATCTAATTAAGGGTTTATGCCATCATAATTTAGTCGCTCCATGAATAAAAGTGTTTTTCTTCAAACCATTAAAAGCGAAATAGGAATAAACTTGCAAGAGTGTATAACCTATCACACACTTTTATGTTAATTTGTGCATGTCTGAAATAACTTTAAAATGATCAATAATCATTTGGTCCAATCTAAAACCGAATAACTTTTGCAATTCTCATGAGGTGTCAACTCAAATTTCATCGAGAATAACTTTAAAATGATCATAATAATGTTACTTTGATTATAATTTTTTTTATCTTCAATGAAATACAAAATATTTTTTTAATTTGAAATTTAATGAAATGGTAATCAAGGGGTGGTAAGTCAAAACACCATCATTCCAAACCATGCGGGTATGAATATCAATATAATGGTTATGATATTATGGTTCAGCTTGCAGTCATCAAAGGCATGCATTGTGAGAAAGAGACTGAGATTGGTGAATTTGCTTGGTGACTAAGATTGACTATGATTTAGTTTCGAATGTGGGTGTTGATAGTGATGATGTTGAACATGAAGACAAAGAGACCGAGGAGGAGAAAGAATCCAAGATTAATTTAACCCTTAAGCTTTTCTCTATGTTTTAATATAATGTATAAATAAGGTCTTATTAAGCACCGTGAATTTTAATCTATAATAATGTGTAAACAGTATATTTCTTTTATGTGGAATATAAAGTAAATCTCTCCGTCCACAAATCCTAGCTCAACTGATAGAAATGCCGAAATTGCTAGTGTCGGACGTCATGACCGGGATTCGATCCATGGTCACTCCACTTTATATGTGTGAGTTTTCAATGGCTTTGTCAGTTCGTCTATCAACAAAAAAAAAATCTCTCCATCCTTTAGGAACCAGGGTAAATCATATTGGTGTGGTGTAAAAAGTTAAATTTCAATTTACGATAATACATCTAATTAAGATCTTATGCCATCATAATTAAATTGCTCCATCAACATTTGGTCCATAAATGAAAATGTTCTTACATTGATAGACAAATCATAAAATAGCAAACTAGGAATAAACTTACAAGAGGAGTTCAGTGTAATGGATCGGACTCAGGATTGTCACATTTTCAATTGCCATATGTCACATGATTTTGTCTGACAATGAAATGTACCGTAGAAACTATTTTGGTGTTAAAATTCAAAAATAAAATTGGTGACTTGTAAAATTCATAAATGAATTTGATAAAATGTTTGCAATTTTAAACACAAAATTGGTTATCCATTTTTAATTTAATCGATTAAGCAATTTATCATGGTCATGGTACAAATGAGATGAGGTCAATATACTGCTAAAGCATCGAGAGAGAGAAGAATTGTCGAAAAATTAAGGTTAATTAGGTACTTGAGTCACCATAATGGTAAATAATGTAATTACTATGGATTAATTTTCGAATTTACATTTGCAAGAATGTAAGATTTCATCCGTTAATCATGTCTTATTGATATGTATCTTCACTTAAAATTTTAGTACAACACAGAACAATAAAAAATAAAATAACATAAGATAAGATAAATTTTTAAGATTTTTAAATAATTTTTTGTCTTATACAATATATGTTGTTAGAATATTATTTTGATAGGTTAGACCATTTATACTTAGGACAAAAAGTTATTCCATTGTTTGGTGAAAGACAAAAACTGGTGTTTTTTTTTCCCAGTCCCTTGCCCTCCAATCTATCCAATCACAGTAACAACTTTAAAATAAAAAATTATATAATTAATTGTTCTGTCCGATCTCTTATTATTTTATTTAACATATTATAACATAGATAAGTTCAGTTGCAATTAGTAAATTGGAGGAACATAGATAAGTGATATTGCTGTACTTACCTCAAAATTGAAAACACAATGAAAATGCATGTATAATTAATATATAAAATAATTATTATTATTATAAGAAACAAAATCTTCATATTAAAATTAGTGAACACAAATAATCAACCTTACAAATATTGTTACTAATCATAAGAAACAAGGAATTAAGCATATAGCAACCGTTTATGCTGGTCACAAAAATCTTCACTTCTATAAGACCAAAAGAGTGAATAAATTTGAAAATAGCTAACTAAATTTGCAAAATCAAGTGGTGTATCTAGGTGGATACATGGTTTTAAATACCCTGGAAAATTGCGGCCGGTACACCGTCGAAATTGCAGAGACTTCAAAACCTTTTATATTATTATTGCAGGACTTCAAATTCAAAGGAATTGGTGGATAAGATGATCACTTAACCACTACCTATATGAACATTAATGGCAACAAGAAAGATAACCATAAAACCAAAGAAGAGAAGAGAATGAACAAAAATGGAAATGGCACTTGTTTGGAAATTAACAAATTCCACTACCCTGCCTTTGCCTGGTAGCTGGAAAAGTAATCCAGGAGAAAAAATTACAAAGAGGATCAAGCCAATAATGATAGGAGCCCAATCTGCCATTTTTTTTATCACTTTAAATTTTCTATGTTAAATAGTATAAGAAATACAAAAGCTATAGCAAAAATGTAAATTACATGATTGGAGTTGTAGAAGAATTTATAAACGAACTATTGAAATATGCAAGCACAACACTTAAACATGTGGATTTAGATCAGATGTAGTAACTGCGTCACACAGTTATTCGTCTAGGCTGTCCGATTTAAAATTGACGGTGAAAACGATTTAATAATGATTTTGTTTAAGTATAGTGTGAGCCAACAGATCTCAAATCAATGGTTGAAATTTGTTGCAGGTTTTCTTACAAATGGTTGATATAAAGGACAACATAAAAATCAAGGAGAATGGGAAGGTAGAGAAATTCAAATGAAAGATAAGACAAATAGAATAGTTTGGATTGCATAGAATTCGGCAGAGACATTGGATAAAATGATAACTTGAAAGGTACATCCCTATGGCATGATACTTTTGAGATCTTATATATAAGTTATCCATGGACGGCTATCAATCAAGGGAGCCAAATATATTATTATTATTAATAACCGGTGATTGACAGAGGTCGGGAAAAGAAGAACTACAAAAGTGTCGTATATAGGTGGAACACCAATGAAAAGCCAAAAACAAACATCACCTAGAGGTTCACTTCAAATCCTACTAAGAAGAACATTTCACAGCCTCTAGACCACTAAAGAAGACCATCAACCCGACCCATAAAGATGACCCGACACTCTAACTTCCGATCTCGAATAAAAAATGATCAGCCCATTAGAATCCAAAAAGCTTCCGCGAGCCAAAAATTGATGGGGCAAAGGTAGAAATGAAACTTAGGCAGATAAGTTTCAGCTCGCAATCCGCTTACAAACGGTCAACACCAATGCGAAGGAGGTCAACAACCGATACAAAAAACCTACAAATCTCAGCAGATTTGGAAACCAACAGAAACTTAAAAAAGAATCCTGCAAACCTTAACAGATTTGAATGTGGTCAGAGAATCAGTATCGAAGAAAACTAATCACACACGACATCAACCACACACCAGCGGTGGCAGAACCAACCCAAAAAAATAAATCAAGGGAGGTTTTTTTTCCACCGCCAGTTTCCAACCTTGGACTGTTTAATCTAGTTTGGGGACATGAATTTTTTTACTGTATTATACGTAAGCATTTCACTTTTATCTAATGGTAAATAATCTACATCGGAGAATTTATCGGATATACAAAGAGATAATGATGGAATGTGCCGCCACTTATTTAATGAGTTGAAAGTTCCTTATTACTTGAATTAATCTATGGTTAGTGAAGACATATGCAAAAATTTATTTTTGAATGGTTTTCTTCAAAATAATTGAAATTTTTAAAGAAGACAAAGGTTGGTGGTGATTTGGAGTTATAAGAATGGGTGGTCAGTCTCAAGTATACATCTCTTCTTGAGAAGGTATTTATATAGTACTAGAGGAAGAGCCGTTGATATATATTGATAGAGGGGACGTTTATGGTGCTCTCCCCTTATAATTTGTATCTTCTTCTTTCTTTTATAATATATATATATATATATATATTTTCCATTCAAAAAAAAGGAGGGAACATTTATGAACGGCGCCCCATCAATGATAGGTTTCGCGGCCATTAAGTCTTTTATTGGCCGCAAAGATGCTACAAATATGCATGGATTTGGCCATTAAGTCTTTTATGAACTAAGCTTGTCACATCAACAAAAATGAAGATTACAAATCTATGTGGCCACTAATGGGGGAAAGCAAAATAATCTTCATATTACAATGGTGAATTGAATTTTTATTTTTACCGGGATAAATTAAAATTCGCTAACAGTATATGAGTAAATTACCCTAATAATAATAATAATATAAAGGTTTTTTCTATTTACCCAGCAACCAATGAGAAAAATCCATATGTAAATTCATATGCAAATCCAAAACATGCAAATCGACTTATGTGGCTTGTTTTCATTGGTCGATGGATAAATAGCTCCAAATTATGAATGGATAGAGTAACAACAATAATTCCCCTTCCTCAAATAAAGAAACAAAATAATCCTAAATCACAATTATTTTTTGAACATAGTAAAATAAAAACATTTAGAGCAAATTTTTTTTTTTGTATTTGCTCTAAATGTATTTATTTTAGTATCAATGTTCAAAAAAAAAGATATTTAACATTTAAAACTAACCGGAGTAAGATATTTTGTCAAAAAAAGGAAAAACCTAAAGGGAGTAAAAGATTTAAAATTATGTTGACCAAAAAAGATTTAAAATTACTAAATATCTTAATAAATTTGTTCTCTTTGTCATAAATGTGTTCACAGTCAACAAATTATAGTCAACATATTTGACCATAATTATTATTTTATTTTTTTGGTGCAATGAACCATAATTATTTTATAGAATAATATCTTTTTTTGAAATAATCTCATATTAATTGTAGTCATCTTTCATATATAAATAGGCTTCTATGATTACATGTTTTGTCAAACAATCTCATTTGTAGTCATTCTTTCATATTTGAAGCTTACATGATTTTCATATTATTTTCCTATTCCAACACCTTTCGATCCTCTACCATTTTGAAACACCCCTTCAATAACAATACATACATAGGTCTACATATCCTGAAATCAAATTGATGAAATACAAAATCAGTGCCACCATGTTTGTAGTATTCTTTTTCTCCCCTTAAACCTCAAATAGCTATTAACCATGAATCACAATCAACAATAACTACTGAAATGAAATATTTTTCTTGCATGTCATCGACAAAAAATTTAATAAATGTCCTACACAAAATCGAGGAGAACTGTGAGGATATTTTATGTGGTGCACGTGGTGATCATTACGGCTACGGCAATTTTTGGATATGTTGTTGCTTCTGTGAGAAGTGATTTCATGAGAAATCATAATGAGATTATGATTTACCATGAAACTACCTCTCACAAAAGTCACAGCATATCGAGAAATCATCATAGTCGTAATGCGAATCATGTGCACTACATAAAATATTCTCATCATCTTCCTCGATCCTGTGTTGGGCAATTAGTTAACTTTTCTACGGAGGACAAAGAAAAAGATTGAATTTCTTTAGTTGTTGTTTGCAGTGATTCATGGACGTTAATAGCCATTTTAAGTTTAAGGGGAGAAAATATTACTACAAACATGGTAATAATTTGGTACTTCATCGATTTGATTTGAGGATATATAGTAAAATACTCAATATAGTGGTGCCAAATAATATTTTGCAAAGCCTCACGAATGACGAATCCAAATCTCAATCCCTAGAGGAGCTGTATGAGATGGAAACTCCACATACAGTTTTGAAGAGGACAGGATCATGATGACCTCTAGCTCGTTGAGCAAGTCCAAGAGCCGGCCGCAGTTGGATAACTATTAGCTCTAGTAATAATTCTTATGGATTGAGAATTTCATACATATAAAACACAATGAGTTTTATGGAGTTTATTGTCTTGTTTTCTGCATTGATATGAAATTATGAATCAATGGCAGCAGTGATGGTAGATGTAACAACTAACAAGACAATAAACCTTGTAAAATGTAAATAGTTATTAGTGTTACTTGAATTAATAAAAAAAATTCTCTTCTCCATTTTATTTTACTTGCGCATTCTCCATTTTTTTATAAAAAAAAGAATATAATATATACTAATGAGTAATGAGGAAGAGAACAGACAAATATTAAATATTTGTATAATCATTCAGCTACAAGTGAAAAATCTTTTATAGAGATTATTTCTATAACATTTCAATTTAATTATTACTGATAATGATGATAAGAGTAATTCAAGTAAGAATTTAAAATTGTAAGGAAAAAGTTTGCTTTTGTTCCATGTAATGTTAGCAAATTTGGATTTTAGTCCATAAAAATTCTTTCAATTTGTTTTTGTAATTTTAGATTCTTTTCATTTTAGTCCCCAAAAATGTTGACATATAATTTGTTAACTGGACCACGACATGTGTTGATGAGACACTGACTTGACATGTATCAAGTACAAAAACCAAAATTCGCTCTAATTACAGGGACAAAAATCAAAATTTGCTCAAATTAAAGGAACAAAAAATCAAATTTAAAATTAAAAAAAATGTGAAAACTCATTCTTAAATTCTTGAGATTAGAATTGTCAAGAAACTAAGGTTATTGGTGATTATTTCATTGTCCACAAAATATAGGAGAACCTTGTAATAAAAAAACATACAGGTGGAACTACGGTTGTACTTACCTCAAAATTCAAAAGTCAAAACACAAAAAATCCAAATGGATGTATTATTCGAAGTTTTTTCCAATCTACCTCTTCATAATTTAAAATTGAAGAGTATTTACTGATCAACCAATGAGAACAAGGCATATAATAATAATAATAAGAATAAGAATAAGAAAAGGACAACAAAGTTTTCATATTACTGATACTCATAAAAGCAAGTAATTAAGCATATCAACCTTTTATGCATCTCACAAAAATCCACACTTCTACAAGACCAAAAAAGTGAATAAATTTGAATATAACTAACTAAATTTGCAAAACCAAGTGGTGTATCTAGATCGATGCAAGGTTTTAAATTGCAGTAGCAGTAACTCTTCGAATCTTTTATAGTGTGGAAAATTGCAGTTGATAGACTCGAAATTGCAGAGACCTCAAAATCTTTTATATCATTGCAGGAACTCAAATCAAAACCATGGATGGATGATCATTTAACCACTACCTATATGAACTTTAATGGCAACAAGAAAGATAACCATAAAACCAAAGAAGAGAAGAGAATGAACAAAAATGGAAATAGCACTTGTTTGGAAATTAACAAATTCCACTGCCCTGCCTTTGCCTGGTAGCTGGAAAAGTAATCCAGGAGAAAAAATTACAAAGAGGATCAAACCTATAATGATAGGTGCCCAATCTGCCATATATTTATCACTTTAAATTTCTCTATGTTAATTAGTATAAGAGATACAATAGCTATAGCAAAAATGTAAATTACATGATTGCAGTTGTAGAAGAATTTATAAGTATGCGAGCATAATACTTTAGATTAGACGTAGTAACTGTGTCATGCAGTTACTCGTTTAAGCCGTCCGATTTAGAATTTACGGTAAAGATGATTTAATAATGATTTTGTTTATGTATAATGTGAGCCAGCCGATCTCAAATCAATAGTTGATCGGTCTACTATGTATTTTCTTATAAATGGATGACATAAAGGACAAATAGAATTGGTTGGATTTCATCAAGTTCTGCAGAGACATTGGATAAAACGATAACTTGAAAGGTACATCCCTATATGGCATGACACTTTTGAGATCTTATATATAAATTATCCTTGGACGGCTATCAATCAAGGGAGGTATGGATTTTATTTTGCCGTATTATAGTTACAAAGTTCTCACTTTCATTTATTCGTAATATTTATTGTAGAATTTGTGAGATATATAAATGGATTTTTCTTCTTCCAACTAAATTTTCTTTTATTACAAGAGATAATGATCGAATGTGTGACCATTTGCTTTAGAAATCCATTACAAGGTCGTTCCCGAGATTTTAGATGCCCTGTTCGAATTATAAATTTGGTGTCTTATTTTTTTTATAAGTTATAATTTCACTTTTCTTAAGGATATATAACTCATATATATAATTGTAAAAAAAAAGTAAAATATTACATCAATATTAAAAAGTTCACATAATACAAAAACTACAATAGAATCATGACAAAATTAGTTATACGTGTATCTATCAATCTGAACATGTATTAGTAGTAAAAATGTACATCAACCTCATCCAGGTGAATCCGAAATGGATCGCGAAATTTCCATCAACGAAATGGATCACGAAATCTCCGTGGCCGCGGTACATATCGTCGCGGCAGTCGTCATGCTTCACATGCATCATAAAATATGAACCACAACTCAATTGATATTCATTTAACCCGATGCAGTCTTTTTCACATGAATCATAAAAATTCAAAGTCATAATTTTATAATGAAAATAGTCTTTAAAGAGAATAAAGCATTAATTAAGAATAAGAAAATTTGTAACTCTATTACATTCAAAAAGAAACCAACAATTCCAAATGCATTGGGGAAAATTGTGTCAAAATATAAATAAAATACAAACAAGCAACATATATAGTAGCTCTCCAATACATATCTAGGACAATAACAATATTGAAGAGAATCATGTCATCATCCATGACCAAAATCTGTTTGCAAGAAAATGAAATTCTTTAGAATTTAAAATCATATATTTGCAATCAAAATATTTCATCTGAGCAAATAAATTTAAAAGACATCTTTTGAACACATTAGTATCATATTTTAAACCATGTCATTTTTACCTCAATTACAATATACTTCAACAAGAAGGAAAGTTATTAGCATCAATGCTTCAACAACCGAAGCTCCCTGTATATCCTTAAAGTTTGCCGCCTCGCACACCAATAGGACAACTTTGGCTACCTTAGGAATGATATATTTTGTAACATAAGCAGCTTCTCAATTGAATTCTCCAGGGCAATTTCTGTTAACAATAAAAGTAAAAAATAAATAATCTTCAAAACTAGAAACAATAATTTATATGATAACATTCAAGTCCCAAAAATGCCTTATTATACATAGAAGGAGAAAGATGCACAGTTGCAAGTGCTGATATGAGTGATCTAAAATAACTTCTTAAAACAAAGTACGAACCTGTTTTTTGAGCATTTCAACGACCAGCGAAAAACCAAGCTCTCTTACTAAGAAATCTGAATCATCCAGCACATCGGTCAAAATCGGATTGATGGAGTAGAAAAAATAATGGATAAGTCACAACTAAAGCTTCTACAATTGAAATGCCTAGTAACTAATTAGCAGCTACTAGCCAGTGTTCCATTGACGAGTTCAGCGCTTGATTCTACCGAGAATAGCAAGATATTTGTTCAATTACAGAAAATCATGTGGTTCACAACATCATTTTAACTTCTTAAATTACCAAACAACACATGCAAATGGTTTAATTTACACTTTTCCGTATCTTTTGCAATATATTTTCAAAGATTCAAGTCATTGAGTATTGAATCAGTTCTAAAATTGGCCTAATAGGAATTGCAGTCTTTTATTAGTTCACCCCTAAGAAAACTTGTATATTGCAATATTTATCCACGAAGTTATATAATTATTTGAAGATTTTGTGGTTAAGTCCATGTCGAAGTGGATGTAATTGATATTCAATATGCAAAGTACACTTATTGAATATTTGATTTTGTGAAATATTATATTTAATTTGTTGGTGCAATTTATGGAAATTAAATGAAGTACTAGATTATGATCAAATACTATAAGAGAAGTAAAATATAACCAATAAATTACACATTAAGTATATGTTATATGTGTCTACCATAATATAGATAATATAGTTACATTAAAAAAACTGTTTTGGATCAACTATATATAGTTCAAAACATGGAAAAGTTTGAAAAAATTATTTTGATTTTTGACAAATATAATTGAAAAGAAGAAAAAAGTAAGAAATATGATATGACACGACTTAATTATTTTATTCATTATATTTTATAGCCTTTAGATTAAGAAAAATAAAGTGATTATATTTAGAATCAAAATAAAATTTGACACCTAAATTCTATTATTGAATTTACTTTTATATATCGACTCTATCATATATTGAGGGATCAATCAGCTTTGTAGTTACTAAAAATAATACATTTCTATGAATGACTAAGTTGCAGTCAAAATTAAATTATACTAAAACTGGGAATTAGTAAATAATCTCACCATCACAATATAAACAAAATATAGGATGTTATATTCTCTTGGATCCGGCTCCTCTAAAGTGACTAATTCATTTTAGAGTGTAAAGTAATTAAATGTCAACCATTAACTCATAAATCAAAGATAGATATTATATTGGAAAATGTTAAACAATGCCTCGAGCACTAGTTAAGCTTATTAATAAGGAAATTTTGTCTGGGAATTTGTACATTCAACATCTTAAAAGTATAAAAAGTTACTTTATCAACATTAATTTGATCTTTTTATTTCTACTTTTAGTATGTTTAACAAGTGCCCCGGGGTCACTGACAACACTGTTTAGCATGACCCTAATATATTATATAAATTTTTTTGCATCATTAAATGTACAATTTCTATATTGAGTTATCTTAACATTAGGGCACACGTTAACATTATCCTATAACAAATTATGAGATTGTTACGATCGCAATCCTTGAATTCCACACTTTAGAGGATCTAAATTCATATTCTCTAATGATTAATTTTAAAATTTCAAAAAAAAATTTTGAACTTCTCTTTTACATACAATTTTAAAAAACACTATTGTAAGATACTCAAACAAATAAATTGTTTCATAATTATGCAATGAAAAATCTGGAGGAGACATAATGGATTAGATACCTGTGAAGAAATGAGAGGACCATTGCATCTTCAAGTCTTCGGTTCATTCTATTTTCAGTTCGAAAGACAATAAAATTGCTTCAAGAAATTTGCATTCCAATCAAAGCTTCCCAAGGCAGGCAATTATGATTTGCATAATTACGAAGGCACACTGCAGACTCTTTGATATAGCAATTAAATAACTCAAATGAAACCGCCAAATTATTGGCTTCGATTTCCTTTACTATTTCTCATGTGATGGTAACTTTTAACGTATCACCTACACACGTGGAATTCAGTGACTTGGCTGTACTTGAATCAACAGACACAATCATCATTGAATCTCCTGGCATTGACATTTGCATGTTCCAGTCTGTGATACTTGCTCCTGGGTCAGTAACTTGTATTCTCGATACATTGTCATAACTCGCATACACCATAATTATTTCCTTGGATATTCCTTTAAATATTACAGTATTTTCCTCGGCAAATTCAACTGTCTCCAAAGACATGCACTCAATAACAAGCAATCCCGTAAGGGATGGTGGAAGATTGGAGAGAGACATAAGCCTCCTGCAGTACATCAATGAAAGATGTTTCAGACTTGAAAGATGCTTGATGCTAGTAGGCAAGCTTTCAATATTGCAATTACGTAGATCCAGTCTCATCAGCGATGAAAAGACGTTGATATTGCTTACAAGTTCACCAAAATAACAATAGTAATCTTGAATTTGTCGTGCTAAATAACGCAGTTCATGCCGTGGCTGGGCACTTCTACCAAAAAGGCCAAAACTAACAACTATTACTTCGGCACAGTTATCAAAGCGGCCGTGTTGCATTCGAAGTTCAACAACATTTGTGGCACAAGAAATTGATGGGATGGATTTCCCAAAATGTCCATCGTGATACCCTGAAATCCTTTCTTTTAATGACAATTCAAGGTCCTTGTCAAGAGGACAAGCATATTGGCGAATAAGGGTATAACCTGTTTCTTTTCGATATGTAAGGGTATTATAACCTGTTGGAGCTTTGTTGTTTTCAAACTCACGATACGCTCTCTTACCTTCTCCGATAGCTTCTTCGTTTGAGCTTTGCATAATGTCTAACGGAGCATACAATGGTCGAACTCCGCACTGTTTCACAACAAGTCCTGAACTACCAGGCCTGACAAAAAACTCAAAGGAGACCGCATCTGAACATAAATCGCTCACTTTTACAACGTTTAAAATTTGGTCATACCACAGCCATACCTGATCTGATTTGGCATCAGTGGAAGAAGACTTCATAATGCAAGTTCCAGCATATTTTCTCTTGACATAGCATCTACACCCTGCCACAAAACCAGTACGACAAATTTTCTTCCTGTTTGAATCAGATGGACCAACAACAAGGCAAAAAGCAAAACCCAGGAATTCGCGAACGCCAAGCTGCAATGAAGAAACTGTAGTTGTTATGATAGAGGAGTCTGTTCTTTTAAGCATGAACCAATCTGGGACTTCATTTCCTGGTAAAATAATATAAACCGGACGGGAAATATATACAAAATCTTCAGGGTCAAAATTCTTAGAAATTTCCCCAGTTTGACTATAAGGATCATTACGATCATCAATCGTTGAGGATAGGCTGGCTGCTAGCTGAATTATAATCACAGCTTCTTCCATAATAGCCTGACATGCAATCTGATTCAATTTCATGCAATTATAGAACTCAAATCTTCCCAAATACTCACGATGACGAATGGACATTTTTTCTTTCTCTTGAATCTGTCTAAGAAAAGATATCTTCTTCAGCTTATCAAATGAATCATTCAAAACTGTGATCCCTAAGCTGGATACTGTTTCTAGAGAAATGCAATTACTTGCATTCAAGTTTTGTAAAAAGAATGGAAGCTCGGGCAAGGAACGGAGCTTCCTACAGTTGCTCACATTGAGATCTCTTAACTGCGAAAGATATTTTATGCTACCAGGCAAGTTCTCAATATTGCTTCCTCTTAATGATAGTTTATTTAAATTTGATAAGAGGCCGAGGTTGTCAGGGAGTTCTGATAAATTTAAACAATTATCTAGACAGAGCGAAGTAATGGACAATGAAGAATCAAATGATGCAGGTAATTTCTCAAGTTTTGGGCAATCGAGAAGCTGGATGCTACAATCTAAACCAATAACTAATGAAGGCAGTTCTTCAATTGCTGTTCCATCTAAGTTCACATAGTCCAATTTCTCTGAAACAACTGAATATTTTACAAGTCTTGAGCATCCTCTAAGATTAAGCCATTTAAGCGATCTAGACTGGTTCTCACTTTGAATGTAACGAAGCTCTTTACAGCCTCTCAGATTTAGTGCAAAAAGACTATCAAGTGACAAAATGGATGAAGGAACATGCAACAAGCTTGTACAATCATCAAGATGCACTTCTTCAAGCTTTGAAGCCAAAGACAAATCTGGGAGCTCAATCAGTTGCTTGCAACCACCAAGGTTCAATAACTTCAAATTCACAAGATCCTGTATTATAAGAAAGAAAACATTATTTGCAAATTGTGGATTTCTATTATCAATTCTTTGTATGTATATAGTTTACAAGTTTCAATAAGATACCTGCACTCCATTCCATAGCTTTTCAACAAGGCTATGTTTTAGATCAAGTTCAACAAGCTTCTCTGCACAAAATGATGGTGGCAAGGATCTCAATGGGAAAAAGTCCCATCGGAGATAATTCAATTCATCTGGCAAACACTCAAGACTTCTGGAAAAATGAACATTGGTTCTTCTCTTACCATGTGAGGGCACATAAAAATTCAAAAGCCTTAGCTTGTACATTCTGTCAAAAGTTCCAGGCCTTAATGTCACTTCTTTGATTTGAGACATGTCCAGCGCTATGCTCTCAATACTGTCGGTACCCTGGCAAATAAAAGCAATATCCAAATTCAGAAAGTAAAATCATAAAGACAGACAGATTAGTTTAGTAGCATCTCCACATATTTAGAAACATAGAGTAAGAAAATTGATCCCTACCATGTTGTACTTGAGGACATCATAAATTTCTTTAGGATCCCACAATCGACTTCGTTTTCCAGGCTCTTTTATAGATTCTTCACGAACTATTTGCCAACCCATCTCTTGTATCAGATCATGCATCTGTACCTCGCTACCTTTGGAAATGGTTACAAGAGATTTATCTTCAAGACTTCTCATCCCAATTTCGGTAGAATAACCGCAGCCTTTTAATATTCTTGTACTGCATTTTGTTCCTGCTTTCAAAAAGCAGGCAATATCTAAAAATATATTCTGCTCTTCAGGGTCTAATCCTTCATAACTCAATCTTAACACATCATAAATTTCAGCTTTGGGAATTTTCTTCAGTTTCTCCAGTGCACTCTCCCATTCTTTTGGTCGTTTGTTACGAAGACGGGAACCCAGAATTTTAAGAGCTAGAGGATTGCCCTTAGCATAATCTACTGCCCTGTCTGACAAGTGTTGGTATTCCCTCATTGGATGGTCTTGTTGAAAGGCATTCAAGCTAAAAAGCTTTAGTGATTCATGAGAACTCAATACCCCCACTTGGTATAATTCATCAACTCCACTGTTAAACACTTCTTTATTTCTGGTTGTCACTATGATTCGACTACCAGGTCCAAACCAATCTTTCTCGCCAACAAGATATTCTATTTGTTTGGAATCACTTATGTCATCGAGAACAATGAGAAGCTTTTTACATTGAAGCCTTCCTACAACAAAAGTGGAACTTAGAGTAGGGGTGCTAATATCCAAGTTTTGGTCCCCTAATACACCAGCCAGAAGTTTAGTCCGTAACTCGTTTTCTCTAGAATATTTCCACTTTTCCCTCACATTGGCAGCGAAGTAGCATCCCTCGTATTGAGAAGAGACTTTTGTATATATAGCATGTGCAATGGTTGTCTTGCCTATACCACCCATACCCCAAATACCAATAATCCGTACATCAGCTGATCCAGTGCATAACAATGATTCGACATGTGCCATGTGTCGAGTAATTCCTACAAGCCCCTTCTTTGGAACATGTTGGCTCCTACGTTTCAACTTATCTAATATATCTTCAACAATTTTTTCAACTAGGTCAGCCTCCAGCCTAGATGTAAAAGAAAATTTGCAAAATATTAATAGGCATGTAAAATCAAACACCCACGATACTCTGCGGTATGATCCTACTTCAATTTGTGCTTGTGCTTGTGCTTGTTGAAATATGATGCACATTTCTAGGTATTTTTAGAATACATTAGTAATTTATAGAATAATAACAAAGTAATGATGTACATGTCTAGAATTTTCTAGAATACTTTGGTAGTGCATAGAATAATTAATAACTAGTTTTCTATTACGAAATGTCATGAAAATTCTAGAATGTAGTATCTAGAATATACCTCTCACACCTATAAATAGGTAAACTTATCTACGATTGTATTCAAGCCTTTGATATGGAATGACAATAACATTGAGGGTTTCACCATACTATATGTCTCCACTTACAATAAGTTAACCATAATATGTTGTTTCCACTTGTCCTATGAAGCACGAACACTCTTCGGATTAGGCGTGTCCCGGTGTCGGACGCCGACATGACACCGACACTTATAATTACATTGAATTGTGTCATTTTCTCAGATTATTATCACTGTCGACGTGTCAGTGTCCATGTCGTCTTATCTCATGTTACTAAATACTCCAATACTAGATCTCACTACTTGCTGCTTCTATCTTTCAACTATCAACTAAAGTAAAGCCTTCTACACTATCCAACTACATTCTAAACTAACAACTATTACCTCTACTACTAACAGTGCCAAAGGCAAGAAATCAAAATAAATGTTGTTGCTAGTCTATTGTTTTTCTTTCAAAAACAGAATTTTACCTAATATTTGAGGAATCCCATCCTGCTGAGTTGGCTGCTTGATGCAGAGCAGTTCTCCACTTGTGTACCTTGGTTAGATTATCCTTGAAACGTTGTTCATGTTTGGCAAATGCATCTTCATAAGTTCCCCTCTGGTGTCTTACATGAGATGGGTCGATATGATAGAAAACAGGTATGACAATAAGTTTTTTCTTCTCATTGCATTCAATGATCTTCGCGAGTTCATCTAAACACCATGTAGAAGAAGCATAATCCTGCGAGAAAATTGTTACGCAAATCTTCGAGCTTTCAATAGCTGAAAAAAGCGTTGGTGAGATACTATCTCCTCTCTCAATTTCCTCGTCATCAATGAATGTGTTGATATTTTTTCTACACAAGGCTGCATAAAGATGGCTTGTAAAATTGCATCGAGTATCTTCCCCTCTAAAGTTGAGAAAAACATCATGTTTTGAGTTTGACTCAGAAGCACCAAAAGTTGATGAAGAGGAAGCCATTTAAACACTTCAATTTTTTGTCAAGTCAACAGATATCTGGTTACCAATAGATTATGATTATAAATAAACGAGAATCGAGTGGAAAAATAAAAATTAATAAAATAGAGCCAGTTCAAAATGAAAAATAAGATATAACCAGTAACAAAATCATACTAGCATTCTTTATGAAGCACGGACACTCTTCGGGTTAGGCATGTCCCGGTGTTGGTGTCAGAGGCGCGTCAGACACCGATATGACACTGACACTTATGATTACACTGAATTATGTCATTTTCTCAAATTATTATCAGTGTCGACATGTCAGTGTCGTGTTTGGTGTTTGTCGGAGCTTCATAATCTTTGCACTTTAAGCTTAATGTTACTAATAAATAACTGATGATCTACAACTTTAAGTCATTCAAGAGTCAATAATTGAAATGAAATTGCTTATTTAAAGGGGAAAAAACCATTAACACTAAGTCATAAGAGGAATTAAAATAACTTTTGTGGAAGTGAATTGGAAAAACAAACCTGAGAATGAGTGTCTTGCAACAAAACGCAGAAGAAATTAAAATGTGAGTGTCTTGCAACTTGAATGGTTATACTTATAAGTTGAAGATTTATTTATCCATCGTGATTTGTATTAGCGCTAAATAATGGAAAGAAAAAACAAAAGAAAGCGTGTGGAGAAGGAACGTTCCGATTAAGCTCACACTCATACCGTTGACTGACTTCAGAAAGGAGGACCCCAGGTCTGATATTTTAGCACGGGAAAGTAAAATATTTTTCACCATGGTTTTTTTTTTTTTTGACACATTTCACCATGGTTTTTAACTAACAGAATATGTTAAAGTAAAAGGGTTTGCATTTATAAAATGGTCTTGCTAACGAATGTTCCGGGGTACTCTTTAAGCATTCTATTTGAAGAAAATTTTTATACAATTTCTAATGTGTTGACTTTACGCATTTCCATAAAAAGTCTATAAAAACTTGCTATTTAAGGTCTTAAAGAGTGCCCCGGGGATAGAGGTGGAAATAGGTTAGGCCGAGTTAGGCTTTGCCAAGCCTGAGTCTGGCCTGTCAAAAAATTAAAGGTTTGAGCCTGGTCTGTGGCCTATCATAAGCTTATTTTTTAGGCCTGGGCTAGCCTTTTGAAAGTCTGACATAGTCTATTAGCCTGTTTAAAAGTCTATATTTCACATAAACATATTTAAATAAATAATTATATTTAATTTTAAATATACTAATGAACAAATAAATCAATGAGATTAAACTTCCTTTTGATATTTAACATGATATTTTGTAGAAATTGACTATATAGGACATCATATTTCGATTTTAGTTTATAATAATACATTTATATATGTGAAAAATTAATGTGGATTTATAATTTAATCAAAGTACAAATTTTAATATATAATAACAATAGATGTAAAAATATTATTCATATTTACTTAAATAGACCGGTCTAGTAGGCTTAATAGGTTTTTTATTGGCCTGGAGTCTGTCTTTTTTAGCTAAATAGGCCTATAAAAAAGTTTTGGCATGCTCTATTTAAAGAAATAGGCTGACCTGACATGAGCCTATGTAGGCTTATGTAGGCCGGTCTGGCCTATTTCCACCTCTACCCGGGGACACTCTTTAGCATTTTCCTTTATAAAAAAGTTAGATCTTTAAGTTGTAAAAAAAAAAAAGGTCTTGCTAACGAGTGTTTCCGGGCACTCTTTAAGTATTCCGTTTAGGGAAATTTTTTATTCAAAAATTTAAACACTACAATTTTTAATGCGTTGACTTTACTTATTTCTATAAAAATTTCTTAAAAAACTTATTATGTAAGATCTTAAAGAGTGTCCCGGGAGACACTAGTTAGTTTTTGCAAAAAAAAAGTTAGATGTTTAATTTAAGTAATAGTACTTAACTTTTATTTTTGTTTTTAAGTTTTTGGCTCTTAGTGAGAGGGGTCTAAATAAATACAAGTCTTAAAGTTTTTTTTTTTTTTTTTTCTAGTTAACCTATGGTAACTTGTTATATCGTCACTGTTAACGTTAAATTTTATCATTGTTGATATTTTGAAGAAAAATGCACGTATGTTAGAAAAAATTAAGTTTTTGCAACAGATGATAACTTAAAAGGTAATGATACAACAAATTAAAATTTAAAGAAATTATTTGTTACCTACAAAACTTAAAACCATTTTAAAGAATCTTTAGATTCAGTTGGTCTAGATTCTATTTTGGCAACTGCTAATATGGACCAACTAAATAGCATGTCCACATTGTATGTTTTTGTAAGGTACTGTGTACGTTTCAAAACTTTGATTCTTTCAACTTTTAATGATGTTTTAACATTTGTATCATTACAAAAATAAAAACCTCAATTAAATGAAATTTCTATTTCTTAATAAAGTACGAGTAAAAACAACTTAATTTATTAATATTTATTATTTCTTAATCTATGTGTAAAATTCTAAAATATTTGGGTTGGAGTAACAATTTCATATTTCATTTGTATTCCATTATCCATCGTGAAACTCCCCGAGTCAAGGACTGGTTGACCCTTATCTGGTCTAAGCTTCCAACCTGCAACTTGCCAAAAAATTCTCTTCCCACCCCCCGTGTTCTTTTCTTCCCCCATTTTTTTCATTTTTGCCCTTGTCTTTGCAATGTAGGCCCAAATGTTCCCATCATTTTTAGCCCAATCACATACTCCCTTCTATTCGCACCCCCTACTCAGTACTCACAAAAAAGAATATTTACACTGAAATAAATAACTATTCACCTATTGTTCCTTTAATTTATGTGTCTATGATAAGTCATGCTTTCCATTCTTTTCTAAATCCACATTCACATATCTGCTTTAGCTTTGAAGATATAAATTAAAGAACATACCAGAGTGTCTCTTGTCACATAGCTCAATCTTTTCATTCGCATTTGTTTACACTTTACAAAAATCAATACTTTAATAAATACATTAGAAACACTTTGATCAAACAGTAAAGCAATCGGAAAAAGAAGCCTACCTCCGGCCTCCAAATTCACAATTATTAGAAGATTAAATATTAATTTATTCTCCAATATTAAAATTTTATATTGGACTTAATTTAACCTTTACAAGAGCGGCTTATAAGTTGGGGATCGTCCACCGATTATAATAACATTTTTAATTCTTATCTCATTCAATACATGATTTTTAATACTGATTTTATAGAAAGTGAGGCTGAAAGTATCATTAGGTTTAACAATATATAAAAAAATTTGGATAAAGATGGGGTGTTTAACTCATTTGTATAATTGTTCTTGATCCAAAATGAGTGAATGGTCTCTTGAACTCCCCTCACAACCCAGCATCATTTTATGACATTATTTACTTCATTTCAAATGCATCTTCAATATTATCAACTTAATGTCAAAATAGATCATTTTAATTATGAGATTATTGATAGAAGGACAATGAGATTAACATTTAGGAATACAATATTTTTGTTAGAATTAATATAAAATTATTGATATAGCCTTTCCTAACAGCTTAAACTTTTGGGATAATCGGTTATTTGACATGGTATCAGAGCCTCTATGACTAAGTGGTCTAGAGTTCGATCCCCGCTCCCCTCACTTTCTAATTAAAAAAGTGGAATTTAAGCATATGGTAGGTGGACCTAAGCATTATCTACGCTTCAAGCCCAAGTGGGCTCTTGCGTGAGGGGGCGTGTTAGAAATAATATAAAACAATTGATGTATCCTTTCCTAATAGCTTAAGCTTTTGGGATAATCGATTATTTGACAGTTTTATGAATACAATGTATATGAAAAATTCTAATATGTATCATTTTTACAAGTGGTCGGTCATGAATTAGTACTTAAAAAATTTTAAAATTTAATCGAAAGATATACATGTTGTTTGGAAGTATAAGTTAATGAACATCTTTATTTTTGTGATTGTAATATTGACTTAATTGATAACAATTTGATTAAAACAACAGGAAAAAAAGGTGTAACTTATATTGAATTGACGTTTTTGTAAAAAAAAAAACTTATATTGAATTAACGTCAATCATATTATTGTTTTAGCCGTAAAGACAACAAGAGTCATAATTTTTACTTATAAAATAAAATTTCTAATAATTTTAACTATAGATATATAGTGAACAGTGAATCACTTGTGAAGGTGAGCCACTATTATTAGCCAAAATATAATCCTACAATTTCAAGGATCAAATTGAATATCTACTCATCAAAGGTTTATGAAAGAATGAGAAAGAAAAGAAGATAGAAAACAAAAAGCAGTTACTTTAGTTGGCACATAAAGCAATCCCACTGTCCACTCCCATTTAACACACTTTTTTCTCTGACCAAGTTTAGCATATCCTTTACCTCCTTAACGACCAAGGAATTATCATGCACTTATTATATTAAACTTCTACATATATGGTCCATACTTATAATTAGTAGTGTTATTTTCAAACACAACAAATAAGAACAAAAACAAAAGAAGTGAAGTTAGAAACTAAAACTAGAGAAATATGGGAGCTGATTGGGGACCAGTAATTGTTGCTGTTGCTTTGTTCATTCTCTTATCACCAGGATTGCTATTTCAATTTCCATCAAGGTTTAGGTGTGTGGAATTTGGTAACATGAGTACTAGTGGAATTTCTATTTTGGTTCATGCTATCATATATTTTTGTATACTTACTATCTTAATTGTTGCTGTTGGTATTCATATACACTTTAACTGAATACAAATTTACTTTGTTTTCTAAGACATGATGATAAACATGGCATAAGTATTTTTGTGTTTACATTGTTGTTGGAAGACAAAAAATATGGTGGCTTTTAACATGGACTAGTATTAAACTTGTTCGTAGTAGACTATATCGGATCAATAGTTGGATATTTTCCGTTCTATTAAATCTTATCATCCATCTATCTCATTCTCCTTCCCTCTCCTTCCTTGCTCCATTCCACCACCACGAGCAACAAAAAACACTTTCACAATGGATTCCAGTGTGATTGTGGTTGGTCCTACATTAAATCTAATTCAAATTGAGAAACTAAAACAAGTGCGCAAATCACCGTCAATTTAAATAACTCCCCTCAATTAATTGTGTGAATTGATTTTTGGCATTTTTGTTTTAGTTTTAACGAAAATTCATATTGTTGGGAGGAATCGAGTGTCACGTTAATAAATGTTGTCACCTCAATGCAAAAATTTCGAAACTCAGGCTCAGAGCAATCTCCATGAACATGCATGTTGAAAGAGAATTTATGTATGATCAAAGTATGATTGGTTGAATGAATTGAGTTTGTATACATGAAGTTGCCTTATAAGTTATATACAATCTTACCAATGCCACGTCATCATAACTAACTAGATGCAACTTTTTTTAATAGTAACTAGATGCAACTTAAATGTAAGTGAAATGGTAAATGAAATGAAAATGAAATACATGGAGCAACTAAATCTAGTATATAAGTAGCTTGCTGCACAAGTAAATTGAAATTGTCACTCTTCTTCGCTTGATTCTATTAGAAACAAAGGGAATATAGGGTTATGACAATGTGATATGGATTTTATAATATTAATGATTTATACGATATAATTTTCAATTCATTAATAATAAATTTTGGAACATTTGTATTCATTAGAGCGTTATTGAACGGTGTAAAGTACTCAAGTGTCACATCAGTATAATTTTATCTTTATTTAAGCAACTAAAAAGATCACTATATTAAACACAAATATAGTTTGACACAAGATGTGCACAAACTAAAAAAAATGAGAATTACGCAAACAATTTGTCACAAAGAGGAAAAAAAAAATAGCCAAGTGCTACAAATGCATATCCATCTAACCTTATTAATATAGAACTTAAAATCCAAAATATGTTAGAAAATGGTATATGAAAGCATCATATAAACAATTAAATATTGATTACAAGTTTCGTGTCATATTAGAACTACTCACCAATTATTCCTTAAACTTTTGTGTGTATGATAGGTCATGCTTTCCATTCTTTTCTAAATTCACATTCAAATATCTACTTTAGCTTTGAGCATATAAATTAAGGATCTTACCAGAGTGTCTCGTGTCATATAAGATCAATATTTTCACACGCATTTCTTTCTACTTTTCAAAAAGAAATCAATAGTTTAATAAATAAATTATAACCACTTTGATCAAACAGTAAAGCAATCGGAAAAAAGGGACCTACCTCTAGGCTCTTCAAGTGAACAATTTTTTTTTCTCTTTTGGTAACTTAGTGAACAATTTTTATAAACCTAGTTTTTTTTATTGGAAATGGTTTCTTTATTTATTTTTTTATGAGCCCCCTAGTCCCAAGAAAAATGGAATCCCGGTAATTCAAAGTTCAGTCGCGAGGTAAATAAAAAATGATAAAGAATTGTTTTCACTAGGAATTAAACTCGGAGTTCTCTCGAATGATTCATCTTAAGAGAAGTTTATTAATCACTTGAGTCAAATGTCTTAGTTGGAAAAGATTGTTTATAAAATGTTAAAAATTATTTTCTAAAATTTACAAAATATTAATCAAGTTTGTCCCACTAAAATCAAGTTATGAAATGCATTCACAAAATTGTTCATTTAATTTCAAATGCATATATAACATTTTCAAGTTAATGTCATTATAGAGTAGTTTTAAATATTGTTAATATGAGAAATCTTGTTGATGCGATGCGGGGATATAATAATGATAGCTTCGTAGTTGAGATGAGAGAGTTAAAAAGTAAAATGGTAACGGGAGTCAGATTTTACTTACTTTGACCTAACTTTGAATTTCTAAGATCCTTCCTCTAAGAACGAAAGGATCAACTACAAAATAATAATTTAAGGGAGTAAATATAGTCATTGTTAGAGGTTATTTTATGAACCATTGTTAGAAGTTTATGAGGAGAAAAGGGAAAGAAAAAGAAAAGCAAGTTCCATTGGCTTGGCTGGCACAAAAAAGCAATCCTACTGGCCACTACCATAAAATTTGACATACCTTTCTTCTCTTGTAAACCATTGTCTTTCCTCTCACCAAGTTTAGCATATCCTTTACCTCCTTAACGACCAAGGAACTCACCATTACTTATTACCAAACTTCTAAACATATAATCCATACTTATTACTAGTTTAATTTGTTATTTTCAAACACACAAACATATATAGAAGTGAGGTTAGAAACTAAAAACAAAGATATGGGAGCTGATTGGGGACCAGTAATTGTTGCTGTTGCTTTGTTCATAATCTTGTCACCTGGATTACTCTTCCAATTTCCAGCAAGGATTAGAGTGGTGGAATTTGGTAACATGAGTACTAGTGGAATTTCTATTTTGATTCATGCTATTATATATTTTTGTATACTTACTATTTTAGTTATTGCAATTGGTATTCATGTACACTTTAATTAAATACAAATTTACTTTGTTTTAGACATAACAAACATGCCTTAAATATGTTTGTGTTTACATTTTTTGCTATTTTTTGTATTTTAATTTCCCTTTTGTTTTTTACATCCATTTCTTCAATGATGATGTACCAATGTTGATTTATTGTTCAAAGTGAAAAAGGAAATGTAACAATAGGAAAAAATATTATATATCTTTTGTTGGAACATAATTTCATTTTTTTTTTTGTCATGTTTTGTTATGAATAGATTTTGTTACATTAATTAACTTTGACTTGTAACTAAGATATCTTGCCAAATTTATTTTTCACGATTTTCTTACCCTCTCCTTTAATAAACCTTCATGCATCTTTTTAGTTCACAAAGAAATTTGTAATATACAAACATTCATCATCTTCAATCACATTTTTTTAGCTCTTAAACTTCTAGGATAATAATTAGTTTGATTGGGTGTTTAGCTTTCTTTATGGATTGATAACGTCCAAATAGTATATTAAAAAATTCACAATACAGTACTCAACTAAAATAACTTTCAAATAAAGCAAGTGTAGTAAGATTAAATATAATATTTTACACAAGCATTTTATTTATTACAATAAGAATTTTATTTATAAAATCAATTATCCGTAAGAATAAAATGAGTAACGATGTTCATAAACTAGTTGTTGTCATACCAAGACTGCTTTTGGAGATAGTCAATTATGCTCTTGTCCACTTGAAATGCTTTGGTAAGAACCTCGTCAGAAATAGACGGATTTGATTTAAACAAAGCATTTGCAATAGTAATAACTCCTGGATTTTGACTGCTAAGTCCAGCAATGGCAACGGCGTTGCCATATCCAATATTTTGTTGAAAGTGAATGAGACCAATTGGAAACACAAATACATCACCCTTGTTGAGAACTTTGGTGAAAAGACGATTTTTATCTTGATTGGACGTGACAAATCCAACATAAAGAGTTCCTTCTACAACTATAAGGATCTCTGTGCCTCGAGGATGAATGTGGGGTGGGTTTAAACCCTTAGGTGCGAAATCTACGCGAGCCAAAGATATTCCAAGTGTGTTAAGTCCGAATAGTTGGTCTACAGCAACCGGAGTCACTTGAGATCCCAATGCGTTTGAAGTATTCCCTTGTTCGATATGTTTGAAAAAATCTTCAGCTTTAACAAGTGCAGGGTCTTTGCAAAATTTTCCATTCACAAATACTGCAAATCATAGGTTGATTATATCAAATAAAGATCATTAATATGATTTTTCTTTAACATGGCCTAGTTATATCCAAACCAAACTTAAAATTTTATTAAAACTTATATATAAGAAATTATAAAGGAAAATATATACATACCACCATCTTTGGGGTCATTGATTGCAACACAAAAGTCTTGGAGAGGGCTGGGGTCATAAGCAAAGGCACTAGATGCCAAAACCAACATGCTAATAAGGAAGTAGAGAACCTTCATTTTGCAACTTACTAGTACTACGTACTCTTTAATATTGATCTTTGTTCTTATGGATATTTGTGTGAGTATTGTAATTTGTTGTATGTATTGCTTGCAATATTTATAATAAGGATGAAACATTGAAGTGGTTTGCATTTGATCTTTTCCTTGATTAATTTTTTATCAAATAATGAACCATTCTTTAACAACTACATGTGTACTTGATCATCTCCAAACCAAAGTCAAGAATTTTTTTTAGGCATTACCGTGTCCACTTGTGAAATTGAATTTACTACCTATTCATTCTCGTATATTGTCATAATAGTATTTTTATAATTTGTTACTCTTGGCTAAATCAAATTAAATTAAGTTTAGACTTTGTCTTATGTCTCCATTAGTTATTTTCTAAAACAAATTAAATGTGAAAAGACGTCATTTTAAGCATCGTCCATCGTCAACCGTAGTTGGTGGATGTTGCAATTTTTTTGAGAAAATCGGTCACCATCATAATATGTTCGCAAAGGCAAATTAGAAAGACCTTTTCTAATTATTTACCGTGTCAACAAGTAATTAAGAAGGATACTCATTACGATCCAAGTTTTTTTGTGCGCCTAAATTCAAATTTTTATTATATAATCTCTATCCGCATTATAAAAACATCTTCATTGAATATTGAACGGTTTTTAAGAGAATGATCGGTTATATCGATCTTAATTCTTAACGATAAAATAAATTTTATTTATTTAAATATCTTTATTAATTGAAATTGGGATCCGATGAAATTATACGGTTGAAAAACTGTAGCCCATCCGAATAAGATCGAATTGACCTTTCAATAATTTAAAAAAAAAAAAAAAAAAAAGATCGGATGGATCTAATGTCAACCATAGATTTTGTTTATCAAATAAAAGTAATAAATTGTCTTAAAATCTTGATCACACAATTCAAAAGTGTTAATAGCAACTAACTACACGTCTTAATAGTTTATGTTGGGACAAATTGATTTCTTGTGTTTGAAGAAATGTAAAAAGTGAAACACCTGACTGGCAAACCTCCCAAATTTGGTTTCTACTGCCACCCTCGTTTTTCCCCCTCTGGCGTGAACCTGTGTGACCAATTTGGTTCGATATAGATTTGATCGTGAAATAAAACTAATTTTCCTAGTGCACCTCACAGTTTGGAGTTCAAACCCATCAAGACAGGGCTTTAAACTTTGTTGCTCGGATGTTGTGGTTGTTCCGATATCGGCATGATAGTGTCACCAAACAACTCCTTCTCCGGTGAACCTTCTCCATTCTATTTTTATCTCAAAATCCCTAGACCGAGAGAAAGGTCAGAACTAAATTAGAAGATATAATTCTTTTGTTATGTTTTCTACAAGTGGTGCTAAGCTTCTAGTTTCATGGTGGTGATGGAGGTTTGTGTGTTTATATGGTTGAGGTAGAAGAAAGGAAAGGAGACACAGAACAGAAACGCGGATAAATGAGAGAGAGAGAGAGTCATGTAACATACAGATGGTGCATCATAAAATCGATTATCTGACGATTCATGTAGCCCACTCACGGTTGGAGACCTACTTAACTCGCCCACCCTAACATCCGCCCAATACGAAACGGTGTGATGACTTTGCTAGATAGCGCTTTAAAGCAAGTGGGGCTCAAGATGAATGTGGATTGGACCTTGGCATTGCTTATGTGTTATGAGTGATATATGCTCATGGTTAAAATTATTTTAGATCAATTTGGTATTATGAGAGAAAATCTAAATTACCACATCAATCAAACATTCGTAGGACAATAATGGCGTGCACTTTAGCATTTCTCTAGCCCCGTCAAACTACACCTCACTGCAAATTAAACATTCACCAAAACTATCGATTTGTGATTTAAAACCTTGTTTAAATCAAAACCTTCCATATTACTAAATGTTTAAAAGAGAGCACAATAGTAGCCGAAAGAATGACAACCTTGCTGTTGGCATTGTGAAATAAAAGAAAAGAAACAATTTGGTGTGGAATGAAAGGAAGGTGAATGCCACAAGTGGTGCAAATATGGGAAGATTGGTGAGCTGTGCATGAACTTAAACCTATGGATCAGTAGTAGCAGCTCAGCAGTGGCAGCCTCCGTCACAAGGTTGGTTAAAATGTAATGTAGACACATTTCTACAATGTCGAAGATGCGGGTGGATGGGGTTGGTGCATCCGTGGATGCAGTGACCACTTTATCCTTGCTAGTAAGTTCTAATATCCATGAAAAAACTCACTACAATCGAAGGGGAGGTGTTGACTATCAAGAAGCCGATGTGTGAAGTAATTCAAAAAGGCTTCTCTCATGTTACTTTAAAAGTGATTCAAACTTAGTTGTTGATGCAATTCTAGTTAGGAGTGTTGTAGTATCCGAATTTACTACTTTAATTGCTAGCATAAAGTCTATGCTACTAGTACTACTATCCCAACTTGACTTAAATTTGTAAATCGACAAACAAATAGTGTTGATCATACATTAACCAGAGCAACTTATTCTAAAAAATTAATAGTTGTATTTTCGATTCCTCCCTGTATTCACAATATTTTGACGAATGAAATGCATTGAGTTTATTATTGTAAAAAAAAATACCTATTTCTTCACATGCCTAGCTTTAAATGAATCTCAAAACCTCAGATACAAAGTACACTTAAATTTAAAATAAAATAAAAAATAAAATAAAAAATCTAACACATAATAGATCAGATCTATGCATTTCCAATCATCGAAACATAAAACCTTAAACTTTATTTCAATACACTCAATTCATAGGTAACAACAGTTAACAACAATAACTTACAATAATGCAGTTTCATCTAAGAAAATAAAATACTAAAAAAAAAAAACCAGATCTAAGAAACCGGATCAACCAGTATAGATATGAACCTTAAGAGCCAAGAGAATAACAGCATAAAGTCCAAAGAAAATGAGTGTATGAATGAAAATAGCTTTTCCATTTGTCTTCATACCACCAAATTCAAGCTGTTTTCCATTTCCTGGAAAAGAAAACAACAAACCTGGTTGAAGAAAAACAAATAACACAACTCCAATTACAACTGGTGCCCAATCAGTCATTTTTTTGTCTATAGGATAAAAAAAAGTTAGATCTTTATGACCCAGATGATAAAAATTATGACTTTCGGTGAAGAAAGTGGTAAAGGTTGAAGCTTTATGGAAATGAGTGAGTGAAGGTGGAATTAAGGAACCGAAAGAAAGTGGTGTTTATTGGAAAGTGATGTTTTGAAATTTGGAACAATTTGGAAGCACAAGAAAAAGTGTGGCAGAGGAGATAGTGTCCTTGTTGTTTTGTTGAGGGTGGGGGTTTGGTTCTCTGTGGGTGGTACTAGGATATGAATTGGTGGTACTAACTTGTTTAGTTTACGTCAGGATTAACTGATTATGATTCTATGGTTTGGGTTTGATTTAGTGGACCCGGTAGAAATTGTGATGCAATTGGTAAATTTTATCCCTATATGCTTAAATTTTGTTTAGCATAAAAAAGTGGTTTAAGTGGTGCATGAATCATGATGCATAAATATAAATAATGAATAACATTATAAGGAATATCAAATTTATAAAATGAATAACTGAGATTAAAATGGAAATGGATAGTCGAGATTAAATAATGTAAAATTTGATTGTTTGTATAAGAATTGTCCAATAAAAAATGTGTGGCCGAAGATTTTTTACCACATGAGCGAGTTTGAGGTGCACCACTAATCCCATTTGAAGGATATAAGTAACGTAAATTAATTTCTTCAAAAAAAAAAAAGTAACGTAAATTCATGTGTGATTGTTATTTGAGTCTTAATGTTATGGAAATATAGGGAGAAAAACTTAAGAATGAATTGTCCCGAAAGAAAATGAAAATAATACAAAAGAAGTAAATGGTAAGGCAACCTTATGCCTTATATACTATAACTAAATTGTGACTAACTAATAAGTAAATTTTACTAACTATATTCTCAATAATCTCTCACAAGCTAAAAATACACAATAGCATTTTCAGCTTGGAATGAGTAGTACAATCAAAGTAAAAATGAAAAAACAATCGCAAATGAAAGGTGCATAAGTACATGACAAAAAAATCAAACGTTCAAAAAAATAAAAGTACATTACAAAATAGCATTTGAAGTGCATAGCTTTTAGGAATTTTCGACAAACTTTGAATCTTCAAACTTCTTTCAGTGTCTCCACAATATTCACTTCAAAATAATCAAAAGAATCTCCACACACATGAACCAAATTTCAAAGGATGCAACAAGAGGTTAACTATATCAAGCAAAAACCATAACTCAAGGTTTAATTATTTGGAGGAAGTAATAATTTCAAAGCTTAACCATTAAGGAGAATTCATAACTCAAGGCTTACCATTTAATAGCAGCAACACAACTTAATTAATCACCATATGTTAGAAGCAAATATCAATAAAGTCAAGAAGAGTGAATGCCACAAGGTCCTGATGGCTACAAAGTGAAGTAACAATATTTTCAAGTTTTGCTAAAGGTGATCACTTAGCACATGAGAGAACCAATAATTTAACTAGAAAACGGTCAAGTGGATAATGAGTGAAGCAACAATATCAATGTTGTGCTCAAGATAAAATAGCATATCTGAAAATCGTGCTCTGATACCATGTCAATAAACATGAAATTCATACAAATACATGGAGAAAAATTTAAGAATAAATTGTATTGATGAAAGCGAAAATAATACAAATGAAAAAGATGGTACAAAATGAGCCAACCCTATGTCTTATATACCAACTAAACTTGTATAACTTAATAAATTCTACTAACTATATACAACACGTTATATCTTTCTTACCTTGCATTTTGGACTAGGTCAAGACTCAATATAAACAATCAAACTATCACAAATTCAATCCAATACAACATCAATTTTGACAACAACCCGAAATCACTTATGCAGTACACCAAAGGTTTTGTGCTCTATCAAAGTGAATTGTCCCTCCATCTCTTCAGGACCGTGATCTCAATGCCTCTTCACACTCTTCGTTTGATATCACAGAGGCTGTGACAATAAATGTCTCTTCTATTAAGCTCGAACGCAGTTCATATAAAAGTACGATTCAATAATTTTCTACTTTAATTTCACTTTATTCTTATATCTCTTTGAGCGTTAGAGTGCTTATCCATTTTACAAGTACATTTGTCATCGTGCCTCATCACTGCAAAAACCAATACACCTACCATAACCGTCTCAAATCTTAGAGACAAAGTTAATTAGTTATGATCAATTTAAAGTACTTGAGGTTTCATCGTCTCTTCACCCTAATTTTTTTTCATAAAAAAACACGTATTTAACCTCCAAACAATGTATGAAACAATAGCACGTTGTCAACCTAAGTGTCCGATCATTATAACAAAAGGAGGCCAATGATTTGAGTTTTATTGGCCACTAAAAGCACAATGATAAGTATCATAAACCATATCTTCCGGTATTTGTTTATTTACAAATGAAAACAAGTGATGTTCATATTTAATTGCAACCACTCACAAAAGTTAGCTCTTTGATGGATTGACTATACAAAAGAAATCGATGCTTTTCTAATCCAAAAAACACCACATATAGGCCCCGGATAAAAAGGAGAACATATGTTAAAGTGAATTATTGATAAATTTTATGCCAACTTTATAGGATTCCAATTCCCTTTCTTTAGGGATAGAATTGAAAATGGATTAAGTACATTCATTGGTGCAGTCAAGCTACGGTAAATAGCTGGTAATCGTTCGATCAAGATCAAACGACTACAATTTTAATACAGTTTAAATTTTTCAAAATATAATAATTTTGACTTAAAATACTAATCGTCTGATCTTGATCGGACGATGCTAATTTAACCGACTATATGCAGTTATGAGTGCTTACTGCATCCAATCCAAATCGGATAGAATTAGCTAGAAACACAACATTAATATTTAATACACATAGGTACATTTGATAGTGTTTTCTTATCATTTCTTCTACTTGCTAGTATTTTTTTCATTAAAACTTTGGGATTAATACAATGAATGATTGGGCTCCTCCTCTCATAGCTGCAGCTCTATTTTGGCTATTATCACCAGGAATGATTTTTCAGCTTCCAGGAAAGAATTCACCCTTGGAGTTTATGAACATGAAGACAACTATTGCATCGATTTTTGTACATGCTGTTATTTATGGTTTGCTTCTCATGTTGTTCTTTGTTGTTCTTAATTTCCATCTTTATATCACTTGAAGTAGATCAAATGATAATAATATGTTACTTTTTTATTAATTTTCATCTTAATAGTCTTCTTGTTCTTGGCTCTTAAGCTAATTTCATGAGTAATTTTATTGCTGTTTATTCTTGGAAAGTGTTATATATGTGTAAAGAATTTCATGTTTTCTAGAAAATTTTAAGGAAAAGGATTGATCCGTCAGAAGAGTTTATACAAAATCAAATCAAATATAGAGAAATCTTCATGTAATTTTAGTGTTATCAATACTATGGTATAATTTTGTCTTACATAATTCACATAAATATTATTTCAGAAAAAAATTCAAATAATATTCTCTTCCTCTTTTTCATCAAAATACACAAGTCAAAGATTATGTGAAAGCTAATTTACGAAGATAATGGAGTTTTTTAATTTTTTTATTGTAAACAAAGTGACATACGTGAAACTAACACACAAAACAAGAAAATTGATGAATTCCGACCAAATTTTCTGAGGAAAATGAAGTCCTCGAGAAAAAAATAAGACTTACGAGGAAATATTCCTCGCAAAATAGTTGTTAGAAAGACTTTGAAAAATTACTCAAAACGAGGACATTTTCCGAGGAAATAATTCCTCGGTATGTATGTGAGTTGACCATTATAGCATAAATGTGTAACGAAAATGGTTTTCGAGAAAATCCTTCCTCGCAATGCATCATAATGATGACAATAAAAACATGGCAATCTGTGGAGTATTGTGGCTTTCCGAGGAAAGAATTCCTCACAAACCTGTTAGATTTTTGCTTTTTAGGCCCCCTATAGTACTCTTAAGCCCCCCAAAAATACCCCTAATTTTTTGGATTTTGGATGGTTTGGCAGTTACAATCCAAAAACGCTTAATTTCGGCACCCACGTGCCGAAATTAGTTAATTTTAGATTGTAACTGCCGAAATATAAAAAAAATAAAAAATAAATAAAAAACCATTTCGGCATCTACGTGTCAAACTTAACTAATTTCGGCACCTACATGCCAGAATTAGTTAAGTTTACTTGCCAAAATGAACTAATTTCGGATTTTACGTGCCGAAATATATAAAAAGTTGAAAAAAAAGACATTTCGGCACCTACATTCCGAAATAACAATTTTTTAAAAAAAAAAAAATCATTTCGGAACGTAAGTTCTGAAACTAAATAGGAGTAATTTGGTCAAATCGGAGGGCTTTAGAGCAACATAGAGGGGCCTAAAAAGTAAATTTCCACCAGGTATGAGCAAGCCTAATAGTAACTATGAGGCCCAGGATAGCAATATGCTAGCCCAAATAGTGGAATAACAATTCTATTATGAAATTATTATTATATCAACTAGAATTATTTTGTTATGGTTATATATAGAATTGTACTCATGTTTAGAAAGATATCGACGAAATTAACTAATTCGTCTCTTTCCAATCTTACTTCCTCCTCCGGCTTTATTTATAAGTAAAAATTATTTTTTAGATTTATTGAATAGTTGATGTATCCAGACCATAATAGATATATATATATAAGTTGTTCAATGAATTTAAAAAGCAACTTTTGCTTATAATAAGATCAGAGGGCGTATTTCTTTAGGAGGTTAGTCCTCAAATTCTATGAATTCACTATCATAACATTCATGCTTTCATTATGGTCTATCGCAATTGTGATCTAAGGGCGAAAATTAGTCTCCCATCATAGAAGATCTATTCCATTTTGCTTATCAAAAAAATTATTTTTTACCAACACATTTTCTTACTTCTCAATCTTTCTAGTAGTAAGTTGCTACCGCTGCTAAGTTGTTGCTGCTGTTCATTTCTATCATATTATTATCAATCGGAGGTGAGATGGATAACTCTACTGGTTAAGTTAGTTGAACGGGGTTAAGGAGCTGGAGGTCCAGGGTTTTCAAATCTTGGCAAGGAGAAAATTAACATAACATTGTAATACTAACAACTAACATTGCTTATAAAAAAAAAAAAATTATTATCAATCAGGTTTGTTTTCTAGTTGATTTATTTAAATTATTTAATTTAAATTGTTGGAAAAAAAATGTTAGTTATAATATATTATTTTGTAATTAGCAATGGGCTAGTAATTTATTTGTTCCAAAAATAACATATGTACATATGTGTTAATCAAGTTTTAATCATGATTTAGTAAGTTATGTTCAAATAAATAGAGTTAAATATGTTATTATTTTTTTTATTTTTCTGGGCTTAAAACATATGTTATTTTTCTACTCAAGTTAAATATATTTTTGGGTGTTAGCCCTCTTTAATCACTAAAATTAAATAAATAAATATGTTTTTAGTCTATACGAATCGTTCTTCTTTTAAATTGGGCGCCAATTTCAAATTTTGTAAGAGATTTATTTTTGTCACCCTCTCAGTTTCTTGCGCGCTCTACGTTTTCGTGTTTTACTCTTCTTCTACTCAAGTAGCGGACACTATAAGAATGATAAAATTTTGAGAAATTTTGTCATTGTCGGTCCGCTACTTGTCCGCTACTTAAGTAGCGGACCAGTCGGTGGACAAGTACTCCTGCATCTGTCAAAGGCCTGCATAAAAATTCTGATCATTGTTCATCCACTACTAATCCACTACTTAGTAATGGATGAACGGTGGTCTAAATTTTTGTGGTCTTTAGTCACGGTCAATGGTCAAGGATGATGGTAGTCATTGATTGATCATTAGTGAGGCTGTTACTTTATTAAGCTAATAGAATTCAAGATAAAACTTTATAAATTGAAACATTTCCTTTCATTTTTCTCATTCTCATTTCTTCTCTTTCTCACATCTCCCATCTCTTCTTTCATATGGTCTTTTTCTTTTAGTGTTTTTTTAGTTTAAAGTTTTTGTCGTTTTGTTATTTTAGGCGTAAACGGCCTCAATGTCTGTTGTCGATTAATCATAATGATCTTACGCAAGTTTTATGATGATGGCGATTGAGATCATTAGGTTAATTGACGATGAGTTTTTTTTTAGGCCTATTAATTGACGATGATTAATCGAAATGGTTCTAAACCGGTCCAAAAACTCACATTAATTGGACTCTGGTAGTGCGTGAGATGTAAACCGGTCCAAAAATTAATATTTATAACTCATCCTCTACTTAAACGGCGGATAAAATCCGCTACCTAAGTATCGGACATGGATATTTTGGTAAAATTGTATGGCACGCGAGAAATAGGGTAGGATGACAAAAATAAATCTCATTTTTTAAAATATTTGGGCTCCATAGTAGTTTGTGATTTTTCGAGGAATCTTTTTTCAAAAACATTATTGCCTCGGAAAATTCCTCGAAAATTTGGATTCAAATCCAGCAAAAATACTCAATCTAATAATATCAATATTATCAGTTGAGCTGAATTTTATGAACGGAGATAGTGGAGATTTTATTCTTCCCATACATACACGGCAGTACTACTAAGCTTTAAAATATTTATAAGCTACTAGGTCATTTTTCATTATATTAAAGTAAAAAAATTATTTAGAATAAAATATTTAAAAATTTATTATATTATATTGTTAAAATATAAGGAAAACGATTGTGTTATTTCTTGTAAAATTTATTAAATGAATAAATTTTATTATAATTATCGATGACAAATATATATCCAATTTTTTATGTATCAATGATAAATAATGGTCCCATGTACATTTATTGATCAAAATTTGAATAGAAATATTTAAGGTAATTTAATAAATTTGATAGTAATTAATTTTATTATATTTTTTATAATAACATTAGTAAATTTTGTTGTAATATTGCTATTTTTTTTATATTTTTTTATTATTAATAGTTTGTAGTAAATTTGGTTGTAATATTGCTAATTTTTTTATGAAAATATTAGTAAATTTCGTAGTAATCAATTTTATTATATTATTATTAGAAGTAGATTTCTCTTTTTACAATTATAAATCTCAAAACTTGTTTCAACATACTGTTTTGAAATGAAAGGATACACAAGTCTTCGGACTTGGAAATTTTGAAGTGGGAATTGAAAAAAGTGAGAGAAGTTCCACATTGGAATTAACACACTCTTTACTAGTGTCTATATATATCCTAAGGTGACTACTTGGGTTGTACCCCCAAAGGGTACCCCGTTTTATAAACGGATAACCACACACTACACTTAACCATCACACGCGCGCCATCGTTGTCCAGCCGGACTTGGGCCTTCATAATGTATTATTTGGATTTGGATTTGGATTTTCTAAAGTCACATTTTCCTACATTTCCTACATTTAGGCAAAATTTGAGGGTATTATTGTCTTTACATTAATCATAAATGCACTTGAAAATATAATATTTTCTCTTTCTTAGTTACTTTTTGCTTGAATGTAGGTGAATTTAGGAAGAGCAAATTTAGAGAATCCAAATCCATATTATTTTAGTCATAGAAATTAATTATTTTTGAATTAATTAACAGTTTTAATGAGTCATTAAACATGTTAATGATTATCCGCCGTTAATCACACCTTATAAGTGTGCAAGAACAAGTCTGTAACGAATGCGCTTTGCTCAGTCGAAACTTATCCCGTTTCATTCTAATTCGAAGTCATTTCCGCTCCACCTAATATCTCGTCTTTTCTACAGTGCATTAGAAAATTGGTATAGTTGAACTGAATTGTTTTTTATCATGAAGACTTATAATTTAATTTTTTGTATTGCGGAATTTGGTGAGATATGTTTTTACGTGGAGAAACTCCAATTTTTATTTTCGTTATAAATCATAGATATGACTATATATATAGAGTTATATATAAAAAATCATATCTTCAAATAACAAAATAATCCTATAAATTCTAAAGAAATCGTATATATTCAAAGTTGAAATATAGTTCTTAAATTCCTAATATTATATTATTTTAAATATAAACATAAAATATATTTCCATCTAAAATTTCAAAAGATATCTAAGCATTATTCACAACAATTTTATTAGTGGCCACATTTTTGAAAACTATTTTCAAATTAAAAAAAAAAACAGCATTTAATTTGAAAACAATTTTCAGCTTTCCTCATTTTAAATGCAAAATAAAAGCACTTTATTAAATTTTGTTCTCTTTTTAATAAGATTAAAAAAAAATCCGTCAAAAAAGATTAAAATACGAGTAAATAGGATTTTAGCCCCTGCAAAGTAGACGAGTTTTGGTTTACCCCTGTGATGTGAAGATTCTCATTTACCCCTCATGGAAAATGTTGACTTAAGATTCCGTCATTTTGTCCCTTGTAATGTTAGCGAGTTTTGGTTTACCCTGACTGTTCATGTCACGTCATCATTTTTGTAGAATGTTAGGTCAACATTTTTCATGAGGAGAGTAAACCAAAGAATCTTCACACTACATGAGTAATCCAAACAATAATTTACATGGATAAACCAAATCTCGCTTACTTTGCAGGGTAAAACCCTATTTACCCCTTAAAATTTTGTTCTGAAAACTAATTTATAATATTGTTTTCAAAAACTAAAAAAGGAAACAACAAATAAACCCTGTCTTTTGGTAAAAAAGAAAGAAAAAGGGAAAAATTCGGTAACTAGTAATATTAGGATATGAAAAGACGGGAACAGAAGAGACTCAAAAATGGAATCCTAATTCTACAGTATTCATTCATATATTCTGCTTACTTTTCTTCACAAAGAAAGAAAAACAAAACAAACTTCAAACTTGTCTTTTGCAATCAAAGGTAGTACGTAAAACTCTTGTTATGTTACTCCTTTTTTCCACTTTGTGTCTTGTGTATTGTAAGTCCACACGGTTTCATCTTTTGTTAAAAGATTCTTCTTTAGATTGAACGTGTGTATTGTTTATAAACTATTTTTAGCCATAGATTTACAAGCAATGTCTTGTCTTTTGCTTTTTAGATTCACAGAATATTTGACGAAAATAATCTATGAATCTAAAAAATATATTTTTTTGATAATAAGAACTGGAGGGAGTATTATGCGTGCAATGTTTCTGTTTGTGTTGAAATTTTATGACTTGTGCCCATGAAGCAAAACAGATTATTGACACAATGGCTATTAGTTTTTTTTTCCTTCTTTTTTTAAAGAGGTACAATGGCTATTACTTAAGTAGGGTTTTCGCCGGATTAATGATTTACCTAATCTAGGTCGTAGCCTCGTAGGGATATAAGGTTGATTTGTTGTTGATGTGAAAGAATTAAGAGTCAATGAAACACCGACACTCTTTAGGTTAGGCGTACCACAGTGTTGGACGGACATACTCCGGCAATACATTGAAAATATGATTACATTCAATTATGTCATTTTCTCAAGATGTCAACATGTCCGTGTCCGTTGTGTCTGGTGTGTGTTTATATTTGTGCTTCATAATAAAGAGTAATGTGATAAAAGTGGTATTGGCCGAGTTTGATTTTAAAAATTTAGCAAATACTAACAAAGTAACATCACACTAATCTAGCTTATGTTTTTATATTTTGTGTCACAAATATATGATTCTCTAGTCAAATTGGTATTTTTATGTATTATTTTTTGTAATGCAGGTAATGAATCCAGAAAATTTTACTCAAAAAACAAATGAAACATTTGCTGGTGCGCGTAACCTAGCAAAAAGTTCAGGACATGCTCAGCTGACTCCCATACACATTGCATCAACTCTAATTTCTGATCCCAATGGTATATTTTTTCAAGCGATTTCGAATGTTGGTGGTAAAGAATCTTCACATTCTGTTGAAAGAGTTTTAAATGAAGCATTGAAGAAATTGCCTGCTCAATATCCTCCCTCAAACGATGTTCATGTACCATTAAGCTGTTCGCTTCTCAAGCTCATTTTAAGTGCAAAATTATCATATAAGTCCTACGGTGACACTCGTTTAGCTCTTGATCAATTGATATTGGGAATTCTTGATGATTCTCAAATTTCAGACTTGTTGAAAGAATCTGGTGTGGCTACTTCTATGGTTAAATTAGAGGTCGAAAAGCTTCGTAGTGGTAAAGATGGGAAGAAATTTGGTTGTGGTTTTGATGACAGGAAAGCATTGTTAACTTATGGTAGAGACTTGGTTGAACAAGCAGGGAAACTTGATCCTGTTATTGGACGCGATGAAGAGATAAGAAGGGTTGTTAGGATTTTGTCGAGGAGGACTAAGAATAATCCTGTTGTTATAGGTGAGCCTGGTGTTGGTAAAACGGCCATTGTTGAAGGGTTGGCTCAGAGAATAGTTAGAGGAGATGTTCCTAGTAATCTTGCTGATGTTAGCTTAATTGCTTTAGATATGGGAGCATTAGTTGCTGGTACTACGTATAGGGGAGAATTTGAAGAAAGGTTGAAGGCGGTTTTGAAAGAAGTTGAAGATGCTGATGGGAAGGTTATTGTTTTTATTGATGAAATTCATCTTGTTCTCGGTGCTGGTCGATGTTCAGGATCAATGGATGCTGCTAATCTTTTCAAACCTATGCTTGCTCGTGGACAACTTAGATGCATCGGTGCAACGACACTTGATGAATATAGGCAATATGTTGAAAAAGATGCAGCATTTGAAAGAAGGTTTCAACAGGTTTATGTTTCTGAACCTAGTGTGCCCGATACCATTAGTATACTTCGTGGACTAAAAGAGAAATACGAGGGTCATCATGGTGTTAGAATTCAAGACCGTGCAATTGTTGTTGCAGCTCAGTTGTCTAGTCGGTACATAACCGGTAATGTTTGCTTACTCTTTATGTTCTCTTGATGTTAATTATTTATGTATCGAATGTGGTTGATTTTGGTTGTGGTTTTGCAAACATGTTCTGTTTGTGTTTTGGTTTTTTAAGGGCGTCATCTTCCTGATAAGGCGATTGATTTGGTTGACGAGGCTTGTGCAAATGTTAGAGTTCAACTTGATAGTCAGCCAGAGGAAATCGACAACCTTGAACGAAAGAGAATGCAGCTCGAAGTCGAACTTCATGCTTTGGAGAAAGAGGAGGACAAAGCTAGCAAAGCCCATCTTGTAGATGTAAGAGTGAATTTCGAGTTTATAATATCTTATTGTCGTGCTTCTTCAATTGTGAGACAATGATTTTAAATCATAGTGTAGATTAGTTTTAATTTTATTTTGCGTATTTGAGTTACTTGGATGGTTCTAATTTTTTATACGATTTGTAGGTGCGGAAAGAGCTTGATGACTTAACAGACAAGCTTCAACCACTGATCGTGAAGTATAGAAAAGAGAAAAATAGGATTGATAAGATTCGGAAGCTGAAGCAGAAACGTGAAGAGCTTCTCTTTGCTTTACAGGAGGCTGAGAGGCGGTATAATCTAGCAAGAGCTGCAGACCTACGATATGGTGAAATTGATGACGTGGAAAATGAAATAAAAGAGCTTGAAGGTAGCACTGACGGGAACAAAGACGTGAACTTGATGTTGTCAGAAACTGTTGGACCCGACCAAATAGCTGAGGTTGTTAGCCGATGGACTGGTATACCGGTGACTCGGCTAGGCCAAAATGAGAAAAAAAGGTTGGTTGGACTTGGTGACAGATTGCATAATAGAGTTGTGGGACAAGACAAAGCAGTTAAGGTTGTTGCGGACGCTGTATTGAGATCGAGAGCTGGTTTAGGAAGACCTCAACAACCAACTGGTTCCTTTCTATTCCTTGGTCCAACTGGTGTCGGTAAAACAGAACTTGCTAAGGCTCTTGCTGAACAACTATTTGATGATGAAAATCTGTTGGTGAGAATTGACATGTCGGAATACATGGAACAGCACTCGGTATCACGACTGATTGGTGCACCACCAGGGTAAGATATTGTATCAGCAGCTCCATTTGATTATAGTAAATATGCGCGTCTAAGTTATTATGAATTGAATTTTCAGGTATATTGGACACGATGAAGGTGGACAATTAACCGAAGCTGTAAGGCGAAGGCCTTACAGTGTGATACTTTTCGATGAAGTGGAGAAAGCGCATACATCTGTATTCAACACTCTACTTCAAGTCTTAGATGATGGGAGATTAACCGATGGACAAGGCAGAACTGTGGATTTTCGGAACACAGTCATTATCATGACGTCAAACCTTGGTGCCGAGCATCTCCTAAGTGGACTTTCAGGAAAATGTACGATGCAAGTTTCTCACGATCGAGTAATGCAAGAAGTAAGAAAGCATTTCAGGCCAGAGTTGTTGAATCGGCTTGACGAAGTTGTTGTATTCGATCCTCTTTCTCACGAACAATTGAGGAAGGTTGCAAGGTTGCAAATGAAAGATGTCGCTAGTCGTCTTGCTGAGAAAGGAATTGCATTAGCAGTTAAAGATGCAGCACTAGATTATATACTTGCTCAAAGCTATGATCCTGTAAGTGTTATTATATCACTAGAATCTTAATCATGCTTGGAGTCACCACAAATATACATTTTTTTTACTTTTAGTCCTCATAATTGTTTTTATTTTATGTTTTTAGTCATTGCAAATATACCATATTTAGTTTTTGGTCATTGGTGTTTTGTTTTACTCTTTGCAAAATTTGTTTATTTTGAAATTGGTCCCTATAATATTTGGAGACTAAAATCAAATATTCTACATATTACAAAAACAAATTCTAAAATGAACACATTTTTCACGGACTAAAACAAAAAATCAAGGATCAAAAGCAAAATGTCATATTTGTAGGATATAAAAGCATATTTAAATAAATAAAAAAAAACTTAAATTTGATTTTCGTCCTTGAAATTATAGCATTTTTCGGTTTTAGTACTTGTTATTTGTTTTTCATGGCTTTGGACCTTGACCCTGCAAGGCTGCAAATTAAAAAGTTGATTTTTGTTCACAAATCCTAGTTCAACTTGTAAATGTCGAAATTGCTAGGATGGACGTCATAACTGGAGTTCGAATCTTTGTGTTGAACTTTCAATGTCTTCTCATTTCATCTATCATGTTATGGACTAAAAACAACAAATTTTTAAATTTGTAGATAGAACCTAAAAAAATTTATAGGAGCTAAAACCAAAACACGTTATAATTATAGAGATTAAAATCATATTTAAACCAATAAAAAATGTTACTGACTAACTTTTATTGTTGTTGTGCAAGGTGTATGGAGCTAGACCAATTAGAAGGTGGCTTGAGAAGAATGTGGTGACAGAGCTGTCTATGATGCTTATAAGGGAAGAAATTGATGAAAATACAACAGTTTACATTGATGCTGGTCCCATTTGGAGTGATTTGGTATACACTGTGGAAAAGAATGGAGGGATTGTTAATGCTGAAAATGGGATGAAGTCAGATATTTTAATTCAGATACCAAATGGACAGAAAACTGATCAGTGCTCTAGTGGTAAGAAAGATGAAATGGAAGAGTAAATTTAATTAGTTGCAATTATTTTTCTTTTTGAGGATTGTTACTTTTGTTTAGTTTGTGTTCTTCATGAACTTTGGTTTTGTGAATCTCATCAATTTTGGAGTGAGTAATATCAGCCAAAAAAAAAGGTCAGCATTGCAATTGAGAAAAACTTCATGGGAGACAATCTCTTCCTCTTCTTAATGAAATCCACAAAATACCTTTTGGTAAAATTACCGTTAGAGGTCTCTTAGCTTTCATTGGATCATGTTTTGTTAGTCTTGTGTATCTTTTACGTTTTAATCTATGATTCATCGTTGCTCTCATTTGCTTAAAAAAAAAATATACACACTACATGTAAAAGCATGAAACACTATAGATTCTTAAATCTTGTTGCTAACATTGTACTTCATCTCAAAACAAGAAAACAAAAGTGAAAAAAATACACTAGGAACATCATAATACAACCAAATCGATTATCCAAAATTACATCACACAATATACATTAGAAAAAAAAACTGAATTAGCTACCAAACTTTATTAAGAAAAAAATTACATTCGTCCCTAATTTTGTCATTGCGAAAATTAGTGACGAACTTTATTTTTTCTTCTCCAAATTTGGTCACTAATTCTATTTTTTGCTAATAGACATCTAAAATAAGAAAAAGAAAAAGGTGAACATTCTGGTACACATTTTATTTGAACATGTACCGATACATTGCTGAATTTTACAATTCTAATAGGTTCATAAATAATATTTAATATAGAAAAATTAATAAATATTATTTGTAAACCTATCACAATTGTCATCATCACCAAATATATCGGTACACATTTAAATAAAATGTGTATTAAAGAATTCACCAAAAGAAAAAAAATCGTAGAATTCAAACCATCCCAAATCAACTTAACAATACATTCTATAATTAAACAATTCATCTTGTAATTAAGATGACTAATTAACCAGCATATATGTGGATTCCAATTGCTAACATGAAGATACAAACAAGAGCAAAATAGAGCATAGCATGAATAAGTATAGATAACCCACTTGTTTGAAAATTTCCAAACTCCACAATCTTTCCTCTACCAGGAATTTGAAATAACAAGCCAGGAGTTAAGAGAATGAAGAGAACAACTGAGACAAAAATTGGTCCCCAATCAGCCATTTTTTCTTCTAAATATTTTTGTTATGTGTATGTATCTTTGGTCTCTTATTTCACTATCTATTTAAACTATGGTTATAAAGTTTATAATGATATAAAATAAAAGTTGAAATTAATGGGACATAATAAAAACATAAAAAGGAAATGGGATAGAAAGGAACCAACTTTGAAGATGAGACAAGTAATTGATGACATGGAAAAAGTGAAACTTATGGTATCAAGATATCTTGGGTCGATTAAAGATAAAATTTATACCCATATGCACGGTCTTTTTAATTAAAAAGAAACTTCGTGCGATAAGGTACACCTAAGATTATGAATAATCATGATAGTGACCACTTGTAGTGATGATCATTGGTAGCATTAAGTAAAACTCCCTCATGTGCATTATAGTGACCATAATTTTGTCCACATAAATTTGTATCAACCATAAGTAAGTGGGTGATGACTAATTTTCATTAAAGAAATCTTTTGACACATAATGCGCTGTTCCTCTACAATCAAATATTTCTACGTATATAAAAGAGTGACGATTCATTGATTTGAACTCCAAAAACTAGCTTAAAGTATATGAGTCTCTTATCACTAAAAAATCAAATATTTGTGACCTTTAGTATACATGTGATTGTGTTTTTCTTTCATTTTATAATATGGTATGGGCTTGTTTAGCTCGTAAGTAATCAAAAAGTGTGTTTGATCTTTCGATTAAAGAAATCTCCCCAAAGCATGTGTTTATCTAGATTGCATTTCCCTTTCATTTCTCTTTAAAGGGAGACCAGGAATTTGTCAAGTAAGTCATCCATTTAAAGTAAATATTATTTGATTTATTAGAACCCTATATATCATACACCATATATGTCATAATAATCATACACAAGTCACACAAACAAGTATTTAAAAAGTCTAGGGCCAATATATTGATAAACTACCGCGGACGCGAAATCCACAAATATACTAAGATTTTTCAATGAATTTAAAAAGTAATTTATCTCTTATGAAAAATACTAGAGGTAGTACAAGATAACATTGAGAGAATAAGGCGATAATATTTTTATATTCGAAAATAAAATGAGTATTTTTATATTTTTTTTATAGTTATACTATGGTCAAAAAGTTGTCCCGTGGTTTTGTGAGGGATAAACATTCTTGTTTTTCTCCTATCTCTGGCTACTTATTTTGTTCTGTCCCATAATCAGTTTCTAAATCAAACAGGGTACCACAAAAATTGTCCAGGATCAGACGCACCCATTGTTCTTCACATTCATATGTTTGACATCATTAAAAAAAGGAGATTGTTAAACCAAAATCTGTAACACATTGCTCTAATTATTGGACTATCCTCCATATGATCTACCCTCCTTGCTAGTTCTTTTACGCGTCACTACTCTACACATGCCCAAACCACCTAATATGAAACTCTACTATGCAGGAACGGAGCCAGGAATTAAATTTAGGGAAGACCGAAATTAAAAGTATAATTTAGTAAAGAAAAAACTAAATTTTAAAAGCATAACATATATAAGAAACTATAAGATAAATCTAATGTTAATATTGTGAATCTGCATTTTGAGTCACTTTTTTTTAGTTGAACATTTTGCCTCCTTTATTTTCACATTTATTGAAGTTTTGAACTTAACTCATTTATTTTTCCATAAAAATTGTGACTTTTGCATAAAAAAAATAGGTTAATTTTAATCTCAAAGAAGATATTTTGTCATTAAATTCAATATTAGTGCAATAAATCACCTTTTTGGTACAAAAAATATGATTTTTAGGGGAGATACCATTTTCTGAGGAAAATTTACAACAAATGTATAAATAGGGTCCAAAAAATTGAATTAAAAGGGAGACAATTTTTGCGAGTTATTAAACTAATAATATAATAATATAAAAAAATTATAAAAATTTAGGGGGAATTGTGGCCTCTGTTGGTCCCCCTACTAGCTTCGTCCCTGCTCGTATGGTTATCCCAATTTTCAGATGATTTCATTCACCCGTCATAACATTCTCATCTCAATAGAATTAAGCTTACTCTCCGGTCCCCAAATTATAAGTTTGTACCCAAAAAAAAGAAGCTTACTCTCGGTCTCGGGTTTGCAAATTTATCGCTCAACATTCAACATGAATTATTTGTTGTTTTAGGTGATGTCATTTTGCGCTAATTTATTCGTTATTTTTTCAGTTGAGCTAGGATTTACGGATGAACAGAGTACAAATTAAAGAATACTGTTATTTTTCGATTTTGAAAAAACGATTTTTAAAACCAGCACTGAATAAGTTATTGGCCGAGTCGCGGTTCGATACGCTCTCTTTAAGACGTTTCACGGCACTACCCAAAATTGTGCAAGGTAGACTAGCAACCGTGAAGTCCCCAGGATAAAACAGCCAAATCAAATATACCGTTAGCTACTGCACTGTAGAAAACGGCCAGAAAGACACCCTCGATGGTTTTTACAAACCAGTCAATATCGATATGCAAATATCGATTCGAAGTGAAAATAATCACTTTCTGAAACAACAAGAAATGAAATATTTTTGAGAAGAAAAAAGAATTCAGAGAGAAGAAAGAATTCGAAAATTCAGAGAATTAAAGCAAAAAAGAAACTGATAATTGAAGGCTGTATTTATAGAGGAAGTGAGGAACTGCTTTAGAGGATTTCGTGGGAGCCTGATCCCTCAGTCAAAGCAAAAACGTGGACCATAAAAATAGGCCACTCAGTTGTTGACCGATGAGGTGGCAGCGGAATTTGAATTCCGTTTCTGACTTGGTCGATGCACATTAAACATGTGCGAATCTGATAACGGCTAGTTGACACACACACTTAGCAAAAATAATAATAATTATTTTAGGTATTAAAAAATTAATATATCACCAAGCCCAAGCCCAGGCCCAGGCCCGACCCGAACCGAGCCGAGCGGTCGGACGGACGGCGGCGCGCGCGCGTGTGTGTGATATTCGATATGGTGTGCGGTCTCCCCCGTTTACAAAACTGGGTACCCCTTGGGGCGTACCCCAAGTAGTGAGCTCCCACTATATAAACACTACCACAAGGTGTGTCCTAACCAATGTGGGACTAAATGTGAACTTTTTCAAATTCACACTCATATGTGTTTATTCTATACCAAGTTCCTACATTTGCTTACTTGTTCCAACAATCCCCCACTTGAATTTAAAAAAGTTGTTTCAGTCATAACGTTGAACGTTTCTGTAAGATTGTGCATAAGCAAAGGTGACGCTTGTCTTGAACCTTTGCATAGCAAGTAAGAGCCTGATTTAACAAGAGTGACGCTTGTCTTGAACTCTATCTCAGATTTTCCTCAAACCCGCACACAACCTTTCCTAAGGTGTCTTCTAAAGCCCGTGCTTTAAAGGCCCTGCACGACTATCCCGGTTTCATGAACGATCTAGGAGTTCGCCCCAAAACTCCATAGGAACCGGCCTCAGTTCCACATTCATATAGGTGAGTCTATCTCAAGTACCCCTGAAGCAGGTACTCCTCTGATACAGAGTATAGATCTCATTAAGAGTTTCTATTACCTCATCCTTCTCGCTTCAGGTTTCATGCTTCTTATATTTGCATGATCATCCCTATTACTCATGACTTGTTGTTTACCCATTGAAACCTAATTCTTGGGATCTCCAGTCTTTTAGGTTGGGTTACCATCAGAAGTAATTCAAGTAGGCATTAGTCCCATCTTAACAGGTGTATTATAGACTTTTTCTCTAGCTAGTCCTTTCGTCAAAGGATCGGCTAAATTATCATCAGTGCGTACATGATCCACTCTAACAGCACCTTTAGTGAGGAAATCTCTCACAGTGCTGTGCTTCCTTCTAATTTGACGTCTTTTACCGTTGTAGTAACGGTTCTCAATTTTAGCGATAGCCGCGGTACTATCGCAGTGGATCAACACAGCTGGCAATGGTTTTTCCCATAAGGGAATCGCAGATAGCAAGCATCTCAACCAACTTGCTTCTTCACTAGCTGTTGCTAGTGCTATCATCTCAGACTCCATGGTGGACTGAGCCAGTATAGTCTGTTTCTTAGACTTCCAAGATACAGCTCCTCCGGCTATATTGAAAATAAAGCCACTTGTTGCTTTGGAATCATATGACAATGTGTTCCAACCAGCATCACTGTACCCTTCAAGTACGGCTGGAAATCTCTGATACTGTATTCCAAGGTTCATGGTCTTTTTAAGATATCCCATGACTCTGTTTATAGCATGCCAATGCTCATCACCAGGTCTGCTGGTAAAGCGGCACAACTGTCCCACGGCATATGCAATGTCGGGTCGAGTGCAATCAGTGACATATCTGAGACTGCCAATGATGCTCGCATACTCAGTCTGTCTAATGCTGTCACCAGTGTTCTTAAAAAGTTTTACACTGGCGTCACACGGTGTGTTTGCAGACTTACAGTCAATATATCCATATTTCTTTAGGATCTTTTCCACATAGTGAGATTGATCTATGGATATTCCTTTTTCAGTCCTAGTGATTTTGATTCCTAGAATCACACTGGCTTCTCCAAGGTCTTTCATATCAAAGTTGTTACACAACAATGATTTCACATCATTTACTGCAGACATATTTGAACCAAATATGAGCATGTCGTCTACGTAGAGACATATGATAGTGCAAATGTTATTATTAGACTTATAATAAATACATTTGTCACTTTCATTCAGTTTGAACCCATTTGATACCATTAAATTATCAAATTTCTCATGCCACTGCTTAGGGGCTTGTTTAAGACCATATAGAGATTTTTCTAGCTTACAGACCTTGGTTTCTTGCCCATGTACTACAAATCCTTCAGGTTGTTCCATATAGATTTCTTCTTCAAGATCACCATTTAAAAAAGCAGTTTTAACATCCATTTGGTGTACTACTAAGTTATGAATAGCAGCAATTGAAATTAGTACCCGTATGGATGTTATTCTAGTGACCGGAGAAAAGGTGTCGAAGAAATCTATATTTTCTCTTTGCCTAAAACCTTTAGCCACAAGGCGAGCCTTGTATTTTTCAACACTACCGTCGGGTTTTAGTTTTCTTTTCAAAATCCATTTACAACCAATTGGTTTGCAGCCAGGGGGTAAGTCTACCAAGTGCCATGTCTTGTTGGATTCTAATGAATCCATCTCATCATTAATAGCTTCTTGCCATAGATCTGCATCCATCGATGACAAGGCTTCTTGAAGATTTGCAGGATCTTCATCTAATGTATGAACCGCATAATCCGGTCCATAATCTTTAGCAACTCTTACTCGTTTACTTCTACGAAGTTCTGTGTCTACTTCGTCATTGCTATTCTCATTTCGTATCACTGGTATGTGACTCTTTTCAGGAATATTACTCTGTTCAGTGCCCCCACTATTTCTCGATTTAAAAGGAAATTTATTTTCATGGAAATCTGCGTCAACAGATTCTATGATCACTTTTGCATTTAGGTCATAAAACCTATATGCTTTACTGTTTGTTGCGTACCCAATGAATACACATTCATAGGCTCTACTAGCGAGTTTAACTCGCTTCGGATCCGGTATACGGACATAGGCTAGACATCCCCAAGTTCTCAAATAAGACAAGTTTGGTTGTCTTTTCTTTAATGTCTCATATGGAGAGATCATTTCTTTAGACTTGGGAACTCTATTCAGAACAAAGCAAACAGTCAAAATAATTTCCCCCCACCAATGGGTAGCGGCACCAGAGTTCAACATTATAGCAACAACAAGTTCAGTAAGAGTTCTATTTTTTCTTTCTGCTTTACCATTCATTTCAGGGGAATATGGTGCAGTCGTTTCATGTATAATTCCATGTTGTTTATAAAATTCATTAAATAAACTAGAATTATATTCAGTTCCCCTATCACTACGAAATCTCTTGATTTTCTTATCAAACTGATTTTCTACTTCATTAACAAACACTTTAAACATATCAAAAGCATCACTTTTATTCTTCATTAGATAAACAAATGTGTAATCAGAACAATCATCTATAAAAGTGATAAAGTAACGTTTGTTATTTCTAGTCATCGTTCCATCTAGTTCACATATATCAGAATGTATAAGGTCCATAGGTTCAGTTTTCCTTATTACTGATTTATGTGAGCTTTTAGTAATTTTTGCTTGACTACAAAATTCACATTTTTCTAATTCATTAAAATTTAATTTAGGAATTAAACCTAAGTGACTTAAATTAGAAATGGAACGCATATTAATATGACAAAGTCTAGAATGTCAAATATTAAAATCACACAAAGAGTAAACAGAAGTAGAAATTTTATTCAAATTCAAAGCAACATCAACATTAAGTTTAAACATGCCATCAGTGGCGTACCCTTTCCCAATAAAAGTACCATTCTTAGTGATGGTATACAAATCTGCCCCAATAGTCTGACTAAACCCAGCCTTATTCAAAAGAGACCCAGAAACAAGATTCTTTTTCATCTCGGGTACATGTAAGACATCCTTCAAAATAAGAGTCTTCCCGGAGGTGAAATTCAGCACAACTTCTCCAACACCAGCAACATCTGAAGTGTGGGCATTTCCCATCTGCACTTTCTTATTTTCAGCTCTCGTGTATGTTTTAAACATAGCACGTTCATAACAGACATGGCGTGTGGCGCCAGTATCTATCCACCATCCATCAGTACCACCGACCATATTAATTTCGGTGATCATACAAGTGTAAGCCTCATCGGTTACATTCACTTGAGCATTTAAATGAGCAGGTTTCGGCCTTTTCATTCCTCTACATTTCTTTGCCGAATGACCTGGTTTCCAACAGTTGAAGCATAGGAATTCACCAGAATCATTTCTAGGAGGTGGAGGTTGTTGTTGTTGCCTAGCATATGGGGCCTTAGAAGGGTTCCCATTCTTAATTCGGTTTTGATTGCGGTTCTGATTCTTTAAAGGTTTGCCCGTAGGCTTCAGAGCCGCACCGAATTTCTTTTTGTTATTGTTGGAGACAATCAGAATTTTCTCTTCTTCTTTCTGATCCTGTTTCCGTGACTCTTCTTCAATACGAAGACGAGTAATCAGACCCTCGATGGAAAATTCTTTTGTTTTATGACGAAGCTGATTTTTAAAATCTTTCCATCCAGGGGGCAGCTTGTCAATAATAACAGCAATCTGAAATTGTTCATTGAGAGGCATACCTTCAGTTATTATCTCATGAGCAATCTTCTGGAGTTCATGAGACTGTACCTCCACTGACCTTTCATCAACCATCTGGTATTTCAGATATCGGCTCACAGCATATTTTTTCACACCCGCCTCTTCAGTGTCATATTTCTTTTTCAATGCCTCCCATACATCACTAGCAGTATCATAAGTTCTGTAATAATCATACAGATCATCTTCCAGACCATTAATGATATAGTTTTTGCAAACATAATCATTATCTATCCAAAGCTGTCTTTTCTTTTCAGCTTGCAGTGTTTTATCCTTAATCTGTTCTGCTGTTTCAGTTTGAGTTTTTTCTTTTCCAGCAGAAGCAAAATCAGCACCGTTGGTGGTGGTTACAGAAATATCCTTTGTTCCTGAACCAGAAGCCGTAGCATCAGGAACAACAGGAATAGGTTCATTTAAAACGTAGACACATTTTTTCAGAGTTAAGAAAAAATACATCTTCTGTTGCCAACGTTTAAAATGATTCCCTTCAAACTTAAATGGTTTTTCTGTAGCACCAACAGCAGAATTACCAATAACCTCTTCAGTTGCCATGCTAATTTTGAAACGTCTTAAAATTGTTATTTTTCGATTTTGAAAAAACGATTTTTAAAACCAGCACTGAATAAGTTATTGGCCGAGTCGCGGTTCGATACGCTCTCTTTAAGACGTTTCACGGCACTACCCAAAATTGTGCAAGGTAGACTAGCAACCGTGAAGTCCCCAGGATAAAACAGCCAAATCAAATATATCGTTAGCTACTGCACTGTAGAAAACGGCCAGAAAGACACCCTCGATGGTTTTTACAAACCAGTCAATATCGATATGCAAATATCGATTCGAAGTGAAAATAATCACTTTCTGAAACAACAAGAAATGAAATATTTTTGAGAAGAAAAAAGAATTCAGAGAGAAGAAAGAATTCGAAAATTCAGAGAATTAAAGCAAAAAAGAAACTGATAATTGAAGGCTGTATTTATAGAGGAAGTGAGGAACTGCTTTAGAGGATTTCGTGGGAGCCTGATCCCTCAGTCAAAGCAAAAACGTGGACCATAAAAATAGGCCACTCAGTTGTTGACCGATGAGGTGGCAGCGGAATTTGAATTCCGTTTCTGACTTGGTCGATGCACATTAAACATGTGCGAATCTGATAACGGCTAGTTGGCACACACACTTAGCAAAAATAATAATTATTATTTTAGGTATTAAAAAATTAATATATCACCAAGCCCAGGCCCAGGCCCAGGCCCCGGCCCGGCCCGAGCCGAGCCGGCCGGTCGGACGGACGGCGGCGGCGGCGCGCGCGCGTATGTGTGATATTCGATATGGTGTGCGGTCTCCCCCGTTTACAAAACTGGGTACCCCTTGGGGCGTACCCCAAGTAGTGAGCTCCCACTATATAAACACTACCACAAGGTGTGTCCTAACCAATGTGGGACTAAATGTGAACTTTTTCAAATTCACACTCATATGTGTTTATTCTATACCAAGTTGCTACATTTGCTTACTTGTTCCAACAATCCCCCACTTGAATTTAAAAAAGTTGTTTCAGTCATAACGTTGAACGTTTCTGTAAGATTGTGCATAAGCAAAGGTGACGCTTGTCTTGAACCTTTGCATAGCAAGTAAGAGCCTGATTTAACAAGAGTGACGCTTGTCTTGAACTCTATCTCAGATTTTCCTCAAACCCGCACACAACCTTTCCTAAGGTGTCTTCTAAAGCCCGTGCTTTAAAGGCCCTGCACGACTATCCCGGTTTCATGAACGATCTAGGAGTTCGCCCCAAAACTCCATAAGAACCGGCCTCAGTTCCACATTCATATAGGTGAGAGTATCTCAAGTACCCCTGAAGCAGGTACTCCTCTGATACAGAGTATAGATCTCATTAAGAGTTTCTATTACCTCATCCTTCTCGCTTCAGGTTTCATGCTTCTTATATTTGCATGATCATCCCTATTACTCATGACTTGTTGTTTACCCATTGAAACCTAATTCTTGGGATCTCCAGTCTTTTAGGTTGGGTTACCATCAGAAGTAATTCAAGTAGGCATTAGTCCCATCTTAACAGATGTATTATAGACTTTTTCTCTAGCTAGTCCTTTCGTCAAAGGATCGGCTAAATTATCATCAGTGCATACATGATCCACTCTAACAGCACCTTTAGTGAGGAAATCTCTCACAGTGCTGTGCTTCCTTCTAATTTGACGTCTTTTACCGTTGTAGTAACGGTTCTCAATTTTAGCGATAGCCGCGGTACTATCGCAGTGGATCAACACAGCTGGCAATGGTTTTTCCCATAAGGGAATCTCAGATAGCAAGCATCTCAACCAACTTGCTTCTTCACTAGCTGTTGCTAGTGCTATCATCTCAGACTCCATGGTGGACTGAGCCAGTATAGTCTGTTTCTTAGACTTCCAAGATACAACTCCTCCGGCTATATTGAAAATAAAGCCACTTGTTGCTTTGGAATCATCTGACAATGTGTTCCAATCAGCATCACTGTACCCTTCAAGTACGGCTGGAAATCTCTGATACTGTATTCCAAGGTTCATGGTCTTTTTAAGATATCCCATGACTCTGTTTATAGCATGCCAATGCTCATCACCAGGTCTGCTGGTAAAGCGGCACAACTGTCCCACGGCATATGCAATGTCGGGTTGAGTGCAATCAGTGACATATCTGAGACTACCAATGATGCTCGCATACTCAGTCTGTCTAATGCTGTCACCAGTGTTCTTAAAAAGTTTTACACTGGCGTCACACGGTGTGTTTGCAGACTTACAGTCAATATATCCATATTTCTTTAGGATCTAAAAAGTAAGGACTAAAAACACTGACTGACAAAACTTCAGGGACTAAAAAGTGTGAAAAAAATCTTTAGGGAGTAAAAACGAAATTCTGCGAAATTATAGGGACCAAAAACATATTTAACCCTTAAAATTATTGGTGTAAACATGTGTCCCTACATAGATTACTAGTAAATAATTTAGTCTTCTAAACCTCCAACAAAATTTTCTTAAAAGAGAAACTAAAATCACTATTCCCCATTCCTCACATAAGACTATGTACAATGGTCACCAACATTCAACACCCTTCAACACCCACTTTTTCACTCCACATTATTTTCTCTTTCATCCACATAATCATTCAACACCACATTCAACTTTTACCCTCTCCAATAGTTTTTTCATTCAACACTCTACCCCACCACTTTCTTTACCCCACCACTTTCTATTTCATATTCTTATTTAAATTTAAATTTAAATTTTTATGATTAAATAAAATTATAATTATCGATTAAAATTAAATTAAAATTATACGATACAAATAATCGATTAAAATTATAATTATCGATTAAAATTAAATTAAATTCCCGAGACAATTTTAACAAAAACAAAATTTATTTAAATAATTGATACAATACAATCATCTTAACTTAATTTAAAATACGACACACAAGAAACGTAGTTAAAACGATACAAATAATTTAAAATGCAATATAACACACAAGAAACGTAAGAAATACGATACAAATCATCTTCAGCCACGTCCCATTCCAAACTTTGTCCAAATGTGCTTCACTAGATCTGCTTGCAATTCGTTATGACCTTTTTTATCACGAAGCTCGGATCTAGCACGCACATGATTTGCAAAAGCGGGTAATACCTCGGTTGAAAATGGTTGCGGTGCACTAGATCCACTTTCCCCATACTGCTCAAAATCGGTCCAACGTTGAGCATATGAATCTCGTTCATCCTCAACAATCATATTATGTAATATGATGCAAGACCTCATGATGATACTCAGATCGGCTATGTCCCACAAGCGAGCTGGTTCACGGTGATTTTAAATCGAGCTTGAAGCACTCCAAATGCACGTTCGATGTCCTTCCGACATCCCTCCTGATGTTGAGCAAATAACTTATCGGGTTCACTTTGAGGAAGTCTAATTGATTTGACGAAAGTTGGATAAGAAGGGTAAATACCATCAGCTAGATAGTATGTCATATCATAGGGACGTTGATTCACGTAGAAATTCACACTTGGAGTCTTTCCCTGTTCCACATCATCAAAAACTGGTGAACGATCTAGAACGTTTATGTCGTTCAATGTTCCCGGACATCCAAAAAAGGCATGCCAGATCCATAGATCATGAGTTGCAACGGCTTCAAGAATAACTGAGGTGGTTCCCTTATCCCCCCTAGTAAATTGACCTTCCCATGCTTTAGGACAATTTTTCCATTCCCAGTGCATGCAGTCAATACTCCCAATCATCCCTGGAAACCCCCGCATTTCACTAACATGTAGTATTCTTTGCAGGTCATCTTGGGTTGGTGCTCTCAGATATACTTGCTCATACAATCGTATGATTCCATTACAGAATCTACGTAAGCACTGCAATGCTGTACTACCTCCTATTTTGATGTACTCATCAACTGCATCTGCTGCCACACCATATGCTAACATTCGCATTGCTGTGGTACATTTTGCTAAGGGTGATATACCTTCTTTGTTGGTTGCATCAACTCGCTGGGTGAAGTAGTTATCACTACTTGAAAGGTCCCCAACGATTCGAAGGAAAACATGTTTTTGCATGCGGTACCGACGACAGAACATTGCATCGTCATATGTAGGCTCATTGGCAAAGTAGTCGTCAATTAGTCTTTGGTTTGCCGCTGCATGATCTCTATTTAGATATTTTCTAGTGCGAGGTGCACTATCTTCCAATATTTTTTTTCTACGCTCTCTAAATCGTTTGAGTACATAAGTTTCTTCAACTTCACGATTTTGCATGTACTTAGCGAGATCAAACTCACCGGTTGATGGATCCATTGTGATATTGGAAGTATATTGGATGAGATTTAGGATATTGGAGGAATATTGAATGAGATTTTGGATATTGATACATAAATGAATGAGTCCATATATATAGGGCGAGCACTGGATCCTACAGAGTTTGCATCACTGTCACGAGATCTCTTAGATCCACTACTTCCCGAGCCAACATTTCCTTCTGCTTGACTTCTAAAACGTGGTTCATCACGGACAGCTTGCCATTCTTCCATTAAAGTGAATTGAACATTTTTCCCACATGCATATAGTTCCTGAGCTTTTGCCAACACATCATTATCCGACCAACCGCTTGCTTGCATACGCTTAGCTCCATCATAAGCGCCAATCCATTTATTCAGTATTTTGTTCATGTAATTAAAACGGTTTCGGCATGAAATCATATCACGCGGAGGATCGAATGAGCAGTGTTCATTACAATACTCAGCAATTTTACCCCAATATGTTTCGGCTCTCTGGTTTCTCCCGACAATACTGTTTGTTCCAAATTTAATCCAACCACTAATTAAAACCAAATTTTGTGCAGTGTTCCATGCTGGTTGATGGTTTTTCTTGGTCTTAGGAGTTGAATCATCTGAACTTGGAATGACTTCATTAGCAGCTGTCATGGCACCAATAGTTAGTTGTGTTGAAAATTCGGGAAATTCATGAGCACCGCTACTTGGAAAATTTTCATTAACCATTGGCATATAACCATTAAACATGGGTGGTTGATATGGATTTCTCATCATGGATCCATAATATGGATGAAAATTTTGAGGATATTGGTTGGAATTTGGTGGAAAACCAAAATTAGATGTGTTTTGAGGATGTTGGTTGGAAAATTGATTTGGATAATTGTTGGGATTTTGAAGATTTTGGTAGTTGTTGGGATTTGGATAATTGTTGGGATTATGATAATTATCGGGATAATTAGAAGAATTTTGGGTGTTCAAAGGATTATTGGGATCCATTTCACTTAAAAAAAGACTAAAACTTCAAGATTAACACTAATAAAAAGATTAAGATAGTGAAAAAATGCTTTTTTTTTTCTGTGTCCAAATGAAATGAACCAAGTCTCTATTTATAGAGGAAAAAAATCACGAATTTTGGTAAAAAAATAAAAAAATAAAAAAATAATTTTCAATGAGATAATTGAGTTTAAAGGATAAAAATCAAAAAAATCTACCGGACCAATCACAAGCAGCCACGTGGCTGCCTTTATCCACAACAGTCTTCTCTCTCCGCGTCTACTGCCATTCACGCGCGCTGTCGGCGCGTGTGGCACACGCGCCAGGAATGGCCAAATCCGAGAGCGCCACGTGTCCCCATTGCTGCAGATTCAACCTATTGAATTCATTCAACACTTTCCTCCTCCACATCATCTTCAACACCACCATTACACTACTCAAAACTCATTCAACACCCATTCAACACCAAATTAAACTACCATTGCACTTGGTCTAACAAATGCACATTGAAAATAAAAAACACAGAAAACAAATCTAAGGTGACAACAAAACAACGATTTTAGACTTAATACAACCAACCAAAAGAAAGAAAAGCATCAATGAATTCATCATCATCAATAACAACACGATCATCAACACTAGGGTTACATTTGTAGCAAGTGCAGGGTAGAATAAATTCATCATCGTCGTCGTCGTCCACATCCAACACTTCCTTCAAATGAAGTGGTTCTGCACGAGGAGTCAGCTGTGTGTTGTTATTTTCTTGGATTATGCTTGGAAGTACATGTGGATGGTTCTCAACAGAGTTTGAAATGTTGACAGGTTTGAGGTTTGATGATAGATGAAATTGAGTTCAGAGATGAAATGTTGTCCTCACAAAAGTTCTGGTCTTGGTATACCACCTTGAGTTCTGGTCTTGGTATACCACCATGGATGGGATGGAATGTGACATTATAAGATGAGGTAAGTGTGCTGGAGAAGTAATTGGTGTGATGATATAGTTTTTTCCATGAGAAGATTATCCATGTGAAAATTAATCACCTTTGATTAGTGATCTACTACTATATAGTGTTGCTGCTTAGTTGTACTTATTATAGGCAGCATCATCAATCTATGATGTATGATTATGATTAAATGTGACTCCCTGTGCCATGTATGTTCCTGTGTTGCGAACTCCATCCATCCTTTATTAATTTCATGTCGTTGATTGTGTTTGTATCCAACTTCAACTTAATTAATCTTAATTTCCTTCTATGACTAGTAAAGAGTATTCAAATTAAATAGATTTGGAGTTATACATAACAAATGCAATTTGAAAATAAAAAACACATAGAAAACAAATCTAAGGTGACAACAAAACAAGGATTTTAAACTTAAGACCACCAACCAAAAAGAAAAGCATCAATCAATTCTTCTTCTTCATCATCATCATCATCACGAATAACAACACCATCTTCATCAACACTAGGGTTACATTTGTAGCAAGTGCAGGGTAGAATCCATTCATCATCGTCGTCGTCGTCCACATCCAACACTTCCTTCAAATGAAGTGGTTCTGCACGAGGAGTCAGATGTGTGTTGTTATTTTCTTGGATTATGCTTGGAAGTACATGTGGATGGTTCTCAATGTTGACAGGTTGAGGTTTGATGATAGATGAAATTGAGTTCAGAGATGAAATGTTGTCCTCATTGTTGAAAGGTTGAGGACAGTTGTTCTCTGAAATGGATTTCCCTCTTCCTTGAGCCCTTCCTTTCCGTCTGCCTTGAAATGTCGTCCTCATCCTATTGTGACGGACACGGAGTTTCATCGTGAAAGGCTTCAATTTCTCAATACCAGTGTTTTTAGAAGGTTTTCCCCGAACATTAGCTTTCGGAATGTTAAAGTTACCCGGTGAATTTTTGGAGAAGTGGATAAGAGACTGTGGAGGTGGAGTTTCTCCTGTAGATTCATCAATAGACATCTTTCTTTTCTTTTTTTTAGATTCATCATCAACACATACCCTGTCTGTCCGAGGAGTTGATGAAGCAGCTGTTCCTACTTTTTTTTAATCGGCAAAAATATTATTAATGATACTCCACCATAAGCATAAGACATACAAAAACTACCGCAACAAACACAGAACCCACAACAACATCACCGATACATACACATAATCACCTAAAATGACCGAAACACAGACTAAACCTAAAGGGTGAATTCATTGGTTGATTCTAACTTTTAAGCAATCAATCACAGAAACTGTTTATTAAATAAATAAAAATCATCACATTAGGTTAGGGTTTCAAATGATTCATTCAAAAAAGATTGATTCTAAAGAAACACAGAAACTGTTAAATCAAAATCACATTAGGTTAGGGTTTCAAAATCATTGATTGATTCTAAACAAACAAACACAGAAACTGTTAATTCAAAGTGAATCGAGTGAGAGAATAACGAAAGTTTCTTACCTCCTGGATTTTTTAAAGCTGCCATCGACCGAGCAGATAGATCTTCAAGATGGAGATTCTCACGCGTTGGCGCGTGATGGAGCAAAGTGATTATTATAATCGATTTCCCATCTTTAATTTCTTTTATATCTATCTATGTATTCTTGGGCCGCAAGTTTAGGGTTTACATGAAGTAGTCCAGCGTGCACTGAGTAACAATTAAATTAAAAATTTGTCAAAAAAAAATAAAAATGATCGAATTAAAAATAAATTTGAAAAACGTCGACAGCAGGGTTCGAACCTGCGCGGGCGAGCCCAACAGATTTCAAGTCTGTCTCCTTAACCACTCGGACATATCGACTCTGATGTTTCAATTTACTACGGTATCTATATATATATTCAGGTAAGTTTTACAAATGACATTTTAACCAACACCAAATTACTCATGGCTATTTGGGATATTCTTATTCAAATTAATAAAGAAAGTTTTAAGTGAGTTGGATCTTATGATTCACTAGAGTTCGAAAAAGTTTAAAGAATCAAGATTCAACATGTGGTTATAGAGGTTCTTGTCAAAAAATTCCACATCGGTTGCGAAATTGACTGAAGATATGTTTATAGAGTTGGATCTTATGATTCACTAGAGTCTAAAAAAGTCTCAAGAGTCAAGATTCAATGAATGAGTTATAGAGATTCTTGTAAAGAAGTTTAATATCAGTTGCGAAATTGTCTGAATATATATATTTATAATGTAGAGATGAGATAGTCCTAATATCAAAATATAAAAGTTGTAGAATCAATAGTATACAGTGGATGCAATCAATTCAAGTCGTCAATTGTCTTCGATGCAAAATTAGCTCCTGAAATATAAACTATTTTTAAATTAAAGGTCCTTGAATTTTTAGAAAACTTGAATATTGATGAGCAATTGTTGAAGGTATCAGGCTATTAATTTAATTTCGTTTCCATTGTTTAAGTAGAATTTCGGAAACAATTTTTTTTTTTAAAAAAAAATAGTTATGCTTTATTGGATCACATTATTTAAGGAAAAAATTAATTTTATTATAGAATTTTTTTTGTCAAGTAGCCTAGTGACTAGAAATTTCATCTTAAAAGTGATCAGACATAATTTATTTAGCAAGAAAAAACATAATTTATTAATAGAGCAATGATACAATAATCACTACAAAAATTGATTAAAGGGATCAATTACGATGTATTTTAACTGCTAAAAATTAATACTACTGGTAGCATGAATTAAGTAACACAAATCAACCAAATGAAGATTAACATACAGAAACTATTTAAGATTATTCAAACTAATCTATGAGAATAGCGTAAAAACTTAATTATAAACATTTTTTGGAATAATTTTTATACACCTTATATGAAAAATTTAATCATTTAAGTAAAATAAACAATTTAATTTGTGAAGATTTATTTTTTAAAGATTGAAAATTTTATATGCAATTCAACATAAATTGATACCGAATGAAATAGCGAAAATTAAAGAGCTTAGATAGATAGAAAAAAGACATTGAGATATCCCAAAACTTAAACATACTACTTAAGTCCCTCACCACTAAATTAAATTTAGTGGCTTGGTTCGTACATATCAGCCTCATTAAAAGACTTATCGAATTGTTTTCCTTGAACCATTTGATTTAACACATTGATTCTTTATGAAACAAGCCAAACTCATATTTTGACTCCATCAAAATATAAACCTTGAAGCCACCAAATTAATTCTACCTTACAAAGCTTTAAGCTTCAAAAAGTCCTTTGAACTTCAAGTGAAATAGTCATCACCAATCATTATTCTTCATTAATGGTGGTTATTAAAGATCCTTCAAAATGTTTTTTTTTTTTATAAATGGTGGTTATTAAAAAAATTCCGCATTCTTAAACTTAGAAATTCACCCCTTGAATTTAATTTATCCTTGTAGAGTATCTATAATCCAATAAAAGCCTCGCAAACCTAAGCCATGATAGATAAAAAATAATGATTTTCCCTCGCCCAGATTCAAAAAAGTAAAGATATTTTCTAACTTGTATATGATGCAAGATTGTGCATTATTATAGAACTAAAGAAAAAATTAAGCAAAAGAAATTAAATACATATTAAATAAAAAGGTATGCTAGTTAATTGTTATTGTTCTAAGCAATTCAATGGTTCACTCTGATATTTTTACCTAAATTAAATATTCTTTTGCGCGCCATTGTAAAACTAATTTCTCAAATCGGGTGTAATCATAATAGGTGACTAAACTCTCTCTTGAGAGTTTTGGTTTTTATCCTTCTAGTTCTTAGGGAAAGAGGTCATAATAGTTTAGAGTTTAATCGTAAGATAAGTAAAGTCTGACAAAAAAATTGTTTCACCCATAAATCGAACACGAATTCTCCCAAAATCCGTCATTTTTTATGAAATTCATTAACCACTTGACCCCAATAACTTAATTTTCTCTTTAGAGATTTATCGTGTTACATTTGTAAGATTGAATTCAAACTCATAAGTTTTAACTGAACTAGAAGAGAACTATCATTATCTCATTTAAATGCCCTCAATTTAAATCATTCAAATACTCATGGTCTCATTGTGTAATTGTATAAATTTATTTATGTCATTTTTTTTCTTTTTCTAGTGCTTGTGGCCACGTTTTTTTCCTTTGTGGTTTGGTATTTGGTTCTCTGTTTTTTTTGTTAACTTGTTACACCTTAAAATATTATTAATACTTAAAGAGTTTAATTTGTATACACTGTCAGTATAATTTTATTTTACACATACATCAAATTATGTGTTGTCACATTATTTAACGAATGTGACAAAAATTATGTATGTGTTGGTATAAGCAGAATTTTCATCTAATGCAACACATACATAATCAGATTAATTAGCAGAATTTTGTTAAATTACGTATATGAAACCATATTTTTATAAACCGTTCAAAAAACAAAATAAATTGAAAAAAAGTGATATTCTTGAGCGGGTTTTTCATTTTGGCTTAACTAAATTTCTGGACTCTCTTTTTTTATCACAAGTACAAAAATAGATTTTTCAAATTCAAATTTTTTATCTTTCAAGTATCACAATTGTTGTTAGCAACATATTAAAAACCAGTCACTAGCATTCTGTCATTAAATTGGTCACTAACATTAGTGACTAGTGGTTTAACAACCGATAAATTTTGCAAATATAATAAAATAGAAACTAAAGCTCAAATTAAGCATTACATTTTTTTATAGGATTAAGCCAGAACATTTTATATAGGCAAAAAAAAATTGTCAACTTAAAAGTTCATCTTAAAAATCATATTTTACCAAACAAATCATAGTTTTCTTTAAATCCATGATAAATCATTTTATGAATTGCTTAAAATAGTCACTTTTGAGTCTTGTAAGCTTAACTTAGTTGACAAAAACTCCGATCATCCCTCTTATTATTAATGTACATAAGCAGTTTTGTTAACTGTCAATATGCAGTTACTAGTAGTTTATTATTTTCTATGTTTATAGGAGTATTTATATATGAGTATTTGCTCTTGTATAAAGATATATCTATCAGTTTTTATTCTGATTAATAATGAAAAGCCTCTTCCTTTTCTATTATTCTCTCAACATTAACATGGTATCAGAGCCTTAAAGCTCTGGTAGCCATTGTTCTTCCGACTTCTTCTATTCAATTATCACACTCGTGCGATCTATCTTCTTTTAATTATGGCTACCACAAATTATTCTGATTTCTCAATAAATTCTGCAAACCCTTATTATTTGCATCCAAACGAAAATCCGGCTTTGATTCTTGTCTCTCCGCCTCTGGATCACAAGAACTATCACACATGGGCGAGATCCATGAACATTGCATTGATTTCGAAGAACAAGGATAAGTTCATTGATGGTAGTTTTCCCAAACCTTCGGTAACTGATCCTCTCTATGGTTCATGGATTCGCTGCAACACTATGGTTTTGGCTTGGATTCATCGATCTATATCTGATTCTATTGCGTGCTCGGTTTTATGGATCGATACGGCTGCCGGAGTTTGGAAAATCTCAAAATTAGGTTTTCGCAAGGAGACATTTTTCGTATATCTGACATTCAGGAAGAACTTTACAAATTTCGTCAAGGTACTCTTGATATTTCTGATTATTTTACTCAATTGAAAGTTTTATGGGATGAATTGGAAAATTATAGACTCATTCCTCACTGTAAGTGTTCAATTGCGTGTACTTGTGGAGCAATTGATTCAATCAACATTTATCGTCAGCAAGATTATGTCATTAGATTTCTTAAGGGATTAAATGACAAGTTTTCTCATACAAAATCTCAAATAATGTTGATGAATCCTTTACTGACATAGACACTGTTTTCTCAATGTTAATTCAACAAGAGAGGGAAATTGGAAATTCTGTGATTGATTCAATTGTCAATGATGCTCCTGCTAGGAATTCTCCTAATGTTCTTTTGGCCAATTCTTATTATGGTAATTTCAATGGTAAATACAATTCCAAAGGTAAAGGCCAATATTCTGGTTCCAAAGGAAGTAATCGTCTTTGTACACATTGCAAAGGCACAAATCACATAGTTGAAGATTGTTGGATCAAACATGGTTATCCTATTTGGTATAAGGGTAAAGGTAAGAATTCATCACAATCAACACAAGCAAATAGTGTTGCATCACCCAATAGTGCAGTCCCTAATTCTTCTCTACAAGTAGATTCTACTCCATCATCTATGATGAATAATTTAGCAAGTGTACTAAACTCGTCGCAAGTAATAAAATTTATAAGATTCGTATCCACAGGGATTGTGATAAATCAACAATTGCAGTTTGAAAACATATTTAGATCAATTGACATTAATATAAAAGGGGGGATTTTTCTAGGGTTTGTTGGAGAAAATACTTTGAAAATTAGGGTTTGACTTTTAGAAGGAGAAGCGATTGGACCTTTTGGTTCATCTAATCCCAATTCATCTCGGTGATTCCATGTTTATTAACGAACGACAACTTTAGTTTCATGATCGATTAAATTAAATAACTATGTCCAATGTCTTGGTAACATAGTCCTCTCCCTTGATCATAAATCCCAAATCTCTAAGGTGATTTATTATCAAGTGAGGAATTCGCGCTTTAATCGTTGATCTCAATTAGTAAACCAAAATCTCTTAAGTGAAAACCAATTTTACAATAATTCCTAGATCAATAATTTATTCCTATCCTCATAGTAAAACAAATTATAAACATCAATCACACAAGTCGTCACATATGTAAAGCATTAAGCACAAGGAAAGATTGATGAAACTAACTTCGTAATTAATTAATAAACAGAAAAGAAATCACATGGTTCGAGACAATTCGGGATTAGAATCCCCTAAGGCCAATCATAAGGATTTAGCCGGACATAGCTAAAAACAAATTAACAAGAATAAAAGTGAAAGAAAGCATTACAAAAGAGCTCTGAGTGTCTTCCAAAAGTCTTCTGTTTCTCGCCGTCGAATTCTGTACGTTTTTGATTCAGAAAATCAAATATATAGAGTTAGGTCACGTGCTGGCGCCGCGCGCCAAACAACAGAAGACAGCTTCTTTTTTTGAACTGGCCTGGCGCCGGCGCCAATATCCCGGCGCCGCGCGCCATTTGACAGAATACCTCTCTGGTAAGTGTTTTTTCTTCACATTCTTGTTTCTCTCACTAGTCTTGTACCTGATGTAATTTCTACTAACTATTGCATAAAAACATAGTAAAAACATCCTAAACTGCGTTAATAAGTCTTGTAATTAGAGTAAAAATACACTACTCATGTAGAGTTATCAATCTACAAAACCACTTTTTGGTTTCACTCAAGAGCAATATCATGGCATCCTTGGTCTTTTCCAACAATTAAAATCCCAACCATCACCTGCTTCCAACTCTGTTTCAACCTCTCCTCTTGCATTCAATTCTCAGTCTTCTAATGGTAATGGTAAGTGTTCTAATCTTTGGATTTTAGACACCGGTGCCACCGATCATTTTACGTTTGATCTTAGTTGTTTTAGCACATATAAGAACATCATTCCTATACCTGTTTCTTTACCAAATAGCACACAAATACTAGCTTCCATAGCAGGCACCGTCACTATTTCACCCTTCCTTACATTACTTAATGTTCTCTATATACCATCCTTCCATGTGAACTTCATTTCTGTTACTAAGCTAGCTTCTACAAATAACTGTGTTGTAAATTTCACATCTCATTCTTGTGAAATTTTGCAGAATTGTACCAAGGCAGTGATTGGTATAGCTAGGCTTCAAAGAGGATTATATGTCATAGATCATGAAGATCCAACTAGTTCTTCTGTTGTTCCTGTTTGTAATTCAGCTTCTAGTGATTCTTTTCTTTTATGGCATTTAAGATTAGGCCACATTTCAGATAGTGGTTTACAAGTTATTTCTAAAAATTTCCCCTTTGTACCAAATAAGAATAATATGTCACCTTGTGATGCTTGTCATTTTGCCAAACATAAGAAATTACATTTTCCACCAAGTGTGTCAAAATCTATTGCACCTTTTGATATTTTACATGTTGATTTATGAGGTCCATATTCTATTGTTTCTCTATTAGGCCATAAATATTTTCTCACTTTGGTTGATGATTACTCACGTTTTACTTGGGTTATTTTTCTTAAAACAAAAGATGAAACTAAAACGAGTCTCATTAACTTCATTGCTTTTATTGAAAATCAATTTCACACTACTTTAAAGTGTCTTCGGTCATACAATGGTACTGAATTTTTCATGGGAGATTTTTTATCTTCTAAAGGCATAATACATCAAAATCTTGTGTTGAAATACCTCAACAAAATGGGGTTGTGGAAAGAAAACATCAACATATCCTTAATGTGGCTAGGTCTCTTTCTTTCCATTCCAATCTCCCTTTAACCATGTGGAATTTTAGTGTTCAACATGCTGTCACATCATAAATCGACTTCCTAGTCCTCTTCTTAATCTTAAATGTCCATATGAATTACTTTACCAACAACCTCCATCTCTTGTACATCTTAAAGTTTTTGGTTGTTTGAGCTATGCAAGTACTTTGCAAGTTCATAGAACTAAGTTTGATCCAAGAGCTAGAAAGGCTATTTTTTTAGGCTTCAAAGATGGTACTAAGGGATATATCCTCTATGATTTAAGTTCACATGACATTTTTGTTTCAAGAAATGTTGTTTTCTATGAAACATATTTTCCTTTACAAAACTCTAAACCTGTTCATAATACACATAATTCCTTACCATTACAAAATCCTGTTCTTGATGATCCAGTTCCTAATACACATAATTCCTTACCATTACCTATCATGTTAGAACCTGATAGTACATCTCCCAACTCTAACATAGAACCTGATCCCACTATATCATCTCCAACATCTTCCAGTCACACACCTCTACCCTCATCCTCTCATGATAGTCATAATCTTACCCCACCTTATCATGATAATCTTAGAAGGTCTACTAGAACAATTACTCGTCCTAGTCATTTAGAAGATTATCATTGCTACTCTATTACAGGTTCTGCTAATAATAACATTTCACATCCAAATTATCCACTTTCATCTGTTCTTTCTTATGATAATTGTGCACCGGAATATAAATCTTTTTGTTGTTCAATTTCTGCCACTATCGAACCTAAAACTTTTAACCAAGCCTCTAAACTTGATTGTTGGCGAAAAGCCATGGATGCCGAGTTATTAGCACTTGATGAAAACAAAACTTGGTCAATAGTTGATCTTCCTCATGGCAAAAAATCCAATAGGATGTAAATGGGTATACAAAATAAAGTATCATGCAAATGGTTCCATTGAGAGATACAAGGCTCGTTTAGTTGCCAAAGGGTATACTCAAACAGAAGGAATTGACTATTTTGATACCTTTTCTCCAGTAACTAAAATAACTACTGTTAGATTCTTGTTAGCATTAGAATCAATTAAAGGTTGGAATCTTGAGCAATTAGATGTTAACAATGTTTTCCTTCATGGTGATTTAAATGAAGAAGTCTATATGTCATTACCTCCTGGTCATCCTTCTACTACAGGTTTTAATAAGGTTTGTAAATTGCATAAATCCCTTTATGGATTAAAGCAAGAAAGTAGGCAATGGTACTCCAAATTATCTGCTGCACTCATTTCTTTGGGGTATGAACAATCAGTTTCTGATCATTCTTTATACACCAAGTCTACTGATAGTGTATTTACTGCATTATTAGTATATGTGGATGATATAATATTAGCTGGAAATTCGTCCCAAGAAATTCAGGATGTTAAACATTTTCTAGATCGAAAATTTAAAATTAAAGATCTTGGAAAGCTTAGGTATTTCTTGGGGTTTGAGATTGCAAGGTCTCCAAAGGGTATTTTTGTTAATCAAAGGAAGTATGCCCTTGAATTACTACAAGATACTGGTTTTTTGGCAACAAAACCATCTAACATCCCTTTCAATCCCACTACCAAACTTTCTAGTACTTATGGTTCTCTTTTAGAAGATCCGTCATCTTATAGAAGACTTATAGGAAGGCTTCTTTATTTGACAAATACCAGACCAGATATTTCATTTTCTGTACAACACTTGAGCCAATTTGTTTCTAAACCCTTGGTTCCTCATTATACAGCTGCTACTAGGATTTTGAAGTATCTTAAATCTGCCCCTGCAAAAGGTATATGTTTCCCAGTTTCTAGTTCTTTAAAACTGATTGGATTTGCAGATTCTGATTGGGCAAGATGTCCAGAAACTAGGAAATCAATAACTGGTTATTGTGTATTTCTTGGTTCATCATTAATTTCCTGGAAATCAAAGAAGCAAAATACTGTTTCCCGTTCATCCACTGAAGCAGAATATAGGGCACTCGCTTCCCTCACTTGTGAATGTCAATGGTTACAATACTTATTTCATGATTTTAAGATAAAATTCTCAACTCCTGCATCAGTTTTTTGTGCTAGCAGGTCTGCCATTTACTTGGCACACAATCCCATATTTCATGAAAGAAGCAAGCACATTGAGCTAGATTGCCATGTTATTAGAGAGAAGATTCAATCACAACTCATACACTTATTCCCTGTACCAAGCAGTTCTCAAATAGCTGACATGTTCACCAAGACTTTACATTATCCAACTTTCTTTGATTTTTTATCCAAGTTGAATCTATGTTCAATCCATAGTCCAACTTGAGGGGAGATATTAATGTACATAAGCAGTTTTGCTAACTGTCAATATGCAGTTACTAGTAGTTTATTATTTTCTATGTTCATAGGAGTATTTATATATGAGTATTTGCTCTTGTATAAAGATATATCTATCAGTTTTTATTCTTATTAATAATGAAAAGCCTCTTCCTTTTCTATTATTCTCTCAACATTAACATTTATTCACCTTAAGAGTAAAATTTTTAATCACTAGACTACTTAATAAAAAAAAATAGTTCACTAGACTACTTAAAAAAACAGTCACTTTTCCATACATAAAATTTATAGGGTTAAATATGTTTTTGATCCCTACAGTTTTTCGGAATTTCGTTGTTAGTCTTTGAAGATTTTTTTTGCACTTTTTAATCCTTGAAATTTTTTCTGTCAGTGTTTTTACTCCATACTTTTAATCAAAGTATTGTATATTTTCACATTTTTGAATGATTTTTTGTGTTCATGTTTATAATATTATAAAATTATTTCCGATAAAAATTTAGAATTTTTTAACATAAGTTTAGTTATTTATGAATTTGTATGTGCAAAAAACTTAAAAATTCATATTTAATTCATTTCTTGTTAACAAAATTTTTAACCTTTTGAAAGAGAGATTCATATAATGTACTTAACATTACTGCAAAAAAAAAATTTAAATTTCGAATGCTATGCACAATTGGAATAAAAATAAGGACTAAAAACACTGACGGAAAAAACTTCAGGACTAAAAAGTGCGAAAAATATCTTCTAGAACGAAAAACGAAATTCTACGAAACTATAGGAAAAAAATATATTTAACCCAAAATTATAAACATGGCATGATAATAATTTCATTTAGTTGCTTAAAAAAAATTCATTTACTTTGGGTCTGTTTGGGAAGGCCAAAAAACTAGCTTATAAGCTAAAAGCTCTATTTGGTAACAGTAATTTTACTATAAGCTTATAGCTTATTTTTAAATGCTATTTCAAGTAACTTATAACTTTTAACTTATAAGTTAGCTTATCAGCTAACCGTTATTTTTTCGAAATAGAGTCTTTGACATTTTATTTGATAAATATGGATGTTGACATTATCACGTGGAACACGCGTACTTTTATCTTATTTTTTGAAGAGAGATTCCGGTCACACAGAAAACAAAAGCACGTTTCTACCGGCAAAAGTACTGCACCTACACAAAAGTATTAGAGTAAAGTAAACCATCACTATGATGTGTAACTCTTACATTAATTCCTTAATATATTATTAAGAATAATGTTCTTGTCTATAAATAATGTTATCCAGACCCAAAAGTTTACATCTAATATTTGTATTTGGTATATAAACTCCAAAAGTTTGGTTTAGTAGTAAAAATACATGTCTTAAATTCGAAAAGTTTCGGATTCGAGATCTGCTAGTGTCTTTGGAGTAAATCTAATTATCTTTGTAAATGATTTTTAAACTTAACGACTTCTTTATCTTGGACTGGGGCACCATCCTCTCACCTTATATATTTATTATAAAAAAATTAATATGTATATGGTATATATTATAATAAAAAAATGTATACGTTATAGTACCTATGTTAACGTTTTTTTTTTTTGACGGAATACCTATGTGATGTTATTGTCAGTAATTTTTAATTTAGTAGACGGTTTTTTTAATTGTATCAACCAATTTCACTATTTTTTTTAATGGCAAAATAATTATATATAAAAAGAGAAAATGAATACACCAAAAAGAGTTGGAGTACAAGAAGTACAAAGTCACCAAAGAAAAAAAATAAAGTAAAATAAAATTAAAGATATAAAAATTTTAAAGCGTCCCCAGACTAGACCAAAAACCACAAGCCCCAAATCATCAGAAGGCCAAAAAGGAGCGAAAGAGTAAAAATCAAGAAAAGAAGACAAAAGTAAGCTCATATCCCACCAAGACAATCAGTTTCCAGAATCACCACTACACATGACTCTAACAGTTTCAGCACAAAGTAGGTTGCACATCCCCTCATAAAAAGAACATGGGCTAACAGAGTTTTTAACCAGATATCACTTTCAAGAAAAAAATTCACCATATCAACTTGGTATTCATAACGACCAATAATAACATGTCAGATTAACAACCACCATAAGTGAGAACTTCTACCAGTAAACAATTCCACTGCTAAGCCACTATGTTTGGTCTAGTAGTGAGGGATTTGTGTAGTAAATTAGAGACCTCCTCAGTTACACGGGAAAAAAAAATTCACTACTTAATTAATCATAAAAATATATATATTGTTAACAACGTTTTAACTTATATCTTAGTCAAGCCGGCCGTAATTTTTTTCTAGAGAGTTTACTTCTTCTTGTTTTAGAAAGGGGTGGTTTTGGGTCATTCTTTGACCCAGAATCACCTTGTGCATCTGTTTTTCTCTGCTTTATTCTAAATAAGTGGTTTTCACACACATTAGAGTTTTCTTGTTTTATTTTGTGATTTCTTTGCCTCAGTGCATCCCGTCTTTGTGCGGTGTTTGTTGGAATTCCCGTCTTCGTGCGGCGTTCGTTTGCTTTCTTTTTTCAGGGTGTTCGTTCGATTCAAATTGACAGATCTACTTGGATCAACTACAGATTCGATCAATGACAAGGTCATCAACGATGAAGATCCGAAGACATGAATATTTCGGTAATTTTTATTTTGTCACATTATTTGTAGGCCTGAGTATGCCGTTTTATGCTAATAACTTGGATGCTGTGAGTTTGTTCGCAGATTCATCCTTTTCGTTTTTAGCGCTATTGAATTTGTGCTTGTATTTGATGTATCTATCTATTTGAATGAATGAATGTTATGTTTTAGTCAAAAAAAAAAAAAAAAAAAACTTATATCTCAGTCAAAAAAAAAAACGTTTTAACTTATATCATTAACCACTTTGACATACTACATAGAAAATTCAAGTTATATTCAAATCAGTTTTTATTTAACAATTTAATTCTGAAGTATATTTTTCGTTATTCATTGTTATATGATTGTGAAACCGCCAAGTATTGGATTGCTATTGCAATTATCAAAAAGGTTATCTCAAGCAAAATTTGGTTGAAAATCTGAATAAAATTGTGTCAAGGACCGAATAGTATATGTTTTATATTTTCTTTTTAAAGAAACTGACTTATTTTGATAAGTTGTTTATCTAAATAAGCCCCAAATACTTCATTAGCCAAAATATGTTTCAACCCAACCTATGAATACACTTATAATATAAGTGTAAGCTTGGCTCCACTCCACGTACCGAACCAAAATTTATTTTAGAGATTTAAAACTGATTTTGACATGTATAATTATTCTAGAGTAGAAATAAAAATTTACACTAAATCACTAATTTTTATTTTTTGCTCAAGACTAAATCACTAATTTTACTCATAAATTTTTACTTTTTTTGGTCTCTTAAAATAAATGAAATAGATCTCTAAACTTATACTCTCACCTGTTTTGTCTCTTAAAATAAATGAAATAATAAATATGCTTAATGTTTGTGACATTTGTCCCATAGTTAAGTTTCATTGGTCCATATTCCATAACATTTTTGTCTATATATAATGAAAATAAGATAGAGACAAAGCAAGTATGAGACGTGATGCAACTTTCATACAAGAAATTAATACTTTACTCAATATGAAAAGCAGTAACTATAAAATTATTTGTTGAGATATATACTTTTTTTTTGTTCAAATTTGTTGAGATATACTATTAATTTTTTAAATAGATCTCACTAATTATTAGTCTTTGTTGTACTTACGTGAAAGATATCTTGATTGTTAATATATATTGAAAATAATTATATTAAAAAAAAAAAAACAATAAATTGTGCCGCTATTTTTATGTTGTTTACTCTAAAAACTAACTTAGAAAACATTATGGCTCTGTTTAGTAAAAATAGCGGTTAGCTGATAAACTAGCTTATAGCTTATAGCTTATAGCTTATAAGTTAAAAGCTATAAGCTATAAGCTACTTGAAATAGTATTTGAAAATAAACTATAAACTAGTAAAATAAGTTATAAGCTCATAGTAAAATGACCGTTATCAAACAGAGTTTTTAGCTTATAAGCTAAAAGCTAAAAGTTATAAGCTAGTTTTTTCGCCTTTCCAAACATAACCTATATTATTTTACATGATTCTTTAAACTCTTTTGTACTAAAAAGTTAAAAATATCAAATGCAAATAATATAAAACATGTAGATTGATGTACCAAAAAATAAAATAAAAGTAAAAATATGTAGATTGTCTAAAGCTCTGTTTGGTAAAAATAGTTTATAGCTGATAAGCTAGCTGATAGCTTATAGCTTATAGCTGATAGCTGATAGCTTATAGCTTATAGCTTATAGCTGATAAGCTAATTGAAGTGTTTGGTAAAATTAGTAGTTCAATAGCTTATAGATGTAAAATGACATAAAAAGACATTATTAATTAATAATAAAATCAGGTTTTAGTTAAAATAATAAGGTTAAAATTGGAAGAAAAAACAAAAAGCTATAAGCTATAAGCTAATTGAAATAGCGTTTGAAAATAAGCTATAAGCTAGTCAAAATAAGCTATAAGCTCGTAACGAAAAAACCGTTGCCAAACATAGTTTTTAGCTTATAAGCTAAAAACTATAAGCTATAAGCTCGTTTTGGAGCCTTACCAAACAGAGCCTAAATACACTGTATTCCGTCATCGACACGACACTGACACTTATGATCACACTTAATTATGTTTTTTTTAAAATTATTATCGGTGTCAATGTATCGGTGTCCGTATCGTGTTCAATATTTGTGTCTCTTTTCGTACTTCATAGTATATATAATTTTTTTTCCTCGTGCTTTGCCACTTTGTTCGAAGGATATTGATTTAAAAAATTAAATTAAATATATGGTTAGAAATATGTATAAAATTTCCACATGATTGTAGTTTTTTATTATACAAATAAAATATTGATTTTCATAAGATCTTATTGAAGAAAAAACATAGCAGCCAGCTCATCCAAATCGTTCTCTGCTGTCACTTAGCTTCTTCTTCTTCTCCTTCATCAATATCCATCTTACTCATCAAAATTCCAAAATTTCTCAAACAATCAAAATCTTCATCATCAAAAACAACAAAGTCAAACACTTTTTTATGTACTTGTCTTTGATTTAAACAAAAATGAGTTCCTTAAAAGAGAAACTAAAATCACTATACAAAAGTAGATGGTTTGTTTTTGTTGGAGCAATGTGGTTACAATCATGGGCTGGTATTGGATATTTATTTGGAAGTATATCACCAGTTATAAAGAGATCATTAAATTATAATCAAAAACAACTTGCTATGTTAGGTGTTGCTAAAGACCTTGGTGATTGTGTTGGTTTTGTTACTGGTGTTTTATGTGAGATTTTACCTATTTGGGCTGCTTTACTTGTTGGTGCTTCTTTGAATCTTGTTGGTTATGGTTGGGTTTGGTTAATTGTTACAAGTAAAGTTCCTACTCTTCCTTTATGGGCTGTAAGTATTTTTTTTTTTCTTTCAATTTTAGGAATTTTTATTTATTTATTTTTATGGTTTATGTTTAGAATTTTTATTTATTTTTATGTTATTGGATGATTGAATTTATTGTTTGTTTCAAGTTTGACTCTTTTTTTGTTGGGTTTGTTTATGTTACTTTCAATCATATAAGATGGTAATTATTTCATGATAATTTTTGTTGTTTCATTCATTCATTCTAAAATCAGTAGTATTTATTGTATATATTCTAATTTATCATACAATTAGTACAATTTTTGGATTATTTGAAATTTGGATTTTTATTTTCTTTCTTCTATTTTTTAGTACAATATGCAGTACCAAATTTTTGTGTATATGATCTTTGTGCATATTTGGATTGACTTTGAGTTCGATGAAATCACGATGATATTGTGATTGTTTTGAAGCTAAAAATTGTATCTTTAGCTAAAATCACGGCGGCCCACATCGTGATTCTGCCGGACTCATTATCAATCCAAACACTCAGTTTCTTAAAATGAAATTTCCAGATTTTTTTGCTGCAATTTCTTTAGTTGATTTTGAATGATAATATGGGTCTTATGTCCACCTAAATCTACTATATATAAAAATGTAACTTTTTCATTAAAGAAAGTTTAGGACCTTAATATCTGGAATAAAGGGTTGTTTTGTTTCTTCAATATGAAAAAGGAAGCACTTTAAATCTAAAAGTGACAGGAAGTATACTCTAACTTTACAGACAATTTCTCTTAAATGAATATACCTTTTTCTCTTTTCTGAATTTTGGTTTGGTAAAATTTTCCATCACTCTATTTTCATGGCCTCTCTTGATCTATATAGATTATAGATTCCTTTTTATGATTACTTTTACTTTTGACTGTTGCACATTATTATACCAATGTGATGATTTACAGCATGCTTATAGAAAAGTGAAAAGAATGGTTTAATTTAATGTACCTAAGATTTTAAAAACTTTCCCTCCAGATGCATGTTGCAATAAATTTGTATCTTATGATTACTAAAGACTTTTATAATTAATTGAATTTAATTTAACTTTACTGCATTTAGTTGTTGGTTGTATCTGTCTGCTGTCTCCCATGTGAGCATGTTAAATGATGCTAAATCTTGGTCACAATTTAGATGACTAATCTTGTTTTGGATTATTCTACATTGTTTTCTCTTTCTTGTGTCTTTTTGTAACTGCATTTGGGAAATTGATTTTATGTTATGTCTTAATTATTGTGTTTGATTTCTTTAGGAAATTTTGATTTAATTTGTCACACTTGATAACATAGTACCTAAAAGTTGTATCTTGGTTCTACTTAGTGCTTATTTTGAAGGCATGTGTGATTTTGGTTTTGGTTGAAGATGTCGTTTGGTGGTTGGCCGAAAAATTCAAAATAAGGATTTTAGTTTGTTTGACCTGAGGACAGGAAAAATTCAAATAGCGGCCATGGCAGAATGGCGTGACGCATATTGTTCCAGCAGCTATAGGCAATTTGTGAAGCACCACTTGCAATGGCGGTGGTATAAGTTAGAATCCCATGTTACAAAATAAATATTTTGAGTTTGTTTGACCTGATCTTGGAAAAGGAGTGTTGTTAAATAGCGGCTTTGGCAGAACGCCACCATAAGTCTGCAATCCCATGTTTCAAAATAAAGATTTGAAGTTTTTTTAACCTTAGCACAGGAAAGTAGTGTTGTTAAATAGCTGGGATGGCAGAATGGTGTGGTGGATTTTGTGCCTGCCGGCATAGGCAATTTGTGAAACACCACATGTCATGGCGGCATCATAAGCCGCAATGCCATGTTTATATGGAAAAAAATTATCCAGCATAAACCTCCATGTGCTAGTGACAACATTACAGGTAAGCCTAATACAGGAAAGTTGTGGAGATGCCCTTATCCAGTTATCCCTATTGACATCGTATAGTTAATGTTTCGTCAGGATCATAAGTTAGTTAATGTTGATCACTCTCATTACCAAAACATTGGGTTCAAGTGGTTAATGAGCTCCCCCTAGGACGGATCATTCGGGAGAACCGAAGTTCGATTCCTAGTGTGAACAATTTTTGGTCATAAGCATATGCACCTTTATTACATTAAGAGGTGTCTTTTAATATATTTATTTGGTAAATTCTGTGGTACATATGATAATTCCTAATATACCGGTACATTAGGTAATTAAATTAACATGTAAATGCATATTTTTTAAAGGAAGTTATTTTTCTTATCATTAAAATGATTATAGTAACTAAATATTATTTATCAAAACTGTCAAAAATATAAAATTTTATATTTTTTGAATTTTTATTGTTCATAATAGTGAATATTGATTTTTTTTCTAAAAAATATTAGAAAAATTAGTGTAATGCTTATAAACAATGAAATTGTATTTTTTCTTGTGATATTACTATTTCTAAAATACAATAATCGACTAATAGTTTTTTAATTCATAAAAATAATCGTTAATTTATCAATTTACTAACTTAATGTACCGGTACATTAGAATTATTTGAATGTACCATAGAAACTCCCTATTTATTTACCATGCTGCCCAAGTTATATGATTGATTACTTGTTATTGGTATGCAGATGTGTATTCTTATATTTGTGGGAACAAATGGTGAAACCTACTTTAACACAGTTTCATTGGTGTCTTGCGTGCAAAATTTCCCGAAAAGCCGCGGTCCTGTCGTCGGAATTCTAAAGGGCTTTGCTGGATTGAGTGGTGCAATATTGACACAAATATATGCACTCATTCATTCCCCTGATCATGCATCATTGATATTTATGGTTGCAGTTGGTCCATCATTGGTAGCAATAGGTCTTATGTTCATTGTTAGACCTGTCGGAGGCCACAAACAAGTGCATCCGTCGGATGGAAAATCGTTCACATTTGTTTATGGTGTATGCCTCCTTTTGGCGGCTTATTTGTTGGGAGTTATGGTTGTTCAAGATTTAGTTGATCTGAGTGAAACAGTTATCTCAATTTTTACTATTATCCTCTTTCTGATCCTCCTTGTTCCAATTGTAATTCCTTTGTCGCTGACTTTCGGATCTGCCGAGAAGACTCTAGAGGAAGAAGCGCTTCTTCTAGAACCAGAAGGACAATCACAACAATATTCCGATGAAGTAATATTGAGTGAGTTGGAAGATGAGAAGCCTAAGGAAGTGGACTTGCTTCCGGCATTGGAAAGGCAGAAACGTATAGCGCAATTACAATCGAGACTACTACAAGCTGCTGCAGAAGGAGCTGTTAGGGTTAAGAGGAGGAGAGGACCACATAGAGGAGAAGATTTTACCTTAATGCAAGCTTTGATTAAAGCAGATTTTTGGCTTCTTTTCATTTCCATGGTTTTAGGTTCTGGATCTGGGTTGACTGTAATTGACAATCTCGGTCAAATGAGCCAGTCTTTAGGATATGAAAATGCGCATATATTCGTCTCCATGATCAGTATTTGGAACTTTCTTGGACGTGTCGGAGGAGGCTACATATCTGAGATTGTTGTCAAGTAAAAACCAGTTCATCATACACTGATTAAATATTTTATAGCTTGTTTGGTTGCTGATAACATATTTTCTTTTCAGTTTTTGTTACGTCAATGTCCACTTGTTTTCACTTTGTTTCATGTTTCTGAGTTCTGTATAGAAAACCATGAAAGCTTTCTTTGTATTGTTTTCAGTGTTACCTATACAAAAATTCGAAACTTCAAAACAAAGTGAAATGGTATGCATTTCTCTATTTATTTAAAACTGCAGAGAAAAAACCGAAACAAAAATGAAAGTCAAATAAGCCCTTTGGTTTTCTATATAGGGCCTCTTTAGGTTGACTTATTTGAACTTATCTTTTAGCATAAACACTTGTGAGACTGTTTGGCACAGATTATGGAAACAATTTACAACATGTCCATAAGTTATTTATAGCTTATGTGAAAACAGATTGATTTTATTTTTTCTTTTGTTATAGAATTAACTTATATGACAAGCGCTTATAATATAAGTGTTTAATTAAGTTGTTTATCTAAACATAGCTATAATCTTATCTAGACTAACATATTTTTTCATTTCCGTTGTGTTTTACTCGTGCAGGGATCATACATATCCAAGACCAGCTGCATTAGCTGTATTTCAACTAGTTATGACTATTGGTCATCTTTCCATCGGTATGGGATGGCCAGGTTCAATGTACATCGGCACTTTACTAGTTGGACTTGGTTATGGTGCTCATTGGGCAGTTGTTCCAGCTACAGCCTCTGAATTATTCGGTTTAAGAAACTTTGGCGCATTATACAATTTCATCACACTAGCAAACCCTATTGGAACCCTTGTTTTCTCCAGTCTCATTGCTAGCCGAATCTATGATCGTGAAGCGGAGAAACAAGCTCATGGCGGCCAACACCTTAATATAGGATCATATGTATCTCACGCACTTAATGCTAGTGAGCCGCTAAAGTGTGAAGGTTCCATATGTTTCTTCCTGACTTCATCTATCATGGCAGGATTTTGCATTGTTGCAGCAGGCTTAAGCATGTTTCTCGTCTTCCGAACAAGGATTGTTTATGCTCATTTATATGGAAAGTCTTCTATGAGAAACCTTCGATGATTCGAGATTTTTTGACTAAGTATTTTTGTGTCCATTATTATACTTTAGAAAGTATTTGTAGCTGGTTTGAATCAAAGAAAGATTGAAGATGAAAAATCAAGGATTTGAGTATCTGTTGAATGTTGAAAACCAAATGGATTTGCCATCTAGCTGCTTCCACATGATTTTGTGTATTCTTGTCCAAATATTTTGTGTTATATTGATTCCTTATTTTGCAAATAAAGGAGAGAAATTCTACACTAGGTGGTTTCTCTACTTATTCTATAGGGAAATTCATAGAATATTTCCCTTGTTTTGTTACTAAGAAAACTAAAATTTGTTCTCATCAGAAGTTATGCTAAGATTATGTATTGTAGATTGATGAAGCATTTCATTGCTGTAAATGTTCTGCTCTTTTTACCAGCTGTTTTTTTTATGGTATTGATTGATTATTTGTTTATCAAGAATATTTATTATTCAAGGTGTGCTGAATATTTCAAATGATTTGAGCCAAAGGTTAATAAAGGATTTAAAGTGTAAAAGGACCTGAGTTCAAGCCTCTTTTAAGGAGATCGACAAAGTCAGTAATTAACAACTAATTACTGACTTTGTCCATTTTAAAAAATGTATTTATTATTCCTTTTTTTTGTTTGAAATATATCGAGCATCTTTTAAGATCGAGTAGGTTTATACATTTTGTCCTTATTTTTAAGATTTCAATTTGGTCTTTCTTTTAACTTTGTTTGAATATAATAGTTTATATGTTGTAAAAATATACTAATGTGTGGCCACTTTATAATATCATATACAAAACAACACCATTTTAGAACCAAAGAAAGGACCAATAATATTCTGGCCACTCCAATTTGGTATTTTAAATCAATGTCTATTTCTAGATTGAGTGCCAATAATAATCTTTATTTTTCTTTTCACACATTTCTATGTCTAAACAATCATTTTCAAATCATATTCATTTCCCATCCTAAATCATATTATCAAAACTTATAATCACACAAAACATTATCAAGCAAGCAAATAGTCTAGCAAACATTAACAAATGTCCTCAATATTTCTCATAGATCATCCTATTTATGCTGTATCAAAGTTTTACTCATTTAGCTTATGATACATCTTTGATGGAAATCTCAATCATCAAAAGCCATAATCGAGAGAGCATGCTAGAGATTACTCTCTATGACTCAACACTAAACTAAAAAAAACTTTATTGATTTGAGAGTTTTTACAATGAGGAGAGCTTAAATTTTACAAAAATATAAGGTCTTATTTAGTCTCGAGCCTCTGAATTTCGTAGCTATTCTCATTCATTGAGGTATTATTACAAATGAATGACATTAAAATGTGCTCTTTTACTTGCCTAGCATGGGCGTGTTGAGATGTCACACGAATGTGTCAGGTCTTTGCTGATGCAAAACATGACTTTTCACTTTCTGTCTTGATTAATAAGACACCTTAAAATGCATCAAATGCACTCATTTCTTCATTATTCAAACTTTAAGTCCTATAATTGCAAAACAGACAAAACAAGTAAATAGTCCTAATAAAATTATTAAAAAGTATAATTTATTTAATGTTATCATGTGTTTTAGTGTTATCATGTGTTCCTTAGTAAGATGTGTTTCCATCATTTGCACCAAAGACATGTGTGATTATGATTACTCAACAAGTGATTATCATGATCATTTGTGTTATGGAAACCCACTAAAGTGTATATACCTTGAGCTTTTCAGGTGAGAAGTATACACTTCTGCATCTTATGATGAAAGCATATCAAAACACTTTGAATATATTAGAGATTAAGGAATGAATGAATTAATGAAAATCATAATCGTCTAACCTTAACTTATGAAAAAAGACAATGTTATTAATTCCTTCTAAAAAGTTCTCAAAAATTGTGAATCGGAACAAAATACTTTGAAAAGACTCGTATTGATTTGTTGGAAAGGTCAACAATGCTTAAAAGTATTTTTGGATATTTAATTAGCTCATAGTATACCGTATTATATTCAATGGGAGACACTGAAAAAATGGATTTAATTGAAACATACAAGATAATGTGGAAGGGAAAGTATAAACCTTCATCTCACAATATCATTTTCCCACAATATTGAACAAATATCATATAAATTAATTAAGATGCAAATTCTTTTATTAAAAAAACATAGAGAAGTAAATTTTTCTGTCATATAAAAAATTGCTTCAAATTGTTACATCACTAATTCATATCTATCAATATACAAATTATCAATGCTCGTTCATACCAAATCTCAACCACACATTTTATGTATTGTTTAGCCTCTAAGGATCCACATTAAAGTATGGATTTTGTGATCTATTTACTCGTTACTCGTTAATAAAAGGAATTTTTTTTGCCAAATCTCAGCCACATTAAAGTATGAATTTTGCCTCCATTAATAACAAGAAAATCTATGGGACACCAAATGTGTGTGAGTTAATATGAGTAAATCTATGGGACACAAGATGATATGCAAGACATATTCTTCATTTATTACTTCATTTATTACTTGAAATGTCTTTAATTGTCGGTGCAAATTAGTGTAGGGCGGGCTACTTTCTCATTTCGAGATTTGAGTAGCGATGTAATTTGTTGTCCGTTTAATTTACCTTCCATCTTTGTTCAAAAAAATTTACTTTCCATCCAAGTGTAATTATCTTATATATATATAAAATTTTCATTATATAACAATAAATAAAATTAATAGTATATATGACTTATCAAATCATATAAATGACTTTTGTCCTTAAAAGAAAGCATCAAATTAATTAATCAAAAAAATATCACCTTTTAAAAAGAGTACTTTTGTTTTGAAACCAGAATTTGATTTGTCTAGGTTAAGCCTGAGCTCTTTAGCTATTTCAAATGTGAAATAGTTAAAGAGTTCGGGCTTCAACCCAAACAAATAAAATTCTGGTTCCAGAACAAGAGAACTCTTTTAAAGGTGACATTATTTTATATAATTAATTGCATGCTTAATTTTAAGGAGAAAATACACTTTCATGATTTAATCAAGGCTACACTAATAACTTTATTCAATTGCACATTATTACCTCTAGTCTCAAAATGAGAAGTAGCTAACACTCCTCCTTTGCCTTAAAAGAAAGCATCAAATTAATTAACCAAAAAAATATCACCTTTAAAAAGAGTACTTTTGTTTTGAAACCAGAATTTTACTTGTCTTGGTAGGTTTAAGCCCGAGCTCCTTAGCTATTTCGAATGTGAAATAGTTAAAGAGATCGGACTTCAACCCAAACAAATAAAATTCCGGTTCCAGAACAAGAGAACTCTTTTAAAGAGAACATTCTTTTATATAATTAATTTCATGCTTAATTTTAAGGAGAAAATACACTTTCATGATTTAATCAATGCTATATATACTAATAACTTTATTTAATTGCACATTATTAGCTCTAGTCTCAAAATGAGAAGTAGCTCACACTCCTCCTTTGCCCTTAAAAGAGAGCATCAAATTAATTAACCAACAAAATATCTCCTTTAAAAAAAGTACTTTTGTTTTGAAACCAGAATTTTACTTGTCTAGGTTCAAGCCCGAGCTCCTTAGCTATTTCAAATGTGAAATATTTAAAGAGTTCGGGCTTCAACCAAAACAAATAAAATTCTGGTTCCAGAACAAGAGAACTCTTTTGAAGGTGACATTCGTTTATATAATTAATTTCATGCTAAATTTTAAGGAGAAAATACACTTTCATGATTAAATCAATGCTATATACACTAACAACTTTATTTAATTGCACATTATTACTTCTAGTCTCAAACTGAGAAGTAGCTCACACTCCTCCCTTGCCCTTAAAAGAAAGCATCAAATTAATTAACCAAAAAAATATCACCTTTAAAAAGAGTTCTTTTGTTTTGAAACTAGAATTTTAATTGTCTAGGTTCAAGCCCGAGCTCCTTAGCTATTTCAAATGTGAAATAGTTATAGAGTTCGGGCTTCAACCAAAACAAATAAAATTCTGGTTCCAGAACAGGAGAACTCTTTTAAAGGTGACATTCTTTTATATAATTAATTTCATGCTTAATTTTAAGGAGAAAATACACTTTCATGATTTAATCAATGCTATATACACTAATAACTTTATTTAATTGAACATTATTACCTCTGGTCTCAAAATGAGAAGTAGCTAACACTCCTCCTTTGCCTTAAAAGAAAGCATCAAATTAATTAACCAAAAAAATATCACCTTTAAAAAGAGTACTTTTGTTTTGAAACCAGAATTTTACTTGTCTTGGTAGGTTTAAGCCCGAGCTCCTTAGCTATTTCGAATGTGAAATAGTTAAAGAGATCGGACTTCAACCCAAACAAATAAAATTCCGGTTCCAGAACAAGAGAACTCTTTTAAAGAGAACATTCTTTTATATAATTAATTTCATGCTTAATTTTAAGGAGAAAATACACTTTCATGATTTAATCAATGCTATATATACTAATAACTTTATTTAATTGCACATTATTAGCTCTAGTCTCAAAATGAGAAGTAGCTCACACTCCTCCTTTGCCCTTAAAAGAGAGCATCAAATTAATTAACCAACAAAATATCTCCTTTAAAAAAAGTACTTTTGTTTTGAAACCAGAATTTTACTTGTCTAGGTTCAAGCCCGAGCTTCTTAGCTATTTCAAATGTGAAATATTTAAAGAGTTCGGGCTTCAACCAAAACAAATAAAATTCTGGTTCCAGAACAAGAGAACTCTTTTGAAGGTGACATTCGTTTATATAATTAATTTCATGCTTAATTTTAAGGAGAAAATACACTTTCATGATTAAATCAATGCTATATACACTAACAACTTTATTTAATTGCACATTATTACTTCTAGTCTCAAACTGAGAAGTAGTTCACACTCCTCCCTTGCCCTTAAAAGAAAGCATCAAATTAATTAACCAAAAAAATATCACCTTTAAAAAGAGTTATTTTGTTTTGAAACCAGAATTTTACTTGTCTAGGTTCAAGCCCAAACTCCTTAACTATTTCAAATGTGAAATAGTTAAAGAGTTCGGGCTTCAACCCAAACAAATAAATTCTGGTTCCAGAACAGAAGAACTCTTTTAAGAGTAACATTCTTTTATATAATTAATTTCATACTTAATTTTAAGGACAAAATACACTTTCATGATTTAATTAATGCTATATACACTAATAACTTTATTTAATTGCACATTATTACCTCTAGTCTCAAAATGAGAAGTAGCTTACACTCCTTCATTGCCCTTAAAAGAAAACATCAAATTAATTAACCCAAAAAAAATTAGTCGTTAACTCACACTTTAAAAATTTGATTTATGGGATCAATCAAGAATACTTAAAATTAGTTTTGGATTTTAATTAGGTCATAACATGTTATATTTAAAGTGAGACACATAGAAAAAATGGATTTAATTGCAACAGATAAGATATATACAGGAACATTAAAAACTTGATCATATAATAAGGGATATTGTTTCTACATTGCCTTGAAATTAAAAACTTGATCATTCCATCTAATCCACAGACCATTGTAACGTGGAACGTCAAGTAAATTAAATCAGAGTAAATTTATTTGAAAATTATTCACGATTGATTGTCTTGAAATTCAATTAAATTAAAACTTTTTCAAAACGATGATCCGGATCTGATGCCACCTTTTTATAAAATGTTTTCAAAATTTAAAACATGTAAATCTATATGCAATCTGCTCATTTTAAGACTACAAATAAATTAAAAAGAACATTTTAAAAAGAAAAACCGGATCTATGATTGCATCTACGACATTAATAAAAGAAATAAGCACAAACAGTAGAAAAATAAATCTCCATCCCACAATATTATTGTCGGACCGCATATAACTTAAAGAGAAGAAAATTTTCTTACCACAAAAATTAACTTGAAAGCACCACCATATATAGTTCAAAGCATCATATTCAATTCAAAAGTCCTTCACAAATTCCTTTTGAATTTTTCGAAAATGGATGATTTGTTTTTGAGTTGCTACCACCACAACACTCATAAGACAAGAGGGATAAATGATAAGAGAACATAAATAGGGAGAGGAGAGGTATATATGAGAGAAGTGTGAAGTGAGAGAAGAGAAAGAAAAAAATGTGAGTTATGAGGAAAAAAAGGTAGAATAAGTATATATAGTACTTTGGGTATACTTATAAGGAAAATACATAAATGTATACCAAAATACAATAAAACAGTAAACGGACATGAACCTTTCAAAAAACAATATATGTACATGAAAAATAAACGGAAATTTATATTTATAATTTAATCAAAAGAGGATATTTACCAAAAGTGAATATTTTAAAAAGAAGTAAATATCGCCTTTTGATAAAATTATGAATATAAATTTCCATACATAAATGTATACCAAAATACAATAAAACAGTACATGAACCTTTCAAAAACAGTAAATGTACATTAACCTTTCAAAAAACAATATATGTACATGAAAAATAAATGGAAATTTATATTTATAATTTAATCAAAAGAGGATATTTACCAAAAGTGAATATTTAAAAAAGAAGTAAATATTGTCTTTTGATAAAATTATGAATATAAATTTCCATTTATATTGTTTAATTTTATTTTGGTGTATATTATAAAGTAATTATTTTATATGGTAAAAAGATATAAGGAAAAGAATCAATAATAATACTAATATGGAAAAGATATAAATACACTAAAATATAAATTACATAAAAATTATACGGTAACATATATTTTTAGTTTTTTATTACTGGTAATTTATATTTTTATTTTAATAAAATACGATTTTTAATTTAAAATATAATGTACAATATATTGTAAAATGTCTTAAAAATTTTGAGAATAGTTATACATTATTAAATCCATATAAAATTGTTACATCTAACTTCGTAGTTATTCTTTTTTATCTAATTCTTATTCTATTATTTTTTTTTGGTTTATAAAGTTTTTTTTTTCAATGAAAGTAATCCTATTTGAGGTATGCCAATAATTCGAATAGTTAATCTTTTTATTTTTCAATAAAAAATCAAATTTTGGTCCACTAGATTTTTTAGTCTAAGGTTACTCTAAAACCAACACATGTTTATAAAAAGATTCTTATTCTATAAACAAATAATTATAACATGGAGCTTTAAATTCATATAAAATATAATGCAAAAAATCATTGCATGTGCTCTTTTTATAGTAGCTCACATTGTATTATATGTAATATAAGACACGTATAGAGTCCTGTGAGCTTGGAAGGACAATACATGTAGGGAGCCGGAGCTCGAATTCCGGTTATCTCACTTATTCACCTTTAGTGTAAATTTTTTAGTTGTTAGACTTCTTGACAAAAATAAAATAAAATATGACAGTATAGAAAATATGTATTTAATTTCAACAAATAAGATATATAGGGGCAATTTAGGAAAATATTATAATTATATGATAGTTTAGAGAAGAAATTATGATCGTTATAAAAGTTTATTTTTGGATTTTGTAGTGATCAAACAAACAAGCAACAATAATTGGTTTTTCTTATAATGGAAAAGACCCTTAAGGTTATGGACTTCATTCAAAGCATAAATTCTCAATTCCTCCCCCTTTGTGTTTTTGTCATGCAAAACCTATCTTTTTAAAAGCAAGTAAAATGGTACTTTAATTAGTATCGTGAAACAACTTTCCTTATCATTGCAATTGTCAAGCGTGCCAATCTGTCGTAGCCAAACACCTTAGCACACCAACACCTCCATGTTTGCAAAGCATCGCTCTTCTCACCATGCTCATAGTGCTCGAGCATGCCAAACAGTCACCCCACAAACATATCCAGAAATGTTGGTCACAAACTATAGAAGATCAAAGACACCGACTTCATCTCTCGATCCTTTACCGAACACTCCAGGATAAACAATAGAAAGTGGTTGCAATATGTGATGATTCTTGCAAGTAATTATCAGTAACATACACACACAAGAAAAGAATCAAGAGATTATGCTATATAATAATTTTCATATCCTCAAGGTGTGGGTGAACTACTCACACTTTGACATGATAACACTAAACTAAACTATGAATATGAACAAGAACAAAACAAAAAATAAACTAAAGAACTTTTATTTGATGAAATGATTTGTTACAAGCTTGGAATGATGAGTTATACAAAGGGAGGAAGGCTATATATAGCCTCAAAATTGAGCCAAATTTGTACACTAAGTGATTTGACATAACTAATTGCACATTAGTTTCATTAAAGATGGAATACAAAGAGCCAAAATTGTCAATGTTGTCAGCAGGGTGTGTCACGCCCGTCACATTGCCTCCAAAGCCACTCTCTTCTTCTTATGTGTATGTCACGGCCGTGACAGCCCCCCTATGACCCTCAATCTTTGATTTTTCTCATCCTTAAAGCAAATGGTAACGGCCAAAAAGACCATAAAGCACAATTTTTATTTCATGGCCTTCAATTTCCACTTAATCTTCATTTAGGAAGCCTCTCCTTTGTCATAAAAGAGTGACTTAGCCAATAAGTCATCAAAATGGGTCTAGAATGGAAACTTTTCCACTTGTTCATGCATTTCAACCTACAACATGCAAAACAAAAGAAATGAAGAAAAATAGCTTCTATAACTTAAATAACAAGAAAGATTTATTAAGTAAAATTACAACTAAAATCATGCATATTTTAGAAGTGTCAAACCCTATTCCTCAATTTTGGGGTTGTACCCTTTCACTTTTTATGTTGACAAAACCTTCCACTTTCTTAACCTCAATTTGACCTCTTTATATTTCTCAAAAAAATAATTGAAAACTCCGCTACCATAATTTTAAAATATAAATTATATTTATGAAAGCACACATTCCTAAATATAGTGACATTGCTATAATGTTTTATACGCCAAAAACATAGTAATTGGAACCCTCAATTTTTTTTTTTTAAAATGGATAGGATCTTTATTTAGGGGGAGGACATGGTTTTGCCAAAGCCACCCAATGCAACCAATAAAAATGAGTTGGGCTGAATATATAATTGAATGAATATGAATTCCAAAAATGAAAAATTCATGAAAAATCAGGTTCTGGTTAACACTAGACCAAGACCGAAAAAGCTACTACCCAAAAATGCTATAATTTTTTGAAACATTTTTAATAAAAATACTAAAGATTTTACTTTTGACATTTGATCAAAGAGAAAAGTCCAAAGTTTAATACTATTTGTCAGTACTTCACAGTTTAACGCATTCTATGTAGAGTTGCGTATACAAGGCAAGGTCCACGGGTTGACCCGTTTAACCCGCAGTCCGCACAGATTTAAGATCAATTTTTTTGGTCCGTTTATATTTTTGTCCGTGTAGGTTGGACCGTTAAAACCGTGGGTTATGCGGGTTAAATCCGCAGGTTATATATTATTAATTATAAATTTTATCACTTACAAATTATAACTTGGTCAATGTTCAAATCTAACTTTTCTCTAAAAAAAAATAGTCTATTTTAAATGGCCTAATTAGAAAAAACAACTCTTATTTAGGGATTTCAGGTGTTACACTAGAGACATGCGTGACTATTTTCTACCAGTATTCAATTAGATACATTACTATTTTGGTTTTGAATTGGTTGATTTTTTTGTTGTACTCTTAATATTGGTTTGAACTATTAAAGTTCTTTCTAATTTTTTGAAGAAGACTATTGAAGTTCTTTTTAATTTGTGTTTATTTTATAGATTTGAGGTGTGTGTGGAGAAAGAATGACGATGAGAGCCGGTTTAATTTGATTTTAGTTGCATTACTTGCATAGAGAAGAACATAAACTCAAAAATGTCACAAACTTTATTTTTCTATTTGTTACTTACAATTTATATGTTATAACATAAAATTAGCAACAATGTAGTTTTTTTAGCTTTTATTATATCAATTTTTTAGTTTATTTTTTGAAAAAAGTGATTTTTTAAATTTTTTTGTAAAATAGTCAACGGATTAACTGTTTAACCCGCGGACTTACGCGGACCGGACTCGGACCTACATATCTAACTAGTTTACATTTGCTTACGAGCTTGTCCGCCGAGCGGGTTAAATGGGGCATTGGCAGCCCGCATACCCAGCTCGGATTCTATGATATCTTATTTATATTTTACTCTTTGACTTTCTTTCGCCTAATCTTCTCTCACTCCTCAAAGATTGTCTCTTCTCGTGTGATATTCATTATTCTAAAACGTAGTGAAAGTTTGATAGACTTGCCTCGCCTGATTCAAGATCGCCTCTGTTTGATTTATCAATTGCAATATGGTAAGTATTTTTTCTCTATTTATTCTTCGTGTTTTTTTTTCTTTCATTGCATGTGTCATTAGTTGTTCATTCGATTGTTCATTACATCATTATGGACCGGTTTGTTTCAGCTTTAATAAAATAGATTTTTTTTGTATTTTTGAAAATAGATTTTATAAAATTGTTTTTTAAATTATTACAAGTTTTTTATATTCGTTTTTTCTAAATTCAAATACTAATTTTAACAGCATATAACAAAGACGTACATTATTGAAGAACAAAAAATAGTCACAATCTCAAATTTTATAAAAAGTTGTATTTCAAAAAATGATTTTTATGAAAATCTATTTGAAATAGCTTAAAAAAAATGATTTTTTTTAAATTTTGATATCCAATTTTTTTTCAATAAAATGATGAAAATCTAAAATAACATCTCTTATATTATAAGTTTGTTCCGTTTTGCTATTCTTAACCCTAATTTTTTTCCCGCTCTTTTTTCCTCTCATTTTACCCTAAAATATTAAAATAAAATGTTTAAAAAAGGTCTCACCGAGAATCGAACCCGCAACATTTAAGATCTATTTTGTGTTTTTTGCCACTACACTACATCAATCAAGTTGTTATTATTTTGCAATCAACATCTAATAAATAAGGAATCTCTCACCATGTTAAATATTTATTTATTTATTATTATTATTATTATTATTATTATTAGTTTTCTACTAATATTATTATATATATTATATTATATATTATTATTATTATTATTATGTTATTATTTTGCAATCAACATCTAATAAATATGGAATCTCTCACCATGTTAAATATTTATTTATTATTATTATTATATTAACTTTCTACTATTATTATTATATATTATATTATATATTATTATTATTATTATAATATATTATTATTATATAATACTTGAATACGGGTAATATGTCTAATGTCTACGGAAAAATAAACTTTAAATATATCCCATATATTATTATTAATATATTATATTATATATATATATATATACAACATAACAAATTCTCAAAAATTTACGATCACTTATTTGATATACATACGCAACATAACAAACTCTTTTGAAATATATCCCATATTATTATATTATATATACAACATAACAAACTCTCAAAAATTTATGTGATATGCATACACAACATAACCAACTCTTTTGAAATATATCCCATATTATTATATTATATATACACCATAACAAACTCTCAAAAATTTATGATCACTTATTTGATATACATACACGTTGATTTCACGTTGATGATTCACGTTGATTTTTTTTAGAAGTCAAACAATGTTTGTTTGAGAGAAAGTTCAGTTTTTTATCTTTGAAAGTGTCTATGAATTGGTTTATGTACAAATAAAGTTTCTTAAGTGTCTATGTTTGTTTGAAAGTTTTTTTATATTTGTATTTTTATGTATGTCAATGCTGGTTTTTAACGGTATATTTCACAGGTTTGCAATTGTCGTTGTTTGCAGTCTAACCGGCTCCTTTGTTGTTTCCTCACAAATTTCATCTATTATCTCCTTCATCCCTCAAACTCACATCTATTATTTTGGTTCTGTGGACAGGTTCTCCTTCAATGCTACAATAAAAATGGTTAATCTTAATCCTTTTACTAATCTTTCTCTAAATTTATTGAGAGGTTTGAAAATATTTTTATAAGTGTTAGTTTTATCTTTATAATTACATTTTTATATTTTTCCTTACTTTTTTTTTATTCATACAATAATAGGTCCTTTAAATCATAATCCTGCAATGGATCGAGAGAAGTTGATCGATGTTTTTTAGCTGCTGATGTTACTTCTGGCATGTTGGTATCATTTGTATATTGATGTTTTTTGTATACTGATGTTTTTTTTTTTTTTTTTTTTTGTAAAAAGTTCCAATTATTTTTTGTATACAGAAGTTGATCAATATTTTTCAAGTGCTGATGTAAATCCTGGGAGATGAAAGAGATAATCCTTTTTACATGACAGAACCATACTTCATTCCTAATACTTAAACTTTATGGTTAATGTTGTTCTTTTGAGTTGGGAACCTTATCAATTTTTTTTTATTTTTTTAGTTTTTGTATTTTAACTTTTCAATTAATCTGATTATTATAATGAAAAATATGATTTTGAAGAAATGCAAAAGTTTCCAGCCATTTGAAATCCATTGTCTTCTTATGTTGACTTGAATATATTTATTGTTCTTATACTTTCTTATATTTAGGATAACAAATTTCAAATAAATTAATATATTCGATCAACAAATAGAACATTGGTTATTCTTATAAAAAACTGAACATATTGGTTATCAATTCTGATATTTTACTTTTATTCAACAAAATTACGTCCAACTAAAAATATAAAATATTGCCTTGGCAAAAATAAAAATCTTGCCTTACAAATACAAATAGAACCCGTTGTTATGGCTTATATGATAATTATGCAACATTTTTTATTTTTCGATTTACTTTTCGTTTTTAAATATATCCAGCTTTGTCACAACAAATATTCTGTCTCGCAAAAATAAATCATAACAAATAAAATATAAAAGTTGCCTTAAATATATCCCATTTTTTCGATTGTTATTTTATTTTATAATCTTAGACTATTTTATGTGATTTCTATATGTGATTTTTTTATAATCTTAGACTAATTTAAATCATATAACTGACACTCCACAAAACCCGTGCAACGCACGGGTTGCAGTCTAGTTTTAAGAATAACTATTCAAACAAAATTTTCATTTGAAGTTTTTATAAAAAATCTCTTTATAAATTGTTTTTATACAAAATTTTCTAACACTACAAAATCTATTTTCAAAAAAATCCAAAACAAACGGCCCCTATTATTCTTCGTCTTTTCTTTAGTTAATTTTTCTAATGTTACTTTCAGTCTTCATCTTCCCTCAATTTGTTGCAAATTTGAAAAAGTATAGATTTCTTTTCACATTTAGATCACACTCTTAGATTAATCATTTATAATCACACTAAATGAACGGATTCAGAAATTTATTATATGGTTGGCCAAAAATAAAAAGATAATAAAATTAATGTATTTATTTATAATAGTCAACATATTCATAATATGTTAATATAGAAATAATTATTTTAATCCTTAAACATGTTTAAGGATTAAAATGACAAACCGTATTTAAAAATAATTTTGTAAATTTAATACACTAGCTATATTGGCAACACCACATATATTATAATTGATACTGTAATTATAATATGTGTAATTATTTTTATGTTTCTTTGTCTTCAATCCTATAATATAAATAGGATCACCTACTTGTACTTCAAAACAAATATTTCTTATGTTTTCTTAAATTTTAATATGATATCTAGAACTTACGTTTCCACAAGTTTTCTCCCGAGTTATTTTTCGGGTATTACATTTTTTTTTCTTTCTCTTTTTGGTCTACCACAACTGCCGTTGTGAGCATAAAAATAGAAAACTTGCCTTTGAGTTCTAGTCACCAATTATCTGTTATTCTGCTCACGTATTTATTAGTTTCACCTTTTCAATTTCCTTGACATCATATATGTATTTGCAATTGAGATATTATCAATCTCAAATCCTGTCAACGAGAATTGCACCAATTTTTTTTTTGTAATTTCTTTTATTTGTACTCTTTTTCTCCCAAATATCAATTGTACTGTCAAACATTAAAAATACGTGACCTGCAATAATTTTGAACATCATTGTGTTGTAATGAAGAGATATTGTGGTTGTTGTCGTAAATTTGGACATTATTTCTTTGATTGTTCCACCGTTGAATGTTATAACTGCATGAAAAATGGTCATATTACTTTAAATTGTTGCCGATATTGTAAGACAGCCGGACACTTGATTCATAATTGTCTCACTCGTCCTCCACGGTTTGATCATAAAAGGTATCATCAACATCGTCCCAACTCTCCCGGATCTGTACTTCCAACTATTGTTGTTGCAAATTAATATATAGAATCCACTCAGGCCACCTTCTCTGTCGCAAGTATTCAGTCCACAACTTCTCTCTGGTAATACTGCTGCTGCTCTTTCTACCACACCAGATAATTCTAAATGGTGTTTTGATTCTGCCTGTTGTAACCACATGACATTTGCATCTCATTTATTTGCTTCCTTGTCAAAAACTAACATTACCCGTTCTATCCACACTGCTGATTGATCTCTTATGCATGTAAGTCATGCAAGTTCTGTATCTCTGCCTAATCTAAGCCTACTTAACACATACCTTATTCCTAAATTAAATTTTAATCTCATCTCTATTGGTCAATTATGTGATCTTGGTTATGAAATTACTTTATCTTCCTCTGGATATCGGGTACAGGATCCACGGAACGGACAACTCATAGGGACTGGACGTAAGATCAGAAGACATATGAACTCAATAAACTTCATGAGTCCAACATTTGTGCCACCTCCACAAATGATTCCATTCAATTTTGGTATCGTCGTCTTGCCCATAGTTCTATTGGAAAATTGCATACTTGGCCTAAAGCAAGGATTTTTTTTAATGTTATTTCCCTTAAGTCGACCGTTATACTCGATAATTATTATATATTATTTTTTTCTAAAAAACAAACAAACCAATTATAAAAATAAAATAAAAAACAAACAAACAAATAAAAACCAAAGCCAAATCAATTTGGAAGCAATTGAGCAAGAATAAAAATATTAATTTTTATTTTCTTCGCCAATGTCTTCTAGTTCAAGTCTATTCTTGTGACCTAGGGTGGTTCCTCTCGAACTTGGATTTATTGTTGTGTAAATATCACGCAGTTTCACGTTGTAGTGTATCTCAGTCGTTTGATAAAGATTGGACGTCTGAGATTAAATACAGTAAAAATAATTATTAAATGATCTCAGACGTTCGATCTTGATCAGACAGCTGAGATATAATACAGCGTGAAACTACATGATATTTACACAGCAACAAATCTAAATTCGTTCCGGCCTACTGCATGCACCACTACTTGTGTGTGGTGACTGGTGACTATATTTCTCAGTATATTTATTTTATCATTTATAAAAAATACTATATGCCAAGCATACCCCCATTCCAAACATTTTCTCTATATGACCTATTGCAAATTTCTAGTGGATATCATATCATATTTAGGATAAAGACCGTAAAAAAAACATATTTAGGATAAAGAACTATATAAAAATAAGAATATAAGCCTCATGACATTAATTGGCATGAATTTCATTTAAGGATGAATTGTTTAAGAATACTCGAAGTCGAACACTCACCGAATAAATATTGACTATATATTTACTAACTTCTTAACCAAAATTTGGAATTTTGTTATTTTTTGGATTATTATAAATGTCAACATGTTTGGTAACCAAACTTCTAAAGTTACTGGTTCTTCTATTTCGGACTTCATCGTTTTGAAAGCTTTTAAGATTGGTATTCATCACCCCAAGGCTCTTAGAATCATTGAGATTATCTAACATCCTCCTATTATTGGTTGGAATAAGTATAATATTAATGGTTCATCTATGGGTAGTCTTGGCCCCTCTGTTTGTGGTGGTTTGTTTAGAGATAACAAAGGTAAATTGGGTAGCTTTGCTGATTTTCTAGATAATTCGGATGTGTTTTTGGCGAGCTTTCAGGTATTATGAAAGCTATTGAGTTAGCTTTTGATAGGGGTTGACACTCTCTTTGTATTGAATGTGACTCAAAGCTAGCTACCATGGCCTTAAAAAATTCTCAACACCTATGTTTGTTTGAATAAATAACTTAGATGCAATTTATAGCACAAATGTTTATCATGATAAGTGATTTGTACGTATTAAACAATTTATAGCACCTATGTTGCATTTTGCTTATAAATAAGGTCGGAGGGAGTATTAATTAGGGATGATTGAGTCAAAAAAATAATTAGGAATGATAATTTGACTCATACTCAATGGGTACCTACAAAAAGTACTCGCAATGAATAAAATAAAAACTCACATTTTAGTACAAATATGGGTAATTACATGCAAAAATGAGTGGATATGAGTGTAGGTACGGATATTTAATACCCACCCCACACCATAACCATATAATATATATTTATTTATTTTATTTATATTATAATATATATATATATATATATATATATATATATATATATATATATATATATATATATATATATATATATATATAGACACACACACACCAATTTAAAAAATACAATACTATTAAACTATTACACATTTTCAATAAAAATGTTTATTTGTAACATAATACAAACAAAATGTGAAATTAATGTGTATATATTATAAAGTAAATATCATCTTTTGGTTAAATTATAAATATAAATCTTGACCAAAAAATATTTATAAATATAAATTCCCATTTATTTTTCATATACCTTTATTGTTTTATTGTATTTTGGTATACATTTATATATTTTCTTTATAAGTTTATAAATTAACACTACCCCAATATCATAGAAATAAAATTTGATTTTCTAGATTTATCGAAAAACTAATATTGACTAGATACGTCATTTTTTCAATAAATCTAAAAGGTCAAATTTTGGTTATATATATATATATACACACCAAAGTACTATAAATACTCATTTAACCTAATTTTTTTCATTACTCACATGATTTTCTCTCTCTTCTCCCACTTCACATTTCTCTCATGCCTACCTAGTCTCTCTCCATTTTTAAGTTCTTTTATCATTTTTCCCTCTTGTCTTATGAGTGTTGGTGGTAGCAACTCAAAAACAAATAATCCATTTTAGAAAAATGCAAGGGGAATTTGTGAAGGACTTGTGAACTGAATTTGATCATTTGAATCATGGCGGTGCTCTCAAACTAATTTTTGTGGTAAGAAAATCTTCCTCTTCCTATGTTATATGTGGTATGAAAATGATATTGTGGGTTTGGGATTTATGTTTCAATTGTTTGTGCTCATTTATTTTATTATTGTTGTAGATCGAGTTTATGTGATCATAAATCCGAAAGAAATTTTTTTAAATGTTCTTTTTAATTCATGGATAGTCTTAAAATGAGCAGTTTTATAGATTTATTGGTTTGAAATTTTGAAAACAACTTATAAACATTTGATTGGGTGGATTGAGTTGAAAGCCCTTTCTCTTTTAATGGGAATTTGTGAAGGACTTGTGAACTGAATTTGATCCTTTGAATCATGGCGGTGCTCTCAAACTAATTTTTTGTGGTTAGAAAATATTCCTCTCCCTATGTTATATGTGGTATGAAAATGATATTATGGGTTTGGGATTTATTTCTCAATTGTTTGTGCTCATTTATTTTATTAATGTTGTAAATCGAGTTTATGTGATCATAGATTCGAAAGAAATTTTTTTAAATGTTCTTTTTAATTTATGGATAGTCTTAAAATGAGTAGATTTATAGATTTATTGGTTTGAAATTTTGAAATCAACTTGTAAACATTTGATGGGGTGGATTGAGTTGAAAACCCTCTTTCTCTTTCTAAACCCTTTTTTCTCTTACTTCTCTCTAAGCTTCGTCAGATCCACTGCCTTCTCATACAATCCAAATCCTTTGTTCTCTGATGTAGTCAAGCACCGGTGGTGGTGCGATGGGAGCTTCTCTTTGCATCACCGATTTTCACCCTTCGGGGTTGTCTCTAACTCTGTTCCTTTTTGGTGGCCACTCTTGCTGCATCTCGATTAACCCTCCTGCATCATCGTTCTCTTGCTCGCCGCCGTTTGTTTAGGTCGACTGTCTTCATGGTGGTTCAGGTCTATTTCTGGTGGGTTGTTGGTGTTGCTATTCGTGTTCGCCTCCCCTTGAGTTGGTGTTTTCAGAGGCTTATGCCACTGTGATGGTGGTTCGAGCTATTTGGGACTTTCTTTATAGAGGCGACGACATATTTTTTGTGCTTTGTTTTCGTCTTCCCATTACCACGGGTTCAGATATTGTTTGAAATGGCCTTGTACTTGTTGTTGCTACAACAAGTTGTCAGTTGGTGTTTCTGTTTCAGTATTGGCGGTTAGAATCGCTCGTCGTTCCTCAAGAAATGTTGTCTATATCTTGTTTGATTTGATGCTTGAAACTTTTTACTCATCGCTTTTTTTTTGTTGCAAGTTGTCGCTATTGTTTGAAGGTTTGTTACTTGTTGTTTGTTTGCTGCAACAAGTTGTGGGTTGGTATATATGTTACTGTGTTGGCGGTCAGATTCACTCATCCTTCCTTAAGAGATGAGTTTACATTTATTGAGACTCATTTCTAGTGTTTTAATGCTTGTGACCTTTTACACATCATAATTTTTTTTTCAATTTAGTTTCAGACTCCGCGTTGAGTTTTCTAAATTTTGCTTTTGATGTGTACTAGTTTTTCTTGAATTTTGCTTTTTGCCGGTTTTTTGTTGTTATTATAATCTATATATCACTTACGTGTAAGTTGATTATGGTTGTAATGCTTTTTAAGTCTATTCTTACACTTTTGTGTGGTTGCTAGGTTAATGTCCTCCTAGCTTTTTGTACTTCTCTTTTATTTCATATATTATCCTTTGCTTAAAAATAATACTATATATTCTCTCATACAAACCTCTTTTCTCCCTCTTTAAGTTCTTTTATCATTTCCCCCTCTTGTCTTATGATTGTTGAAAATAGAAAAGAAATTTCAAAATCATCAGTGTTGAAATAATCCTTCTATTAAAATAAATTATTTATTCATCATTGGCCAATACATTGGCCGTAGCAACTAGAAAAAAAAGTTTACATTCATCATAAATTAATAGTTAAAATTTTCAAATTTCCGCTCCTCGACCTGTATCACACAATCATCAAACATGTCGTTGAGATTTTTGTGCCAATCATCTTATCCAAAATTCTATCTTCAATGTTCGATGCACGTCTTTTTGACTCGTCATTATTGCCGGCATTTTTAACCATAAAAATAAGTTTAGACAAGTTGTAGTTTTCAATTTGTTTGCAATATTTATCACACTCTCTAGTCCCTTTAGTGAGAAGATGATATGTCTACACAACATTCTTTTGTCCAAATATATAAGCTCGGCTTATAGCCTATTTTTCAACGGATAGATTCCATTCCACATCGATTAGCACATCCCTTGAAGATCTGACCAATTTGATTCACTCGGAACAAGCTTTTGTTGATGCAAGGAGAATCTTCACTTGGATTTTTGCATCTTTGAATTTATGGATTAAGGATTGTTTGTTCTTAACATTTCCATACATGTACATAATTTTCTTATCCTCGGTCCATTTTAAAGCCGACTTTAATTGGTCTATGATTAAGCGTAAAGGACGTAAGTATTGGCTGAACACAAGAACTTTTTCATTAGCAACAGCACAAAGACTAACAAACTACACCAAAAACCTTGTTTTGACACCCGCGTTATGATTAAATCTATGCTTTTCTAACTGGTTCTTGTCGAAAGAAGATTCTTCTTGTTCAAAAAGTGTGCACTCGAGGAAAAGAGACGGATGGATGAGCGCCATTGTTTGATTATTTTCAAAGATCAATGCATTCTGAGAACTTTGAAAACTCTCAAGAATTTGATTATGATAATTGTCTGGCCTCAAGCGCAGGACAAATTTTTTTAACCCTAGAAGCTTTTTTTAAAGGATATCGCCTTTGTGACTGTGCCTAATGGGATCCATAAGCAACTTCAACTGCTAAATATTATCATCAGAAGGATTTCCTGTTTTACCATTGCCATAATTTTTTTCCCACACTTAATTCTTTCTAAGCCTTTTTATGTCCCTGCTTCTGGCAAAACTTTTTCAGCTCATGTGATAACATGTTCGAAAAAGAAGGCTTCACAAGGCTCAAAGTGTTATAAAGTTCCAAGCAGTTGTTCAAGAAAAGAGTTCCCAAAAGTATAATTCAATTATTCATTGGAATTTCCAAAAACACCTCTCAATTTCCGCTTCTTTTATTTCTCGGTGTGTATCCATCTTTTATTTCTCGGTGTGTGTCCTTCATCTGGAAAGGTGGTAGATGAATGACACACACTGAGAAATTAAAGAAGCGATATTTGGAAGGTGTTTTTGGAAATTCCAACAAAGAAGCGAATTATACTTTGCGGAACTCCTTTCCAGAACAACTGCTTGGAACTTTATAACACTTTGAGCCTCGTGAAGCCTTCTTTTCCGAACATATTACCACATGAGCTGAATTTTTTTGCAGAAGCAGGAACATAAAAAGGCATCGAAAGATTTGAGTTTGGAACCTGATTATGGCAATGGTAAAACAAGAAACCCTTCCTATGATAATATTCAGCAATTGAAGTTGTTTATGGATCTCATTGTGACATTCACAAAGGCGGTATCCTTCAGAAGAAGCTTCCGATGTTAAAATATTGTGTGTTGTGTTTGAAGCCTAACAGTTATCATAAGCAAATTCTTGAGAGTTTTCAAAGTTCTCATAATGCATTGAACTTTGAGAATAATTAAACAATGACGTCCATCTATCCGTCTCTTTTCCTCGAATGCACACTTTCTAAACAAGAAGAATCTTTTGTCGACAAGGACTAGTTAGAAAATTTAGATTGAATTGTAACACATGCATCAAAACAAGGTTTTCGGTGGAGTTTATTAGTCTTTGTGTTGTTGTGTTAATAAAAAAGTTATTGTGTTTAACCAATTCCTCTCTCCTTTACGCTTAATCATTGACTAATTAAAGTCGGCTTTAAAATAGACGGAGGATGAAGACATTTTGTACATGTATGGAAATATTAAGACCAGACAATCCTTAATTCATAAATTCAATGATGCAAATAGCCAAGTGAAGATTCTCCTTGCATCAACAAAATCTTGTTTTGAGTGAATCAACTTGGTCAGAGCTTCAAGGGTTGTGCTAATCGATGTGGAATAAAATCCATCCGTTGAAAAATAGGCTATAAGTCGAACTTATAGAATTGGATAGAAGAAGGTTGTGTACACATATCATCTGCTCACTTAAGGGATTGGAGAGTGTGGTAAATATTGCAAACAGATCAAAAATTACAAGTTGTCTGAACTTATTTTTACGGCTAAAAAAGCCGACAATAATGACGAGTCATAAAGCCGTACGGCGAACATTGAATATAGAATTTTTTTATAAGATGATTCGGCATAAAAATCTCAATGACATGTTTGATGATTGTGTGATACAGGTCAAGGAGCAAAAATTTGATAGTTTTGACTATCGATTTATGATGAATGCAAACTTTTCTTCTTCTTTTTTTGGTTTTTACTGCCAATGTATTGGCAAATGATCAATGAATGACTTATTTCGATAGAATGATTGTTTTAACACTGATGTTAGCAGCTCAAAAACAAACCACCCATTTGTGAAATTCAAAAGGAATTTGTGTGTTGGAAATTAACAAAATAGTCATTGATCATAGCTAGATACAAGATTATAACATATTTTTATATTAGAGAAGATCTTGACGGGTACCTTTTAGGATTACAGAAATTAAATAGTTTAATGGTTGAGAGTATATACCTCTAATTAGGCTTAACTGAATGGCAAAATCTATCATGGTTCACTCAAAAACAAAAGCTCAATTAAATAATTTATCAATAAGTGTTTATTAACAATGCACCATAATTTATATTAATAATAATTCCTAATAATTAATTATTATCAATTTCATAATTGATTAGTTAAATAATTAATCCAACAATGTTAACCAGGGAAAGTTGACTCTCGAGGGAGACAACTAAATTGAGGAGCAGTGTAAGTAATGAAATAAGGATTGTTCAAAGGCTTGGTCTAGGGTGGGAAAGTGGATTGGGTCTCCCACAGTGGGAGAGTCATTTTTACCCTTAGATCATGAAGGTTCACAATAGACCATAATAAATGTTTCACACTATACTCTCTTTTCATAGTTTAACGAATTTTTTATTTATTTTAATAAATTAAAAAAACTCTTATTCCCAAATTGAGACTCAGATGCATTTTTTCCATCATCTTCTTCTTCCTAAGCAAACTTGTGAGGAGGAGTGAATCCTAGATGGAGAACAAAAAAATGAGAAGTTTGATGTGTTTTTATCTTCTCTGCTGGCACAACTTCCATCTTCACCCAAGTGATTCCGACCACCCTTTACTGTGAAATTAACCATTGCGGTAACCACCGAGAGAGACACAGTGAAAGGGAGAAGAAATAAATTGGATTAATTCTCAGAGGGCTTCACAATCTTGAACAAGAAATTGGGATTTACAGTTACTGCATTTTTGTTGTTATCCTACAGTTACTGCATTTGGAATGCTTGGAGGGAAAAATGGATATGGGGCATATGGGTCTAATGATTTTTCTGACATGGGTTTTTTTTTTTTTTGCATAAGTAAACATGGGTTTTAATTTCCATTGAAAATGAGTGTTGTTTATGTCATGAACATAAAAGCGACAAAGAAGATGAATGATATTCTTCAATTTGATTAGTGAAATGAATCAACCAAACTTCAAGTTTCTCCAACTCTTCCAACTCCCAAAATCTGGGTTTAAATTGTGTCAAAAAACAATTGGGGTTTTTTTTTATGTTAAAGAAAAAAACAAACAGTTACACATGAAATTACAATCTTTATGATCTTGATAGTGTAAAGATTACTAGTTCAATATTAGATTTTAATGGCTTGCTATCAACCATCATGATGTTGGACGTTAATTGTCTTTTTATCGGGTGATTATGACCTTCATCTTTAACAATTTTTCCTTGATTAAGTATGAAAATTGCCCAAGTTTTATGTTAAATAGATCAATATATGAGTTGTAGTTTTAATCCTGCCATTGAATTCATTAAAGATGAGGAACAAAAAAAATCTGGGTTTTAATTTCAGAGTTCTTGGCAGAAGTTTGAAGGAAAGAAAATAGTAAATAATCCACTGCAGGCAGAAGTATAATGCACTTGCAAAAAATTTGGTCTCCCACCGTGGGAGACCCATTCCACTTTTCCACCCTAGAAGGCGCCTTGTTCAAAGGGCCGTAGTGAGGTAAGTGAGGAATTACAACAAGTTTTGCATGTGGAGTGCGAACTGGCTCAAATATGGAATCAAAGAATAGAAGCGGTGGAAATATTACACCGAAAATGGTGCAACGGATGCCGTCACAATGAAGAATTAGAAAGGGTAAAGTTGTACTTAAAGGAGGTATTAAATGAGTAAGGATATATAGGTGATGTCGTGAAAGTGTTTATAGAAATAATTACCGGAACTAGGGGTGGAAATCTCGATTCGACAATTGATTCGTTTAACTTGGTTAATGAACTAAATGAGCCGAACTTGAGCTAAATATTAAGTTCGTTAATTAAATGAGCTGAACTTGAGTTATATATAGTTCGGCTTGTTTGGTTCACGAGCTGGCTCGATTATATAATTAACACTTCAGAATATATTTTTAAATAACACTTCAAGAATAATATATATATATAGGGGTTTGTTAACTTAGACCCACCTAAAAACATGAAGGTCTAAGTTAGTAAGGTACACCTTTTCACTTTGGACCTAAATACCCTTATTCTACTATTTTAGTAAGTTTTAAATGAAGGTTAATTTTGTAGTTTTATAAAAACAGTAAAACTGTTTGCTATTATTCCTTAAAATTCACAAACAATAGTTCCCAACACAGATTTCATCAGAGGAGAATTTTTTTGTTGGAAATTCATTTACGTGCACGTGTACCATTAACGTGAAACTACATAATCAATTTGGGAGCATCCTAACACAAATTGACCACATAGATTATAGAATGGTAATACTTGATTTCTATTATTAAAAAAGAACAGATTAAAATTTAAGTTAGAAATTGATGATTTTCTTTCTTGATATGATTTCTATTATTATATATATAAAAAAAAAAAGAGCATTGTTCACGTGAATAAGGTTTTGATAATTTTGTTCAGAGCAAATTTTTGTTTGATAATTTTGATTATTAAAAATAATGTAGTTTCACATATGAATCAATGGCTCTAATTAAGCCACAAAGATGAATATTCAAGATCATCCATTAGTATCGTCTTGCATAAAATATAAATAAAATTTGAAAATAGATTGTTTGTCTTTTTTATTTCCTATGTTGTTTATTTAGGTTGCATATATTTATAATTAGGTGGGTCTAAGTTAGCAAATTGGTGCACAACATTTAATTTACCTAGCTAACCCTCAATTTTCTAGTGTAACATAACTAAATATCAAGGTTTTTTTGTCCAAAGTGAAAAGGTGCATCTTGCTAACTTAGACCTTCATGTTTTTAGGTGGGTCTAAGTTAGCAAACTCATATATATATATATTCAAAAATAAATTTTACAAAATAAAATACACTAGCATTATTTCTCTTTAGAAGCATAAGTGATACTTGTTTCATTGATACTTCACAATTTATGCACTAACACTAAGTCTCACATCGGTTAAGTTATCTAGCATTAAGAGAAAACTTTGTTATAAATAGGTGGTGTACTACATGTCTTAGAAGCACAACAAAATGCTTATGGTAGATTTGTTATTGTTTCACATTTTCCTAAGTGTGAAAATACTCCCAAATACGGCTAACAATGAACCGAACCAACTCGAAAATAGTTCGAGACTCGATTCGATTCGATAATTAACTCGTTGGACTTGGTTCATGAACCAAATGAGTCGAACTTGAGTTGAAAATTAAGCTCGTTAAATAAATGAGTCGAGTCGAGCTTAAGCGAGTTCGACTCGACTCATTTTCAGCCCTAACGGGAACCATATTAATAGTTAACTGTGGATGTTTAGTGTCAACAACTTTGTAAGACTCAATCCAAAGTAGAACGTGAGAAGAAGTCTGGAAGCTCAAGTGAGAACATGAACGGCCTACCCTGTTTAACAATGAGATTCTTGAATTTCTATTATGAAATTCTTTTAAGAGCGGTAGATTATAATAACTCACTTTAATTTTTATTAGGAGTAATAATAAGTAGAGATATACTTGGAATAAAAAAAAACAAGTGTTAGATTATTATGAGAAGAAGCACTAAGCTGGCAGGACCCACAACTTACCATAACAAAGCAAGCCAAAACCAAACATTTCTTTCATTTCATGAAAAGTCAGAAAATATAACTCTCTCTCTCCCAACTCCATTCATTCAGTCATCCTTCAACCTCTCAAAACTAGCCTTCATCTTTTATCTCAAGCACAAAATTTGTAAGGGAGCTGCACGAAATTGTTATGGTGGTTGTAATGTAGCAGAAACTGGGGTTCAAGCACAAGGACAGTTTTTGCTGTTGAAAGGAATTGAGTGTTTGAAATTCACCATCAACAAATCCTCAATAGCTAGCATCTTCAAGTCACAAAGTGGGTTTCTTTAGGTTTAAACTTTATTTAGATAATTTTAATTATGATTTTAGTAAACTTATCTTAACATGAAAATTAATATGTATAAGTGCTTTAGAATAAGAAACAAGAACAATATGCAATGAGCTTATCCCTATTTTTCCCTTATGCTCATTGCGCTTAAAATCATGATCATTGATTGTTTTCAGGGACGGAGCTAATAGGGGACCAGAGGCCATCGTCCTCCTTACATTTTTTTTTTAAAAAAAATACTAATATATAATTATATTATTGGATTAATTTTTTTGTCTCTCTATTTTATTAAACTCACGAAAGTGGTTTTCCTTTTTAATTCAACTTTTTAAACTCTATTTATACATTTGTTGTAAATTTGATCTCAGCGGATGATTTCCTCCTTAAAAATCATATTTTTTGTATCAAAAATGACACTAATGTTGAATTTATTGACAAAATATATTTTTTAAGACTAAAATTAACCTTTTTTTTAACGTAAAAGTCACAATTTTTATGAAAAAATGCACAAGTTGAGATCAAAATTTCAATAAATGTGAAAATAGAGGGGGCAAAAAATTTAAATTAAAAAAAAAATAGTCCATAAAATGCAGATACACAATGTTAACATTGAATTTATCTTAAAATTTCTTATATATGTTATGCTTTTAAAATTTAACTTTTTATTTACTAAATTATACTTTTAATTTCGGTCTCCCCTAAACTTTCCTGGCTCCGTCCCTAATTGTTCTATGTTTGGTAATGAAATGGAGATCATTGGGTAATCTTAAATTGATGTTTTGAATTCTTGAAAAGGTGAAAAACTGAGTTTTTTGTCATGACTCAAGTCACAGCGCAGTCTGTGAATTGAGTCATGCTGTCCTAGGAGCATAAAAATCTATTATTCCATTACGAATGACTCGAGTCATAATTTTCTTCTGGATTCATGGCATTCGTCATGGACTCCCTGGGTGTTAAAAACTGAGTTTTTCATGTTGTGACACGAGTCATGGTGTAACACCCCGATTTTTATAATTATTAGTTTTATTTGAATATGATGTATTTATATATTTTGGTTGTTTAGACACATGTGTTTTGGATGTGTTAGAAGTTACTAGAATTCTTGGTTTGTTATATATTTTACTATGTTAAAGAGGTTGTGTTAGAACTCTTCGTTTTTGAATTTCAATTAATTGAAAAAAAAATTGTTATGAATTAATTTAGTTAGCATTTTTTAGTTTCAATATTAGTCATTACGTAGAAAAACAAAAGGATGAAAAAAGAAAAGGAAAAAATAAATAAATTGCAGAAAAAAGGCCAAAAAATTATTTTAAAAATAAAAACTTTGGGTGGCAGTTTAGAATACCGTTGCAAAATATTGTCCCGGCGCTAGAACATACAGCAGTCGTTCAACTGTCGCTAAACAAGGTTGCGACGGTTCAAAACCGCCACTAATGCCCTCTAGAACCGTGGCAAAACTCTGATTTTTTTATAGTGAGTGAGTTAATGAGAAGGTCATGAATAGAAATGAAAGTAGAATTTTAACTGATTTAACTTATTTAGATAAGAAGGAATATGATAGAAAATAACTTTTGGTTAAGATAGAGTTTTTAGCTAAAAATAAGGAATTTTATTTTATGAGTAAAAAAAGGTGGAAAACGAAAGATACTAATTCAAGGAGAAAATAGAATGTTAATTAATTTTAGTAATTTAATTAATTTGAGAAGCTGATACGGATTAGTTTGAGAGATTATGTGAGAAAATATAGAGATATGGATTACTTTTTGGAATATTTGGTTAAGGATTAGTTTGGGAGAATATGTGAGAAAATATTGAAAAATGAATTGCTTTTTAGGAGATGTAGTTGAGAAAATTGATTTTTACCTTGATCAGAGTCGACCAGACGGTGGTGTACGGCGGTTTGTGATTCCGTTCAGTCCAAATATGCCCGGAGGGCGGTTGTGTACCTGCAGGCACTCCGACGCTCAAGTCAATAGGGGTGGAGTAAGGTTTTCAATATAGAAGATTCCGTACCTTTTGGCAATTGTGAGGTGCTCTATATATATAGCTCCAGCGCTTGGCCAAGGCCGTTGATGGACAGTTAATACCCATCAATGGCTGTCGGAAAACGGCTGAGGAGCCGTGATGAGCATTTAACGCTCATCATTCCGATGTCGGGCGTTACGAATCGCAGGGGAGACGAACGCTGACCAACGGTCAAATGGAACTGGGCATGTGTTTTAGGGCCTTGCTCGACGGCCCAAAAGAGGATGTCCTCAACGCGTTGGACATTTAGGCCCAATCCAAAACAAAAGTAGTTTTAAGTAGAAAATAGAACGTTGAGTTATATATGTCCTAACTAATATTCCACATAAATTAGTATGAGGTATTATAAAAATACTACTAAATAATAAATATATTTTAGTGTTATCATATGTTCCTTAGTAAGATGTGTTTCCATCATTTGCACTTAAACCTTTGATGCACCAAAGACAACGTGTGCAATTATGATTACTCAACAAGTATCATGATCATTTGTGTTATGGAAACCCACCAAAGTACATATACCTTGAGCTTTTCAGGTGTGAAGCATATACCCCTGGATCTTATGATGAAAGCATATTAATCATCAATGCACTTTGAATATAATAGAGGTGGAGGAATAAATGAATTAATGATACTCTAAATCATTCAACCTTTGTTGCAATTATGTGTTTTGCGACATGTCTCCCATACGGTATGAGCTACCGTAACATTCCATACTACTTGTAAGTATTACGTACTAACCATCTCTAAAAATCAACACGAGTTTTTTTAATGTGTTTTGTCCTCACTCATACATTTTCTGGAAATCAAAAATATAACATCACATATTAATTTATCTAAAATATCAACAGGAGAATCCATAAATGGATCTGGATAAAATATATATTTTTGGAGTATTTGGAACACTTATGTTGTATACAACATAGGTGTTCCAAATAAACGGAAAGTATTACAATGGTTCTGAGATATAATTGAGCTAACAAATTAAATATATGAATTAACTATAAATCTTATACAAAACGATATGACGACATAACGTCATCTCAATGACATAAATTAATCTCAATGACATAATTTCATTTTCACATGGGGCGAGTTTGGCAGCGTTGTCTCATAAAAAACCAGTCATTTTCGCCTAGGCGACAAATCCTTCGCCTGGGCAAAAAAAGCAGTATATATTGTGAGCACATGTAGATTTTTCACCTTAATAGCCCAGTGTGTTTGATTTTTCACCTTAATTAGTTCATTCCTAAATTATTCTAACACCTAGAATCAATTTTAAACCATCAATTAATCCTTGTAGCAAGTAGGGGAAGGAAACTAACTCGCTACAACAAACTAATCATCATGATATAAGTGTTATTCATAAATTCATTTTTGGAGTAAAAATGGGTATAGGAATCAATTTTCATGACTAAGTTATCATTAACTCTAACGGCAGCTAAATTTTCACTCATAGTGCAAAGTGCAGGAATGAGTTACTTTCGAACTTTGAAATTTGATTTCATAATATACAATTAAATAAAATTATTAGTATATATCACTTAGTAAATCACGTAAAAGATTTTTGCCCTTAAAATGAAGCATCAAATTAATTAAATTAAATATCACTTTTAAAAGAGTACTTTAGTTTTGAAATCACAACTCCAGTTGTCTTGGTTCAAGTTCGGACTCTCTTTGACTATTCTGCATCTTTGCGTCTCACTTGGATATTTGAGTTTTGTGAAAATTCTTTTTTAAATAAATAATCTTCACAACACTCAAACATCCAACTGATATGCAAAGATGTGAGATAGCAAAAGAGTTCGGGCTTCAACCAAGACAAGTGAAATTTTGGTTTCAAAACAAAAGGACTCTTTTAAAGGTGACATTCTTTTATATAATTAATTTCATGCTTAGTTTTAAGGACATAATACATTTATATGATTGACTAACTGATATGTACACTAATAACTTTGATTTGAAATATCAAATTAATTAAATAAAAAAATATCACCTTTAAAAGAGTACTTTTGTTTTGAAACCACAACTCTAGTTGTCTTGGTTCAAGTCCGAAGGACTCTTTGACTATTCCACATCTTTGCGTCTCACTTGGATATTTGAGTTTTGTGAAAATTCTTTTTTAAATAAATAATCTTCACAACACTCAAACATCCAACTGAGATGCAAAGATGTGAGATAGCAAAAGAGTTGGGACTTCAACCAAGACAAGTGAAGTTTTGGTTTCAAAACAAAAGGACTCTTTTAAAGGTGACATTCTTTTATATAATTAATTTCATGCTTAATTTTAAGGACATAATACATTTATATGATTGACTAAGTGATATATACACTAATAACTTTGTTTTAAAACATCAAATTAATTAAATAAAAAAATATCACCTTTAAAAGAGTACTTTTGTTTTGAAACCACAACTTCGGTTGTCTTGGTTCAAGTCCGGACTCTTTGACTATTCCACATCTTTGCGTCTCACTTGGATATTTGAGTTTTATGAAAATTCTTTTTTAAATAAACAATCTTCACAACACTCAAACATCCAACTGAGATGCAAAGATGTGAGATAGCAAAAGAGTTCGGGCTTCAACCAAGACAAATGAAGTTTTGGTTTCAAAACAAAAGGACTCTTTTAAGGTGACATTCTTTTATATAATTAATTCCATGCTTAGTTTTAAGGACATAATACATTTATATGATTGACTAAGCGATATATACACTAATAACTTTGTTTTGAAACATCAAATTAATTAATCAAAAAAATATCACCTTTACAAGAGTACTTTTGTTTTGAAACCACAACTTCAGTTGTCTTGGTTCAAGTCCGGACTCTTTGACTATTCCACATCTTTGCGTCTCACTTGGATATTTGAGTTTTGTGAAAAATCTTTTTTAAATAAACAATCTTCACAACACTCAAACATCCAACTGAGATGCAAAGATGTGAGATAGCAAAAGAGTTCGGGCTTCAACCAAGACAAGTGAAGTTTTGGTTTCAAAACAAAAGGACTCTTTTAAGGTGACATTCTTTTATATAATTAATTTTATGCTTAGTTTTAAGGACATAATACATTTATATGATTGACTAACTCATATATACACTAATAACTTTGTTTTGAAACATCAAATTAATTAATCAAAAAAATATCACCTTTAAAAGAGTACTTTTGTTTTGAAACCACAACTCCAATTGTCTTGGTTCAAGTCCAGACTCTTTGACTATTCCACATCTTTGCGTCTCACTTGGATATTTGAGTTTTGTGAAAATTCTTTTTTAAATAAACAATTTTCACAACACTCAAACATCCAACTGAGATGCAAAGATGTGAGATAGCAAAAGAGTTCGGGCTTCAACCAAGACAAGTGAAGTTTTGGTTTCAAAACAAAAGGACTCTTTTAAGGTGACATTGTTTTATATAATTAATTGCATGCTTAATTTTAAGGACATAATGCATTTATATGATTGACTAAGTGATATATACACTAATAACTTTATTTAATTGCACATTATGACCTCTAGTCTCAAAATGAAAAGTAGTCCGCACTACTCTTCCCTTGAGAATGAAAGACTTTTCAACACGAACATCCAAATGAAAAGAAGAACCGAAGACAATGTCTTGCATAGATATATCATGTGGTAAAAGTTTAGCAGTTAACTAGCACTTTGAAAAGAGTCGTACTAATTTGTGGGATAGTCGACAATACTTAAAATTAATTTTTGGATGTTTAATTTGCTCATAACATATTATATTTGATGTGAGACATGTAGGGAAAAATCGATTTATTTGCTACAGATGAGATATACAAGCACAAAGGACCGATTTTTTCGTTTATTAATAGTGGTTATTCCATCGTTCCTACATTGCCTTGAAACTAAAAACTTGATTATTCCATTTAATTCACAGACCATTGTAATGTGGAATGACAAGTATAGCTTCAATTTGGTTAACAATATAGTTAAAATAAATCAGAATAAATTTTTTAGAAAAATATTCACGATTGCCTTGAAATTCAATTACATTAAAACTTTTCAAAATGATTATTTGAATCCAATGCCACCTTTTTTAAAATATTTTTAAAATCTCAAATCGATAAAAATCAATAGATCTTCTCATTTTAAGAATATCCATCAATTAAAATGAATATTTTGAAAATTTTATTTCAGATCTATGATGATGATAGCATACTCACTCTAACATCAATAAAAGAAACAAGCACACAAATAGTCGAAAAATAAATTCTCATCCTACAATATCATATTTGGATCACATAAAACATAGAGAGAAAAAGATTTTCTTACCATAAAAGTTAACTTGAAAGCACCACCATAATTCAAAGCATCATATTCAGTTCAAAAGTCCTTCACAAATTTCCCTTGAATTTTTGAAAAATGGCTAATTTGTTTTTGAGTTGCTACCAAAAACACTCATAAAACAAGAAAAGAAAATAAGAAAAGAAAAGATGGACAAAAGAAGAGGTATATATGAGAGAATTGTGAAGTGGGAGAAGAGAGAAAGAAAGTGAGTTATGAGAAGAACAAAAAAGGTGGAATAGGTATATATAGTACTTCGAAATATATATATATATATATATATATATATATATATGCCTCAAACAGGATAAATATATATAATTTTAAAAACTAATAAAGAAAATGTATAAATGTATACTAAAATACAATAAAACAATAAAGATGCATGAACCTTTAAAAAAAATGTAGGTACGTACATGAAAAAAAAATAGAAATTTATATTTATAATTTTATCAAATGACGATATTTACCAAAAGTGAATATTTTTTTGAAAAAGTAAATATCATCAATTTTGGTAAAATTATAAATATAAATTTCCATTTATTTTTCATGCACCTTTATTTTTTACTAAATGTACCTTTATTGTTTTGTTGTATTTTGGTATGCATATATTATAAAGTAATATAATATATATATATATATATATATATATATATATCTCAAAATTTCAAAACATATAAAGAAAATATATAAATGTATACCAAAATAAAAAAACAAAATAATAATACTGATAAGGAAAAGATATAAACGTACACGGATATAAAAACAACAATAAAATGTACATTAATACATAATATATAATGTTAAAAGTTTAATACTTATACAGAAAAGCTATATAAATGTACACCAAGATATAAGAAAACTATAGATTACATTAAAAATACATGGTAATGTATATTTTTTTTATTACTGGTTGAGTATACAATAAAATATGATATTGAATTTAAAATGTAGTGTACGATATATATTGTAAAATGTCTTAAAAGTTTCAGAATAGCTATAAATTGTACAATATTCTTTTTCTTTTTTTATCGAAACAACTTCTTGTTTTTATTTTTTAAAATTTTTTTATTGAACGTATATATTCCTGTTTGAGGCCTATCAAATACTAAAGGTTATTACTTATTACTTTTTCCAATAAAATATCAAACATTAGTTCACCGGATATTTTTAGTTTAACATTACTCTGAAATCAACACCGGTTTATTAAAAAAGATTCCTATTCTTTTTCTTTTTTTTTTGGTTGATAGAAAAAAGATTCCTATTCTATAAACAAAGAATTAAAACATTTTTCTTGGACAAACAAATAATTCAAAAAAAAAGAAGTAAAACATTATTATCAAAAACAAAAAAAAAAATAAAACATTGGGATTTTTTTTTTGAAACATAACATAATTTTTATTTGCCTGTGTTCTTTTTATAGTAGCTCATACTATATTATATTTAACAAAACATTGGATAAAATTCACTGGATTTTTTTAGTTTAACATTACTCTGAAATCAACACGTACCGATTTATTAAAAAAGATTCCTATTCTATGAACAAAGAATTAAAACATTGGACTGAACACGTACTTGAACTCCAGAGTACGTGGTTCGATTTTCACGAAAAACAAAAACTCCACTGGAGAGACAGTAGTAGTGAAGATCGTGAGGTGTCAATGCCGCACAATTGGTAATGATAATGGATTGAACACGTACTTGCATGAATTCCAGGATACATAGTTCAATTCTCATGGAAGGCAAAAATTCCACCAAAGAGTTGGGTGGAAAAGATAGTAAGGTGGCAATGCCGAGATCGTCCAAAAGAGGGCCCAAACTGTTACAAAGTTGTCCGCTTTTTGGCCGGCCTTTAGGCGGGACGGACCGCCAGTATTGCCACCCCTAAATTGAATTAGTAAAAAAAAAATAACATAATTGAATTATTTTAATGAACACGAGCAATCAAGTAAAACAAATTTATGCAAACTTGAAAATTATTATTAATACATTTAGATCACAATCACTATCCAAACAAATCATACTTTTTTTCCAACTTACTCATTTATAATCACACTAATTAAATTTAGAACAATCTCTCCTAATCTCTCCCTCTTGACCAGTCTTTACCCCAACTCTTCCAAGCTTCTTAATAGCCACAACAAATGCATCAAAGAATTTAGCACCATCATTAGCAAATTCAACAACCTTAGATTTTGAAGCATTATCAATGAACAAAACTTGATCAGAACTTAACAACCCTTTTGCATTAACTAAATTTTGATAATACAAATTATCAAAAACATGTTGTGTTTGAGGATCAAGAGGTAACACTGTCCCTGGATCAGCATTTTTAGGGCACCCTACAATTAATTCTTGTGCATATGTTGGATTTAATGTGGGGTCCACTGGAGATGAATATATACGGTCACTGAATTGGTCACAATGTGAGAATCCTACGGTATGTGCTCCTGAAAGTGCAATCATGTCGGTTTGGCTTAGGTTGTGTTTTGAGAACATTTTGTTAAGTTGTTTGAGATTGAAAGTGTGTTTTGGAAGATTTTGTTCTACATTTGATGCTTTGGAAATGAGTCCATCTCTTCGTCCTAGTTCAACGTTGAATGAAGGGCCTCCAAGCTGAAATTGTTGCACATAATTAATAAAAAAAATAAAATTTAAGAAGCTAAATAACAATATTAAAAATAGATTAAACATAAGGTGTTACAATTTCCCCTACATATTACATCAATACTCATGTCAACTGAGCTGCGATTACCGGGACAGGTGAAGTTTTATAAATTGCTTAAATATTAAAATGTGATGTAATAATTGAAGATGAGGAAGTCTTGTATGATCACAACTATTTGGTCACATTATTTAAATATATTTTCGGTTTTTGCGTCGGTTATTGAGTTTTAAAAAAAAATATTTAGACACTCACATTTAAAAAAAATGAAAAATAAATTAAATAATATGTGATTTTTCGTAAATATATTTAAATGGTTTGTCCAAATAATTTATGTTCACATAAATATTTTTCATCAGAGATATTAGCATGCTACACTACACAGTATATTAATGTAAACTGTTTTTCATCGGATTATTAAGTGACAAATGAAATGAATTGGGTTTTAATTAAGAGTGAAGACCCATTTTGGTCCCTCACAAAAACCACAGAACCCGAATTAGTCCCCGACAAAAAAAAATCCCTATTTAATCCCTAACAAAATTAAACCGGGACATGTTAGTCCTTCGTTTGAACCGTGACTGGACTGTCATGTGTATTATTTATGCCACGTGTATTATTTACAAACATAAGGGACATTTAGGTCCCTACATTATTTTATTTTGGAACAATTTGATCCCCATGTTTTTTTTAAAAAAATACGAAAATTAGACAATATTCATAGACAATATTTTTAAATATTTAAGGGATCAAATCATTGAATTGACACCTATTTTTGCCCCGAACAAAAACTACAAAACTAAAATTAATCTCTAAAATTTTAAGGGATCAAATCATCGGATCTCCGGTACGTTGTATGCTGTCTTCTCCGGTTGAATCATCTGACATGAATATCACCATAAAAAATTGTTCTTGTTGGAAAAGAAAGAGTGTTGCCGTGTGGGAGGAGAAAAACCAAAGACTGAAAGCCTAAAACTAGAAAACCCTAGTATTCTCTGTTTCTATTTTGTGAAAGAGAAAAACACGTATTGCTTTTTTTTTTCAAATCAGGGACTAAGTTTTTTTTTTTTGACGGAAAATCAGGGACTAAGTTGTTCCTTAAGAATATTAAAATAATACACATGGCAGTCTAGTCACGGTTCAAGAGTAGAAAAAAAAATCATATTAAGAAAAATAATAACGAAGGACTAACATGGCCCGGTTTAATTTTGTTAGGGACTAAATATGGCCTTTATTTTTGTCGGGGACTAATTTGGGTTTTGTAGTTTTTGTGAGGGACCAAAATGGGTCTTCACTCTTTAATTAATTTTGGGGGTTTGTATTAAAATAGTAATAGTGCTTACCAAAACTATAACATCTCTAGTGGCAAGTGCCAAAATGTCTGCACATGAAACCACTCCTGGGCATACAGCTTCAACTGCTTCTTTTGCTTTAATCACAGTGTCAAACCCATCTCCTGGTAGTGAAAGATTTTCCTTTGCATCTTTTTCTGCATCTCCATTTGGTGAGGAAATTATAACCGAAGCATCACATCCCTATACATAACAATCAAGTCAACCTTTTAGATTCTAGATTTTAGATTTTTTTTTTGTTGAAGAAGTTTAGATTTTAAACCGGTGAATTATTCGGTACATATTTTATTTGCACGTGTATCAGTATATTATTAAGGCGAATATAATTTTTGATAGGTGAATAAATATTTATTAATTTTTAAAATTTTTAGAATTATTCACCTCACTAATTTACCAAATTATATCCAAATAAAATGTGTATCAGACGTGTATCTACACATTATATATACACAAAAAATTGGTGTCCAAAAATATGGACTCTTGTATTGGTCTATTGCACTCTTTTATTTTTATTTTTCATCTATTGCACTCTTTTATTTATGATCTAATAAATAAATCATTATTGGATGCAGTACTAGACCATACAAAAGAGAATTTTTATAGAATTTCTTAAAGAATTTAAAATCTAGATATTTTTTACACAAAATTAAGTCTATCACTAATATAATATCCAAGTTATTTTTTAGTGATATCATCACCTTAAGTCGACTGCGACACTCAATAATGATATGTTAATTTTTTCTATAAAACCAAAAAACCAAAGGCAAATCAATTTTGGAAGCAAGCAATTGAGCTAGAATTAAAATATTAATTTTTATTTATTTCCTTCGTCAAGTCTATTCTTGTGACCTTGTTTCTGTTTACCGCGTGTGCTACAACTTGTTTGTGGTGACTATTTCTCAGCATATTTATTTTATCATTTACTTCTAAAAATAAATTAGATAATATATGCCAATTGCTAAGCATACCATTTCAAAAAAAAAATTTATATAACCTAAAGAATATAGGGAGTATTACCATTTCAATATTTTCTAGGATTAATTACATTTTTGGTCTCTTATCTTTATTTTAAGTTTTAAATTAGTGCTTTATGTTTTAAAAGTTTCATGTTGGTCCATTATCTTTTCTGCAAGTTTCAAGTTGGTCACTCTCGTCAAATTTTTCAATATTACGTTAGATATGGACAGTAATAGTGAAAAATATCTAGATTTTCCAAATGTGATTTATGTTTGTCACGTGTCAAAATTTAACGGTAATAGTGAAAATTTTGAAGGAAAGATAATAGACCAACTTGAAATTTTTAAAAGATAAGAGACAAACTTAAATCTTAAAACAAAGATAAAGGATGAAAAGTGTAATTAACTATTTTCTATTTTCTATATATGAACTATATATTGAAAATTTCTAGTGGATGTCATATTTGGATAAAGACCTATGCAAAATAAGAATAAGCCTTCACCAGCTAGCCATAAAAGTCGCAAAGGTTTAATAAGTACAAATGCACGTATGACCAAAAAATATTAAAAACAAATTAATTTGAAAGAAAAAGCATAGAAGTAACGAAGAGAAACTACTAATTAATGTCAATGTCATGACAATATATGGCATGATCTTCTTCTACCTTACCATTAATTTATGAGATTAGTTACATATATTTGAGTCTGACGAATTGATCAAGAATACGCAAAGTTGAATCTTCACCAAAATAAACATTGACTATTTTTTACTTACTTTTTTTTTTTGAATGGCAAAGTATAATATATATATATATTAATCTATATTTTACTTACTTAGCTTCTTAACCAAAACTTGTATACCGTGACTTTTTTTTTTCTCTAAAGAGTATAGCGGCAAAATTTCTCACTTCTCAACATTTAGGTTTGTTTGGATAAACAATTTAGGTTGTAGTATTATGATAAACGATTATGTATAAGTTGTTTTTTTAGCAAAAGATAAAATAAAAGTAAACTATATATTTGCATATAACCTTCTTTTTTTTTTAATGGCAAAATAATATTTGCTTATAACCTATAAGATATCTTGTAAAACTTATGTAAATAAGCTAAAAACATATTATACACAATGTCATGAAATGTTTTTAAAGTTATTCAAAATAGTCTCCAACAACTTATGCCAGTAGATATGTTTAAATAAACCAATTCATCAGGAGTTTCGCCACTAAACTGTTACCAAGACTTTTTTTCGAAAAATCGAAGGGTTAAGAAGAAGGAAAAAGGGATGAAACAATTCAATAACGATGGAGAGAATCAAGAAATATACAAGTGATGAACCCAAGATTAATCTATGTATTATGGAAATTAAGTGTATAAATACCTCAACAAAGCAGTCATGCAAAAATAGACGAAGAGTTGCTTGTCCAGTGGTGATGGTTTGAGTAAATTTGTTGGTCACTGCTTGAGACACCAAAAGTTCAACATTAGGACAACTTGAAGTGTAGAAATTCTCTACTAATTGGCCTTCACTAGATAAAATCTTAATAGCCATAACCAAAGCCATAAAAATAATTCTTATAGTTTCCATCTTTTAATTTTCTAGCTCTCTTTAATTTGCTAGCTTAGCTATATTCAAATGGATCCACAAGATGATTTATGCTTCTTCTATTTATATAACCTTTCCGTGTGATAGAGATAATTATCACTATATTAAAAGCAAATTTTAAAGGAAAATTAGAAAAAGTTGAATTACATGGTTACCCTCCAAACCACTTTTTTGTTTTTTTTTTCTAAATGGCTCTCCTCACCAAACCACTTGTTGTTAGTAGTTGTTAATATAAATATATAGCTGGAAAATGTCTTAGTCCAAGTTCAAGCTTCAGTCATTTTAACTTGTCAAAATGAAAATTTTCCTCTTCAAGTTTTCACTTGGGATTTTATTAAGCTGTTAAATATAATGTATTAGAAAAAAAAATCTCTTTTTATTAGAAAATTACAAAATATAATTATCAACAAAAAAAATTACAAAATATATATACTAGTCTCATTTAAATAACTTTTTTGAACAAGTCTCGATCATTTAAATAACTACCATTAATTGGTTAAGAAATATCAAAATATTAAGTATTAATATTAAATATAAGGTCCATAAGACCTCTCAAAAATAATAAAAATGAATTATTACTATTTTTAGTAAAATATAATTATAACGATAAAATATAAAAAATAGATATATAATATTTTAAAAATAACATGGTCTACATTAAAAACGAATTCATATTACACACCCCTTCAAAACGAAACCACCTAAAAACATGCATGTTCTCATTATTCAAAACACTTATATTAAGTTATGAACAATACTTTTTCATGGTCCCGCTGGGATGAGAGCCTCCTTAGATGCTGTCGTGTTAGACTGAATCATCAAGATTAAATCTTCCCATGAATACTTTTTCTTTATATTATATATGGCAAATATTCTCATCAACATATGATATACATATGCAACTAGTTTCTATTGTTTAAAATACAAAATTAAAACACAATTTGCTTTTAAGAAAATTTTAATTAAAATAGAGAAACCAATTTGTGTTTGTTTATAATTACAAAATTCATATTTTTAGGGAGAAAATGGTTTGGTTTTAGGAGGAGAGAGATTGGATTTGGTGCACTATTGTATGACGTGCAGTAATGTATATGAACTGTCTGATCGTAATTTGACGGATGATATTTTTTAATATTTTTTTAATAATTAATATCATACATTCGATCTTAGTCAAAAAAAGATGATACGTTCGATCACGAATTGACGGCCAAGATTCAAAAAAGTGTGAAACCATGTGCTTTTTCTACGGCAAACAATCCAAATTCAAATGAGAGTTAAAAAGTGAAACGATAAAAAAGTTAAAAATTCTACCTTAAGCGTAAAAATCCACTAACAATATTAATTAACATTGATTTTTTAAAAAATAAAAATTATCTTTTTAACGTTTAAAAATGATTTTAATCCCTATAATATAACTTTTTTGTTTTAGTCCCGATAAAAAAATTATTTTTATTTCAGCCCCAACAAATAAAAACTTGTTTTTTGTCCCTAAAATCTCCTTATATGCCCACATGAATGGAGCCACATGTACCTCATGATTATATTGACCCACATGTGATGTCATGGAATAAAAACAACAACTTTTGAATTTATTGAGACTAAATTCAAACAAAAAAAACTTACAAGGATTAAAATAGAAAAACATTATTTTTTTCTAGCTACCATGATATTGGTACAAAGTTTTTACCGCCGTTACTGATGATTAATTTTTGTCCGAAAACTTGTGGGGCATACAAGGCGGATTTTTCTTTGGTTTCCGTGTTCATTCATTGGTTTCCGTGTTTTTCTATTTTCTCTCTTTCTTTCCTCAAACAAAACACACACTTAATGAACTATATGAAATCAAATCAAACACAAGAAATACTGAAATATTTATTGTAAATATCCTTCTTTTTTAAAGAAGCCAAAGGAATATATTAAATAAAATAGCCACAAGGAATGCCTAAAAATAAAGCACAAACATGAGTCTTAAAGTCAAAGAAGGAAGGCTAATCCGTCTCAATCCCAAGACAAGCCTTTTGATCGGACAACCAATAGCGTAAATCATAACAAAATCATTTTTCCTAGCCTTCAACCACCACCACAAGTGCATTTTGATGTGATGGACTATTGTAGCAACCGAAAATCTTTTGTTGTTAAAAACACAATTATTTCACTCTTTCCAAAGAAACTATATTGTTGCTAGCCATATTACTTGAAGACAATTCCTGGTTGTTTTACGAAAAGTGTGTGCCCCACAAAACTATGATGTCAAGACAATTCAAGAATAAATGGTGAACATCCTCAATGGCATTACACCCTGTCGGGCACAAAATAAGCTACTGTAACCCTCCTTTAATTTGCAATCGAAATTATATGTTAATATTAGTAAAAGGAAAATTTGTTAACTTTGGCTTTGTTTGGTAAGGCCACATTTTAAGCTTATAGTCTATATGCTCATATCACCAAAAAAAAAACATTTTGGTAAACGTTTTTCAAACGCTATTTCTTTGAAGTAGTTAATAGATTATAACTTATATTTTTCTTCCAAATTTGGCCTTATCTTCTTACTTTAAAAAAATTAATATTAATTAAACACATCTTTTTATCTCATTTCATACTTTTTTTTGTTTACTAAAAAGCATGGGATCGAACCCGAGACCTCTAGCATACTATCCGAACCGAACCCCTCTCCACTAGATCAAATCTAGTCGCTTATGTCATTTCATACTTATAAGTAGTTCAACCACTAATTTGACTAGACACTACATATTCAGTCAGTTAACTTATTCTCTATAAACTAGAAGTTAGCTTATAAATTATTCTTTATAAATTCAACCGATATAAGCTAACTCTTCGTGTGCATGCATTGCTCTTTTACTAGTTTTGATATATTCATAGACTATCCGAATAAAGTTTGATCGTCAATAAAGTATAGCCATATCTTTATTCTTATTGGCTAATTTTATACATAATTTTTTTTTACTAATATACACGATTTGTTATATATTATAGCACCACAATGTTTTTTTCCCTTTAAATTGAGTACACCACAAGAACTTTTATTGGTCATTCCATCTTTTTTTTAATCAATTGCTTCTTTTACAGTAAAATATCAATCGATTACAAGAATATTGTGATGAATTTTTTAATGTAGAGTTTGAGCTGAACGTTTGTGAGGGAGAAAGGTTTCCAGTACAACCTCCAGAAATGGGAATGTTTCATAAATGTATACCTTAAATTGATTTTAAAATTTCATATTATATTGGGATGCATATTCAAATCAAAATTTCATAATATAATTATATTGCCAAGGTCATAAGTCATAACCTCTAAATTTTAGTACAAACTAACATATTGTTAGGTAGTTATTGATTTTAAATAATTGATTTAATTATGTGTAAAGTTATTAGATGTTAAATGAGCATTGGTGGGAAATAAAAACTGGAAAACTTGCAAGGAACACATGTGGAATATCCGTGTAGTGAACTCATTATTAGTTACTAGATGATTTTGACTCCTTAACCTGTCTAAGATGTATCCACTCCAGTGCAACTTTGACATTTGCATCCATGGACGTCTTCAAATTTGATTCTATATTTCTATATATCATCATCATTTCACATCATGGAAATTGATTGATTTTTTTTCTTATCTTTTTTTGATAAAGCATGGAAATTAATTTTGGATTTACCATTTCCCGTTTAGTTCATTTTTTATATTCAATCTAAGTTGATACGGTAAGCCCATTCAAAGCTTATTTCCTTATTGTAGTTAATGACTTCACTAAGTAACAAACTTCTTTTGGTACCACAGTTCAATCCCTTCCAAATGCAACCGGAAGAGGCTTGAACGACTTAATGTCAAAACTGACCTCGAACCAGATTAGATGGTCCAGTAATCGGATACTAGTGGTGAAAAAAAACTTATTTTCACATTTGTTTACACACAAAAAGATATATATATATATATTATTTTCACATCAACCTTAGCAAACCCATACTCGTTACTTCATCCGTTTCCATTTTAAATGACCTACTTTAACTAAATGCAATGTTCATATATTTTATTTTTGCCGTATTTTTTTTTAATAATATATAAATGTAAATATTGGTATATAAGATCTTGTTTGATTTCTTTCGATGAGTATTTTCAAAATATCAAGTTTTTATAATTTACTATTGGAGAATTAAAGATATTAATTATCAAAATGCATTGAAAAACTACTAGGTTTGATCTAGTGGTGAATGATTTTGGTAGCATACTAGAGATTTGAGTTTGATTTTCAACTCAATTGTAAACAACAACAAAATGCATTGTTATATGTGTAGTGATCAACTAAGTCATTTATTTTGCAAAGAAAAAAATACAAATTAATTCCTTAAAGTTTTATTTGTGAATTTGGCAAGAATAGAGGAGAGAACTTTGAAAAAATTGAAGGAGTAAATGAAAAGAATGGTCACTTTAAGAGAAGTGTTGACTTTTGAGAGGAACAAATTCTATTTTGAGAGACATCTCTCACTTTATTCATTCAAATTTTTCATTAAGTGTCAGAGTATTTGCAGGTGTACCTTCACCATCTCCTCTATATCCCCTTCGTGGAACATCATTTATCAATTTAGCATCTACCGCTGGCAACTTCAACTGCCACCTTTGGATCACTCGGGTCCGTTTAGCTTGGACCAAAAGATCTTTTGGCTCATGTTGGACCAATCCAAATGACCTCTTATAATAGGTTTCTACCCGTTACAATATACCCCACCATTATACACACAGCAACATGGTAATCTCCCTCCATATATTTTATTATTAAAATTAAGTCAATAAAGTATGTTGGAGTTAAACCATTTGCAGCAATATTGTCAGTCATCGTACCACGAGATTGGCTAAACTGGAAAACAATAGTTTGTGGGAGTATTTTTATTTTTATATTTGAGGAGTAGAGTTTGTACTTAATTGATTATATTACTAGGGCTGATAATAAATCGAACTAACTCGAATACAATTTGAAATTTAATTTGATAATTTTTTTTACAAGTCAAATTATATATATATAATTTCAAATTAAAATACCTCATATACCTCATTTTTAATAATTGATTCGTTGAATTAAATTTATGAACCAAATAAGTTGAATTTGAGTTGAAAATTAAGTTTGTTAATTAAATGGACTAAACTCAAGCTCCATATACTTTGACTCGTTTGGTTCACGAGCCGACGCGTTTATGTATAACATTTCAAAAATATTTTAAAATTTACATATTTAATTTAGGGTTGAGCATCAATCTGCGGCCTAACTCGAAACCGATAAGCATCCGGTCTGGTGCAGGTATCTAAAATTCTATCTCTTCGTAATCAAAACCGACCGAACAACCATTGAGATGAATTTTTTTCTTTCAATTCTCTCCCACAATCTTGTATACTCTTTGCTGAGAAATGTTATATTTTACGAGTTTATAATACGTTGATGAAACAAGTGTGAAAGTTGTTATAATATTCTAGAGCTATTTTAATTTCTACTTCTCTTTTACTTAATGTATTATTGTGTTTAGATCTACAAATTTGAAATAAAGTATATGAGGTATGAGGAGTGCTAAAACCACACTCTTCTCAACACACTCTATCTAATTGGTTGAAATTCAAATGGACCCCACTAAATCATGTAGGTCCCACATAAATTTGGTGAGTTTGTTGAAAAGAGTGTGTTAAATAGTGTGTTGCTAGTCTAATTCATGGGGTATTGAACTATTTGAAAATTAATTAAGAATTTAGTTCTTCTATCATTTGTTGCATTGTGTATATAAGATATTGAACTATTTGAAAATTAATTAGGAATTTTTAGATAATAGAGTTTTAGATGTAAACAAAATTTCAATCTAATCCGTAACAACCAACCCGTTGTACTCGTTACCCGCACGGTCATCCAAGCAAACCAAAGATGTAGATGGTTGAAATGACGTCTAAATTAAATAATTACGGTTTTTATCGATTTGATAATTTTTGGCCCGAACCTACCAATACTCGGGCCTAATTTCATTTTACGAATTTACATAACTGATTTTAAATAACTGATTTTCTATATTTAGATAATTATTATATATATAATATTTTAAAAAACTAAGAGAACAAATGTGAATGAGAATAAAATAAAATAAAGTAGAGATCATTAATATGGCAAAAGTTAATGTCCATAAGTCTAAATTTATGTATGATGTATAAGTGAATTACAGCCACTTGATCATGGAATTCTTTTTGCCACGTGTTACGATCTCAAGTTGTCACCCTGTGAACCTGAGTCACAGGATCACACATCTCTCACTTCTCCACTTCGCCTTCTCTTCTCTGAATCGCACCGTCTTTCTTCTCTCTATCGCCGCCGTGTTTCTTCTGTTCATCGCCACCGTGATTCGCCGTCGTGTTTGTGTTTCTTCTCTGTAACTCTAAACAATATTCTCTGCCGTCGTGTTCGTGATTCGCTGCGATTGAATTCTCGAAATTGGAGATTCAATTTGCGCCTAACTCTAACAATATTCTAATTTCATCTTGGGATTATGTAAGTTTCGTTTTTCCTTGTTAATTTGATTTTGTTTCTGCTATTCTATTAGCTTCTAGGTTTTGATTTTTTATTAATGTTCATGATTTTTAAATCCATCAAATCCATCCATGAATGTTGTTTCTGCTATTCTATTAGCTTCTAGGTTTTGTATGTTGCATAGGGTTGTGGTTACTAACCACGTTGAATATGATAATTATAAAGTTTCCTCTCTCTTTTAGATTTTTGCATGTGTTGTTCTTGTTGCATTTCACTGTTGGCATAGAGTGGCAATTATCATGTCTGATGATGTTGCATTTCATCCTTATTGCATCTGTGTTGTTCTTTTTGGTTTTATAAGTTATGCAATGTTTGTTGGAGTGTTTGATTAGGTGTATAGGGTGAAATATAGTGAAGTGAAATGGAATAAGCTAGTTAGATTTCATGAAATGGATATTATCCCATTCCATTTTCCTCTGTTTCATGCTATACCTATAATGTGTCTATTTTCATTTGGGATTGCACAATTGTTATTGCTGTTTTAGGAAATTAATATTTAGGCCATCAAAGCTATGTACATAGATGTTAAGGGAACATTTAGGCCTCAACGACTCTTACAGATTGCAGACATGTATAATGATTCTTTATATTGCTTTATTGACCTGTGTCTGTGAAATGTGCATTTGATATTTATGTTACTTAATGCTACAGGTTTGGACTGAATGGTGCTGATGTATTGGAAAGTGTTGCTTATGCTAGAGCATATAACATTGATCATCAATCACGGCTTCTTCTTGAAGCAGCTTCAATGATGGTGGATACAAGGTGTGACTTCTGTTGGTTCCTTTTGCTCAGTATTGTTGAGATCTGGCAAATGGCAATTACATAGTTTGTCTTTCGGATATGCATAGTAATGTCACAAAGTAGGATACTTAGTATCATCTTACTTCATCACAGACTAGCATTATTACCAGTATAACTGGCTAAGTTTTTTTCTCTTCTCACTTTTTTTTAGGCCTTGAGTTGTATTTATAAGATTTTTCCTTTACTAGTGATGTTTGATCTCGATTTGGTGATGTGCTTTCGATATCAAAATTGTTTTTGAGGCTTACGTTTTTATGGTTTATACATAGGTTTGCTCTAATGATAATAGACAGTGCTACTGCTCTCTATAGGACAGATTTTTCGGGAAGAGGGGAGCTTTCAGCCCGTCAAATGCATTTAGCGAAGTTCCTGAGAAGCCTTCAGAAGTTAGCAGACGAGGTAAAAAGTCCATGTCAGGCTTGTACTGCACAAATATCTTTATAGATTATTATAGATTATAAACTAATTCATGATTCTTGCTTAGTATATGTTTGAGTTCTCTTAGTATATCTTTATAGCTAATTACTTGTTTGATTATCTAATTGCAGTTCGGCGTGGCTGTTGTCTTAACAAATCAAGTAGTTTCACAGGTAGATGGTTCTGCAATGTTTGCTGGACCCCAAGTCAAGCCTATTGGAGGCAATATTATGGCTCATGCAACCACAACAAGGTTAGCTCTTAGGAAAGGAAGAGGGGAAGAGCGAATCTGTAAAGTGATTAGTTCTCCTTGTTTGGCTGAAGCCGAAGCAAGGTTTCAGATTTTAGGTGAAGGTGTTTCAAATGTTAAAGACTGACCAATTCGAGCATTGTCTGAAACCTTGAATGCTTTTTTTTTTTGTTTTTTTTTTTGTGTCCTTTAGCTAGCTGTAAAAGATAATTTGAAAGTATCTAGTGTGTAATTTTGCAGTTTTGTTGGCCCCCATTTTCTTACCACTATTCTTTTGGAATTCTCTTTGCATTTTGCAATAGTGATAATTGTTGCAGAATTGTAGCCAAGATAGATTGTTTTAGAAGAGACCCACTAGCCATTAAAAAAAAAAAGAAGAGACCCACTTACAAAACTTTTTGCAGACTACTACTTATGATATCTTTGAAGAGTCTTGGTTTTTCTTCTTCAGCTCAAGTCAAATTGTATTGATCATACTAGTTCAATAAGATAGGGGTGATGGTAGTGCTTGGTTATTAATCACATTTGTTCTATAGTTTAAGGCAAAAATGGAAATGCATTTGTGAATAAGTGTGTACTATAGGTTGTGGATAATGGTTTGAATATTCAGGATTTAAAAAATCTATTTTACCCTTATAATCAATATTAATGAGTTCACAACACTGAAACCATTTAACAAGACTAATGGTTTCAGTGTATAACATGTTGAAACCATTTTACAAGAGTAATGGTTTCAGTGTATAATTTCGAAATTTAATTTTTCTTTTGGGTTCCTCTAGCCACTCATGGTGAAAGGAAATAACTCTTGATTTTGGTTTTCATACTTATGTTTTTCAATATTATAACCTTGATTTTGAATATTATTAACTCATGATGGATTTGTACACTGAAACCATTACTCAAGTTAAATGGTTTCAGTAAGTTATACACTGAAACCATTATGCTTGATAAATGGTTTCAGTAAGTTATACACTGAAACCATTAGTCTTGTTAAATGGTTTCAGTTACTTATACACTTTTCATAAAAGGTTCAGGAACTTCCATTAGTTGAAACCTCCTTAAGGATGCTCTCCCAACATGAGAAAGATAAGGATGGTCTTCGAATCAACCCATTTGAAGGACGTGCATTTGAATCCAACACATTGCCTCTCTTCCGAGGTTTAGGTTCATGGGTTGATTTGAAGACAATTCTCCTCTCTTATATGTAGGGTTATATACAATCATTTAAAACACAATTGAATCAAAACCTATACAAAAACACAATCGAATCAATAAAAATCAAAATCAAGAACACATTCACTATACTAAACACCTAAAAAAAGAGAAATATAACATTGAAACCATACATATGGTTTCAATAAGTTATATACTGAAACCATTTACCAATATTAATGGTTTCAGTGTCTATGCTGATAGCAAAACAGGCAGTTTTAGTTGAAAACGTTCTATTTCCACTGGTGGAAAAGTAGTGTAAAACGCTGTTATTTGTAGTGCACGTAATTGCTTTTATTTCCACTGGTGGAAATTCAGTTGAAAACGCTGCGAACGCTGCTATTTTTAGTGCACGTAACTGTTTACAAAAGACATTATAATTTTGAAAAAACCTCTCGCCACTTTCGAAATTAAAATTTTCTTTTGTGTGCCTCTAGGCACTCTCGATGAAATGAAATAACTCTCTTGATTTTGGTTTTCATACTTATGATTTTCAATATTATAACCTTGGTTTTGACTATTATTAGCATATGATGGATTTGTACACTGAAACCATAAGTATGGTTTTATGGTTTCAGCAAGTTATACACTGAAACCATTTATCAAGACTAATGGTTTCAGTAAGTTATACACTGAAACCATTACTCTTGTTAAATGGTTTCAGTTTTAATTTGTATTTCTTTCTATCATATGTAGCTAGTCATGTGTATATTTGTTCCATCCAATCATATGTAGCTAATATAATGTCTTTTGTTCTATCAAAGATAATGAATTATTAATAAACCATGTTTTGTAGCTAGTCATGTGTATATTTGTTCCATCCAATCATATGTAGCTAATATAATGTCTTTTGTTTTATCAAAGATAATGAATTATTAATAAACCATGTTTTGTTGTATCCAAAAATACACAAGCATGTCTCACATCCTTTACAAGTTTGATTTTAAAGCTCAAACAGACATACAAATGCAAGCTTAATCTTGAGATTTGCAGACTAAACACCTAAAAAAAGATAAATATAACATTGAAACCATACGTATGGTTTTATGGTTTCAATAAGTTATATACTGAAACCATTTACCAATATTAATGGTTTCAGTGTCTATGCTGATAGCAAAACAGTCAGTTTTAGTTGAAAACGTTCTATTTCCACTGGTGGAAAAGCAGTGTAAAACGCTGCTATTTGTAGTGCACGTAATTGCTTCTATTTCCACTGGTGGAAATTCAGTGGAAAACGTTGCGAACGCTGCTATTTTGAGTGCACGTAAAACGCTGCTATTTTGAGTGCACGTAAAACGCTGCTATTTTTAGTGCACGTAACTGTTTACAAAAGATATTATAAGTTTGAAAAAACCTCTCGCCACTTTCGAAATTTAATTTTTCTTTTGTGTGCCTTTAGCCACTCTTGGTGAAAGGAAATAACTCTTGATTTTGGTTTTCATACTTATGATTTTCAATATTATAACCTTGATTTTGAATATTATTAGCCTACAATGGATTTATACACTGAAACCATAATTATGGTCTTGTGGTTTCAGCAAGTTATACACTGAAACCATATATCAAGACTAATGGTTTCAGTAAGTTATACACTGAAACCATTACTCTTGTTAAATGGTTTCAATTTTAGTTTGTATTTCTTTCCATCATATGTAGCTAGTCATGTGTATATTTGTTCCATCAATCATATTTAGCTAGTCATGTTGTATAAGTGAAACCATTAGTCTAGGTAAATAGTTTCAATATGCTTTACACTGAAACCATTAATATAGCTAAATGATTTCAATATGTTTTACACTGAAACCATTAGTATAGTTAAATGGTTTCATTAACTAGTAGTTGGTGAATTGCATAACTAGTAGAAACTATGGGAAGGATATTGAAACTAGAAAAATGATATTGCAAAATCATTAGAAATCTAATTGCATTAATCGATAGTACACAAATATAGGTCTAAATTCTTTTATATATGTATGTGGTGATATTACAATTTCTACCCAAGATGACACATAAAATAACTTAAAATATATAAATACATCCAAAGGTATACAACGATTTATACAACAAGAATAACATCAATTCTGAGAATTTTTCTAAATTTACTATGCAACTCTTTTAAGAGCTTCAATGGTCTTTTCAGTTTCAACAACATTGTTCTCTTGCCAAACTCCAACAACATCAATTGTTTTAACACTATAAGTGTTTTATGAGATGTTGGTGTCAGAGGCTAATGATTTGGATTGGCATGGAAGGGGGTTGATATAGTAGGACTTGATTGACTTGAAAATTTGTAGCATTGAAATCTCATGTATTCTGAATTAAAGGAACAAAAAGTAAGATTGTCTTATGATTCTTGTTTAGAAGTTGTGTTGTTGGTATTCCTCCATTGCTAATGTGAAGGTAATTCATCTTGTTATTTTAGAAGAAAATTTCTATCATGGAAGTGTAGTTAAATTACTCAATTATTCACTTCTAGACTCATGAGCACAGGCACTTTCCCTAGCCACTTCAGTTCTAGTCCCTGGTCGTTGTGGAACCTGAAAGCATTAAGAAAATTGGATATTAAGCAATGTAGAATACAAAAGTAGGCAGATAAGTAAGTGTTTTAACTTGAAAGATACATTAGTATCAATTAATCTTGAAAAGGAAGGAAAAGAAAAAGAGGACTAGGCGAAAATCGGCAGCTTCAAGGATTTCCATTTGGCAGGAATTGCATTGTTTTCCTTGTTTCTTTCAGCTCGAGCTCCAAGTTTGAGCCAAGAGTGTGACTGGTCTGGCTGATGTGGGCTGGTCTCACCACTCAAACAAGGTTCACGACAAAGAAGAATGCATTGAGCATGCAAAATATTGAATGCATTGTATAATTCTAGCAGCAATTAGTGTGCATCAAGAAGATATAACGCACCTTTGGAAATACAAAATACGCAACACGCTTCTTATTGAGACCAATATACCATTGAATTGTGACGTTGTCCTTGCTTTATGATTCTTTCATCATCTAGATTGACATAACACATATTAGAAACCAAAAAAAAAAATCACAGAAGATGGAACTAAAGGATTCATCAGAAAAATTCTAGTGTAATGTAAGATAAAATGTAAAAACAGAAACAATAATAAGTTAAGCAGCAAAGGTGCAAAACATTACCTTATCATAATCAACTTCAAGCTTAATGAGAGGTGCAAATACATTTTGATAATGAGACAACAAGGCAAAAAAAGAAACAAGGTGTAAGACCCAAGCTGTAAACCATGAAAAATGTGAAATCCTCCTTGTTTTACAAAAGTAAACGTTAGGAAGCCATCCTTAACACACATGATATGCATCTTCATATTTCAAAGCCACGGACTGAGGTTCGTCGTCTACACCTGATAATAATATATACCACCATAATAGAAACACACTAGTGAACCACAAATCCCAAAAATCAAGGTAACAAAAGGGAGGGGGAGTGATTGATGTTATGTGGTGGAAAATGCAGTAGAAGAGAAATATATTATGCCTATACCAGTAAAAACTAGACTATCTTCAATATTCTTCTTATGTATTATTCCATTTCCTCATATGTGAACATATATTGCTCTAGACATAACCAAATCATATAGATTGGGTTCTTACTAACTAACAGAAGCACTACATAAGTTCCAATGACTTGTCAATCATTCTTTTTAACAAGAGAGAATACTCAGATCTTATAGAATAGAAAATGGTATGGCTCATCAACTAAGTATTCGGCCATAAAAAAATGCACAAACGTATTTTCTTGTATAAATTGAAACCACAATGGACATGCAACTCGAACAATTGTATCAATTTGACAATTTCATTACAAGGTCTAAGAGATAAGATAAGAAACTACAATACCTAGATATGCCAAGTTCAAATGTCTGATTAGCAGCTTTAAACTTGTTCTTAACTTCCAAGTGCAAAACATATGAAATGTAGAAATCAGAATGAGTTTTTCCAATTCCATTTGCATCCAAAAAAGCATATATAACTTCCTTATCAAAGCAATTGTGGAAACCATTCAAGCATACAAAAGTTCAAACATACACACATACGAGAAATAATCCCCAATTCAAAAATAATCAAACCTAATTCCTAAAATAAAACCTAATTCCAAAATCAAAGTAAAAATGATTTTGAATTACAAGTCTCTGCAACCATTCCACATCAAAAATGGTTTTAGAGAAGAATAGAAAATGGTTTCAGAGAAGACAAACACAGTTCAATCCTCAAATGTGGAAACCATTCAAGCATACAAAAGTTCAAACATATACACATATGAGTAATGATCCACAATTCCAAAATAATAAAACCTAATTCCCAAAATAAAATTAGGAAACCATTTAGTACATCCAATGGTTTTAATCTTGTGAAATTAGAAAATAATCAAACCAAAATAAAACCTAAGTACCATAATCAAAGCAAAAATCTAGCTCCAACCTGTTTTCTTTTCACCATTTTGTGTTTGGAAATGGTGATGAATGATGAATGATGATGAACTATGTTGAATGGTGTTGAATGATGAAATCCTACCGTGGCGACGGCGAACTGTGGCGGCGACAGTGATGATGATGCACGGCGGCAGCGACGGTGATGGTGGTTTATGATGATGATGATTCACGAAGGGTGCGTGATGTTGTGCGAAACCATATTGTTGTGGGAGTTGGTTTTGTGAAATTAAAAAATGAATTGATGTGTTGGAGGGGGTGTATGAAGAAATGGATTTGGGGTGTATGCAGCATTTTACTATGGTTTATGGACGGTGCATAAGCTTGGGCTTATGCACCATAACCGGACCCCATTAATATTATATCTATTGTAGTTACATGCATCGGAGTATATACAATAAAATAAAATAAAAATGTCTTACAAGGTAACAAACTTTTAATCCCAGCCGTTGGAGTATATTAATATTATATCTATGGACCAATAAAGCGATGGGTGCAAATTATACGGAACCTTGGATCAATAGTGAATATTTCTAACAAGCCCTTCCTTTATTTTATTCTTTTGGAGTAGATTTTATCATTTTGACTCGACTTTGGTCTTGTTTTTGTCCTCATTGCTTGTTATTTTGTGTTTATGTAGCGTCTCTCAGTTGTATTAATGAATTTAGATAATATTAAGCTGAAATTTTAATTGTTTGATTGTGTTTTTTACACACTTTTGTCTATAATAATCTTTGGTTATTTTAAGTTTGAGCTGAAAATTTAGGTGACATGACGAAAAACAAGAAAATGAGGTAACATGACGAAAAATATGGTTGTTATTTGTTGATAGTGTAAGATTGTTTTACAGTCACTTTTTTTGTTTTAATCTTTCTAAGTTTTGGTTTGGGTTAAGTACTTACAAATTTAAAGAAGTTTAAATAAAGATTATTTCACACTCAATTTTTTTTGAAATTATCCGGATGCTTTTCCAGCGGATTTTTCCGCCATAAATCTTTCTATGGGTTCAAAACCGTTGATAATACATGAAATTTTGTGGGTTCAATATCCCGACTATTTTGAGGCTCTACTCGAATATTAAAAATGGTACCCATAAAAAATACAAAACAAAAAATTAAAAAACATTATTTAAATTATAAAAAACACAAAAATAAAATTAACTTTAACCAACGACCTTCCACTCAAAAACATTTCTCCGTAATCAATTGATACAAATTTGATATTTATGAACATTAAAAATATATAACTATTATTATAAGATATCAAAATTTTGAGGTTCTCAAAATGGTCCAATAAATTGATGTTAGGAACTTAAAATAATTATTTTTTAATTTAAAAGGATTGAACCTAAAAAAAAAAACTTACAAGAACTAAAACAAAAATAGTTAAATATGCTTTTAGTCTCTATAAAATTATCAATTTTTTTTTATCTCTATAAAAAATATTGGCATGTTTTGGTTCATATACAAAATTATTCTGCACGCGATTTTAGTCTGTCAAACCAATGCGTATTTTTGAATGATTATTTCGAAGACATGTTTAGAATATTATAAAAAGTTCCTCGAAAAAAAAAGAAACTTAAAATTTGATTTTTAAGTCGAGATTTTCGTCACTTTTATCTATTGAAATTTAATAAATTCATAATCATTTCTTGTCATTTAAAAAATTCTAAATTTTTGTAAACAAACTCATTATACTATTCTAAACATGTTTGAAAAAAATAAGTTAAAAATTTAAGGATAATTAAACAATATTTTAAATTTTGAATATCAACTAGACTAAAATTGCATACTTAAAAAATTTGTAAGGACTAAAACATGTCAGTCTTTTTCACAGAGACTAAAAATAAAATTTAGTAATTTTATAGAGACTAAAAACATATTTAATCCAAGAAAAAAATGTTATATTTGCAAGACTATTACGTATTTAGACTTTGTAATAAAAAGTAAGAGATCATATTTAAATTCTTTTTTTTTTTTACAAATACAAATGGACTTAACTCAAGTTCAAAAAAGCATATATTTTTTGTAGATTTGACTGGAGTTTCTCCACTCGTGGGGTTGGGGTCGGAGATTTTACTTTGGGACGGGCTATCCTGAAAGCTGCTTCAAGCAAGATTAGCAAACATGAGAAAGCGTGCTCTGATAATCAACACGGTTTTATACCGTTTGCATTTGACACTTTTGACTTTCTCGCACCAGAGGCGGTAAACCTTTTGAAAAGAGTTCAAAAGGTCATGCATAGTAATGTTGTGTCGCCTAGGTCTATGAATGTAGTTTTTCAAAGATTAGGATTTGCTATACAGAAAAGTTTAGCGACGCAGCTTGTTGTCCGTCTACCTTTGATTCATGTGTAATTATTTCTATGTATATAATAATATAGTTATAGGAAAAAGATGAATCTAAGAGCATATATTTGCACACTCGAAAAACATGAGAACATTTTTTTTAGGCAATCCATTCCTCCACTTGTGACTAAAAAAAAAAATTAACATTCAATGGATTCAAAACTAATGACCCGAAAATGGAGAAGGCCCAAAACTAATGACCCGAAAGAAGAAGGGGAAAAAACGGGTCCACCATATATCAATGGATTCAATTCAAACTTAACATTCAAAATTGAAAAAAAGTTGAAACAAAACAAAACTTATTCAGAATCAGTTCTCAATTCTCATTTTCTTCGCTGATTGAATATCGAAGAGTGACATGGATGTTGAAAATCAGAATCCAGATTCAGAGTTTCCGTTCTGGAAACCAATTCCTCGTAGATTCCAGCCCGATTCCCCTTTCTTTGCAATCGGTAACCTCGAACGAGAACTTCTTGTTAAACAGGTTCTAATTTTTATCTTCTTTTTTTATTTAATCAATTTAGTTTGAAATGTGAATTGTTACTTCATTTTTTTTTTATTTCATAAGGTTGCTTTGGAATTAACTGAAGAAAAGGAAAAACTTGAGGATTTGATACAAGAGGATGGACGGTATTAATCTTGCTTAGTTTATTTTAATTTTTTTTATTTAGTTTATTTTTATATTGTTAACTGTATTTTAGCTCATATTCTTGTTTTGATTAATTATTAAAGCATGAATAATAGTACTATATGATTTTCAAATGTTGAGGCTTAAGCTGAAATGAAAAGAGGAAATAGATAACTTGGTTATAAAACGTTGTTGTGTCTAGGGTTTTAAATAGAGTTTCGTGACCGTTGGGCCGCAATACAACATAACAGTTTTTTATGTTACCACCGAGGTCATGGTTTAGGCTGCATTTGACTGTGACTCTCCACAATATTAAGGATCGTGAGCTATTTATTCAACTGATATTTAAAACATTGCTCGTGTCACAATCCTTGATATTGCGGAGACCACGACCAATGTGGCTTATACAACCTCAGTCGTGGTTGTAGAGACATTAGAATTTTGGATTGGGCTTAACTCGATAGTCAATATTATAAAACTAGCTTGTAAAGTCAGGATTGCCCCCACTTATAAACATATCTTCGGGTTATCTCTCATCCAATGTGGCACTCTTAACAGAGACATTAGAAAAAACATTAATTTTGCGACCCATATTGCGTTGGTGGAACTTTTTTCTAACAAGTTCGTAACATCGAGCCATACACATGAATATGATATATAATATTCAATAGGCATGAGAATAACGCATGTTAATTTATCACACTGTTATCAGATCTTACTCAAGGTCTGATAGAAGTTGTTGCTATTATTAGCTTTTGAGAAACCGTCTTTGATGGATTCTCATTTCTAGTTATATAGTTTTCTGTTATTCTACTTTCTTTTCAGTGAAAGAACTTTCTTCTAGATTTCGAAAATGTTTTCCTTTACATCTAATCAGTTATGTTGAAAAACACAATTTGATTAGTGTTGGCCTACCTTTGTTATGCTGCATTGATAAAATGACAATGTGACTGTGTGAGTGAGTGCCTCATTTTGTATCATATCCCTTTGTGCAGGGAAGTCTTCTGTCCCATTGTTGGGTGTGGAGCTCGTTTGGCTTCAATGGAGGACTTTGAAAATCACTATAAAGCAAGACATACTGCATCCTGTTCTGTGTGTTCTAGAGTCTATCCGACATCACGTTTGCTTAGCATTCATGTATCGGAAGCTCATGATTCTTTCTTTCAGGCAAAAGTTGCACGTGGCTATGACATGGTATTGTTTCTATCATACACTTATGTTTGTTCGCTTCTTCGTTGTAAGATACTCAATTTTGCTTTTCATTTCTTCAAATATTTTTAGTAAAGTACTCCTATATATATTTTTCGTACTTAAATTTAATCTTTCAAATTCCAACAACAAAGACCTTGTTTACGGTTCAGTTATTTTGAACAATGCTCGGAATTTCTTTCTTCCTTGCATCCTCTTTGTCTGTCTTTTATTTTATGTTTAGAGCTCATAGGGAGTTTGTATGAAGGTACACCAAATGAAAGATTGTCCAAAAGTTAGACATAAATAAAGGTAGAGGAAACCAAAGAAAACTATAGGCAAACCACTAAGAAGGATTTGGAATTAAATTGCCTATCTTTATCATTATAGATAACTAATGATAGGGATATTATGATGTCATTTGATTCATGTAACCCACCTCACCTAATGAAAAAAGGATTTGGCCGTCGTCGATGTTGTTTTTGTGTAGTTTAGCATGTTACTTTTTTGCATTCACATATTATATTAAATTCCATAACATGGTTCTTCTGTATTTGTTATACAGTATGAATGCTTAGTGGAAGGTTGTGGTTTGAAATTCAAAAGCTACAAAAGTAGGCATCAGCATCTAGTTGACAGGCATAAATTCCCAACATCGTTTGAGTTTTTTAAGAAGGCTCTGCCTTCAAAGAAACACAGGATGAAGTCTCAACGCAAAAAACCTTCTCATAAGGAGGATACTTCAGGAATGATGGAAGTGGAAAATGCAGTCATAGATGACCTTGTTTCAGCAGTCTCTAAATTGAATACTTCGGACTCAACTCCTTCATCTATCAGCTTTGGTCGCCGTAACCCCAAAGGCATGACATTTGTCCCGCGAGCTGTTCAGCGTGGGAAGGGATCAAACTCAGATTCACCCGTTACAAAGAGATAATAAGCTTACACTCAAACCAATCTGCATTCTTGACTGATGAATGATACATCGATCTTCAAATGCTGTCCTGTGACAAAATCCCTGCGGATATCTTTTGTCCCATGGTTGAAGAAGCTGATTAAGTCGATAATTGAAAAATAGAATCATCCTGTAGGGTGTAGTAACAACATGCTTTTATGTTATCTTTTTGTGCTCTCACTTGGGCTTGTAAGTGAGCCTAATATAGGCATTGTGCCCATGGAAATATATATATCTGGCTAATGATTTGGAGATTTTGAGCTTCTGTTTAGACAGATAACTTATAACCTCTTTACTGAATAGCCAGTTTGGTATTATTATAGTTGAAAGAAATCACTCATGCAGCTTTTTTGTATGTTTGTCATTTGCAAATGGTTGCAGCTTCTTGTTGTAACTTAACTAAACATGATAGGTGCATAATATTGTGATTAATTAATATTCCTGTTAATTTCAGCATATTTCTATTCTTAAAGGAAGTTGATTGGCTTTACTTTTCTTCGTATTACATAGAGTTCTAAAATCCTTGAGAATTTGCACTTTTTTGTATTGCTTTTAACTTCAATTCTTGTCTTAAGCCAAGGCTCTTCTTATTTTTTGCATTATCTTTCCTTTGGCATTGTTCAACAATCATTTAATCATCATTTTTGTTTTTTACCGACTAGCCTAGTGACTAGAAATTTCACCTTAAAAGCGAATAAGTGCAGTGTTCGAGATTCGAATTATAACTTAATATTTAAGGCGGATTTCACTTATTTGCCTTAATATTTAAGGTGACAAGAAGGTGGATAATTATAAAAATTCTATCCATTTTTAGTTGGTTCTCCTGATTTACAGAAACAACGTTTTCTCAAAAGAGGACAAAAATTGATAAAATTGTAACTTAATTAAACATGATAGATGCATAATATTGTAACTTAATATTTAACCTTAATTATTCAGTATTTTAAAAGCTTTTATTTCCAACAATTACCAACCCAAATTAAGGTGACAATGTCTAAATGAATCTAATTTTAGAAAACTCACCATCATCAACAAAGAAATGCCACTTCTAACTCTAACACCTATGAATTCGTTTTTCATCTCCATCCATCTTTTCTTCATGATCACATTACTCACTCATTCAAACCTCATCACATCATCATACCCAAATAAACACTGATCATTCATCCTACACAAGATACTCACAACAACATTATGCAATCTTTAATTCCAAAATCATTCCAACAACCTTCCCACAAAAAGAAAAACCAAAACACTCCAAATTCCAACAATCCATATTATCTCTACGTCGTAACAATCATCGCAGCCGCTACCATCCTCTTCTTGTTCTATTCCCGTCAAATAGATCCCAAAGGCTTGTGTTCTACGGCCGGATCCCTCACGCCAGCCCAAACCATCATTGTCGAGGAGTTTGAATCATCTGCGATCCCTCTTGTGACAATCTTCCATTATGCAACGGCACGTGACGTTCCCCAACAATCCAAAGGCGAGATCCGAAGACCATTTGACGTGTTACAATCCCTAGCACCATGCAACTTTCTCGTCTTTGGAATTGGCCATGACTCGCTAATGTGGGATTCGTTTAATCCACTTGGCGTCACGCTATTTCTCGAAGAAGATCCTAAGTGGGCCATTTCTTCCCTCAAACGCTTTCCTATCCTACGCGCGCACACAGTGTATTATAACACGCGCCTCAACGAGGCAAAAACACTCTTATCTTCCTACAAGAAAAATTGTGGGGCAGTCAGCACGGGTGACCACCCACTCAAAGATGATCGTCGGTGTAGGCTGGCTTTGGGAAAGTTGCCGGAGGAGGTGTATGATCGAGATTGGGATGTGATAATGATCGATGCGCCAAGGGGATACTTTCCTTCAGCTCCGGGGAGGATGGCAGTTATATATTCCGCAGCAGTGATGGCGCGTGGGAGAAAAAAAGCCGGAGTGACGCATGTGTTTCTTCATGATGTGGATAGGGAAGTTGAGAGACTTTATGCTAAGGAGTTTTTGTGCATGAAATATAGAGTTGGTGGTATTAGGAAACTTTGGCACTTTGTTATTCCACCAGCTGCTAATGTTACTGATACTGCAAATGGATTTTGTTAAATTAGTTATAGTGTTTTCTTCATTCCACCATTTTCTTTCTTTGAATTTATTCTGGTATTTGTTTCTTCTGAAGTTTACACTAAGCAACCTCATACATTTGTGATTAACCCTTCCTACAAAGTTTTGCTGAGATTTGAGGTTTGCTTTAATTCTGTCACGAGTGAAAAACAGTATTATTTATGCCATTTTCAACGACAACTATCGAGTGAAATGTCAAATATCCTCTGAAATATGAAAATAGGCAAATACCCTCTGAAATTGTAAAACGTCAATCAAATTGTCCGCTGCTCCATTTACTCCCTCTATTTTGATGACGTGAAGGTTAACGGCATACGTGACACCTGTCAATGTGGTGTCATGTCACAGGGGTAATTGATTAGGATATACGTCACAGGGGATAATTGACTAAATTTTGCAAAATCAAGGGCTAATTGCTCTAATTTCAATCAATTAGCCCGTTGATTTTACAAATCTTAGTCAATTACCCTCCTGTGACGTGTATCCTGATCAATTATCCTCTTCATGTGACGTGACACGTAAGCAGTTAACAATCACGTCATCAAATCATATGGGGCAAACGGAGCAGGGCAATTTGATTGACATTTTACAATTTCAGGGGTATTTGCCTACTTCTAAATTTCATGGGGTATTTGACAAATTTTAAAATTTCAGGGGATATTTGACATTTGACTCGACAAATATCTAAATACCATATGGACGACAGCACCATATTTAAGGGCACCAAATTAATCTAGCTAGTAACATGCATCGACCATTGGATTGAAAGATATTATAACATGCATAAATCATATATATAAAATATAACATTGATCGGAAATCATTTGATACGTCAATGAGATGCATCAAAATTAACGTCTTATGAACATTCAAAAAATAAGTTAATTTTGATGCATCTCATTGACGTATGAAATCATTTCCGATGAATGTTATATTTTATATATATGATCTATATTATAGTATCTTCCAATCCAACGCTCGATTTTGTAATATGGTTATCCGGTAAAGAATTATCGGATGTGTCATATAAAAAGCTTTTTGTTTCTATCAAATAGAGTTTATTTAAAAATTACTCTTTTTTTAAATAATAAAAAATGCTTTTTTTTGTTATGAATTTGAATAAAAAATGTTTTAAAAGAATATAAAAAATATATTATTTATGACAATATAACTGTTTTTTCAATGTATCATTGTATTTATTTTCAAATCTTAATATCTTTGTCACCTTACATTACACCCCAGATTTTAAAATATACTCAAAAGCACTCTTGGTCACAATCAACAAGTTGTTGCTCGCTAAGACTGACAAGTTCTCCGGGAGATTGGAAGTGATACCTTCAAGTCCATCAGTTGTGCTGAAACTCCAACACGATCTAGCCATAATTCTTAACCTTCAAGGCAACCACACCCTCAATCCCGAAACGATTCTAGAGAATTTGGTAACATCATTAACCGCACAAGGATCCATGCCTCGGTGCAAATTAGACTTAAACCCATTAAATTCATCCTTGGAAGAATTCCCAAACCTATTCTTAAATTCATTAGAGTGATGCGCAGCTTTGAACCACACTCGTCCATCATCGACCACATGGTGGATTAATAGATATTCTCCGTCGTTCTGCATATCTGAGGAGAATATCTTGAATGCCGAGGCGGAAAAGATGTAGAATAAAACAAACGAGAGAATGAAAGTTCAGTGATACATGAGTTTAGCAGAAGTATGGTGTGGTTAAATTGAACACTTGTATATAGTCATACATATACATATACATATAGACACCGAAAATAATTTAATTTTATAAGAATATAAAAATAAATTAATATTTATGATGTTTTTCATCTGACTTCAAAGTGGAGACTATTCGAATTTATAATTTGTCCAAAAAATAATTGAACATTACAAAATTGTATTCAATTATTTTAAAACAAATTTGTTATTTCAGTTGAAGTTATATATTTATCTTTTTTTGTCTTAGATGAAGTAATGTAAGGCGACAAATATATTAAATAATTTCCGATTAATGTTATATTTTATATATATGATCTATGTTATAGTATCTTTCAATCCAACGCTCGATTTTGTAATACGATTATCCGGTAAAGAATTATCGGAGATGTCATATAAATTTTTTTTGTTTCTATCAAATAGAATTTATTTAAAAATTACTCTTTTTTTAAATAATAAAAAATTCTTTTTTTTGTTATGAACTTGAATAAAAAATGTTTTCAAAACAATATAAAAAATATATTATTTATGACAATATAACTATGTTTTTTCAATGTATCTTTGAATTTATTTTCCAATTTTAATATTTTTGCCGCCTTACATTACACCAGATTTTCAAACAACAAATTGTATTCAATTATTTTAAAACAAACAATTATGTGTGTTTTAAAACAATTATGTGAAATCCCGAGTTCAAATCCGGGTCACGACGTTCGGCCTAACAATTTCGGCATACTGTCAGTTTAGCTAGGACTTATTTGCCAGTTATAAATTTATCTTGAATGTGTGAGTTTTACATATTCATCAGTATAATTATTAATATCAAAGAAAAATAGTATATTTATGGATAATTTTGTAAAGTATATATATATATACTATTCATTATTACATGATATGAGTCATTCAGAGTATTTATTTATTACATGAATAATTAAGGAGAATGAATTCTTTAAAACTATATAGACAGTGTTATGGATGTAGTAGTTGGTTGAGGAGATATGCGTGACTACAAGAGTCATTCCGATGTATGAGAATGAGGATAACTTAATTGTGTATAATTTGTTAATATTCAAATTTAAATTATTTTCTAATTTTAAACTTAATAAAATATTCGTGGTCGGTGTCATGAGTTGGTTGGATGTGTACTTGGTTATCGATATGTATGACTCTAAGAGTCATATTTAACTAGATCTGTAAAGAGGGTCTTAAGGGACCAACCCTTTAAGGGACGGACCTACTTATTCCTAATTAATTAATTTTATTTAAATTTTAAACACAATTTTCTAGTGTGCCGATCGTGGACAGTTTTGATCGAAGAAAAAAAAGAATAAGTTCACGACACTAGAAAAATTGTTTAAAATTTAAATAAAATTAATAAAAATGTCACGATATATTATTTGTATTTATACCATTTCTTTAATTAAAATTTGCACTTTTAAATTTTTAAAATATAGATGAAATTCTCAATTTTATATTAAGTTCAAATATTAAATTCTCAATCAAATATCCTTCTTTGATCTCTAACTTAGCAATACTTGATTACCCACCAACAATCACAAACACACTACAATCAATTAAAATATCATTTTAATTTATATTACTATATATTTTCAAGATAATTACACATGAGTGATAAGTATAAAAACTCAGGAAGATATGAAAAATATTTGTGTATTCATTGTATATTTCAATTTTCAAGTACAAGCAAAAGCTCTTATATTATACAGTAGGATTGAATACAAAGAGACAAAGAAAATAATTACAATATAAAGGTTAATTGATCCTAACATAATTACAATATAAATTATAATAACGAGAGAATAGATAGGAGGGAATAGGGCTGAGCAAAAGGTATCGACCCGTCCGAAACCCGAAAAAACCGAGTCAGTGTTGGGTGATGCGGGCGGGTTGTACTGGTTTTCGGGTTAAAAATTGCTAAATTCAGTTTAGTGTGAGTTTATATGGTCGAGCCCGGTGATAATCTCGTGTTTCTCAAAAAGCAAAATAAAAATAAATACTATGATAAGCTGCTTCAACACCACAAAGTTTGATAGAGTTAAATATAATGACTACTTGGTTTGGAAACAGTCTGAACTAAGTGTCAAACATGGTTTGATCATAGGACATCAAAACTTTGCATTCCATAGTAAATTATTCATGTATATATAAAATAAATATATATATTGTTTAATTAAGATAGTGCACTGTCTCCATGAGCATAAATCAATTTTTAAGGAATAAGGATACCGTGTTTTACATGTATGGCCGGAGTTCAAACTCAAGATCTCCCACTTATTCATCTCAAAGGTGAATTTCTAGCGGTTGACTTGTTTGGAAAATGCATCATTCAAGCAGTGAAACTTGGTAGAATTAAAATGCAATTATAAGGTGGGGTTTGGCTTAATAAAATTTAGTAATATTAGAAGTGTGAGAGCTAAATGAAATGAAATAAATAATACAACACATCATGGAATAATAGGTATTTGGCTAATAAGTGAAGTAAAATAATACATATCATGGATTATGGATTTGGCCAGTACAATATAACTCTCAACATAATCTAACTTGGGGCAAACAGAGGGGAAACCTTCCTTTGAATTATCTCTTCCATCTGCTCAACTGACAAAATGGATGTCTCACTTTCATAATTGCCATTTTCCATCTGCTTGTGCAACTACAGAATTCATCTCATTAATTTGTTTTCAACTACTTTAACTTAATACATAATTATCAACAAGAAAAACTTGTGGAGAAATATTGTCAATCTGTGAAACTATGTGCAAAGCAAGTAAGCAATATAGACTGAATTCATCATTCAACTTACATGGACATTGATCATTTCTATGAGAATATAAGTAATGTAATTCAAATAAACTAAGGCTCTGTTTGGATAAATTGCTTAATTAAGCGTTTATCATGTCAGTGCTTATGTATAAGTTATTGCAAAATAAAATAAAGTCAAACTGTTTTCATGTTTATCATAAGCTATCGTGAAAAACTTATGGAAATAAGCTTAAACCCCTTATCTACATGGCATAAGTTGTTTGCATAAGCGCTATCAAACAATCTCATAAGTTCTTATGCCACTATATCAGCTCATATAAGTTAATCCAAATAAGTCCATAGCTCAACTAAGAAAGCTCAAAAGATCGAATACTAGCAGACTGATTATAACTACTTGTTCCATTATCAATCACACTTAAATGTAAATAATATTATGATCCATATTCCATACACAGAAGTCCTTGTAAACCATCAGATGCATTTTATTATGGGACCATAATCAAATACTAAGCAATATATGATAAAAAATGACAACAGTTGTAAAACAGAATGCTGCATTAATTGACTATGACTGTTGTATTTGTCTTATTGGAAGCATAATTCGATAAAAAAAATGCCTTGTAGTTTGAAAACTAGTGTTCACCTTCTCAAGGATGGCAGATTGATCATCCAAGTTAAACTTGCGCATGTGCTGCAGCATCTCTAGTTGCTGTGAAGATTTACTCTCTCATTAGCAGTGTACACGTGTAGGTACCAAAAAGTTCAAACATAAAGTTGAAAATATTACCTGTTCCTGTAAGTTTTGTTGATAATGCATTTTTTCTGCAAATTCTTCCCCAAGCTCTGCTTCATCGCAGGCCGTCTCTTCTCTGCCATTTCATATTATAAGGCCATTTTTGCATTAACAAACTACTTGCTAATCCTTATTTGAAGGGATAGGAGATAAGGTGTAGAATAAAAAAATAGACTTCCCATAACTTTGATAGAATTAAGAACTTTCTCCTTAGATTGGTTTTTTAACAGAATGTAACTCATGATAAATTAAGAATACAGAAAGACTGATCCAGAATACTAAAATTATAAAATAAATAAAAGATAAACATAACTACGCACGACTGTCTTTCAAAACTCTCCAGCACGAATAAAAACATTAAACTTATTCCAACTAATATGAGGATTCTACGGCATCAAAGCCTCAAAGGATGAAAAAGGGTGTCCCTTATTCCTTTTTTTATTAAAAAATAGAACTAGACCAGAAATTGCTGATTACTTCTGTAACTTTGAAATTATGTGTCATATATATCAGTGTGATATCAATAAAAGACAAGTTTGCAAGGAAAATTATTCTAAAATACTCTTCTTCACTTGTACTCAACAGAACAGAAGCAAAAACAGATGTGCCAGTAACTTCGAGTGGCCTAGACACTCCTTTAGTCATACTTGCTCAGGGAGCTGATTCCCTGCTTCTCATGTAACTTCTTCCAATCCCAACAAAAAACTTAATAAGGGGGTATCAATTATTTTACTACTCAAAGCTAGAAAATATATATATATATATGTGTGTGTGTGTGTGTGTGTGTGTGTGTGTGTGTATGTGTGTGTGTGTGTGTGTACAATCTTTCATGAATTGCTCAAAGAATTGAAGAGAAAATTTTCACAGGATAGAAATGAGTTAATGCTACACAAAAAGATAGAGGGAACATACTTGGCAAGGAATTTATAAAATTGAATCACCAAATCTTGGTCATTCTCATATACCGTACTGATTTTTCCCAAGCATGAAATACCAAATCTTGGGTCTGTTGTGTAAATAAACAAATAAATAGTAAATAACTAAATAGTGGCAAAATTATACATATAATAGATAGATGCATACAACACAATGTATGCATTAAAAATTTGCTAACAAGTTGCCTTAGTCACCAGAATACTTAAACAACCTTATTAATCATTACTTCAGTTTCTCGTGTTTGATTTTAAGACATTATTAACATGAGTGAGTAGGTATCGAGAGTATTGAAAGAGAAGGACGGAGGAACTCTGCTTCCTTGTGATGAAAATTTCACACCTGAACATGTTCGTAAAGCAGCATTTCAAGGTGAAGATTGTGGAGGAATTTGAGGAAGTAGAAGGGGAGAGCCAGAACAACATGAAAGACTCAAGTTCTTTGAATGAGAGAATGGTGCAGTTAGACCTTCAAAGTATTCACACCCACTCACGCCTGTGGATGAAGCAGGAAACCCAACAATAGATCTATGACAGTCTTTGATATCATCTTAGAATTTGAGTTGTGCCTAACTCTATCCCTACAAAACTGGCTTATAAGAGTAAGAGTGCTCAAGATTTATAAGAGCTACTTAGGCCATGTGTCAAGGCAATGTGAGACTAAAACCCACCCCTTCATCAACACAATGTAGGCCATGTGTCCAAATGACGCACTTAAGGCGGGTAGGAGTGGACCGCAACTATGGCAGAATTTCCAATAGGGTGTATTTCAAAATTCAATCAAACAAGTTGAGGTCCTCAACAATAGCAAAGAAGAGAATTCCTAAGTTAGCCACTAGATACTTCGGTCCATATCAGATTTTGGAGAAAATCAACACAATTGCATAAAGGTTTTTCAGTTACTGAACCATGCCAGAATTCACTTGTGTTTCTTGTTTACTTGCCGAAGAAAGATTTAGTTGGAGCTGCCTTGGTTGCTCAACCACTACCACCAGTTTTGGCAGAGGAATACAAACTAAAATCCAAGCAAGCACAGGTTATGGATCACAGATACTGGACTGCAGGTGCAGCAGAGCTTTTAACCCACTGGAAGCATGATGCAAACCCGGTTGCAAAAACTGTAAATGGAAGAAAAACAGAACAATAATGAAAATAAAGGACTGTATCATTTCTGAAGTGAAAGATGACTGGAAAATGATGAATATCCTAATGCCCATAGAGTCGAGCTCCTAAAGAGAACAATAGTCTTTGCACATTACTACCACAAATGATTTTCCAAGATAAATGGCCTATACCATGGGCTTGGCAGCTGATGTGCTAACTGCCTATCCGAGGCCAAATTCACGTTCGGAGTCCTAACAGAGCAGCATCCATCCAAAACAATTTTCCCTTATTTCCCTTTGAAAACAAGGTGAAAGCTTTTGGGGAAGTATTGACAGTAATAGGCCTTTGATTCAAAATGTATAGTGTCAGAAAGGAAAGACAGAGGTCCACTAAGCGAAATGGGCCAGAAGCGTTAGTTGTTCCCATAATCAACAGTTAGGGAGTAGTTAATGACAGTTAGGTGCTAGTTACACACATGAGGGAATTGTGACCTATCTGTAGTACTTAAACCGGTATTGCAGTCACTACGTACTGTCCCTATCACCTTTAAAAGCATCCTGATAACAGGATTAAGGTATTCTAACTCATCTCTTTCTAAATTTCCAACCTAATGGCAGTTGATCATAATACCAAATTATAATTGACAAAGAAAAACCAAAGAACCATATAAACAGCATAAGTAGTGACGTTGTACTTGGCTTGTTTTTACTCAAATTCATCTTTAAATTTACTTATTCAAAATTAAATTCTTTGAATTCCAAAACTCAAGGCAGCTCAATTCATCTCCTTATAATAATAGCTTTTGAGAGAATAAAGCCTAGTTCAGGGTTTGGACTTTTAATAGATGCATATACGACAAAAAGGGAGGTTAGTGAACCTTGAAGGGGTTGTTATAACTCAGTTTGCAGACTCAAAAACCTAATATCACATCTTAAGTCCATCAAAGTGACTACCAAGAGTCCAAATTTTATCATTCGTGTGTCTGTTTAACTGATAAAAAACAAATATCCTTTGAAACATCAGTTAGTTTTGGCCTGGGGGAAAAATGTACACATATATGCAATATGCATGTATCTCTATCTATCAAGTTATAGATGCACATATATGCGTGCGCGCATGTACAGTTGAACTTTCAAGAAGGAATGCACTGCGAAACAAGCAGGAGGACGAGTTGAGTTTAAACAAAAATGTCCATGACTATACAGATTAATGATATGAAAAACAAGGCATCCATACTACAAATCCAAAGTACAACCAATTACATACATATATTTCAATTCAAAAAACATACCAATACCCATCTCCACAAATATTTCTTCTTGTATTGTAGTGGTCACAGCAACAGCTTCCTGCTCATCAGTTATGAATTCCAGAAAAATGACAACAAAATAAATTACAGATTGACATTTATAATGTGAAACCAATTTGGAAACTGATTTGATACAAAGAATTCAAATAGTCTCTTCATTCATAAACTCAAGCCCAACCCACAGAAAGATGCTAATCAAAACTATTTTTTCCATGTTTCCTTTGTTCATTTTGCTTCAACTAATAAACGTTATAGAATATATAAATTCAATACTTCACTGTCCATTTTCTTTTACGATTTTGGAAACAGATTCAACATTTTTTTAATTGTTTCTAAAAATGCATTCTCGGTATCTATACTTCTATCTTCGCTCTATCACAATTATTCACTACATGAATATTTCATCTCCTTGTTAATAATTTAAAATGAACACATTTTAGAAGAAAGAATTGTTAGTAAACAGGTCTTAACACAATGCCCTGTTTGGTCTTCAAAATTGAACATGAATTGCCCAATTAAATTTAAACTCAATTCATACACCAACAGAGAGAACAAAGAAAGGGAGAACAACAAAATAAACCCATGAGACAAATACCCAGAAGAAATTCACCTGCTTATCCAGAACAGCATCTAAAATCCTTTTCTTCACATCTTCAGATACCATATACAAACACAACCATATTGCGAGAAAATTCAAAACGGGTTTGCAAAATTAAATCATTCAAAAACTAATAGATAAACTATGAAACAAAATTAGGGTACCAGGTTGGGAAGTAAGATTATTGAAACGCTCGAAAAGATGAAAAAGTTGTTCTCTAGTTAGCATTCCACTGCTCTGCATTTCAGAAGCCATTAACGATGCTCAAAATGAACACTCCTCTCAAAGTGAAACTAAGCTAAAACGAATCTTATCTATGTCAATTTTTTATACCCTCATAAAAAAATTTGCTTTTCAGAAAAATCATAAAAATTAGACATTTAACCTTATAAAATTTCATTTTTCATAAAAAAAATGTAAAAATTACGAAAATTAACCAAAGTAAAAGAAATTGCTATTCTCTTTTCTTTTTTTTCTTTTGGAGATGCTATTCCCTTTCTTTATTTTTCTTTCTAAAATACCCTAATTAGTTAAATACAAAATTAATATTAATTTATTTAATATTTACATTTCATCACTGTCGCACTGTTATTGAGTAAAAATCAAGATCAATATATTTAAATTAAATCAATGAAAAATAAAAAAATAAACAAGAGCAAGATCAATAATAATTTTGACAGAAGAAAGAAAATTCATTAATATTTGTAAACTGCGTTTATACAATGAAAATCATCACAAAAAAACTAGAAAATTAAAACTAAGAAACAATTCAGCCATTTAAAATGGTGAAAGAAACACTGGAACACAACCCTAATATTATTATTAATTAAACAAGATAAAGAAATTAAAATTAAAATATTATAAAATAGATAAACCCTAATTTCTTGATCTAAAAATCTTCATCCAACTTGAAAACATGAGCACCACCATTTGCAGTTAAGCTATTCATAACAGAAGCTTTCTGATATTCCCCAACGCGCTTCTCAAAAAAGTTAGTTTTCCCCTGAAGTGAAATCAATTCCATCCAATCAAAAGGATTCTGAACATTATAAATTTTTCCACAACCAAGTTCACCCAATAATCTATCAGCAACAAACTCAATATATTGACTCATCAAATCACCGTTCATTCCAACCAAAGCACAAGGAAGCGCTTCACAAACAAATTCTCTCTCAATTTCAACCGCATCACGAACAATAGTTTTCACACGCTCTTCACTAAGTTTCTTTCTCAAAAGCGAATAAAGTAAACAAGCAAAATCACAATGAAGACCTTCGTCACGTGAAATAAGCTCGTTTGAAAAAGTTAAACCAGGCATTAAACCACGTTTTTTAAGCCAAAAAATTGAACAGAAACTACCAGAGAAAAATATACCTTCAACACAAGCAAAAGCAACGATTCTTTCAGCAAATGAATCAGATGAATCGATCCATTTCATAGCCCAATCAGCTTTCTTGGCAATACAAGGAATCGTGTCAATTGCATGAAATAAACGATTCTTTTCGATAGAATCATTGATATAAGTCTCAATCAAGAGACTATACATTTCAGAATGAATATTTTCAATCGCGATCTGGAAACCGTAAAAGGCACGTGCCTCAGAGACTTGAACTTCTTTCATGAATCTTCCGGCAAGATTCTCCAAGACGATACCGTCGGAAGCGGCGAAGAAAGCGAGAACGTGTGAGATAAAGTGACGTTCACCGTCGGTTAGGTTGTTCCAGTGAGGAAGATCTTGTGAGAGATCGACTTCTTCTGCGGTCCAGAATGAAGCTTCGGCTTTTTTGTACATTTCCCAAATTTTAGGGTATTGAATTGGGAACATACAGAAACGGTCAGGGTTAGAGGCGAGAAGTGGTTCATCGGGAAAAGCAGGCATTGTTTGGGGAATTAGGAAAATTTGGGAAAAGTGATTATTGAGAGAAAGTGATTTTGGTTGTTTTTTGAGGGTTTTAGGTTTAGGTGTGAAGAAGTGTGAAGGGGTGAAAGGGTTTAAATAGATTTTGTGAGTGAAAATAGGAGCGGGTGAATTTTGAAAACATTGCGGGTTTTTTGGTTTGGGAAAAGCGTGCGGGAGAAGATGGAAACAAGGCGCGTGATTTTGAAATATTTTGGGAAAGCTTTCATGAGAAGATTTGAGAGGGGTAATATGGGGATTTTAGCAGAGAAAAATCTGGGGGTTTGGGGATTTTGGTGGTTAATTACGGAAATGGGCTTGGGGTGGTGACTGATAACTGATAAGGATGAAACGGTGCCTTGGGATTTGAAATGGTTGGATGAGGAATGAAGAGGGAGGTTTAAAATTTGGGAATTTTTTTTTGTCAAAAAAAAATTTGGGAATATTTGAGTTACGCGGTATTATTTAATTGGCGGATCTCACCAATAAAAGAAAATTTTAATTAGGGGATTTTGAAATTGGAATCAAGCAGTGGTATAGTTAGCTTTGGGTGTTATTGTTGGCGTTTTAGAGTAGAGTTTAATGTACATACTGACGGTGTAAATTAATTTTACAGGTTATCTAATAAAAAATCACCAATCTTCCATGTCATATGAAAAAAGTGGAGTAAAGTGGATGATGTGACTGGATACATAGTTATCATTGGTTGACAGTGTAACTGTAGGTGCATATTCATTTTTCTCTTTAGAGTATTACATCCGTCTTTAAATTTAAATATAAGATTTTTTATTTTTTTATGCTAATTTATAAAATTTATTTTAAATTTTCAAAGAGGTGTTAGTGGTTGAAGGAAAAAAAAAAGGATTTTTTATTCAAGAAAAAATTAAAATCATAATCAAGAAAAAAAAATCATCGCATAATCAATAGTAGCGATGTTTGCTCCTAAGACCATTTACAATGGTTAATTTTTTGGGTGTTGAATGATATTAAATAGGTGTTGAATGATTGTAGTAGTGTGTTGAAAGTTGAGGTGGAAGAGAGAGATGGTGAACAAATTCAACATATTGAATTGTGACGGAGGGGGACACGTGCCACATTTGGATTTGCTGGCGCAGGCGCGTGCAGCACACGCGCATACAACGCGCGTGAACGGAGGGAGATGCGAAGAGAGAAGATAATGTGTGACAAGTGGCAGGAAATAATTGCTCGCTGGATTTTTATCACATTAATAATTTGAACTCAATTATTTCATTGCAAATTAATTTTTTTTTTTACCAAAATTCATGATTTTTGTTTGTCTAAAAATAGAGATTTGGTTCTTTTGATTTGGACACAGAAAAAAAAATCCAAGTTTTTCACTATCTTAATCTTATTATTATCTTTTTATTAGTCTTTATTTTGAAGTTTTAATATTTTTTTTTAGTGAAATGGATCCCAATAATCATTTTAACAACTAAAATTCTAGTGAAGCACATATGGACAAAGTTTGGAATGGGACGTGATTGAAGATGATTTGTATAGTACTAATTACGTTGATTGTGTGTTGTATTGCATTTCTAATTATTTGTGTCGTACTAATTACGTTGATTGTGTGTTATTTCTAATTATTTGTATCGTACTAATTACGTTATTTGTGTGTTGTATTTTAAATTAAGTTAAGATTATTTGTATCATATAAATTATTTAAATAAATTTTTTTATATTTTAATTACGTTACTAAAAAATAAATTGTTAAGTGTTTATTATTTTAATTTAATTTTAATAGATAATTGTAATTTTATGTAAATTGTAAAAACAAAAATTTAAATTTAAATAAAAATGTAAAATAAAAAGTGGTGGAGTTTAGAGTGTTGAATGAAAAACCATTTTAGAGAGTAAAAGGTGAATGTATGTTGAATTATTAGGTGGAAGAAAGAGAAAATGATGTGGAGTGTTGGGAGTTGAAAAAGTGGATGTTGAAACTTTTTACCATTGTACTCCATCCGTTCCAAAATAATAGTCGTTTAAGGTTGTTTCACACATATTAAGAAATGTATTGATATTGTCAAAAGAAATAATATTTTTACTAAATTAGCCCTAAAAGTTATAGGTTTTGTTTCCTTGGGAATAATGCATATAATAATAATTAGGGGTACAAATGGAAAGCATCATATTGAAAAGTGAGAATGACAATAATTTTAAGGGTTTGTCTAACATATGCAACATTGCACATGTTAAAGTAACCAAAAGTAGTGACTATTTAATGAAAAATAACAATTATTTATTAAAAAATTATACATTTAATATAAAATGTAAAAGTTCTAATACAAACTTACTATTTAAAACTTATTAACATGTGTAATTTTGCACATGATAGAAAAACCCTAATCTTAAAACAAAATTTTATTCCTAAAGTGACAATTATGTTGGGAGATGTGAAAATAATTTTGTCGTTCACTAGTTAGAGTGCAAAATGTATTCGCAAGTTAAGGTGCGAGCGAAGTACTTTGATAATTTCGCAGGGCACGTCAGAAGGTATATGGGGGTGCAAAACGAAATCCTCTTTCTTCAAAGTATATTGAATTCATATATCATTTTTCAAGGCCCAAGCCCACTCTAAAATTATCCATCTTTTTCCATTCCTCCTTATATAAAGAGTGCAAAATGTTGGGAGATGTGAAAATAATTTTGTCGTTCGCGAGTCAGATGGAAAAATGTAGTCGCAAGTTAAGGTGCGAGCGAAGTACTTTGATAATTTCGCAGGGCACGTAAGAAGTCGCGGGGGTGCAAAATGAAATTCTCTTTCTTCAAAGTATATTAAATTCATATATCATTTTTCAATTCCCGAGCCCAACCCTAAAGTTAGCTATCTTTTTCCATTACTCCTTATATAAAGAAGCTTTTCTCGCATTTCTTTTCTCATTCATTCATCCATCTTCTTTTTATCCCTTCTTGATATCCTTCGTTCTTTATTTCTTGTGTTAGGAGGTATTCTTTTTTCTTCTTCTATTTTCTGCAATTCTCATTTCCACCATGATTCCGCCAATAATTACATATGTGATTGTGTCGTCAAGTTAAGGTGCAAACCAAATTTCCGATTTACATAATTTTAAATCATCTTATACCCAATTTAATAATGCCGACATATATATATATATATATATAGAGATTATTTTTTATCTGATAATCTAATTGGACTGACTATGTGTTCAATTTTTTATAAAAGTTAGATCATATATTAATTATGTAGTGTTTGATGAAGACGAAGGTGAAGAGGACGATGAAGATGGAGATCTTTTTATCAAAATAATCATCAATTTTACAAATCTTTAATCGATGGAGTACCAAAGGTAGACCTTTAATACTAAATCTTGGTTTACATTTAATTTCATTATAAATTGAATTTGATATTTCATTTCAATAATTGTCTATCTTCGTTCTCAATCACCCTACCTCCAAACCTCCCTTTCATATGTAGCCTATGTATGTGGTGGTTTGTCCGACCTTCAAACGGTAACACCACCTCTATACCCCCAGCTAGGGTTGTAAACCGTTAAAGGTTTGCCGTTTAACCCGTAAGGGTCAATTCTCTACCTATTGCAATTTGTTCGTTTTTGGATCTAGGCTCGACCAATCTGGGTTCTCAGAGACATTTATAACTTATTGCTTTTGTCGGTTGGTTGTTTGTGCTAGAGACATACACCAAACACCAATGTGGTGGTGTTTGGTGGGACGGTTTCGTTTTTCGGCGGTTTCAAATCAGTTTTTTATGTCACACCTATGTGTGTTGATATTGTACAAGTTTCAATCTGTTGGTGTTAGTCATGCTTCAAGATCTAATTTGTTTCCTTTCAGATGTGTGATATTTTATCTCAGTTTGTTGCAGGACTGTGTGACTTGAAAGAGTCTCTGATGCTTGCGGTGATTTATCAAATGAGTTGTTGGTACAATAATCAATTAATGCTGGTGGACGGCTCATTCGCCGTCTTGAGTTGTATCCTCGTCATTATCTGTTTGACGTTGGATTGTATGACTCGATAGAGTCTGATTCCTAGTGTTATTATCTACCGAGGGTTGATAGTACATGAATCGGTCCATGTTGGCGATTTGTTCATTCTCTAGTTTGATGATTATTTAGGAATTTTTCTTTTTCTATTTTTTCCTTTTTATTTTATTTTGGTTCTTGAGGGTTAAATTCGGGCCCCCTCATGCATGATTTATATATATATATATATGAACAAGTGTTTAGGATTTACAAAGTGTGTCAGTTCTGATATATCTTCTATTCTCTTTGATGTCATTATATTCTTAATTCACCTAAAAAATATTTCAATGCAATAAAAAAGATAAATGATTTATTGTATTCATCATTTGTATTCCTCCCTTTTAATATTAGGTGGTTCTCTAATAATAATCACACATCCTTTTAGTAATATTCTTTTATTATTTGTAGGTTTGGGGGCAAATTATATTGTCTATTTGGTTCGTTGCTTTGCATCCACTACTAATATAAATGATGGGAACAACAACAATAGTGATATCGATACCACAACAAATGATAGTGTTGATGATGAGTGGGATGACTTACGTGGAGAAGGATTTCCAGATTTTCAACCAATAGTCATTTTGTTTAACTTCAATTCAGTAAGAGATTTTTTAAATATAGCTAAAAGTATTGTGCAATACCTAATAATTAATCCTGACATAATGTGAAAGTTTTAACAAACAATGACGATCACAAATGGAGTTCAACATAGTTCACAATATTAGGTGCTCAATCACTGTTTTAAAAAATGGACCGGCCGGTCGGACCGGTCCGGCCGGAAACCGGTGGTCTTTCTGGGTCAATGGAGCTGCAGAACCGGTTCTGCAATAAACCCGCTATAAATCGGCCGGGTCAGTGGTTAGACCGGTTAAACCGTTAGCGGACCGAACTGGTTTGGACCATAAATTAATATTTCCAAAAAATTGTCAATTTTGCAGCCAAAGAGAATCGAACACACCTCCCTCATATATAAGCTATAAGGCTCAACCACTTATCCAACTCGTCTTGTTTGATATAAATTACATCCAAATATATTTATTAAGATATTTGTACTGCTAATAAATTAAAGTAGTAATCTCACTATATTTATCTTTGGGTGAACAATTCCTATTTGAATATTTTAATAATATATGATCAAATATATTGTTAATTTTGTTTTTATTTTGTTATTATGAACTTAATTTTGATATATAAATTTAAAAATATGATTAATAATGTCATTAAATTAATTTTTATCACTTATTTTTTACAATACCTTTTATTAAATTTTTATTGTCAAGAATTTTATGTCATGAAATATTGTACATTTTTTATATAGTCCGGGTCACAGTCATGCGGTCCGACCAGTGACCCACTGGTCCGACCAGTAACCCAATGACCCAGTGTCTTGACCGGGTCGATCACCGGTCCGGGTTTCAAAACTATGTGCTCAGTAGTTATGAAGCACAAACACATACACAGACATCATACACGACACAAATATTGATATGCCGTCATTGATATTAATTTGAGAAAATGATACAATTTAATGTAGTTATAAGTGTCGGTGTCAGACACCGACATGTGTCCGACACTAGGATACGCCTAATCTGAGAAGTGGTTGTACTCCATAGCTTAAGAGTAAAAGTCAAGCAATTGTCTCATGCCTCAGTTTTATCAAGAAGATTACATGATCTTATAGCTGCATGCAATTCTTATTGGGTCATGAGAGGGTCCGAAGATTATCACATTGGGTCTTGAACAACTACATAAGTGAGTTTGACACTAAATTTTAACCCAAAACTTTAATGCATTAGGTTCATGGGCCATCTCACTTATAAAGTGTTCAACATCAACTTTTCTATTCAATGCAAGACTCAACTCACACTTGAAATACCAAAAATCTCCCCCTCAAGTGTGAGTCCATCCATTCTTTATAGGTATATTCCCCCTCAAACAAAAGCTTTTTCATCCATCTGCACCACCGTTGGGAATCCATTAACGAGACACATCGCCTGAACACCTTGTCAGGAAGACTTTTGACACAAGGAGTCAGATTAACCATCAACTCTGATACCACTGTTAGATCATGAGGGAGTATGGGGAACATCGTATTGGGCCTTGAACAACTACATAAGTGAGTTTGACACCACATCTTAACTTAACCAAAACCTTAATGCATTAGGTTCATGGTCCTCTTACTTATAAATTGTTCACAATCCACTTTTCTATCCAACGTGAGACTCGACAACGTGAGACTCGACTCACACTTGAAAACCAACAATTATGCCTGCTAGTAATCCAAATCTTCAAGATTTTCTTCCTCATCGTCGCTTTTCGATACATTTTCTTTCTAATCATTGCTTTTCGATACATTTTGTTCTTCCTTCTGCTCCAACTCGTTTGTTTCTTCATTGATAGCTGGCTCTTCTTCATTTGGTAGACTATCAAAATTCTTCATGTAATTATCTATCATTTCCTCGAAGGCATCAAGATTTAACGATCTACCGTCTATATATTTTGTTCTTCATGAACATGAATTCTGCTTGTAGATATGGAATGACATTTTTTGTTTGAGCTCCTTTTTTCAAATGCATTCCTTCCCACTTGTTTTCAAAATTCATATCATCTAAACTATCAAATTGCATCCTCTTAAGCTTCTCTCTGTCGAGACTATAATAATCCCCCAAATAAACTCTATCATCAACTTCTACATCATTTGATATGATAGACTGAATATTGCAGGGGTGCAAATTCAACTCATCAACATCATTTACCTTTACACCATCCTCTTCTGAATCTGAAGAAGATTTTTTATCATCCATCACATATGTTGATCTCTTGTACAATCTTGCGTTTCAAACGTCGTAGACCTTTCATTAAATTAGATAGAATTGAGGACACTTCATCTTCTTCACCATGATAATCATGGAACAAATCAAATTGATAAATAATTGGTACCACTGATCCATCTTTCAATTTAAAGTTTATTGCATCCATAAGAAAATGACTAACAATTTTAGTATCATTTCCCTTAACTTGATACATAATCTTGTTTTGAGCAGATCTTATACAAAACGAAACCTTCCTTAAAAAAGATATAGTAACGAACCGCGAAATATCGGATAAAAATTTCTCAACAAGTAATCTAAATTGTGATAGTGTAGAACAATCTTCTGATGAATCCCATCGATAAGGCTTAACTTTAGAACATTTATTCTTTTTTCACCATCCATCACAAATATATAAGGCTTGTTAAAAAAGAATAACAGTTCTGAAATTAAGCCTTATGGATGGGATTCATTAGAAGATTGTTCTTCACTATCACGATCTAGATTACTTATTGAGAAATTTTATCCGATATTTTGTGGTTCGTTACTACATCTTTTGTAAGGAAGGTTTTATTTTGTATAAGATCTGGTCAAAATAAGATTATGTATCAAGTTAAGGGAAATGATACCGATATTGATAGTCATTTTCTTATGGGTGTAGTAAACTTCAAATTGAAAGATGGATCAGTGGTACCAATTATTTTTCAATTTAATTTTAGTCCAAGATTATCATGGTGAAGAAGATGAAGTGTCATCAATATTGTCTAATTTAATGAAGGGCCTTCGACGTTTGAAACACGGGACTGTACAAGAGATCAACATATGTGTTGGATGATGAAAACTCTTCTTCAAATTGAAAAGAGGATGATGTAAAGGTAAATTATGTTGGTGTGTTGAATTTGCATCCTTGCAGTATTCAGACTACCATATCAAATAATGTAGAAGTTGATGATAGAGTCTCTTTGGGGGATTATTATAGTCTCGACAGAAAGAAGCTTAAGAGCATGAGATTTAATGATTCAAATTATATGGATTTTGAAACAAAAAGATTTCTTTCTAACAAAAAGATTTCATTGACAACGTAAATGATGATTTCTTTCTTCTTTTTTTCATTTGATCTTCTTTTCTAAGGCTAAAAAGGCTGATTTAATTCAACTATTTTATATCTTAGTAGGGTTCAAGTGCTGAGGTTTTAGCTGAGTCCAAGAAAGAATCCACGAAAATTTGGGACATGATTATAACATGATTATAAATTGGATGAACAAATTGGAAAGATCACTTACTTTCCAAGCTTACGCTTCATGGAAAATCTGTCAAAAGCACACAGCAGGCACACTGAAACCTATCTATTATTTCGCATAATTTGTTGTTTAGGCTGCGAAACCAGCTTGTTCACATTGGTCCATTAGATCCAGAGTCTACAAATAATCAGAAATCACAACCCATCAGAGAGAGAAACAGATAATAAGAAATCAACATCACAAAATATTGTTTTTCTAAATGGAAAAGCTATATTCCCTCATACCTCTGGAACTGAGACAACTCAAGGCGAAACTTTGGACCATCATAATCATGCAAAACTGGCCTGAATGAATCTTCTTCCAGTGCCTTGCAAATTTTTCTGACACGGAGTCTTACCTGTGTATGATGAGGAACACGATATTATCGATTCAACATATTCTTGACAAACTAATATATGGTTCCACTCTATCAATCCAAAACAATAGATTATACTAACATGCATGTAAGTTTTGTCCTTTTGAGAATACTAAGAACAAGAAGACGGAAGAGAATGGATGAATGGTGGTTGGTACAAAAAAAATTTGGAAGGGAATTGTTGAAAAATTCGAAAACATGAATTTGAACATGGGTGTGCAATTGTTAAAAGTTGTGCTATCACAATTAAAAAAGAACTACATTTTAATAATATAATAAATGATATTTCGATGGACCAATGTATTTAAAACACTTAGGATTAGTAGCCTGACTCATTTTTAAGGAATGGGTAACCAAGTTCCCACCAACAAATATTCCTCTTCTCTATCGTGGTTGAACTCATTTTTCAACTACCCAAGCTTAGTTTTTCTTCCAACTAAGTCATGCATGTGATAAATAACAACTCAAATTCATCAATTTCATCATCATTAATCCAATGTAAGATTATTGGTCTATATTATTTAACCTTACTTAAACTAAAGTTATAAGTTCAACATGGTCATAGGTTTATTTATATTTATAATGTTAGGTTAGAAATATTAGAAAATGGTTTGTGGTTGATTTGATTGGTTTTTATAAAGATTTCTCTTCACACACTATCATTCTCCTACATTTTCAAATGACTGACTCTTATACAATAAATACATTTAGACTATAAAAATTCACTCAATTTTTTTTTTGGGATTATAAAGGGACTAAAGCCCAAAAAAGAAATTCAGTCAAGCTTTGGTTTATATGTTTTCTACGCAACTAAGCGATAAAAGGTTTTTTGAGTAGCAATTTGGTTGAAATAATATTTTCTTAATCACAATAAATAAGCAGAACACTTAATAAATTGATATAAATGCGATTCTAGTGATTTTATTAAATTTATTTTGATATGTGCTCTTACATTTAAAATAGAGCAATTGTGATATTATTGTTCTAGGCTTAACATTTGTGGACACAAGTACATGATTTTGGAGTACTTCCGGGTTTCCGGAGACATCACAATGACCTTGATCATTAAATTGTCGAATGCACCATTGTCGGCATGCCTCAAGGTAGCAGTCACCTGCTTTTGAGGTGGTACAATCTGCCCAACTTTGCTTTGCTATAACTGTCAGGAAAAAAAGCATAAATATATTATAAAAAAACTTCGAAACAATATTATAATTATATTTCGTTGAACTATATATTTTACCCAAGTAACTATTAGTTTTATAAAAAAAATTTGGAAATAAAAAATAATAACCATTATTTTCTTAGTAGAGAGTTTGAAAGTTGAAACCACGATCTCCTTATCGCTAAAATTTATATGCCTCTATTAGACATTCATATTTGATAAATACTACTATAAAATGATATAAAGTACATCATGGTCACACTACCAACACACACACATAGGTTTTACAAAGTATGATATAAAAATTAGTGTACCTAAAAAAATAAAGAACAAGACGATAATTGGCACGGAGGAAAGCTCGACCATTTTGAATAGCTTTAGTATCAATAGCAATAATACAATTTATATTCAAAACTTGGAGTCCATATATATATATATATATATATATATATATATATATATAGAATTATGCTAGTAACACACTATTTTTTTTTTGACTAAAAATAAGGATTCATTCATTCAAATTGAAAATACATAGATCATTACAAATTCAAGATTGTTAAAAACTCAAAAAGGTGAATCTACAAACAAACTTGCAACACCTAGGTTAATAGCATACAACGGCATCATGAAAGTGCCTACAAATATGACAAAATAAAAGTCATTGGAACATTCATACTCCCGGATTTGCAACGTTGACGTCCAAGTCTTCAAAGTCTTTAGATCTGTAATGAGTTGATGTATATATGCCAATTTGAATCAACGAAACACCGCAATGAAAAACCAACAAACGCCGCACAAGACGACCACAAACACAACGTCGCACAAGACGACTACGAACACAACGCCGTACAAGACGACGACAAACTTAAAAAATAAAAAAATGAAGAAGCAAATCTATGTGGATAATCACTTATTTAATTGAAAAGAAAAAGAAAAACAATTTAGAGGGGTGATTTTGGATCAAAAATTGACCCTAAAACCACCCCTCCTTGGTAGATGCACAAAAATAAATAAATTAGGGTTTATGGGAGGAGGGAGGCACTATTTAACACACTATTTTCAACACATTCTTTTTAATTGGTTGAATTTCAAATGAGTCCCACCAAATTTATGTGGGACCTGCTTGATTTAGTATCAGAGTAAATAAAACTCTTTTTTTTTTGTCTGACTCTGAACTTTTTAACTTTGAACAAATATATTGAAAAAAATATTTTTCCTAAAATAATTATGTTTTTTATTAGAAAAAAATATATTAAAAAAAAGTATGTTTTACAATTATAACTTTAAAAGTTAAAATAATTAAATATTTAGTAAATCAATTATAAATAGTTATCTTTTTTTTTTCTTTCAAAAGAAAAATATATGTAAACAATTTAGTATGATATATTTTCTTACCAAATACAATTTATTGCTTTATTTCATGAGTGTCATCTTAGTCAAATGAGTTTTATAATACAAGTTGAGACACAAATTTTAAAATATGAAATATATTTTACTATTCATTAATTATCTGATATATTTTTGCCCATAAAAAATAAAAATTACCTCATCTTGATCGGTTTGTCCTTCCAATCATTTCGGTATACTTTGAAAATGAAAAATAATAGCCATTATTTCTCATGGATGTAGTAAACTTTAAATTGAAAGATGAATCAGTGGTACTAATTATTTCTCATTTTGATACCGATATTGTTAGTCATTTTCTTATGGATGTAGTAAACTTCAAATTGAAAGATGAATCAGTGGTACTAATTATTTCTCATTTTGATTTTTTCCATGATTATCATGAAGAAGAAGATGTAGTGCATCAATTTTGTATTATTTTATGGAAGGCCTAAGACGTTTTATAACACCCCATAATACATTGTCTAGAATATATTATAAAGTCCATAATTAAATACCGAGTACATCAAGTTTACAAATACATAGAGTGTTGATTAAGCACACGCAGGTGCTAAAATACAATAAAGTACAACACATCGGAAAGGAAATAGACTGAAACTAATAGACTAAAACATTCTAAACACGAACAACACAGTCACAAGCATGCTACTACTCCGCAGCTTGCTTGCCACGATCACCCTGAGTACCTGAAACATGAATGGGGGGGTAAGACTACTAAGTCTTGTGGATTCTACTACCCACCTAGCGGTGACTACACCGGGGTAACCTGCACGTCAGTCCTCACGCAATATCCAGCGCATCTCATATATATATATATATATATATATATATATATATATATATACAACAAGTAATATGGTGTATCACAAAGAATTATCTGAATTCATTTTAACTCCGCAAGGACACTCTGAGGTGAGCCGGTCTCAGAGAGCCTCACACTCCTCCGCACCAATCCTCGTGGACATAAGCACTATGGTACGGAGCCTCCGGCATCACAATTGTTATTAAACATTTTACTCCGGATTCCTCGAATCCCTGTAGTGGTGTACAGAAGACAACCACTTACTCTCGACTGACATGTAAACAGCTATAGTTTCAACAACTACCAATATATCCCAAACCCGGGGAAACTAACTTAGTTCATAATCTAAGTTATATGATATTATCTCCTAAACGTGCAATTAACATATTATTATTATTACCATATATTATCAATGGACTATAGACTAGGAAGGATAGACGTTTAAAACCATATTGAGTTTTGAAAAACAGAACAAAAGCCAAAATTCCTGTCATGGTCGCTTAGCGAGGGCTGGCGACCACTAGCGAACCAAGTCAGAAGGTTCTGGCCAGCCAGCGAACGCTAGCGACCAAAACCTGCAAACCCAGTTTGCACGTTCGCCAGTTGCTCGCTTAGCGAACAACACAAAATTCCTGCTCTGTTCTGCAGAAATCAAAGAAAAACCAGAAAAATTTCCCAAGTCCTATACACAACCAGTCCAGCCATTAATAATGTAATGTAACAACAATCAATATGGAGAGAGTTTTGGGATTTAAACACCTCTCATACAACTATGTTTCCCTAAATCCTATGTTCTCATGCATTGTTTGAGTTTGGGGAAATTCTATCTAAGTTAACCTAAGAACCCACCTAGATGAGCTTTAATTCCTTGGCTAAGACTTGATTGTAAGTTTTGGTTTGCAGCTGAGCTCCCTTTTTGAGTTGTGGCTTGAGTTTCCTTTCCTAATCATCACAAAATCACATATGAGCACATTACTCATGTATGAACATGACCAACAACATTTTTGATGATTCCATGGGATAGATGGAGCACGAATTCTTGGGGAAAGGAGAAGGATTTGAGGAATTTAACTTACCTCCTATGATGAACACAGCCTAAGGAGCAAGATTCTTCAATTGCATGTGAGTGGTTAAGGAGTTTAGAAGAGGAATTTGAAGTTGAAATGCAATTGGTGATGGTGTTGTTTGCACGAGGGAGAGAGCAAGGAGGAGAGAGTTTTGCTGCTTAGTGGTATCAGAAAAATGGAGGTCAATGGTGTAGAGTTTTGGTGTATGTGTTGAGTCAAAGTTTTCAATCCATAGTGGGACACATGTCCTTCCTTCTCATGACACACACACACACACACACTATACCTTACACATTACATGTATCATGGCTCAAAAGCTAGCTCTAGACATGTGATCGTTTAAAAGAATACGTTTAATAGTATATAATACTAATGAAAGAATTTGGAATGTTACACGTTTGAAACGCAAGTAAATGAGATTAACATGTGTAACGGATGATAAAAACTCTTCTTCATGTACGTAAGAGGATGATGTAAAGGTTAATGATGTTGGCGAGTTGAATTTGTACCCCTGCAGTATTCAGTCTACCATATCAAATGATGTAGAAGTTGATGATGGAGTTTCTTTGGGGGATTATTATATTCTCGACAGAGAGAAGCCTAAGAAGACGTGATTTAACAGTTCAGATGATATGGATTTTGGAAGCAAATATGAATGGATGTATTTGGAAAAAAGGAGCTCAAACAAAAACATTTCATTCTATTTTTACATGCAGAAATCATGTTTATGAAGAACAAGATCATATAGGCGGTAAATCATTAAATGTTGATATCTGCAAGAAAATTATAAATACTTATATGAAGAATTTTGATAGTCTACTGATAGCTCTAAAATATGCACATTTTTTAGTAGTAGTTTTATGAATAAATGTTGCTTAAATGACAAGTTACTATTGTTTTCTTACTACATTATGCTTGTTTTTACTTGCTTTTAAGAAGAAAAGTTTTCACATAACATAAACACAAGGAGATAATTGAGAATTTGTGATTGTGATCCATAACCTTGGGGTGTTTAATATTATAAGTCAATTAATCATTGTTGCTTGCTTATTTTGTCATCATAAAATCCAAATTCATCTTCATATGGCTTTGTTTGGAAAGGTCAAAAAGCTAGCTTATAGCGTTTAGCTTATAAGCTAAAAGCTCTGTTTGGTAACAATTTTTAAAAAAGGGCTTATAACTTATTTTACTAGTTTATAGCTTATTTTCCAAACACTATTTCAAGTAGCTTGTGAGATTATAGCTTATCATTTTTTCTTCGAATTTTACCCCTATCATCTTCCTTGAAAAAAATTAAACATTAATTAAACATATCGTTTTTATGTCGTTTCACACTTATAAGCTAGTTCAACCGCTAATTTTACCAAACACTACAAATTTAATCAGCTAGCTTATTCGCTATAAGCTCATTCGCTATAAGCTAGCTTGTCAGCCATCCGCCTTTTTTTACCAAACAGAGTCATAATCATCATAATCATTTCTCTAATCATCATATAATTGTAGTATTTTCTTGATTATATTTCTACACTGTTACTTTTTAGTCCTTGAGAATTCAATAGTCTTTTATTAAGACGATATACTCATGCATTTGTGAGCGTATCAAAGTTTTACCGCCGTTGTTGGGGACTAATCGTAAAAATATGGTAAAAAAAATCTAGGAAATTTTTTCTGCAGTTTTTGTTTTCGTTTGTCCTTTTTGTCTTTGTTTTAACATCTTTGTTGCTCTTCCGATGGAAGAAAGAAGGAATTTCAACAAGAGAAAATCTCAACCCTCTTGGAATGACATCTCGAAGGAAAGGTATGAATCTCTCCTAGTAAAAACAACATTTACCCTAACATGAAAATTTTAAGATTCTAAACGGCAGCCGAACTTAGTAGCGAACGTTATAAAAATGATAAATTTGAGGAAAAACATCCCCTAACTATTATTTCTTTGCCTAAAATTTCGTTTCAAATTCATGTAGTTCTATTTTGTATGTTTTGAAATTGAATTTTTTGGTAATTTTTGTGACAGGTGGTGTGTGTTCATGATAGTTAGCCTCACATGCGTAGAGCTCTATTATCGTAATAAAAACATTATTAATTTTACAGAGATGAGTGAAGAGAAGAGGAATAGGTTTATTTATAATTATAATGTTTGGCTTGAAATATTAGAAAATTGTTTGTGGTTGATTTGATTTGTTTTTATAAAGATTTCTTTTCACACACTATCATTATCCTACATTTTCAAACGACCGAGTCTTATACAATAAACACATTTAGACTATAAAAATTAACTCAAATTTCTTTTGGGATTACAAAGGGACTAAAGCCCAAAAAAGAAATTCTCTCAAATTTTGGTTTATATGTTTTCTATGACACTAAGTGATAAAAGGTTTTTTGAGTAGCAATTTGGTTGAAATAAGATTTTTTGATCACAATAAATAAGCAAAACACTTAATAAACTGATATAAATGCGATTCCGGTAATTTAATTAAATTTATTTTGATATGTGCTCTTACATTTAAAATAGAGCAATTGTGATATTATTGTTCTAGGCTTAACATTTGTGTACACAAATACATGATTTTGGAGTACTTCCAGGGTTTCCGGAGACATCACAATGACCTTGACCATTAAATTGTTGAATGCACCATTGTCGGCATGCCCCAAGATAGCAGTTACCTGGTTTTGTGGAGATACAATCTGCCGAACTTTGCTTTGCTATAACTGTCAGAAGAAAAAAAAAAGCATAAATATATTATAAAAAAACTTTGAAACAAAATTATAATTATATTTCGTTGAACTGTTTTACACAAGTAACTATTAGTATTATAAAAAAAATTAGAAATGAAAAATAATAACGATTATTTTCTTAGTAGAGAGTTTGAAAGTTGAAACCACTATCCCTTATGGCTAAAATTTATATGCCTCTATTAAACATTCATATTTGATAAATACTGCTATAAAGAATTGTTAATGATATAAAGTTCATCATGGTCACACTAACAACACACACATTGGTTTTACAAAGTATGATATAAAAACTAGTGTACCTAAAAAGATAAAGAACAAGACGATAATTGGCACGAAGGAAAGCTTGGCCATTTTGAATAGTATTAGTATCAATAGCAGTAATACAGTTTATTCATATTAAATTCAAACCTTGGAGTCTATATATATAAACTAATATCAAAGAATATAACCCTATCATAGTAAAGAAATATATGATTTTATGGTTTTTCCATATAAACGATACAGTCAAACTCTTTTTTTTTTTTTGACTCTGAACTTTTTAACTTTGAATAAATATATTAAAAAAAATGTTTTTTCTAATGTAAAATAAAAAAAATTATGCTTTTTATTAGAAAAAAGTATATTAAAAAAAGTATGTTTTACAATTACAACTTTAAAAGTTAAAATAATTAAATATTTCGAAAATCGATCAATTATAAATAATTATCTTTTTTTTTCTTTCAAAAGAAAATATATGTAAATAATTTAGTATGATATATTTTCTTACCAATACAATTTATTGCTTTATTTCATGAGTGTCATCTTTGTCAAATGAGTTTTATAATACAGGTTGAGACACAAATTTTAAAATATGAAATATATTTTACTATTCATTAATTATCTGATATATTTTTGCCCATAAAAAATAAAAATTACCTCATCTTGATCGGTTTGTCCTTCAAATCATTTTAGTGTACTTTTGATATGAAAAATAATAGCCATTATTTTTAGTAGAGAGTTTGAAACCAAGACCTCCTTACCGTTAAAATTATGTGCATTATGATGAAAAAAGATGAAGTTACGAACCATGAAATATCGGATAAAAATTTCCCAAAAAGTAATCTAGGTTGTGATAGTGAACAACAATCTTCTGATGAATCACATCTATAAGGTTTAACAACTGTCTATAAGGCTTGTTAAAAAAGAATGACAGTTGGTAAACCGTATAGATGGGATTCATCAGAAGATTGTTGTTCAGTATCACAATCTAGATTATTTATTGGAAATTTTTTATTGGATATTTTGTGGTTTGTTATTATATCTTTTTTTAAATAAGGTTTCATTTTGTATAAGGTTTGCTCAAAACAAGATTGTGTATAAAGTTATGATAAATGATACCGATATTGTTAGTCATTTTCTTATGGATATAGTAAACTTCAAATTGAAAGATGAATCAGTGCAACTAATTATTTCTCATTTTGATTTTTTCCATGGTTATCATGATGAAGAAGATGTAGTGTCATCAAATTTGTGTTATTTAATGGAAGGCCTAAGACGTTTGAAACGCAAGACTGTAAATGATATTTAACATGTGTAATGGATGATGAAAACTCTTCTTCATATACACAAGAGGATGATGTAAAGGTTATGATGCTGGTGAGTTGAATTTGCACCCCTGCAGTATTCAGTCTACCATATCAAATGATGTAGAAGTTGATGATGGAGTTTCTTTGGGGGATTATTATATTCTCGACGTAGATGAGCTTAAGAAGACGTGATTTAACAGTTCAGGTGATATGGATTTTGAAAGCAAAAGGAATGGATGTATTTGGAAAAAAGGAGCTCAAACAAAAACATTTCATTCTATTTTAACATGCAGAAATCATGTTTATGAAGAACAAGATCAAATAGGCGGTAAATCATTAAATGTTGATATCTGAAAGGAAATGATAAATACGGATATGAAGAATATCGATAGTCTAATGGTAGCTCTAAAATATGCACATTTTTTAGTAGTAGTTTTATGAATAAATGTTGCTTAAATGACAAGTTACTATTGCTTTCTTACTACATTATGCTTGTTTTACACTTTGTATGTCCAAATGCATGAACAAGCGGAAATATACCATTTTTAGTCCCATTTTGGTTTCTTATTGATCAAAGCTCTTTGTACCATTTTTGTAGCCCGACAACCGCCGTAACAAGGAAAGTAGTTTCACTGCACCGAGGTACCTTTTTACTTGCTTTTAAAAAGAAAAGTTTTCACATAATATAAACACATCCCCTAACTTTTATTTCTTTGCCTAAATTTTTTTTCTTCAAATTCATGTAGTTCTATTTTGTATGTTTTGAAATTGAATTTTTTGGTAATTTTTGTGACAGGTGGTGTGTATCGGAGTTCATGATAGTTAGCCTCACATGCGTAGAGCTCTATTATGGTAATAAAAACATTATTAATTTTACAGAGATGAGTGAAGAGAAAAGGAATAGGTTTATTTATATTTATAATGTTTGGCTTGAAATATTAGAAAATGGCTTGTGGTTGATCTGATTTGTTTTTATAAAGATTTCTCTTCACACACTATCATTCTCCTACATTTTCAAACGACCGAGTCTTATACAATATACACATTTAGACTATAAAAATTAACTCAAATTTCTTTTGGGATTACAAAGGGACTAAAGCCCAAAAAAGAAATTCTCTAGAATTTTGGTTTATATGTTTTCTATGCAACTAAGTGATAAAAGGTTTTTTGAGTAGCAATTTGGTTGAAATAATATTTTTTTATCACAATAAATAAGTAAAACACCTAATAAACTGATATAAATGTGATTCCGGTAATTTAATTAAATTTATTTTGATATGTGCTCTTACATTTAAAATAGAGCAATTGTGACATTATTGTTCTAGGCTTAACATTTGTGTACACAAATACATGATTTTGGAGTACTTCCAGGGTTTCCGGAGACATCACAATGACCTTGACCATTAAATTGTTGAATGCACCATTGTCGGCATGCCCCAAGATAGCAGTCACCTGGTTTTGTGGAGATACAATCTGCCGAACTTTGCTTTGCTATAACTGTCAGAAAAAAAAAAAGCATAAATATATTATAAAAAACCTTTGAAACAAAATTATAATTATATTTTGTTGAACTATTTTACACAACTAACTATTAGTATTATAAAAAAAAATCGAAAATGAAAATTAATAGCCATTATTTTTTTTAGTAGCGAGTTTGAAAGTTTAAACCACTAACTCCTTATCGCTAAAATTTATAAGCCTCTATTAAACATTCATATTTGATAAATACTGCTACAAAGAATTGTTAATGATATAAATTTCATCATGGTCACACTACCAACACACACACATTGGTTTTACAAAGTATGATATAAAAACTAGTGTACCTAAAAAGATAAAGAACAAGACGATAATTGGCACGAAGGAAAGCTTGGCCATTTTGAATAGTATTAGTATCAATAGCAGTAATACAGTTTATTCATATTAGATTCAAACCTTGGAGTCTATATATATAAACTAATATCAAAGAATATAACCCTATCATAGTAAAGAAATATATGATTTTATGGTTTTTCCATATAAACGATACAGTCAAACTCTTTTTTTTTTTTGACTCTGAACTTTTTAACTTTGAATAAATATATTAAAAAAAATGTTTTTTCTAATGTAAAATAAAAAAATTATGCTTTTTATTAGAAAAAAGTATATTAAAAAAAGTATGTTTTACAATTACAACTTTAAAAGTTAAAATAATTAAATATTTCGTAAATCGATCAATTATAAATAATTATCTTTTTTTTTCTTTCAAAAGAAAAATATATGTAAACAATTTAGTATGATATATTTTCTTACCAAATACAATTTATTGCTTTATTTCATGAGTGTCATCTTCGTCAAATGAGTTTTATAATACAGGTTGAGACACAAATTTTAAAATATGAAATATATTTTACTATTCATAAATTATCTGATATACTTTTGCCCATAAAAAATAAAAATTACCTCATCTTGATCGGTTTGTCCTTCAAATCATTTTAGTGTACTTTTGAAATGAAAAATAATAGCCATTATTTTTAGTAGAGAGTTTGAAACCACAACCTCCTTACCATTAAAATTATGTGCATTATGATGAAAAAAGATGTAGTTACGAACCATGAAATATCGGATAAAAATTTCCCAAAAAGTAATCTAGGTTGTGATAGTGAACAACAATCTTCTGATGAATCACATCTATAAGGTTTAACAACTGTCTATAAGGCTTGTTAAAAAAGAATGACAATTGGTAAACCGTATAGATGAGATTCATCAGAAGATTGTTGTTCAGTATCACAATCTAGATTACTTATTGGAAATTTTTTATTGGATATTTTGTGGTTTGTTATTATATCTTTTTTTAAATAAGGTTTCATTTTGTATAAGGTTTGCTCAAAACAAGATTGTGTATAAAGTTAAGATAAATGATACCGATATTGTTAGTCATTTTCTTATGGATATAGTAAACTTCAAATTGAAAGATGAATCAGTGGTACTAATTATTTCTCATTTTGATTTTTTCCATGGTTATCATGAAGAAGAAGATGTAGTGTCATCAAATTTGTGTTATTTAATGGAAGGCCTAAGACGTTTGAAACGCAAGACTGTAAATGAGATTAACATATGCATGTGTAACGGATGATGAAAACTCTTCTTCATATATAGAAGAGGATGATGTAAAGGTTAATGATGCTGGTGAGTTGAATTTGCATCCCTGCAGTATTCAGTCTACCATATCAAATGATGTAGAAGTTGATGATCGAGTTTCTTTGGGGGATTATTATATTCTCGACAGAGAGGAGCTTAAGAAGACGTGATTTAACAGTTCAGGTGATATGGATTTTGAAAGCAAATAGGAATGGATGTATTTGGAAAAAAGGAGCTCAAACAAAAACATTTCATTCTATTTTAATATGCAGAAATCATGTTTATGAAGAACAAGATCAAATAGGCGGTAAATCATTAAATGTTGATATCTGCAAGGAAATGTTAATATGCACTTTTTTTAGTAGTAGTTTTATGAATAAATGTTGCTTAAATGACAAGTTACTATTGCTTTCTTACTACATTATGCTTGTTTTACACTTTGTATGTCCAAATGCATGAACAAGCGGAAATATACCATTTTTAGTCCCATTTTGGTTTCTTATTGATCAAAGCTCTTTGTACCATTTTTGTAGCCCGACAACCGCCGTAACAAGGAAAGTAGTTTCACTGCACCGAGGTACCTTTTTACTTGCTTTTAAAAAGAAAAGTTTTCACATAATATAAACACATCCCCTAACTTTTATTTCTTTGCCTAAATTTTTTTTCTTCAAATTCATGTAGTTCTATTTTGTATGTTTTGAAATTGAATTTTTTGGTAATTTTTGTGACAGGTGGTGTGTATCGGAGTTCATGATAGTTAGCCTCACATGCGTAGAGCTCTATTATGGTAATAAAAACATTATTAATTTTACAGAGATGAGTGAAGAGAAAAGGAATAGGTTTATTTATATTTATAATGTTTGGCTTGAAATATTAGAAAATGGCTTGTGGTTGATCTGATTTGTTTTTATAAAGATTTCTCTTCACACACTATCATTCTCCTACATTTTCAAACGACCGAGTCTTATACAATATACACATTTAGACTATAAAAATTAACTCAAATTTCTTTTGGGATTACAAAGGGACTAAAGCCCAAAAAAGAAATTCTCTAGAATTTTGGTTTATATGTTTTCTATGCAACTAAGTGATAAAAGGTTTTTTGAGTAGCAATTTGGTTGAAATAATATTTTTTTATCACAATAAATAAGTAAAACACCTAATAAACTGATATAAATGTGATTCCGGTAATTTAATTAAATTTATTTTGATATGTGCTCTTACATTTAAAATAGAGCAATTGTGACATTATTGTTCTAGGCTTAACATTTGTGTACACAAATACATGATTTTGGAGTACTTCCAGGGTTTCCGGAGACATCACAATGACCTTGACCATTAAATTGTTGAATGCACCATTGTCGGCATGCCCCAAGATAGCAGTCACCTGGTTTTGTGGAGATACAATCTGCCGAACTTTGCTTTGCTATAACTGTCAGAAAAAAAAAAAAGCATAAATATATTATAAAAAACCTTTGAAACAAAATTATAATTATATTTTGTTGAACTATTTTACACAACTAACTATTAGTATTATAAAAAAAAATCGAAAATGAAAATTAATAGCCATTATTTTTTTTAGTAGCGAGTTTGAAAGTTTAAACCACTAACTCCTTATCGCTAAAATTTATAAGCCTCTATTAAACATTCATATTTGATAAATACTGCTACAAAGAATTGTTAATGATATAAATTTCATCATGGTCACACTACCAACACACACACATTGGTTTTACAAAGTATGATATAAAAACTAGTGTACCTAAAAAGATAAAGAACAAGACGATAATTGGCACGAAGGAAAGCTTGGCCATTTTGAATAGTATTAGTATCAATAGCAGTAATACAGTTTATTCATATTAGATTCAAACCTTGGAGTCTATATATATAAACTAATATCAAAGAATATAACCCTATCATAGTAAAGAAATATATGATTTTATGGTTTTTCCATATAAACGATACAGTCAAACTCTTTTTTTTTTTGACTCTGAACTTTTTAACTTTGAATAAATATATTAAAAAAAATGTTTTTTCTAATGTAAAATAAAAAAATTATGCTTTTTATTAGAAAAAAGTATATTAAAAAAAGTATGTTTTACAATTACAACTTTAAAAGTTAAAATAATTAAATATTTCGTAAATCGATCAATTATAAATAATTATCTTTTTTTTTCTTTCAAAAGAAAAATATATGTAAACAATTTAGTATGATATATTTTCTTACCAAATACAATTTATTGCTTTATTTCATGAGTGTCATCTTCGTCAAATGAGTTTTATAATACAGGTTGAGACACAAATTTTAAAATATGAAATATATTTTACTATTCATAAATTATCTGATATACTTTTGCCCATAAAAAATAAAAATTACCTCATCTTGATCGGTTTGTCCTTCAAATCATTTTAGTGTACTTTGGAAATGAAAAATAATAGCCATTATTTTTAGTAGAGAGTTTGAAACCACGACCTCCTTACCGTTAAAATTATGTGCCTTATGATGAAAAAAGATGTAGTTACGAACCATGAAATATCGGATAAAAATTTCCCAAAAAGTAATCTAGGTTGTGATAGTGAACAACAATCTTCTGATGAATCACATCTATAAGGTTTAACAACTGTCTATAAGGCTTGTTAAAAAAGAATGACAATTGGTAAACCGTATAGATGGGATTCATCAGAAGATTGTTGTTCAGTATCACAATCTAGATTACTTATTGGAAATTTTTTTATTGGATATTTTGTGGTTTGTTATTATATCTTTTTTTAAATAAGGTTTCATTTTGTATAAGGTTTGCTCAAAACAAGATTGTGTATAAAGTTAAGATAAATGATACCGATATTGTTAGTCATTTTCTTATGGATATAGTAAACTTCAAATTGAAAGATGAATCAGTGGTACTAATTATTTCTCATTTTGATTTTTTCCATGGTTATCATGAAGAAGAAGATGTAGTGTCATCAAATTTGTGTTATTTAATGGAAGGCCTAAGACGTTTGAAACGCAAGACTGTAAATGAGATTAACATATGCATGTGTAACGGATGATGAAAACTCTTCTTCATATACAGAAGAGGATGATGTAAAGGTTAATGATGCTGGTGAGTTGAATTTGCACCCCTGCAGTATTCAGTCTACCATATCAAATGATGTAGAAGTTGATGATCGAGTTTCTTTGGGGGATTATTATATTCTCGACAGAGAGGAGCTTAAGAAGACGTGATTTAACAGTTCAGGTGATATGGATTTTGAAAGCAAATAGGAATGGATGTATTTGGAAAAAAGGAGCTCAAACAAAAACATTTCATTCTATTTTAATATGCAGAAATCATGTTTATGAAGAACAAGATCAAATAGGCGGTAAATCATTAAATGTTGATATCTGCAAGGAAATGATAAATACGTATATGAAGAATTTTGATATCTAATGGTAGCTCTAAAATATGCACTTTTTTTAGTAGTAGTTTTATGAATAAATGTTGCTTAAATGACAAGTTACTATTGCTTTCTTACTACATTATGCTTGTTTTACACTTTGTATGTCCAAATGCATGAACAAGCGGAAATATACCATTTTTAGTCCCATTTTGGTTTCTTATTGATCAAAGCTCTTTGTACCATTTTTGTAGCCCGACAACCGCCGTAACAAGGAAAGTAGTTTCACTGCACCGAGGTACCTTTTTACTTGCTTTTAAAAAGAAAAGTTTTCACATAATATAAACACATCCCCTAACTTTTATTTCTTTGCCTAAATTTTTTTTCTTCAAATTCATGTAGTTCTATTTTGTATGTTTTGAAATTGAATTTTTTGGTAATTTTTGTGACAGGTGGTGTGTATCGGAGTTCATGATAGTTAGCCTCACATGCGTAGAGCTCTATTATGGTAATAAAAACATTATTAATTTTACAGAGATGAGTGAAGAGAAAAGGAATAGGTTTATTTATATTTATAATGTTTGGCTTGAAATATTAGAAAATGGCTTGTGGTTGATCTGATTTGTTTTTATAAAGATTTCTCTTCACACACTATCATTCTCCTACATTTTCAAACGACCGAGTCTTATACAATATACACATTTAGACTATAAAAATTAACTCAAATTTCTTTTGGGATTACAAAGGGACTAAAGCCCAAAAAAGAAATTCTCTAGAATTTTGGTTTATATGTTTTCTATGCAACTAAGTGATAAAAGGTTTTTTGAGTAGCAATTTGGTTGAAATAATATTTTTTTATCACAATAAATAAGTAAAACACCTAATAAACTGATATAAATGTGATTCCGGTAATTTAATTAAATTTATTTTGATATGTGCTCTTACATTTAAAATAGAGCAATTGTGACATTATTGTTCTAGGCTTAACATTTGTGTACACAAATACATGATTTTGGAGTACTTCCAGGGTTTCCGGAGACATCACAATGACCTTGACCATTAAATTGTTGAATGCACCATTGTCGGCATGCCCCAAGATAGCAGTCACCTGGTTTTGTGGAGATACAATCTGCCGAACTTTGCTTTGCTATAACTGTCAGAAGAAAAAAAAAAACATAAATATATTATAAAAAACCTTTGAAACAAAATTATAATTATATTTTGTTGAACTATTTTACACAACTAACTATTAGTATTATAAAAAAAATCGAAAATGAAAATTAATAGCCATTATTTTTTTTAGTAGCGAGTTTGAAAGTTTAAACCACTAACTCCTTATCGCTAAAATTTATAAGCCTCTATTAAACATTCATATTTGATAAATACTGCTACAAAGAATTGTTAATGATATAAATTTCATCATGGTCACACTACCAACACACACACATTGGTTTTACAAAGTATGATATAAAAACTAGTGTACCTAAAAAGATAAAGAACAAGACGATAATTGGCACGAAGGAAAGCTTGGCCATTTTGAATAGTATTAGTATCAATAGCAGTAATACAGTTTATTCATATTAGATTCAAACCTTGGAGTCTATATATATAAACTAATATCAAAGAATATAACCCTATCATAGTAAAGAAATATATGATTTTATGGTTTTTCCATATAAACGATACAGTCAAACTCTTTTTTTTTTTTTTTTGACTCTGAACTTTTTAACTTTGAATAAATTTATTAAAAAAAATGTTTTTTCTAATGTAAAATAAAAAAATTATGCTTTTTATTAGAAAAAAGTATATTAAAAAAAGTATGTTTTACAATTACAACTTTAAAAGTTAAAATAATTAAATATTTCGTAAATCGATCAATTATAAATAATTATCTTTTTTTTTCTTTCAAAAGAAAAATATATGTAAACAATTTAGTATGATATATTTTCTTACCAAATACAATTTATTGCTTTATTTCATGAGTGTCATCTCAATTAAATGAGTTTTATAATGCAGGTTGAGACACAAATTTTAAAATATGAAATATATTTTACTATTCATTAATTATCTGATATATTTTTGCCCATAAAAAATAAAAATTACCTCATCTTGATCGGTTTGTCCTTCAAATCATTTTAGTGTACTTTGGAAATGAAAAATAATAGCCATTATTTTTAGTAGAGTTTGAAACCACGACCTCCTTACCGTTAAAATTATGTGCCTTATGATGAAAAAAGATGTAGTTACGAACCATGAAATATCGGATAAAAATTTCCCAAAAAGTAATCTAGGTTGTGATAGTGAACATCAATCTTCTAATGAATCACATCTATAAGGTTTAACAATTGTCTATAAGGCTTTTTAAAAAAGAATGACAGTTGGTAAACCGTATAGATGGGATTCATTAGAAGATTGTTGTTCAGTATCACGATCTAGATTACTTATTGGAAAAAAAAAATTGGATATTTTCTGGTTCGTTATTATATCTTTTTTTAAATAAGGTTTCATTTTGTATAAGGTTTGCTCAAAACAAGATTGTGTATAAGGTTAAGATAAATGATACCGATATTGTTAGTCATTTTCTTATGGATATAGTAAACTTCAAATTGAAAGATGAATCAGTTGTACTAATTATTTCTCATTTTGATTTTTTCCATGGTTATCATGAAGAAGAAGATATAGTGTAATCAAATTTGTCTTATTTAATGGAAGGCCTAAGACGTTTGAAACGCAAGACTGTAAATGAGATTAACATGTGTGACGGATGATGAAAACTCTTCTTCATATACAGAAGAGGATGATGTAAAGGTTAATGATGCTGGTGAGTTGAATTTGCACCCCTGCAATATTCAGTCTACCATATCAAATGATGTAGAAGTTGATGATGGAGTTTCTTTGGGGGATTATTATATTCTCGACGGAGAGGAGCTTAAGAAGACATGATTTAACAGTTGAGGTGATATGGATTTTGAAAGCAAATAGGAATGGATGTATTTGGAAAAAAGGAGCTCAAACAAAAACATTTCATTCTATTTTAACATGCAGAAATCATGTTTATGAAGAACAAGATCAAATAGGCGGTAAATCATTAAATGTTGATATCTGCAAGGAAATGATAAATACGTATATGAAGAATTTTGATAGTCTAATGGTAGCTCTAAAATATGCACATTTTTTAGTAGTAGTTTTATGAATAAATGTTGCTTAAATGACAAGTTACTATTGCTTTCTTACTACATTATGCTTGTTTTACACTTTGTATGTCCAAATGCATGAACAAGCGAAAATATACCATTTTTAGTCCCATTTTAGTTTCTTATTGATCAAAGCACTTTGTACCATTTTTGTAGTCTAACAACCGCCGTAACAAGGAAAGTAGTTTCACTGCACCGATGTACCTTTTTACTTGCTTTTAAAAAGAAAAGTTTTCAAATAACATAAACATATAGGGAGATAATATAGAATTTGTGTTTGTGATCCATAACCTTGGGGTGTTTAATATTATAAGTCAATTAATCATTGTTGCTTGCTTGTTTGGTCATCATAAAATCCATATTCATCTTCATATGGCTTTGTTTGGAAAGGCCAAAAAGTTAGCTTATAGCTTTTAGCTTATAAGCTAAAAGCTCTGTTTGATAACAATTTTTAAAAAATGGCTTATAACTTATTTTACTAGCTTATAGCTTATTTTCCAAACACTATTTCAAGTAGCTTATGAGATTCTAGCTTATCATTTTTTCTTTGAATTTTACCCCTATCATCTTCCTTGAAATAAAATTAAACATTAATTAAACATATCATTTTTATGTCATTTCATACTTATAAGCTAGTTCAACCGCTAATTTTACCAAAAACTGCAAATTCAATCAGCTAGCTTATTCGCTATAAGCTAAAAGCTAAATTATAAGCTATCCGCTATAAGCTCATTCACTATAAGCTCATTCGCTATAAGCTAGCTTGTCAGATATCCGCTATTTTTTACCAAACAGAGTCATAATCATTTCTCTAATCATCATATAATTGTAATATTTTCTTGATTATATTTCTACACAGTTACTTTTTAGTCCCTAAGAATTCGATAGTCTTTTATTACAATGATATACTCATGCACTTCTGAGCGTATCAAAGTTTTGCCGCCGTTGTTGGGGACTAATCGTAGAAATATGGTAAAAAAAATCTAGGAAATTTGTTCTGAGTTTTTGTTTTTGTTTGTCCTTTTTGTCTTTGTTTTAACATCTTTGTTGCTCTTCCGATGGAAGAAAGAAGGAATTTCAACAAGAGAAAATCTCAACCCTCTTGGAATGATTTCTCAAAGGAAAGGTATGAATATCTCTCCTAGTAAAAACATCTACCTTAACATGAAAATTTTAAGATTCTAAATGTCAGCTGAACTTAGTAGCGGACGTTATAAAAATGATAAATTTGAGGAAAAAAACATCCCCTAACTATTATTTCTTTGCCTAAAATTTCGTTTCAAATTCATGTGGTTCTATTTTGTATGTTTTGAAATTGAATTTTTTGGTAATTTTTGTGACAGGTGGTGTGTGTCAGAGTTCGTGATAGTTAGCCTCACATGCGTAGAGCTCTATTATCGTAATAAAAACATTATTAAATATCATAATCTATTCAAGATAGTCATACTTGAATAGATTATTATATTTAAGTTAAAGTATGTGTTGCATGTGAAAAAAATTACAGGTTCTTATTAGTGTATAATTGTTGTATTAAGTATGTGCCAAAAGATAGAACATATACTGCATGTATAATATAATCAACGAAATTTATAAAGTAACTCAGTTTATTCTTATTTTATTTTTATTTTTACAAAACTTAAGTTTTGTTTGATTTGATTTAATTTTGGGTTAAATATGTTTTTAGTCCATACTTTTTACGAAATTGACAAGAATAGTCCATACATTTCACGAAATTGTCAGGAATAATCCATATTTTTTATAACAAATGTCATGTAGGTGACAACTCAATTAAAATAATGGGTCCCACCATATGCCACGTCATCAGTCCGTTTGCTGATATGGAAAAAATATACGGCAGGGACTATTTTGGATAACAGAATATTTTCTGAGGATTTTTTTGACCATTTTTAAAAAGTAGGGACCATTCTTGACAATTTCACAAAAAGTAAGGACTAAAAACATATTTAACCCAAAAAAATAAAGAACAAGACAATAATTGGTATGAAGGAAGGCTTGACCATTTTGAATAGCAGTAATACAATTTATTTGTATTAAAATCAAAACTAGGAGTATATATATATGTGTGTGTGTGTGTGTGTGTTTGTATGTGTATGTGTAAAAACTAATATCGTAACATCTCAACTTTAATTTTAATTGTAAAAACTAATATCGTAACATCTCATCTTCATTTTTTGGTATTTATTTATAATTTTTTAATTTTGGTACTCCATTCGGTCTCGTATATAAGAAACAAAAAAAAATTACACAGCAAAAGGTAATGCAATCATTATATTTATTTTGAATATTCCAATTTTACCCTTAATTTTACTTTTTCATACTACTATAAGCCTACACCCTTGGAAACCGTAGAAAAAAGAAGTACCAAGACTTAGTTTTACTATTTCCACAAGTTATGCTTCACTAGTGGCTTAAAGTGTGCACATGTAAGCAAATTTTAATTTATTTGAAAATAAAACTAAGGGTAAAATAGTAAATGACATAAATTTTTTATACTTTATCCATTTTTCTTAAAGAGTGTGCTTTTTTTTTTGTTTATAATATTCAAGACTAGAGGGAGTACTTACTAAGTATTTAATTCCTCCTAACCAAAACATCTTAAAAAGTTATAAATGAATCTCACTAATAACTTTACATTTCACTAATAACTATACATCAATTTAATGAATCCCACAAAAATATATAAGTACCTATTCTTATTTAAGAAACAGTACATATTAGGTACTTGTGTTTTGCTCTAGTGAGAGTACCTATCTGGAATTGGGATCCTCTCAATTTTCACTTTTTTCATTTCTTTCATTATTATATAGTTTTGGAAATATAAATGTAAAAGTGTAACATTAAGTGGGTCCAAATATCTTTTATACACCCTAAAACATTTAAAAACTTTTGTAATAAAAGAAATAGAAAGAAATGGAAATGGAGAGAATCTCAACTCACCTATTTGGCACTAGTGCTTAAAAAAATAAGCAACACCATTAAAAATGGTCTTAGGATCTCTCCATTTCTTATTCATAACTCTTTTCTCTCTCTCACGCCCAACCACAAACTTCAAATCTTCTTTATCAACTCTCAGAAATCAAGTGAATGCAAGTTTGAATCTTTCTCTTCCCTGTCTTGGTCGAACTCACTCTTTAACTAGCCAAGCTTAGTTTTTCATCCAACTAAGCCATTCATGTGATGAATAACACCTCAATTCTTCAATTTCATCATCATTAATCCAATGTTAGATTATTGGTCCATATTCTTTTACCTTACTTAAACTAAAGTTATGAGTTCAATTTCTAACATGGTCATTCAACGTCGACGTTAATTTATCACTCATTTAACTCTCGCAAAACTCACGAGATTAAACTCTACAATTGTATATGCAAAAGATATCATGTTAAAATCTGACCGAGAAAACACCCTCCTTCCATCTCCCTCTACAAATTGCAATCCGTATATTTTCCCGCCAAAATCTCAATTTCATTCACTCATCCCTAAAAACTACATTTTCTTCTTTCCAAGAAACACCGCAAAAATCCCAAATTACAATGAAACAAATCCCTAACACCGTTTTCCTCCTCCTCCTCACCGTCACACTCACCACCGCCGCCACGTCATCCACCGAATCTCTCCTCTCCACCGCCGCACAAACCCTCATCAACACCATCTTCCTCTCAATGTCTCTCACACTCCGTTTAGCTTCCTCTTCTCTCCCTTCCACCACATCCGCCACCATTTTCGTCCCCTCCGACACCGCCTTCCGCCGCCACGGCCCCCTCCCTCTCTCCCTCCTTCAATATCACATCATCCCTTCCAAAATCCCTCTCCATTTACTCACATCTCTCCCTCTCTCCACTCCATTACCAACTCTCCTCCCAAATTCATCTCTCATCATCACCACCTCTTCTCTCTCTCATCACCATTTCTCCATCAACAACGTAACCGTTTCAATCACTCCTCTCTTCGAAAACCCTTCCCTTCTCATTCTCCCTCTCCACGATTTCTTCAATTCATCTTCTCTCTATCTCCCCGAACCAAAATCGGAAACTCTCCTTCGAATCCTCCGATCCAACAATTGTTCACTAACCGCCGCGTTTCTTGAAAATCTGTTACCAGAATTAACCGATGGCGCGAAGATAACTGTATTTGCGCCACCGGATGAGGCGGTTAGAAATGTGGAGAGTTTAAAGAAACATGTTGTTCTTGGATTGATTACTTGGCGTGATTTGATTCATTATCCGGATGATGCTCGATTGAAGACGCTTTTTTATGGTTTTGATATTAGAGTAAGTGTTTTTCCTCGTCTCAGATTGCTTAATGGTGTGAATTTTATTGTTCCGGATATGTATCGTGGTGAATTCGTCGTTGTTCATGGCATTGATGGATTGCTTGATAGCGGAACTGTGTTAGTGAAATAGATGAAATGTGATTTGTATATAGGTTTTTCTGATGGGGACAAATGTGTATAGTGTTTCATGGATAGCAATAACTGTAATTGAATTTCATATAAAAAAATAGTATGTGATTGAATTTGTGTATATGCTATAGTATAATATGCAAATATTTGAATAGTTTTTACATTCATAGCATGTTTGAATATGCAGTGTCATTTAGAATTTTAGATTAGTCTTAGCATGTTTGAATATGTAGTGTAATTTGGGTTCCAACTTGCCATAGGTAAGTGAAAACTAGCTCAATTTTATTTTAACCAAGCCTTGTGGCCATTTTGTAATTTACAGGTAACTAGTTATTCTGGTTTCTAAATATTGTTTGTTAGTTGTTACTATCAAAATTACAAAATATTCTCGAATGTGTAATTTGTTAGTGATTTAAGGGATCAAACTAGCTAACTGAAAACATATTTGAGGATCAAATTATTTAAGCAAAAGACACATTCAAGGACCATTTAGTAATGTCTTATACTTTTACTATGCATCTTGGCAACTGTATATGAGGTTGTTAGATATCTCCTTTCGGTAAAATAGGCATCTGAGACTCTGCGAGTGCTTGAAATTTTCTCTATAGGATTCAAGAACTATGAAATACTGACAGATATATAAGTCATAACATCGACAATGTGACATGTAAACACTAATAATAATTTGATAAAATTGAAGTGATTGTATATGCTCATATGTGTTACTGTCATATGATGTCAGTGTTAGACACTTATATGACATGACACTCGGTGCCGCATATCCGAAACAGCAGTCATTGAGCTAACTAGATCCACATATCTATTTCAATTTGTTCTTTCAAATTCTGCTTCTGAACATTTAGAATTGACTGAAAGCAAGCCTGTGACAATGTGGATATTAAACTAGATCAATGCTTGCACAGAAGGAAAAACAGAATATGTCCCTTAGCAGTTAAAGAATTATTATGATTATGAGTCTGAGTTTTAATACTTTATCTTAGTATGACAGTGATTACTAAGCTGAGCAATGAGGGTAAACAACAAAGGAACTAACATAATCAATTACCAGGTTTTATATTCAACTGAGTCTAAGCCAAGATAGACAGAATCCCGATTTTGCACATAAGATCGTACATTTTCACGATCTTGATCGTACATTTTCACGATCTTGATACCCATGTGCGTGCTAGATCATGGCCAGAATCGTTTTCTACTAAATTATGTTGCTTCATATTCATATGTATGAATTTATATGCAATATACTAATGGTGTGAATGTATGAATTTATTTGTAGTATATGAATTTCTAAATTTGGTAGGAGCTTATGATCCGTGTTACGATCCCTTGATTCATGATCTTGTGACCCCTCCCCAATCTTACCTAGGATCTCAACTTTTGAATACCTTGGTCTAAATCTAAACCACGTTGAAGTCTAAATGATACCAAAACACCTTTGCCTTATGCATGCTAGAGCAATTTTCATAATATGGTCGCCTTTTAATTGATAAATGAACAATATTAATGTAATCACTTTAATTAACAAAAAGACTTTCACTTGAGAAATTTTGCAATTTAGAGAATACAAATCTATCTTAATAAGTCATGGATTATATGCAGTTGTCAACTATATTAGCCTTGTACTAACTGCTTCACATACCTCATTAGAATTTAGAACTACCTCTTCTGTCATTCAAACCTCTTAAAAAGTATGTCAGAGTAAAAATTTCTATAAAAAAATGATATGCAAGAGAAGTTACTTAAAACAGCTTTTCATTTTGAAGCAATTTTTAGATTTTTTTTTTAAAATTGTAACTAATATCTTAATAAGACAAGCTGTATGTCTAGCTGTACGGAGACTGCAAGAATAGAGCTATAATAATCATTAATGGTTGAGACAGACAATAATATATATAAAAAATATATTGAGGAAGTTGTTAAATGTCGAAGCTGAGTTAGACACCATACATTGTAAACAAATGTAAAGAAATAGCAAGCATATTGAATGCACCAATGACCACAATGTAACATGTTAGCCAAATTGAACACACTTGTGAACAACTAAGACAAGCTGTATATAATACCTCACCTCACCATTGATGCTTCTTCTATATATTCTTGATTCCGCAACACAGCACTACACTATCTACTAATGGGGACAGTAGCCAGTAGGGACAAAAAGTGCTTATGATTTTAGATTAGCATTAAGCCACCTACCTAGATTTGGATTAGGTTAAGTGTGACACACATTGGTTGTTTGATTAAGTTTGGATGATTGGGATTTTGATTTTTTTTTTTTTTAAAATTTGAAATGTCAACTTTAAAAGTTAAATTGTCAATTACATTTTATTGTGTACAATTATAAATTGTCAATCACGTGACTTAACTTTTACCGATGTAAGTTGAGTTTAATAAAAGAGGTTAAGTTCTCATACAGTAATATGGGGAAATTAAGTTCAAATTTTGATTAGGAGATCATGTCTCCACATTTGACATCCGACAGTAATAATATGATTATCTCAAGAAGAAGAAACCTATGCAAAACAAAAAATGTATAAAGATAAATTTCATTCTCTAAGGATAATTATAAATTATAAAGTTGTTTATCTTAATAACTCATTAGTAACACTGAATTTTATCAAATCAGCCATTCATCATAAAATTGTAAAACACACTTAAATAAAATTGTAAAATTGAGATCAAATAATAGATTATGATTAGAGAGAGTGAAGAGTAACCAAGTGGTTGGAGTGTGCATATCCTCCTTGGGTTTGATTGGGTCAAGTGTTGAAGTGTGCCTTAGACATTTTTTATGCACGACTTTTTTTTTTTCTATTTTTATTTTGACAAAAAAAATAGGATGATTAAATTACACATTTGAATTGAGTAATTAAGATTTCAAATTGAGAATAATAGTAAGCCTGAGAATAAAAAAAGAAGAATATATACTAGGATGCCTATGTGTAACTAATCAAAATATGAATAAATAAAAATTGAGAAAAATATGTAATCTATAATATCTTTCTAGTCGTAGTGTAAGTGCACCTCACTTTTTATGTTTGCTAAAAAAAAGTAAATTACACTTCTCTTTTTTGATAGATATTTAAATTATATTTTACATTAAAATATACACTCTCTTATTCTATTTTGTGAAATATATCAGAGAAAATTACAGTCTAATTATTTGAGAGAAGTTTGAATTTTTCTTTTTTGAAAACTCTGAATCCGGTCTTAAGACCGACTAATCCGAGGAGATAAATCCCACCATCCACTAGTGGAGGCCCCGAAATTGGCACAAGTGGGAATCAAACTTGAAATGAGCATACACCAAGAACCAACACCACTAAGTCAACCCAAGTGGGTTGAGAAGCTTGAATTTTATTCCACTTCCTTCTTATATTAAAACTTACATTCCTCTGTCTGTCTCCGTGAGCTTAACTCAGTTGGTAGGGATATATCATTATTTGTGCAGGGTCCCGGGTTCGAACCCGGGATACTCCACTTATTCACCTTTAAGACGGATTTATAGCCACTAGGTTACTTGACAAAAAAAACTTAAATTCCTCTTATTTAGTAAACACTCCATTTTAATACAACCAAAATTTTAATGCATATATTTTCATTATTTTTTTATTCACATCATTTACATGTAATTTTAAATGCCATCATAAACTTTGAAATTATACAAAATAAAATAAAAGTTTGGACAAATTACTAAAGCCGATTAAGACAAGCTATTTTAATTGTTTTCATAAAAATATTTATTTATACTAAAACATATCAAAGTGTATATTTTAATATAAGAGGTGAGAGGAATATAGTTCAACTTTCTTTTCTAAACAAAAAATTTCTTTTCTCGAAAAGAGTATAATTACTCTAACATAGCTACTAAAATACTATTATTGAAGAAGTTGAAGTTTAAATCTTGAATTTCCCACTTCTCCACACTTATAATGTGCAGGGTCGCCCCTGAATTTAAGTTAGGAGTGCCACGACACAACTGAGGACCCAAAATTTCAGGGATGCAATCTTTTTATGCTCGCCTAGTTTTGTAATAGTGTTATAAAAAAATCTACTAGTTGAGATCATCAATGCCACATGAGAAATTGAATGGTTCGACCAACTTTGCAATTGGAAGGATATATTGGAGAAATATTTGATGTGAATGTGATTATAAATGATTTTCAATCTCAAATGCTCATAAACCGCTTTGTATGAATTTTAGAATAAAGATACTTTTTTTGTATTTTTTATATTTTGCAAAACTACTGATATCATATATTAAGGTGGACTATGTTAAATGAAATAATTTTGTTTGACTTCATTATATTTGGCCCCTTATCTTTATTGTACCTTTTAAGTTGATCTTCTATATTTTAAAAGTTTCATTTTGATTCCTTATGTTACTCATGTCAATTTAAGTTGGTTTTTTCTTAATAATTTAAAAATATTTACCCAACAACTAACGTTAACAAACATATTTATATAAAGTAAAATTTGGTTTAAAACTAGTTATGTACTACATATAAATTTACCAGTTGTAAATATTACATACAAATTTATTGATGTGATCTATTTAATTTTTTTTTTGTCAAGTATGCTAGTGACTAGAAATTTCATCATAAATGGTAGATAAGTGGGATGACCGGATTTTGAATCCCAACCAGTGTTTTAAAAACCGGACCGGTCATCGAACCGGTGAGGGTACTGGGTCACTGGTTCGTTGGTCGAACCACCGGGTCACTGGTTGAACCGCATGCATAAACCGGATCAAACCGGAGGAATGAACCGGTCTCTTTAATAAAATTATATAGCTATTAAACCGGTCGAACATGATGACTCGATCTCTTTAAAAGTTAATGACAACTAAAAATTTAAAAAATTTAAAATGTCATAATATTGCAACTCACAAGTTCTTCAATTCAAATCTTAAATATTGTCACCACGCACTATAAAATAGTACAAATTACAAAACCAAATAGATTTTAAACAAAGTCTAGTTGCAACATAATTTAATCGCAACATAAACGAAATAACAAAGTCTAATAATAAATTTAATTCCAATGAGACATATTTGTTTCGGACACTATTTGTTTTAGTTTAGTTTTTTCTATTTACTTTTTTTTTAAAAAAATAATTATGTAAAAAAAACGAAGTCATTTTGATTTAAAAAAAAATAAAAAAATAGCAGACGCAATCGAACCGGCGGTTCTGGAAAACCGCCGGTTCACCGGTTTTTAACGGTTCGCTCCGGTCTAACTACATGTCCGGTCCAACATTTGAATCAGACCGATTACCCCTCCGGTTCACGGTTCAACCGGTCCGACCGGCCGGTTCGGTCCGGTTTTTAAAACACTGATCCCAACCCCCCTCACGGCACACTGATGTGATTTATTTTAATTTGCTGTTAAATAAATAACTCCAATGTAACAAAAAAAAAATCCAAAATAATATTGGCCTCACCAACCAAAAAAAAACTATGGTAAAATGGTCGGCAGCGTCTAAACGCGAGGACCACGTGAAATCAAGGTTAAGTACGCATTCAATACCACGCCACGTCACCACCTAGTACAAGTTAAAGGGTAATATTATCATGATAGGAAATTAAAGTAGGAAAATGCTAACGAGTGTTTCGGGACACTCTTTTAAGCCCTTAAATAGTAAGTTTTTATGGAAATGTGTAAAGTTAATGCATTGGAAATTACAATGTTTTACTTTTTAAATAGAAAGTTTTTTTAAATGAAATGCTTAAAAAATACTTCAGGACACTCGTTAGCGAGACCCGTTAAAGTATACTGCTATATCTCCGTACTAAAATATAACATTCTTTTCATATATTTTTTTTTTGTCCTTTTTTAACTAAAATTATTATAAATTTTTATAAATATTAATTATTTTTTTATGAACATATTCTTAATCATGATGTACTTTTTTACGTATTAATAAATATTCTAAAGAAAACATTAATTTATCCTTTCTCTAGAAGCATAAAACTATAATAACATTATTAATTGTTAACAAATTTAATACACATTTAACTTTCTTAATTGACATAATTTTTTCAAATGAAATTTATATTAATGGAAGAAGGTAGTAGTATTTTTTTATAGAGTTTATTTATTTATTTAATTTTTTGCCATAAAACTTAATTTATTTTTATATTCTTACAAAAAAAAACACTTACCGTAATTGTTGACATGCACAATGTGTAGGAGTATATGTATAACAAAATGAAGCAATATTTAATCAAAATATTATAACCGTTGTTAATTAGTTATCTTTAGAATGAATCATTCAAGTTAATTTGAGTTTGATATAAGATAGAATTTATTTTTCCTATACAATAGTAGTATTTTTTTTGTACAAAAAGAGTACTCAAAACGGTAAATTTTGTTTTTACTATTGGTATCCGACCTACTCGGCCGCTTAATCTAATTTGGGACTCGGTTGTGGTAAATTTAATAATTTTTTTTTAATTTTTACCATAAGTTTAATCTGGTTCGGGGGTCGGTGCTGACATCAAGTGATTTCATCCCCTCGCGATCGTAATTGCGTGGATAAAACTGTGGTCCTTCCAACCAAGTTCAGCGCTAATTACCACTTAACCAACTATATTAATTATTTTGAAACAAGTGGCAATATATGTAATTGGGCAAAACATAAGCAGGCATTTCTGTAAAAATAAAAAATAAAAAAACAAAAAGAAACCTTATTAGTAAACTCATTGGTCTCTCAATTTCTCTCTCCCAAACACTTTGCGTCTTCGAGTTTCACAGCCAAGTCGTAAACTAAAAGGTACTCTCTCTTCTCTCTCTCTCTCTCGATCCCCAAATCTAGGGCTTCTTCTTTCTCTGCCAAATTTCATCAATTCACTGTCATCAATCAATTCTCCATTTCCAACCTTCCTTTTCATCAAATCTACTACTAGTCAACACTACACCTCTCTCTACTCTTCTTTGTAAATTCTCTATTTAGATCTTCGATTTTCAGTTCATGATGCTCTTTTTTGCTTGAAGAATTTTATTTGATTTTTTTTTATTGAGCTTTTAACTCGCGCTGTTATCTTCCCGATTTGTAATTGCGATTGTTATGTTAGTAACTTCAATGGTCTAGGAAATTGAAATATTTAATTGCAGAAGCTTAATTATGTGCCTAATTTTTAATTTCATTAAATTTTGGTATTGAATGATGTCAAATTAGTAGTAATTGGTGTGCTTAGTTCCCTATTTTTAATAATATTTGTGGTTCATCTTATTTGTATTTTTTTTGGGTGATTATCAAGTTGGAATTTATTCATAGTTAGTTGAAGTTACCCTATTTTTTTTATATATTTAAGATTGAATGAAAGTTGATATTGTTAATAGCTTTGATACCCTATTGATAGTTTTATAGTAGTTTGTCTTCATAATTTATTAAATTTAATTTAATTGAGCATTTAAAGTAGGAATTTTTGCTTGTAATTGCTTGATTTTGTTTATTAATCTTTAATTTTATGATCTGTTTATAGATCTGATTGAGCTTTTGACCTCTGCCAGCACAAACTGATTTTGTTTGTTATATTGATGTGATTTATTGACACAATTATGTTTTTCTTTAATGAGATTTATTTTGTTTTGATTTACACCTTTAATGAGATTTATTTATGTTGCATCTAAAAATTAATTTTGGTTTCAGAAGATGGACAACATGCATAGCTTCTGGCAGTTGGGCGACGAGCTTCGCGGACACTCAAAAGCATCCGAGGATCACAAATGGTTAATGGTTGCTTCTAAGTTAGCTGAGCAGAGATCAAAGGCTGAGCGCTTTAACAACCTTGATCTTTCAAAGGGTCCTGTTGAAACAAGGCCAAGGGATAAATTTGGGTTCCAGGAGGAGAACAAATTTGACACGCTTAATTTGAGCATGTTAAACTTGGACTCTAAGTTTACTGAGAGTATGAGCAAAAGCTCGCTTCGAAACGGTGTTTATAATATGAATGCTGTTTACCAGAAAAGCAATGCAAACTTGGTGGGTAACATGAACAGTAACAAGTATACTGGTAATGTTCAGCTCAACAAAGATCCCCACTGCAACAACAATAACAGCAACAACAACAACAATGAAAACAATGCAAATGCTACTGACAAAAGGTTCAAGACCTTGCCTGCTGCAGAGACACTCCCACGCAATGAGGTGCTTGGAGGATATATCTTTGTCTGTAACAATGACACAATGCAGGAAGACTTGAAGCGTCAGCTATTTGGTGTGTGCACCCTAAGTGTAATTTCTATTTCAATCCCGATGATTATTCATATACTTCCTGATGGCTGACTTTCAATTTTTTTTGGTAGGTTTGCCTCCAAGGTATCGAGATTCTGTCAGGGCAATAACACCGGGATTACCTCTGTTTCTGTATAACTATACCACCCATCAGCTACATGGCATTTTTGAGGTGAGCAATTCTTAATTTCTCTGATTACACTTAATTTCGTTGATTCACTTAGTCTCGGCAGGGAAGTACTATATTTTAGGGTTATGAAGGCTTGAAATTGTGTGCTAATAAACGATATTGGTAAGAAATGAAGATAACATCAAAGAGTAGTTGGGAGTTATGTAATTGAAACCTATTGTGGCTTAGGAACTAAAATTCTCTGCCAAATATAGGCATGGCAATACCTTTATATTTTGAACATTCTTCTATCACTGTTTACTGATGCAATTAAAGGGAGGGGGAAGTGATTGGGATTTGGGAGTTTTGGTTGAGCTGAAATTTTCATAGGGGCTAATCTGGTGATGGGATTACATAATTCAATGAATGTTAATGACTTCGTTAAAATATGGCCTCTATTGTTTTTGTCTCTTTCGATTACTTTGCTATTTTCCATGTTTTGGTTAGAGATACACATTCATCTATCTATGAAAATATGTCCCTTCTTTTCTGTCTCCATTATTATATATTTCCTTACCCATCCTCAATTTGAATAGTAGTAGTACAAAGTTGAAGATAAATAGACCAAATGTGCTTTAGTCAATTTGCTTACATTGGAAGTCCTTGGTTGCAGGCAGCAACTTTTGGGGGCTCTAACATAGATCCAACTGCATGGGAGGATAAAAAATGCAAAGGCGAGTCAAGGTTCCCAGCTCAGGTATAATCTATTGTTTTGGATTGATAGAGTGGATCCATATATTAGTTTGTCTGGAAGATGTTGAATCGATAATATCGTGTTCCTCATCATACACAGGTAAGAATCCGTGTCAGGAAAATTTGCAAGGCACTGGAAGAAGATTCATTCAGGCCAGTTTTGCATCATTATGATGGTCCAAAGTTTCGCCTTGAGCTGTCAGTTCCAGAGGTATGAGGGAATATAGCTTTTCCATTTAGAAAAACAATATTTTGTGATATTGATTTCTTATTATTTGTTTCTCTCTCTGATGGGTTGTGATTTCTGATTATTTTGTAGACCCTGGATCTAATGGACCTATGTGAACAAGCTGGTTCCGCAGCCTAAACAATTGGAAATAATAGATAGGTTTCAGTGTGCCTGCTGTGTGCTTTTGACAGATTTTCCATGAAGCGTAAGCTTGGAAAGTAGTAGTTTTTGGCAGATCATCGTTGGATAAGTTTCATGTTTGAGAGTTTGAGCTATGCTGAATAAATGTTGTGTCCGCTGAATCTGCATTATAGCTGTTGCATATACCATCTTATGATTGATTAATATGGCATCATAGAGATGACTGTTTGTATTGTTAAAGTAACATGTTTCTGTTAAACCTAAAAAGAAAGTATGTAAAAGCTATGTATTTCTGCACTCTTACATTGAGTCGTTCAAAGTGATCTTTCCAATTTGTTCATCCAATTTATAATCATGTTATAATCATGTTCGCAAATTTTCGTGGATTCTTTCTTGGACTCGGCTAAAACCCCAGCACTTGAACCCTACTAAGATATAAAATAGTTGAATTAAATCAGCCTTTTTAGCCTTAGAAAAGAAAATCAAATGAAAAAAAGAAGAAAGAAATCATCATTTACGTTGTCAATGAAAATTGTTGTACATCATCAATCAACCATAATTGTCATATGGTTAAAAATATTGTATGTCAACTGTAACTACTTATGCGGTCACATACGATTGGTTATGATTTATTGACAATGTAAAACTTTTTGCACCGCAAAAGTAATATATATAAACATTAAACTAAAAAACAAATCATATATAAATAAATACACAAGTAAGAGTCAAACAATTATCTCATACCTTAGTTCCATCAAGAAGATTACACGATCTTATAGTTGTATGCAATTTTGCCCACAAGTAACCCAAATCTTTAGGATTTTCTTCTTCGTCATCGCTTATTGATACATTTTCTACCTCATTATCACTTTTTTGATACATTTTGTTCCTCCTTTTGCTCCAACTTGATTGTTTCATCATTGATAGTTGGCTCTTTTTTAGTTGGTAGACTATCAAAGTTCTTCATGTAAGTATCTATCATTTTCTTGCAGGCATCCAACATTTAACGATCTACCGCTTCTAAAATCTTGTTCTTCATGAACATGATTTTTACATGTAAAAATGGAGTGAAATCTTTTTGTTTGAGTTCCTTTTTTCAAATGTATCCTTCCCAATTGCTTTCAAAATCCATATCATCTGAACCAATAAATCCCATTCTCTTAAGCTTCTCTCTACCAAGACTATAATAATCCCCCAAAGAGACTGTCATCAACTTCTACATCATTTGATAAGGTAGTCTGAATACTGCAAGGATGCAAATTCAACTCACCAGCATCATTAACATCACCCTCTTCTGAATTTGAAGAAGAGTTTTCATCATCCAACAGATATGTTGATCTCTTGTACAGTCATGCGTTTCGAACGTGGAAGGCCTTCCATTAAATTAGACAGAATTGATGACACTTCATCTTCTTCACCATTATAATCATGGAAAAAAATCAAATTGAGAAATAATTGGTACAACTGACCCATCTTTCAATTTGAAGTTTACTACATCCATAAGAAAATGACTATCAAGATGGGGAAAAGATTGTTTATCAATTATTTCTTATGAATGTAGTAAACTTCAAACTGAAAGATGGATCAATGATTCCAATTATTTCTCAATTTGATTTGTTCCATGATTATATAGTGAAGAAGATGAAGTGCCATCAATTTTGTCTTATTTAATGGAAGACCTAAGACGTTTGAAACGCAAGACTGTAAATGAGATTAACATGTGTAACGGATGATGAAAACTCTTCTTCATATACAAAAGAGGATGATGTAAAGGTTAATGATGCTGGTGAGTTGAATTTGCACCCCTGTAGTATTCAGTCTACCATATCAAATGATGTAGAAGTTGATGATGGAATTTCTTTGGGGGATTATTATAGTCTCGACAAAGAGAAGCTTAAGAGGATGCGATTTAATGGTTAAGATGATATGAATTTTGAAAGCAAATGGGAAGGGATACATTTGAAAAAAGGAGCTCAAACAAAAAGATTCCATTTCATTTTTACAAGCAGAAATCATGTTCATGAAGAACAAGATCATAGAGGCGTTAGATCCTTAAATGCTAATGCCTACAAGGAAATGATAGATACTTACATGAAGAATTTTGATAGTCTACCAACTGAAGAAGAGCCAACTATCAATGAAGAAACAAGCAAGTTGGAGTAGAAGGAGGAACAACATGTATTGTAAAGCAATGATGAGAAATAAAATGTATCGAAAAGTGATGATGAGGAAGAAAATCCTGAAGATTTGGATTACATTGGATATTTCAAGTGTGAGTGAGTCTTACATCGGATAGAAAAGCGGATGTTGAACACTTTATAAGTGAGAGGACCCATGAACCTAATGTCTTAAGATTTTGGGTTAAGATGTGGTGTCAAACTCACTTATGTAGTTGTTCAAGACCTAATGTCATGATCCCCAGACTCCCTCATTACCCAACAGTGGTATCAGAGTCGATGGTTGAACTGGCTCCTTGTGTTGAAAGTCTTTCGCGTGTCCCATTGATGGATTCCAACCGGCGGTGCAAGTGGATGAAAAAGCTTCTGTTTGAGGGGGAGCATACCCATAAAGAATGGATGGACTCACACTTGAGGGGGAGATTGTTGGTATAAGGTATTTCAAGTGTGATTCAAGCCACACATTAGATAAAAAAAAGAGTAGATGTTGAGTACTACTTTATAAGTGAGATGACCCATGACCCTAATGCCTTAAGATTTTGGGTTAAGATGTGGAAAATTGTTTTTCCGACCCCCCCCCCCCCCCCCCCCCTTTCTCTTTTACCTCCCAAACTGATTTGAAGTTGGATGTTGATGTAGGGTTGAAAGTAGCGTTTTGGAGAAGAAGAGAGGAACTTAGGGTTTTTTAAAACAATTTTTGTAAATGAACACAGAAGCTGCAGCTTCTGTTTGTATATAAGGCTACCTCGGTTAATATTAACCGAAGTAATTCAAGGGGGGGTCTCGGTTAATATTAACCGAAGTCATTCAAGGGGGGTCTCGGTTTTTACGAACCGAGAATTCGTGGCACAAATTTTTGAACCCCCATGGGCAAAAAGTCAGTTTGGGGGGTAAAAAAGAAATGGGGGGGGGGGGGGGGGGGGTCGGAAAAGCAATTTTCTAAGATGAGGTGTCAAACTCACTTATGTAGTTGCTCAAGGCCCAATGTAATGATCTTCGGACCCCCTCATGACCCAACAAGAATTGCATACAACTATAAGATCATGTAATCTTCTTGATGGTACTGAGTAATGAGTCAATTGCTTGACTCTTACACTTGAGCTATGAAGCGCATACACTACTCAGATTAGGCGTGTCTCGGTCTTGGACACACATCGGTGTTGGACACCGACACGACACCGACATTTATAATTATATTAAATTGTGTTATGTTCTCAAAATTTATTATCAGTACTGACTGTCAGTGTTTGTACCGTGTCTGGTGTCTGTGTATATGTCCACGCTTTTAACATTTGAGCACTTAATATTGTGAACTATGTTGAACTACATTTGTGATTGTCATTGTTCGTTAAAATATTACACATTATGTCAAGATTAATTATCAGGTATTATTACACAACAGTTGTATTTAAACAATCTCTTACTAGATTGAAGTTAACGAAATCATGAGGAGGCTCCACTGGTTGAAAATCTGGAAATCCTTCTCCAAGTAAGTCACCCCCCTCATCATAGGCACTATCATTTGTTGTGGTATCTATATCAGTATTGTTGGTCCCATCATTTGTATCCATGGGTGCAAAGCAACGAACCAAATAGACAATATGATTTGCCCCTAAACCTACAAATCACAAATGTAGTTCAACATAGACCACAAATAATAAAAGAATAAATGTACTAATAGGATGTGCGATTATTATTAAAAAAACCACCTAATATTAACATGGAGGAATATATATGATGAATCAAATACAAATTTATCTTTTTTATTTAATTGAAATATTTTTTAGGTAAATTAAGAGCATAATGACATCAAAGATAAATATATAGCTCTGACCTATCTTCTATTCTCTTTAATGTCATTATGCTCTTAATTCACCTAAAAAATATTTCAATTAAATAAAAAAGATAAATTCTTTATATATATATAAAGAAAAAATAAATAGTATAAGACGGGGGTAGAACCTAACCCTCAAGAACCAAAATAAAATAAAAAAAATAAAAATAAAAATTCCTAAATAATCATCAAACTGGTGAATGAGTCAACCGCCAACACGAACTGATTCACGTACTAGCAACCACCCGTAGAAAATAACAGCAGGAATCAGGACTCTTTCAAGCCATACAGTCCATTGTCAAATAAATAATGTTGTGGATACAACTAAAGACGGCGAATGAGGCAACCACTAACACGAATCGAGTCACGTACCAACAACCCCCTGCAATAAATCACAATAAGCATTAGAGACTCTTTCGAGTCACGCAATCCCACATCAAACAAAGACGAGATATCACACATCTGAAAGGAAACAAATCAGATCTTGAAGCATTACCAACACCAACAGATCAGAACTTTCATAATGCCAACGCATAGAGGTGCGACACAAAAATTGATTTGAAACAACCGGAAAACGAAATCGTCCCACCAAATACCACCACAGTGACGACGACAATCCTTCTCTAGCACAAATAATCAACCAGCAAAAGCAATCCATTAGAAAAGTCTCTGAGAACCCAGATCGATCGAGTCCAGATCCAGAAGAGGACTATAAAGGTGGTGCCACCCTCGTGAAGGCCGAACAACCTCTATACCCCAACTGGTAGAGAATTGACCCTTACGAGTTAACCAACAAACCTTGAACAGTTTACAACCCGAGTTGGGGTATAAAGGTGGTGCCACCGTCGTGAAGGCCGAACAGACCACCGCATACAGAGGCTACATCAGAAAGGGAGGTTTGGAGTCTGGGTGGTTGGGAATGAAGAAACACGATTATTGAATTGAAATATCAAATCCAATTTATAATGAAATAAAATGTAAACCAAGATTTAGTATTAAAGCTTTACCTTTGGTACTTCATCGATTAGATCTGTAAAATTTATGATTATTTTGATAAAAATATCTCCATCGTCATCGTCATCTTCATCTTCATCAAACACTACATAATTCATATATGATCTGGCATTTATAAAAAAATGAATACATAATCAGTCCAAATAGGTTATCAGATCTAAAATACTATCTAAATAAATTTCGTCGCTATTAAATCGGGTATAAAATGATTTAAAATTATTCAAATTGAAAATTTGGTTTGCACATTTACTTGCCGACACAATCACATATGTAATTATCGGCGGACTCATAGTGGAAATAAGAATTGCAAGGAAAAAAAGAAGAAAGAATACCTGCTAACACAAGAAATGAAGAACGAAGGATATTAATAAGGGGCAAAAGAAAGATGGATGAATGAATGAGAAAAAGAAACGCAAGAAAGACTTCTTTATATAAGGAGTAATGAAAAAAGATAGACAACTTTAGGGTTGGGCTTGGGCCTTGAAAAATGATATATGAATTCAATATACTTTGAAAAAAGTGAATTTCTTTTTGCACACACATACCTTCTTCCGTGCCCTACAAAATTAGCAAAGTATTCCAAACGCACCTTCACTTGTGAATATATTTTTCATCCTAACTAGCGAATGAAAAAATTATTTTCACATCTCCCAACATTTGAACCCGTCACACCCCCCTCCCCCCAATAAAAGTGTTTTTACATAATACAAGTTTTGCTACATAAAATGTGAACCATTGTTGTATATACACCGAGCCCCACCACCTTCCCCCTTTATTCCATCAATTTCTAAAAAAACAAAAATTCGCCAAAACGTGAAACCCTCATCAAATCCCATCACAATTGAAGATTGAAGCCAACAAACAAGGGATTAGTGCACATTTGCTCGAATGTACACAGTTTTTTGTTTTTTCATTCTTTTTTTAAACTGGTTATGTTTGCTTCTTAACTAGTGAAGCCAAATGAGGAGGCTCAGCCCGATCCTGATGAATTTCTAGAAGGTCCATCAGATAAGTCTGTACTGTCTCTGTACAGGGGTCATAGTGTCTGGCTTCTCTATGAAGGGCATGTATGTTACAAGTTTATCTTTTACAATTTAATTTTTTATTATTTGATTCTAAATTGTAGGATTTTGATTTATTTTATCATCTCTGTTTTTTGTGTGTGTGCAGGAACGTTTAGTTCTTCAATGTGTCAACAACGACAAAAAGCTAAATTCGGTGAGTACTCTGTATCTCTAGTGGTCCGATGATGCCATTGAGGCCACATGAGTGACAAACCTTGTCACCACTGGTTTCCTATTTATTAATCTGGACCTATTGGATGACTTTACAGATGGTGGCATGAGGAGACCAATAACTTCCGTCATCCTACCGGGGAGTTGACAGTGACACTAGAATAGATAATGTATCTTGTATGCAGGGGCGGAGCCAAGGCCCGTGCATGCCTTGGCACGTGCCCAGGCTCTCCCAATTATAATTTTTTTTTAGGGTTCTTACTTTAATCTGAAAATTCGAATTTTTGAGTAAGAATTAATAAAAGTTAAGTGCATATTCATAATCCTCATGAAATTCTGAGCAAAATGGTATATTTACATGTCCAATTTGATGCAAGAATCAAAAAACGAATTTTTGAGGTTGAAGATTATGGAGGTTGAAGATGATGTACAGTAACAAAACGTTTTGATTATACATATATATTATTTACGCTATTTTATAATAATAAGTGTGCGTTGCCTTGGTGGTTGGCATTTTGGTTTCCCTTGTAGGGGAGCTGGGTTCAATTCCCAGGTTTGCCCTACTTTTGTTTTTTTATTTCATTTTCTTTTAATTATTTATTTATAATATTATTAAAAATATCTAAAAATTCCAAAAATATATATTTCTTTGTTTTCTTTATAAAAAATGCTAAGAATATCAATTTTGTTTCCTTTTTGTATATGGTAAAAATATGTTGTGATTCTACCTTATTTTATATATGTTCTTTGTTTTTGCAACCAAAAAATATATATATATATATATATGTTCTTTATTTTACCTTTTTGTTTTTTTACTTCATTTTCTTTTATTTGTTTATATAAATTATTAAAAATATCTAAAAATTCCAAAAATATATATTTCTTTGTTTTCTTTATCAAAAAATACTAAAAATATCAACTTTGTTTTCTTTCATATGTAGGATTGTGGAGAGTTTATGACATTTACTTACGTAGCTATTATGAATCAAATATTTAGATTAAATCCTTAAAATTATTTACTTTTATTATAATTTTATATATATATATATATATATATATATATATATATATATATATTAGCTAAAAATGGTCCGATCCGGTTAAACCCCGATTCGAAAACCTTAAACCAATAAATATTTGTACATTTGCAGTTAAAATTATGCCCGGGCTTGATATTATTCATGGCATAGCAACTGCTTGTATGTTGTATCACCTCATCAAGGGATGCTTTCTGGACCGCGTCTGCAACTTAACCAAAGTTGAATTCGTTGATCTGAAGGTGGAGCTCATTGAAGCAGATCTCGCGGACGCTGGATGGGAAGTCACCACTACCAAATGGGCTGATGCACAATTTACATACTTGAAGCCCAGGTTTCGAGCAAACCTTGCAGCTACACGTCAAGCTGAAGCGGACATAGATGAGGTCAACATGCATCTGTACCAGAAGTACACCATTAGAGTGTACTTGCTATTCATGGTTGTCAGGGACCTTGAAATAGTTGACAGCTATGCCTGGGGCACTATTGCATTCGCTTACCTCTACAGGAAGCTAAACATTGCTACCATCCCTAGGACATTATTTGGAAGCTTATAAGACATTGCTTTAGATAATTGTATATAACTCCAATTTTATTTACTTAATTATTTAAAATATTACATATAAATCTAATGTTATTTACTTAATTGATCTAAATATTATATATGATAATAATGTTATTATTTACTTATATGTATATATGTTTATGCAATCATGGATCTACCACCACGTCTAGGGCATTGGCGGCTGAGAAGAGTTAAATGATTACAAGGAACACATGCCCTGTGCAAATAAATGAGTCAACCAAAGGCCAGCCTGTTATAGGGGTATTATAGGGGTCACTCGATAGGGGCTTGATCGTTTACTGCCCCATGATGTCTTTTGGTTTGCCTATGACGACCATCGCCACTGCACTATATATGTTTGTCAAAGAAATCAACTTATACTCTAACTAGATCAAATGTAGACCGATCATGGTTCGGTACCTCCCCAAGAGCCTCATGCACCAATTCAGTTATGTGCGGATAATTCTCGTCCAACGAGGCGATCATGCTCTTTATACATGGCTTACTATGACTGGTTATATGAGGTGGTATACGAAGATATCACATCCTTATATTTTGCTGACACTATCAAGTGATCCACCATGGCCAGCTGAGCAAGAGGCTCTTATAGAGGAGGAGACATAAATTGAGGACGGGAGAGCAGCTGACCTAGTCCCTTCAGTCAGTCAAATCCAACACCTTGCGGTTGTACCACTTGCTAGTGGAAATTTAGAGGAGGGTTCTTGTGCCTACATTACTGTGGAGCATACCGAGAGAGCGATTATGACTTCCTTACTATATTGGGGGAGGACGAGAGGTGGAAGAGGGGCAGAATACTCAATAGTCTGATTATGCTTGTAATAATTTCTAGATAATCTTTGTATGTATTGATAATTTAATGGTTTTGTATATTTAATGTGTATGGATAATTATGCCATACTCTACAGATAATTAATTTAGAATTTGTCGCATTAAGTATTTTAATTTGGTTGCATTGCATTTTAAGTATTATAGAAAACAGGTTAAAATAACACAAAACAACTGTTGTGTTATGGAACTACACAGTTCGCGTGATAGAGTGTGAACCATAACCCCACCAGTTCGCATTCTAGCATGTGAACCATGCCAATACCCGTGTTTCTAATGTGTGGTCTAAAACACACCAAAACTTGTATAAATAGATATCTTTGGTTCATTTTCATTCACAACACAGAAAAATGGACATTTATCCCGACGAAAGGAACTCTCACTAGTTGCAGTTTCTTATGTATAAGATAAGAACACTTGATATGAAGAATCATTATTTATACCAACATCTAATAAAAATAAGGAAAAGAGTGTACATAATAGTCATGGTTTTACATCACATACTCATACTCCTAGAATACAATCCAGTACAAATGTGTGCAGTTCTTTGTATGTTTCGATAAACTGGTGGATAACTCTTTTCTAATGCTTTCAAATTCAGTTTTGAGAAACAATCCCTTGTTTACTCATCAGAGTTCATCGACATTGAAAACAGTGCTACCGCAATTCAAATTGCAATCCAAACTTGAAACTTTAATCTTTACAGAATGTTGGTGATGTTATTGCTGATGAAGCCATTAGACAGACGCAGAAACAAGAAATGTGCGAATTCTTTGCAACAGCTCGGCTTTTACTGAATCAGGAACTGAGGCTGCAAAGATAATTTCTCTGTCTTCTTAGTTGAAATATTAAAGCCACAATACAGTTGTACAGATTCTAATGTTGAAAGACATAATACTCCGCTATATAAGATCCTCTTTAAACATTATTCAACAGATTTGTTGAAAGAGACAAAACAATAGAGGCATATAATGAAACCACGTGATTGAGCCAAACAGAGGAGTCAATAAATACAGATACCGTATTATATTTTCAACAAGATTCATAAACAAATAAAATGCAGAATTCCATTTATGGTTTTGTCCTAATGACTCACTTCAACCAAGTTACAATCAGGTATCAATATGCAGAAAGGAGTATTTCAGTGAAGCAATTAACAATACCTCGGCCCTTTGGAGTGATTACGTGTACAAGTTCATCTACAGTAACATTATTCCTCCCTTTCTTCTTCACAAAGGCCCTGTAGAAAAAAAAAGTATGAAAAATTCCAACTTTGAGAAGTCACAAAAAAGAGATGTATTAAAAGAGGAAAAGGTGGAATCAAACAGAGAAGCACAACAATAGGGGAAAATATGACAGAAGAATACTAGCAGCACGCCAGCACCCTCTTTTTTGTAATTGATTAATTTCATGAAATCAATACATTTTTTAAAGAGTAAAGGGACAAAACAATGTACAAAATATATTTTAACTTTTCCTTATATATAGAACCGAATGGAATATGTTGCTAACTTTTCTCAGATGAAATTCCTAGGAATTCATTTTGAGTATTCATGGTCATATTTATCGGTTTTTTTTTAATTGGTCACATTTATCGTAATACTTCTAAATGGCAACTAAAGCTCATGCTAGTTAACCTAGCATAACACTACATCCAAAAAGCAGACACCAAGCCAAAAGTAACATGGTAATCAGTAATCCCTTCTTCCAAGCCAAAAGTAACACATCTTTATATGGCTCTATGTAGTCAATGTCAGATAGTAGCGGTAAGACCACTATGCCGAAGTCTAGGGCAGAAGAAGATATCGGATTACACAGAGGCACCAACTAGGCCAGAGTTGCATGGAAGCAAAGGTTGCATAGAGGAGATGAGTGATTGCTGTCTCAGAGGAGAGGTTGTGAAAGCGAAGAGATGACTTGAACATATTAGAAAAAAATAACTCTAACGGCTAAATACTGAGGGTAGTTTTGTCTTCTCATGATAAAAAGGGTGTTTTTTTTTTTTTTTTACTTTTCCACTCTCTTCTCTGTTGGGCTCACTTTGCAATTCTGTCGCCACAAACATTGCTATAGCCACAACACAAACCTCTCCGCAACGGAGTTTTGCGTAGCGCTTGACCTCCGCCACGCAAGGATGTGATGGCAGCTACCACCACCGCTATTGACTACAGAGATAAGGCTATACAATTAATAAAGACACATTAGACCATGATGTGTCTTCCCTAAGCCAGTACAACACAAAAATGACTTGAACATATTAAACTGATGACACTCTTATACTTTCATTTGTGAACGGAAAAAAAATCAGTAACGCATATAAACTATATGAAAATTAAACTAACGCATATAATCACAAGAGTACGTGTTTGGCTCATGATCTTTGTGATGATGCTTGTAGAGCTCAAAATGAGGGAAAACTGAAATCTAAATTTAGAATGGGAGTGAATACTTAAATCTAATATTTGCCAAATATATCGAGCATAATCATACATCTTCCAATATAGCCAAGAAAATGGAAATCAGAGCAGCATTGAATTTAGGATTTTAAAGGATATAGTACATTGTCATGTAAACCAGCATTACACCGACTTCCAATAAAAATTCACTATTATGCTACATCACCCTAATTTTGTAAGTATATTTCGAAACAATGTTGTCAAAAAGCGACTATAGCGGAGCCATAAAAAGCAGAATATGAAGAAACCACTATTGTTCCACAATATGTAATTGACTACAAAGTCTTGTCAATTAGCGGCTATATTGGTGCTATAGCACAATGACGTACCAGAATTTGACTGCAAGTGTAAAACTGATTTACACCGATAACGTATCTCCATTAAACTCTTAAATTTATAAACTTATAATGTAGCAAAAACCTAAAACCCCAAAATTATTTTCTTGCAAATACCTTGTTACAATAAAAAAAAATCAGAATATAACAAAAAATAAAACAAAAACCTGCAGATAGATTTCATCTCATCCTTCCAACCACAATCCACAAGCCTTTCCCTCAAAAGTTCCATCAACCGCTCCTTTTCTCCCGTCTCAATAAACTACCAAGCAATCCAAAAACAACACATCAGTTAATTTTTTATTAAAAAAAAGACAAACTTTAGGCCCTATTTAATTTCCAACTTATAGCACAAGTGCTGATCATACAAGCGCTTATAAATAAGCTATTTCTGTCAAACAATAAAATAAAGTCAAATTGTTTTCACATAAGCAACAAGTTGTTTTCATAAGCTATCTTGAAGAACTTGTGGAAATAAGCTGAAAACAACTTACATGTCATAAATAGTTTTCATAAATTCTCTCAAACAATCTTACAAGCAATGAAGCACAAACACTCCTCGGATTAAGCATGTCCAAATGTTGGACATGCGTCAATGTCTGACACAGACACTTATGATTATATTGAATTATATCATTTTCTTAAATTATTATTAATGTCGCTTGTCAGTGTCGTGTCTGTGCTTCATAGCTCCCAAGTGGTTGTGTCACTATATAAGCTCAAATAAGTTAATCCAAACATGTCTATAGTTTTGAAAGAATCATAATACAACTCTAACAACAAATTATCAAGCGAAAAAACTATGTTAATTACTTAAATCACTGAAAGAAAGAAGAAAAAAAACTAGAAAACCTTGATATTGAGAAGTTCTTGAAACGTGGGTTCTCTTTCTGGGAGATTATCGACAACATCTGGTGTTGGGGGTCGATTCACCGATGATTTTGGCTTCCTTATTATTTACACAAAAAAAAAAATGAAATTAATTAATAAGATGAAACGAAAATCTGAAAATAAATGAAAGGTTTATTGTTATTGTTTAGAATTGAGATGGTGAATGCTCACATGTTTAAGGAATAAAAAAGATTGAACGGTGTTGAATTGAAATTGAATGATGGGAGAAGACAAACAAACGCACGCACTGTGGAGTGTGCCCTATTTCGTCACTTTCTTCCTAACGATGCAACTAAGAGTATTCCTTTCTTTTCTTTTCAGTAAATTGCAATTGCAAAAACTCGTTATTTTTTCTCTCAAATTTTATAACAACGGGCGCAGTAATTTATTTGGACAGTCCGATTTTAATTTAATGGCTTATTAACTATTTTTATTAATGTGTGATATGTGGTGTTTCGGTACGGCTAAAAAGTCATACATTGTTTGAGGACCGGTTAAGAATAATTTATAAGGTTCACATGCGATCTAAAGTGGACAAAATTTTGGAACTTGGTGTGATACACTTGAGAGTCGAATGAAACATTTACGCTAGCAAGAGAGGCAGACGCCACATGCCCTTTATAGCCCCTTAGCCTCGACTGAAGGGCAACTGTTCCGATACACCCAGTGGTGGAGCCAGAATTTTAATAGAGTCTGGGCAAAAATTTAAGCGCGCAACTTAGTGTGTTCGTTACAAAACTTAGCGTTTTCGGTAGATATATTCCAAAACGACGTGTTTTCTTGAGTTTTTGCCATAATATAGCGATAAAACATGACTTCGGTATGTAGGATACGAAAATAATAGGTTTCGGATTGTAGGAACCAAACGAAGTTGGGACAAAAAATTGGGTATTTTGGAATTAATGGGGGGTTTGGATGCAATAGAGGGGGCTTAAAAAACAATTTTTAAATCTGAAAAGAAAAAGAAAAAGAAAGAACAAAACATGTGTTAATTTGGGCTTAATGGCCCAACCCATAATTAAATAAAAATCTAACAAACACCCAAACTTAACTCAATTTTCTCTAATCCTAAAACCTAAGCCGCAGCCCACTCTCTTCAGCTTCATCTTCATCTTCTTCTTGTTCTCTCTATAACAAACAAATAATCCATAGAGTTGAGTTTCATCTTCTTCTCATCCTCACACGCCCCAATTTTTCTCTCGTAAATCGCACCCACCACTTCTCAAAAAACCAATTCTTTTTCATATTTTTCCTTTTGAAACTTCAAAATGTCTATTTTCGGTCACTTTGAAATCATCCATGGAGTTTGATACATGATATATTACCTTCGAATTTGTTTTTTGCCCATTCTTTCTTGCTTTTATTGTTGGTTATGCCCTTTCTGACCTTGTGCGTTTCACAACTTTGTTTTTTTGCCCTTTTTTATTTTTTTTTTTTTTCCGTTTCTTATTTTTTCCCAAACAAAAATAAAAATAAAAGTGGGCCGAGCCCGGGCAAGTGCCCAGGCTGGCCGGGCTCCAGATCCGCCCTTGGATACACCTATCAAATCTCACATCACTTATGAATGAAGGTTAAGGATAATTTATATATAACACTCATACACTTTAACCCATCAAGACGCATTTTACAAGAGAGAAAATTGTAACAAAACATGATTTTTTTTTTTGTAAAGTCGTAAAAACTCTAATATAAATTTTTCAAAAATCTTTTTTCATCCCCCTCCTTAACTATTCACGTCTCTCTTAAAAGCTTGATGAAAGGTGAAAGATGAAAACACAATGTCTTCCATTAATATTCCATTGCGTAGTTAAAAAGATGAAGAAAAAAAATACTAGAAAGTAAAAAATTCCAAAACCATTTAATTGTAAAATAAATAGATTGACCAGCTCTGCATATGACATCAATGAAAACCAGCTCCAAGACAAGAATTTTACATTTAATATGACATCATTCGGACAAGCAACCTTTCAGCAAAGACAACTTTGGATTCTAGCAACCCAAGTTTACCAAACAGCAAGCCACACTGCCACACCATGTGCCCTAGTCTTTTTCTATTTTTTTACCTGTAAGCAATTCTCCATGCTACAGAAAGTGCTCCGGTGCTGATGCGGCATACGCTCCGTCAAAACCCAGCCAGCGATAGATTGATATCCACACACCGTCAGCAAGGGGCAGGAGAAAAACGCATGACTACAACTCTCAATAGCAGCATCACAAAACACAAAAGATGAATTTTGACGGCGCTGAGCAGCTCCAGAAAAGGTTAAACACTCAGGCAAGCCCATCATCGAACTGATTTTGCATCATAAAAAATTGCACTGGTTGTAAGCTGATCTAACAGAGAAACCTATGGCATGTATCATACTTCCAAATCGACTTATCTTCATGCTCGGGGAAGATTACCACACTAGAAATCAACTCTTCTAATTCCTTCAATTGAGCCTCCTCCAATGCAAAGAGCAGTCTTTGCCACATCCAACCCCACTCCCACCTGCCTTCAACATATATACCTAATCAGTTTCAAAATCATTGCGACAGAGAAGAGCCTGCAATAAACTCAGGAAAATTATTTTTGTAGGTCATCATCGTAAATGCAATGGATTTGAATCTAAAAAATTGACGATAATGAAAATGTGGAATATATCAAATCAATATCGTAGTTGACAAGCATCATCTTTAATCATAAGATACTTTCAATTTATGCATATATATTGGTGCCTTATTGGTTCATTTTTCCTAGGTCTAACATTCACATTGATCAATACTATTATATTGTGCAGATTTTCCCTCGTATATCACCAAAGGTTATATAAGAACTAAAACTTAACGAAAGGTTAATAAAAATATTGAGTGATCTAAAGGACAAATAAGTCATATGCTTGTATGTAAAAGACATTAAATAACGAAACTATTTTTTTAATGGTTTTCTTGCATCTCCATAAGTGCTAAAAAATTTCATTATAAACAAATACAAAAGTTTAAAGTTAGTTACATGAACAAGAGAAAAAATTATGACTGAGATTCTCAAGTTTATTTATGTTATGATAGTCTGTATTTTCCTATTTTTTGTTGTAAGTGGCATAAGCACCGGTGAGCCTTTTTTCTCACCATTTTACAATTTTTTTATTTTCCTAATGCATTATTTATTTTATCTCCTTTAATTAACCTTCTTATCTTATTGTTTTAAATCACAGGAAGAACTTGGCCTTGTGATGTTGACAAACATTGTGTTCCTTATTTTTGTTTTCCTTACAAATCAATTTGTACTAATCGACAATGTATTTGCTACAACGTTGAAAATTAATTATGTTATTTTCATATATAATTTTATATGTATACATTCTAATATTGTACCTTTGTTTACCTTAAGAAAATACGAAGAACAACAACGTCGCCGCCTGATTATTATATTTATCGGCTTTGTAACATTTCAAATTTTGATTAAAAAAAATCTTAAAACGACTGATCATTCCCTTATTCATTTTTACACTTTTTTAATCCGTGCAAAATAGGTCAAATGTGTTACTCATTTTGGGACCGAGGAAGTACCATCTTTAATGGGATTAATCGTTTCATTTTGCTATCGGTGTTTCTTTAAGACAAGCATGATATCTTGGTTAATCAATTAAGGGATCAACCACCAACCCCACAAAATAAATCAAGTCTGCATGGGTTAGAAAATCAGCATCCAATCCAGCTACAAGTTTCATTCATCAACGTGTTTGGAATGTGTCTCTTTTAATCTTTGATTATCCAAATTATTTATATAGTTAAAAGGAATTATTACATCAAAGAAAGCCAGCAATTTCAATTATATAAACCACACACAGCAGTTTTTCACTTAGATTAAATATTTAATATTAATACAATGTAGCTAGTGCATATAATCTAAGAATTTCTAAACTTGACCCTAATAGATCATCATGAGTTCATTTGAGTATTAATATTCAATATCTTGTTGGAAATTGGAATTATGTTTATTTTGTATATGGCTTTTTAGTCTTCACAGTAGCGATCATCCCACTACCCACTATAGCATTTATGGGTTTGGCTGGGATTAACAACATATCCCTCTAATTTCTCCTTCCAATTATTTACAGCCTGTGTTTTCCCTCTCAATAAATTCCTAAGAAGTCTAACTAACTAATAGAGGCTTTGGCTAACATGAAATAGTGACTTATGTGGTGCATGGTGCACAAGTTTTGAATAACACTATAACGAATACGAATTTTATAAAATTCACCGTTGGATTGAAAGATTGTATCATAAAGATCATCCATAAATTTTTTTAGAGAAATTGAAAATCTTTTGATATGTTATTGAGACACATCAAAATTAACGGTATTCAATAAACCGTTAATCTTGATGGGTTTCAATAACATATCAAATGTTTTTCAATTTCTGTAAAAAAAAATTATGGATGATCTATACGATATAATCTTTAAATCCAACAATGAATTTTGTAAAATTTGTATTCGTTATAGTGTTATTCAAAACTTGTGCACCATGCACAGCATAAGTCACTATTTCATGTTAGAATTGGCCACTAATAGATATACCAATACTCAAATCGATCATAAATTCTAGAACGAATTCTCCTAAACAATCATTCACCACTAGAATAAGAGTAACCTAATAACATTAACATACAATTATAGTAAAAACCTAACTGATTGAGTAGATGTATCATTGAAAGGAATAAAGAATTCACCTGCTCTCTTCAAAATGTGGAGTGCGAGGTCAAACACTTCCCTAGCACAGCGAGTACAACTCGAAAGCAAAGCAGTAATCCATGAACAGTTGACAGCTCAATCACCAGATGCATGCATCCCAAGACCTTAAACGTACAAACACCAGCATAGAGATAAATATCAATCAAACAAGACCATGAAACATTACATTTAATGAAAACCCTACAAACTCTTCCTTCGTAGTGTACAACAATCCCCTATCTACAACCATATCAGACCCCATTTCGGATCAAAACAGACCCGCAGGGATTTTTAAAGTTAAAACACAAAGCATAAATAAATGGATAAAGATAATAATAATTGAATACGGGGCATCGAACAGCTAAACCTAGAGTCAAGAAAATATTGCAACCCAATCACAACAAGAACAGTGACAGAAACCCAAAATTAAGAGGAATAGAATAATAACTCACTTCCTTGCTTCCTTGCCATTTTTGCTAATAATGAAATGATCAAATCTTTGTCAAAAATGATATGTATCTGCCGAATACAAGCCATGTTAGAAACTCAATTAAGCTGCAACAAGGCTCCACCCTGGATCCTTCTTGAGTTTCTCTTCTTTCATCATCTTCCTCAGTTTCGAAACTTCCTGCCACAGTCCAGCCTCTGCATACATATTCGACAAAGCAACATGAACTCCATGATTGTGAGGTTCCAGATTAAGAATTTCTTTCCCCACTCTTTCAGCAACCTCAGTGTTTCCATTATTCTTGCTAGCTGCCAGCAAAGATCCCAACATAACCACGTCAGGTTTCCATGGCATCCTTTTTATCATTTCCTCTGCCTCCAACAACTTACCTCCTCTCCCAAGAAGATCAACCATGCACCCATAATGCTCAATCTTCGGTTCAATTCCATACACAACTTTCATCGAACAAAAAACCTCGCGACCAACATCAATCAAACCTGCATGACAACAAGCATTTAAAACCCCAACAAATGTGACACCATTAGGAACAACAATCCCTTCCTTCTTCATACTCTCAAATAAACTAAGAGCATCTTCAACATGCCCATGAGAAGCCAAACCACATATCATAGCATTCCAAGTAACAACATTCCTCTCAGGCATTTCATCAAACAACTTCCTCGCCATCAAAATCACCCCATTCTTCGCATACAAATAAACCAACGCCGTCCGAAGTATCACTCCCACTTCAACCCCTTTCACTTTCATAAACTCATGTATCCTTTCCCCAAGCTCAAGACTACCCGACCGAGCACAAGCAGACAAAACCGAAGCCAAAGTAGCACCATTAGGCTCAAACCCTTCAACAATCATCCCCTCAAAAAGCTCTAAAGCCTCATTATAACAAAAATTCTGAGCATACCCACAAATCATCGTGGTCCAAAGACTCAAATTTTTCATCGGAATTTCATCAAACACGTAACGGGCATCAACCAAATCACCAGAAACACAATAACCACGCACTAAACCATTAGCCACATGACAATCAAAACACAACCCAAATTTAACCACATGTGAATGAACTTGTTTACAAGTTAACAAAGGATTCGAGAGTGAAGAACAAGCTTTGAGGAGAAAAGGGAAAGTGTGCTTACCTGGTAAGACACCAAGTCTACGCATTGAGATGTAAAGGGAGAGAGATTTGTGGGGTTGTTGTTGAGCGCGGATGAGAGTATTCCACATGAATGAATTGGGTTTATGTATGGAAGAGAATATTCTAGTAGCGTGATCGAGGTTACCGAAAGGGGAAAGTGCAAATGAAGAGAATAAACGGCTTGCGGCGAATTTGTCGTTGATGTGGGAAGAAATGATCATTTGGGCGTGGACTTGTTTGAGGTGTTCTATGGTGGTGGAATTGTCGGCGAGGAAGGTTAGGGTAGGTGGGTTTTGTTTTTGGGATGGGAATGAAAGAGGTGGTGAGGTTGTTTGCAGCCGCAGTGTTATTGTTGAGAGGGTGGTGGGGTTGGCGGTGGCGGTGCCATGTTTGAGGAAGGATTGTAGTTTTGGCGGCAACATTTGAAAGAATGTAATTTTTTCATAGAATCATGATTAAACAACTTTACTTTATGCACTATTGGTTTGACACTTTTGTTGAGTATAGCTAATATGAATCAGGACACAGAGTTTCTTTTCTTCTTGTTTCAAAAACGAGTAGAAATTCTCTCCATTTATTAAAAGAAATGACAAATGCAAGTATTAAAGTTTAAATGTATAAATATTCAAATAATATAAATTATTCTCAAAAGACGTGCATTTATATTCTTGATTTACATTAAAACTATAGTAATTGTATTTGTCATTTTTTTGAACAAATTGAGAGGATTCCAACTCTTCAAAAAGGGGTGGTTTTGGGCCATCTTTGATCTTGAATCACGGACCTGGATTCACGGCTGTAACTGCTTCACATAGTTACACGCAGTAAAGGATCTGGGCCACAGATTTTTTATCAGACGGCTACAGTACAACCAATTAGATTTAATCTTATTTAATCACAACCATCCGTTTTAATCGGACGGTCAGAAACCGCTACTGCGTCACGCAGTTACTGCGTTAAATCCGTGTCCTGGAATCACCCTATGCATTTATTTTCATCTGTTTTAATTTAAATAAGTGGTTTTCACAATTTTCTTGTTTTGTTTTGTGGTTTATTTGCCTCAGTGCGTCCCGTCTTCGTGCGGTGTTTGTTTGATTTCTCGTCTTCTTGCGGCATTTGTTTGCTTTCTTCTTTTTTACAGTGTTCGTTTGGTTCAGATTGGCGGATCTACTTTGATCAACTATAGATTCAATCAATGACAAGGTCATCAACGATGAAGATCCGAAGACTCGAATATTTCGGTAACTTTTATTTTGTCACATTATTTGTAGGTCTGAGTATGCCGTTTTATGCTATTAACTTGTATGTTGTGAGTTTGTTCACAAATTCATCCTTTTCGTTTTTAGCGCTATTGAATTTGTGCTTGTATCTGATGTATCTATCAATTTGAATGAATGAATGTTGTGTTTTAGTCAAAAAAGAAAAAGAAAAGAAGAAGCTAATATGAATCAGGAAGAGGCTAGAGTGGCCGAGGAGCTGAGCTAGCCGAGTGAAGATATTTATTGTTGTTTATCGCACTAGATTATTATTATTATTTATAAGGATTTTTCTATCATGTGTAAGTTTGCACATGTTAAAAAGTTCAAAATAGTAAATTTGTATTGAAACTTGTGTAATGTTGCACATGTTAGTCAAACCCTTATTATAAATACCGCTTGTAACACTAAAACCCTATTTCATTCATTCATCTAATAGAAACGAACCCTAATAAAATTCTACCGTTTGATACTTACGGAGAACTCCATATCAAATATTATAAGTAATTGGAAAAACACTAAAATGTCAACTTAAAATAGTAATGTAATTTATTAATGTAAATGTTTACTTACAATATTAAATGTGAATTATTTCATTCATAACTTTAGTAATATACCTCCCTTTGATTCATGTAAAGATATACATTTTTTTGGCTTTCACCACCAATTTAATCTGATTCGGGAGATAATTTTGACATCAAGTGGTTACAATCTTCTTCCGATCGCAATTGCGGAGATCAAACTGTGACCATCCCTACCATATACATTTTAAAAAAAATAAGATACCCCATTATAACTTCTCACTTCTTTTCGTTTCCCCAATTATTTTAATATATATTTGTAGTATTATAACGTATGAAGCTTTGATACTCCAAAAATGGCGAAGTATCGTGTGTGATACGTGTCTATACCGATACTCATCTAATACTTTTTGATATTCGTATCGGAGAGTATCAGACAATTAACATTATTTTTTTAAAAAACAAATTACCGATACGTGTCAGATACTTTTCCGATACACGTATAGAGAAGAATCAGACAAATAGAATTGGAGGATAGGAGACTGATACAATCTGTGTTTCCCGCTTAAATAGTAAATGTTAGAGTATGGTGTTCTTTGGATGGTAGCGATAATATTATTTTTTTGATAGTACTAGTTATGTCCTTTTTGGGTAGTACAATTGTCACTTGTTTGCTCAGTTTGACTATTTTGAATGTTAATTTATTATCATTATCGATTTTTTTATGTTCATATATTGTGCATTTATATATTTAATTTTAAAAATAATTTTTAAATAACGTATCGCAGCCGTATTGTATCGAAAATTTTAAAATTTTCACGTATTGCCGTATCGATATCGTGTCACTTAGCTGAAGTTCATAGATTATAACTAAACTCATATGAGAATGTTGTTTGTGACATGATGCCGTCACATTGCACATAATCCAAATTGGACTATCCATCCACACCACATTTTACTTTGGTGAACGCAGTGGCCTATGTATGTTCACATATTGGTATGTATGAACGAGCCACCAGAAGTTACTTAGTCAACATAAAGACAACGAAGTGGCGCGAAACAAATACCATAGCCACTATTGTGGTTACAACTTCCTTTACGTTAACCACTATCACACAATCCCAAACTAACTTTCAATTCAAGCCCCAAATATCACCACCATGCTATGCAGCATTACGCACCCTATTTTTCACTCTCTTTCAAAACTCTCAACAACTTTAACTCTTTTCCTTCTCAAACAAATCTAATCAACCATCGCTTCTTTCAATTCCATTTCCATGGCTTCCGTGCCTTTCACTGCTCAGCCACTCGGTTTCGTTACTTCAGACAGATTCCGGTTCGGTGGCGGTTCAGGGATCCGGTTCGTGAGGGTTCAGAAGAATCAGAAACTCGGATTTCCTGTTTGTAGAGCTGGTTCTGATGCTTTAGCATTTCGAGATCTTGATGCTGATGATTTTCGTCATCCTCTTGATAAACAGGTTTTGCTTCGATTCCGTGTTTGGATTCATGATATAGCGTAGAATCAAGTAGATTTTTATAAAATCAATTATTAATTATTACACTCGATTCCATCTTATATGGTCAATCCAAACATATGCTTAGTTTTGATGCAACATTAGTGACTTGTTTTTGAATTTGAATTTTGAAGCTTGAACTGTTGAATTTTTGGTTAGTGCTTTTGTTTTTGAGTTTTTGTTAGCACAATACTTGAGATTAAAGGTGTGTCTGGTGTCTAAGTGTTGTGGTGGAGTTCGGCACCCATACAATACTGATACATGTAACTTCAGCAACTTAGTTTAGGAATAGAGTTTCAAATTAATTTCATTTTCTTGAAGTATTACTGTTGTCTATGTGTTAGTACAGTACTCGGTGTTTGTTTTGGAGTTTTGTAGATTTTTGTTCTTCTGGGAGCACCAATGCTTTGTTGTTTGATTTTGTTTTTCATCTACAGAATACAATGATGCTGAGGGCGATTCCAGGATTGAAAGAAGTGGGAAAAGCTCTTCTAGGTATTGAAAATATGCATTTTACCTTTGAACTGTAAGACATAGTTGATCGCTTGATTGAGTTGATTTTCATGATAACATGAGTTTTAAGTTGTTTCTCTTGTTAGCTGATAGTTGAACTGTTCCTTCTTGAATTTCGGTTTTGCTGATTATTATAAATTCTTTCATGTTAGAGGCTGTTTTAGAATATTGGGCTAATATAATGATCGGTGTGAGCAAGGTTTTATTACAGAAGTTGCGGTTAAATATGGTTGATGCGGCTGCAATTGTAGTTGCATAGATACATCTAAAACCTTGATGGCACGACCACAATCATAGTCGCGGAAATATATTTACTAAAATGTTGTATGATGGAGATAGGAAGGACTACTTGTATTCGATATTTGAAAATTAAAGTTTACGAGTCATGCATGGAGTATATGACTTTCATGCATAACGAAAAATTGAAGTATTCTTGCACGTGAGTGCAGCCAATTTAAGTGTGCTAGACCAATAAAGTATTGATGCGTAGTGCGAACGACAAAAATGAAAATAACATTGTTTTAATCGGAATTAACGAAATGTCAATCCTTTATTGACTTAGTACACCGATGTCAGGAACACGAGGCATATACAAGAACTAGCTGAGAAACCCGTGTTCAGCACAAATAACGGGAAATTTTTTAATGTGAAGTTTACATGTGGTGCATCTTGGTTCTTGGATAACCGAACTTTGTTTTATTAATAATAAAGATGTTTCCATGAGTAAAGCTTTATACAAGTGTCATTGCTGAATAAATTTCCATCCATCTCTTGGTAAAAGTAATTCATTCTAGAAGTCGTAATCATGAAACAAACCCCAAATTTATTAGACTGATAAAGTGAAAAGGTATTTGTTTAAATTGTGAGTTATACATGGAAAATACTACTGCTATTCAATGTTTTTCATAATAAAATTTGCAAATCGATATAGAAAATATGACTTGCATGTTAAAAATCAAATACAAGCCCTATATGGGATATATACTATTTCCTACTTCTTTACAGATCACGCTAGTTGTATTTTTAATAGCAAGGACTCACCATATGCCACAATTCTTGATGTTGTGTGCACGATTGTACTGTGGTTATCCTTTTCCATTTATTCGAAGCTGTGTTCATCTGAAATGTTCTGCTGGACATATCTGGTTGAAGACTTTTCCACGATGTGACGCACTAATTGTGAATTTTTGCTGCTTATATGCATGCTTTCAGATCCTAGTTGGAAAATTGCCTCATTGGCTGTTGTTGTATATGCATGCTTTCAGATGCATAGCTTTTGATCCAGTTACTCAGGTTGCTATATGACATAGTTCCCTTTTTATGAGTTGCAGGAACTGTAACTGAGCAGGTCATGCTCCTTGAGAACATAGGGACATCTGTTCTTGTCTCCAAAAATCAGGTATCTTTAACAGCCAGTATAATAAAATTTTCTTCAAGGTGTGATCAATAAAAAAATAGCATACACGTAATCTATGTACTCCGTTTTCTTTGATTCCATATATACTTTTATATACAAATTTGCATTTGTAAATTAACTTGTCAGTTCAGCTGTATGATATAATATCAACTTTAATTATGCCAACGAGTATTCCAAATACTTCTGTGTTTATGCCACCTAATGTCACCTTATTGAAGTAACTAATGCTGTCTATTGCGGTGTCAGCTTTCTGATCTTCACAACTTAATGGCGGAAGCTGCAGAAATATTAAATGTCAATGCCCCTGATCTATATGTTCGTCAAAGTCCTGTGCCAAATGCATATACATTAGCGATAAGCGGTAAACGACCATTTGTTGTTATTCATACTAGCCTAGTGGAGCTCCTGACAAGAGCAGAGTTGCAGGTTCAAATTTATTTTTAGCTCTTTTTCAATTTTCTACTCGACTTCTTAACTAGTAAACTAGTAATAAGATTCAATGAGTTAGACTTTGACGTGAATGATGTTCGATATGATAACCATTACATGAAAAGTACATTCTTCACTTCCAATTTTCCTTATCAACTTATTAGTTAACTTTTTTTTCCCCATCTTATTCATTGTTCTGGTCCCAACTTCACTTCCAATTTCCCTTATCAATTTATTAGTGAAACCCCCTTTTTTATCTTATTCATTGTTCTGGTCCCAAATTGCTATTAACTTGCCATCAGTTTACTTTTAACAGGCTGTTTTGGCTCATGAGTTGGGTCACCTAAAATGTGATCATGGCGTGTGGCTTACATATGCAAATATTCTAACCCTTGGAGTCAATACTGTACCTGGTAGGTGATATGGAGCATTTTCAGGTTTTAACTATGTTGGATATCCAAAGTTGGAGAAACATTGTGATAGAAACTGGTATCTATATTCATAAATTTAGAAGACAAACAACAAACTCATTACAATTAAATACTGAAAATTCTGTTTTAGAAACAGAAGACCGGAGATGTTACAAACTCACACAAAACACACCAGAAATGAAATTAGAGTTAAGGAAAAGAAGATTTACATTTACAAATGGTTCCCTCCTAAGAAATTCGAGAGTCTTGGGTCTATCCCTTCCAAGAAATTAGTGGCTGTAAGCATGCTAGTTTTGATAATAAACTTATATCTGACTCCAGCTGTTCCAGCTCGTTTAATGTTGCCGAGAAAACACAGTATTTTATAGTCTGTTCGCCTAAATTATTTTTTCACAATTTTTTCTATCTGTTTTAGGCATTGGAGGTCTGATAGCTCAAACTCTGGAAGAGCAGATATTCCGCTGGCTTCGAGCAGCCGAGTTAACTTGTGATCGTGCAGCTCTTCTCGTTGCTCAAGACCCTAGGGTATGCTGATGGAAAAATTCATAATTTATATATTCATTGGTTTAATCAAACTTTCTGTATGAATTGTTGGTTTAATTATAAAATATTCATTTTCCAACCCTACAAGAGGTTGTCATCTCTGTCCTGATGAAATTAGCTGGTGGAAGCCCATCTTTGGCTGATCAACTGAATGTCGATGCGTTCCTAGAGCAAGCTCGCTCTTATGAAAAAGCTTCTTCCAGCCCCGTTGGATGGTACATAAGGTTTGTAGTAACCTCTAAAGGCTAGAACTGCTATTAAGTTAATTGTAACTTTTTTATTTAGAAGCTGAATATTTTCTGCTGATTAGGAATGCTCAAACAAGTCAACTGTCACATCCTCTGCCTGTTCTACGTGCTAGTGAAATTGATGAATGGTCAAGAAGTTCAGCTTATAGATCTCTTCTGAAACGCGGACTACCTATTAGGTCGCAACAAAAATCCTAGCTGTGCTCACATTGTTCAAAATGCCCAACAGCTCAAGGTTAGTTTGTTAAAGCTCTACAATTTCTGTTTTACGTTTCTATGCTTCATCGAAGACAGTATTGCTAATATGTTTGATAATAATTGTTCATCTGCTTGAATTAATCATTGGTCAAGTTAAGTATAATACGTTTGAACTTGTGGTTGTGCTATTAAGTATTAAGTATAAACCAAATTGTTGGGCAGTCTAGGGGCACAGAAGAAACAACTGACTAATAATCAGGACCCAGACCCGTGTGACTTTAGATACAAGAACCCATTACACGGCTACACCTAGATCCACTCTGCTCCCCCATAAAGCCAAACTAGGGCTCTGATAATTTTTGGGGAGTTGGGTGAGTATATAAGTCTAAAACACATAGACACCACATCTCCACCCAAAACATTTTGACATTGAGTATATAAGTCTTGTCTCTTATACTGTTATACATATTCATTTAACTCATATATATTCAATATGGGATAACCATTCACACTTAAGCTTCAACAAAAACAAAGTCTACTTGATATCAGTAGCTGTAGCGGTAGTATTAGAGTTTCCAACTTGTCTCTGCTTGGTTCAGGAAATATTTAAGAAGTCATCTCTGTAATGTTGGTCTTAGAAAAACTATGCCTTATTCTTGCATATAATACAATGTTCATTTGTTTGATATCCATTATTATTGTGAATACTGGATATCAATTTCATTTCTTACTGTTTTTTATTTGTCTTAAAAAAACATGTAGTGCAATGCAATGGTGAAACGTCCAAGAAAGCAATAAGTTTTATTTATTTATTATGGATCTACAGCTGCTGCAAAATTATTACCTCAAACTGATACTTCTAATCAGTAAATCTATACATGTATATTCATTTTGATTATTATTATAATAGTCAAGCTGTAAGTAGAATTTTGATGATAAGTGGGATTATTTTTTCTGGGAACACTGGCCCTTTGAAAGAAAAGAATTGTATATTCTAGATATTAACCTACAAGATAGAAACTCATCTATGTAAATTTCATGATCGAAAGATTTAAGTGTTGTACCCTACTACCCTGTATAAAACTTTGTATGAATAATAGTAAGTATATATATCAAAAGTTCTTTGGCAGCATATATTTTAAAAAGAAAATTGATATGATCTATTGTGATTTGATTATAAACTTGGTCAAAGGGATTTCCATGTTAAGCTTCCATTTGAAGTTATCAAGTATGTGCTTGGATCTACGGTGGCGAAATTTGATTCTGATTTAAAACTAAGTTAACCATCAAGTGAGCAATGTGAGTTGAACAATAAGTTTATATTAAAGTTTTATATGAGAAAAGTGTTGGTGGGAAAATGTCATCATGAAAGTAAGATTAGTATAGCAGAGGAGAGAATGCTACACCGGATATGATATGAGATAGGATTGGAAATGATTGAGAGATAGAGTTGGAGTAACACACTAATGTCGTTTGATTTATTTATGTACGTACCAATTCCAACCGGTTGAATAAGACTCAGGCTTTATTTCACAATACTAAATTTCTCGCTTATTGATTATTGCTCATAATTTATTAGCTCATACTGAGAAGAAAAAAAGGAAGAAGATTGGTTTGGTACAGTTTTTTCCAAGGTAATCAGAACCGGCTTGGTCATCAAATAGGTGATCTTATAGGTTCAAGATTTAATTGGTCGGACCGTTTTTAACAAAATCCACCGTTATATTGAAAGTTTGTAACGTGTGGATCATTCGTGTTAAATTTTACAAAAATCTAAAATCGTTTGATGTGTTATTGTGAAATATCGAGATTGACGGTAATCTTGACGAGTCTCGATAACATATCAAACGATTTTAGATTTTTGTAAAATTTAACATGAATGATCTACACGATATAAGCTTTCAATCCAGCGGTGTATTTTGTTAAATTTGTATTCGTTGAAGCATAATTGATCGGTGTAACATTACTCAAATGTTACGCCGGTGTAATTTGATCCCTTGTTAAGATTTCCATGGTTTGGAGAAAATGGAGAAAACTTTAGAAAATATTCAAGATAGTAGAAATCATATGGATTCATATTTGATAAAAGATGAGTAAAATGAATACAATTGGTGCCCTTATATATAGCTCTTAGAGGCTTGACTAACTAAGTTCCTAATAACAAACTAACATCCTCTAATATTTTAACAAAAATTCACCTCTTAATGTAGCAAAAGTTTATTTTTCCTAAAAAAAAAGTATAAGGCTTGTATGTATGATGTTTGTCTAATATGGAGAGATTGCATTTGCACTAGACTATTAGTCCCACATTGCTAGTTTCACAAAAAATATAGAGGTAGCAATGCAAGTATAGTTTGTAAACAAAAAAAAAAGTGTCGAGACCGGCCAAACTGTCTAAACCGTTGGTTCTCCCGATTTTTACTGGTTTTGAACTCATTTAGAGGTTCAGTCACCTGTTATTTGCTCCTCCGGTTTTAGGGGCTGCACAGATCGGATGCAGGCCCGATTCGGCAGGTCCGATTTTGACAACCTTGATTAATACACTACAACAACATTTACCAGACCTGAGTGAAACTAACATTGTCAGTCAATGGACCAAACCACCAAACCATATGTTGGTTGGATCAAATGTAATACTGATGCAGGTTTCTTTGTTGACACAGGTGTGGCCGCGTAGCGTGTTGTTTCCGTAACCATGAAGGACAATTTGTGGCTGTAGTCACCACCTGATACCAAACTTTATTATCCACTGTGGAGGGGAAAGTTGTTGCTCTACTTTGTGCGATGGAAGAGACATGTGCTCGAGGCTTTGTTCAGGTTCAATTTGAAAGTGACTCTCTATCACTAGTTGATGCAATCATATTGAAGGAAAGAGAAAACTCGGAGTTTAGTTCAATTGTTGCTAGTATTATTCATATTATGTCGTCATTTGTGAACTTTGGGTAAAGTTTGTTAGGAGACAAAGCAAATTCGGTTGCTCACACTTTTGCTAGGGCGGCCGATTCTTGGGCTAGTTTCCATAATTTGAGTTTATTCCTTCTTGTATTGAACGTTTATTGATTAATGAAATTAATTAAGTTTGTTTTGGTAAAAAAAAAACCCTAAATCCGGAGAAAATGTGAAAACTTTTTTTTCCATCTGCTATTTAAGTAGCGAAGCCGATGTGCACTGTTACAATATTTCGCTACTTAAGTAGCAAACCATATTGCTTCAAAGAAAAATGTAGCAAACCATATTTTCTCAAAAAAAAGTAGCAAACCAAATATATACATATTAATTCTACATGTACATACCTAATCTTAAATTATATTATTTGGGCAAACGATCAAATTTAAACACATAGTTTTAATATTTGTAACAAAAAAAAAAACTCACTTGGCCCAAATATTGCTACAAAAACAAAATTTATTGGCCCAATCCAAACAAATTTCTAACAACAGACCAAACAAACTACCCTAATTCTAGATTCTTCCAAATCTCTCTCGTTAGTATTTATATTATGGTGCGGTAATGGTTCATGTTCATCTCATTCCTTACCCTAAACCAATAGCCGCCGTCATCCCCAACATATTATTTTTCTCGCTCAACTTGCATCTCTCTTACTCTCCGTATCTCTCATAATGAATTCTTTTTGAAGGTCATTGTTGCGACGTGGAAGTGAGGTATTGTATTGGTGTGTTTCCCTTCTCATGAATATTTTAAGATCTGATCTATGCTTCATCTATGTTATTCTTGTCTTTTTTCAATTTTTAAGTTAGATTTGTTTGTTAATAATATTAAAGCTTTGATCTTTTATGTTTATGGATCTTTTATGTTATGTTTCTTCTCATAAATTTTTGCTATTGATTTTATTTATTTTTTAAAAAATGTTAAGCCGCTAAAATTTGACTGATTCAACCGCCTAACGAGAAATTGCAATTCCTGGAAAGCGATTTATACATGGCTGAAATTGGGCCTTATGATGACACGCACGGTTTCGTTTGGATTGCCATTTTTGGGCCTTATGATGACACTCCAAAGGTTATCAACTTCATCCACCATACTACACCACCTGAAGAAGTCATTGCAACTGACGAAGTACATGTCAATGACTGATATAATGGCGAGGGCAAGGTGTGTGGTGGTTGACGTTAACATCATTGTGAGCAATGTGGGTCCGACGAGCAACCAGAGGAGCTGCTGTTGTGCGATAAATGTGACAATGGTTTTCACATGAAATGTGTGAGACCAATTGTTGAACAATTCAACAATTGGTCTCACACATTTCATGTGAAAACCATTGTCACATTTATCACATAGCATCATCTCCTTTGGTTGGTCACCAAAACCACATTGCTCACACATGATGTTAAAGTAATAATTTTTTTAACCACCGTGTACCTCACCTTCACCATTATATCATCCATCAACCTGTACTTCTTTAGGCGCAAGTCACAACAACTTCTTCATGTAGTGTAGTGCATGTGTATAGTGAATGAAGTTGATGAGCTTTAGAGATGAAGAAGATGGAGTTGCTGAAGCCATTGAATTGGAAAATCCGACAAGGTTTGAAAGATAGAATTTGGAAGAAATATTCTTGAAGAATTTGCAATCTCATTTAGTCTATGACAATTAATTGGAGATATGCAAGCTGGTGAATGACGACTCTTGGTCGTTACATTCATTTTAGATCAACTTCTGCCATGTCTTAGAGATTTTGCATTGTTGAAGGTTGCATTAAAGTTGGAGATTTTGAGCATTGTTGAAGGTTGAAGAACTTTAATTCAAATCTTGGAAGCAAGATTAAAGTCTAATATTCATCCTTCTCTTATGTATATATTCTTTAACTCTATTGCAATGTTTGTAATAATTATGAGTAGCTAAATCTTTAGGTTTGACCTTGAGATGAATCTATTTTGAACTACTTGAATCATGTAGTTTTAAGTACTACTTTAATCAATTGCATTGCTAGTATTATTTAGTTATTTCTTGTATCTAATGTTTTTCATATTCTGATCATTTACGAATTGAACTCAAGAATCAATCTACTATTAACACTAGATTTTGTTACTTGATTTAGTATAATTGTTTAATCAACAATTGCTTTAGACAATGAATTGTTGATTGTGATTTTAGATATTAACTTTCTTTCGAACCTTCTTTGATTACTAACCCGCCTAAGACATTAGGGCTTTGTAATCAAATGAGAGAATTATGAGCCAAAAATTTATTCGTAACTATTTTTGTTAATTCATTGTGATACTAGACGATCAATTGCAGGAAATAGATGCAACTACCGAGTAGTGAAAAATAGAAAATTCAAAAAGATATAATCTCTTTTATAATTCATTGTTAATTTTATCTTTAAACTTGTGAACCGATTGTGGTCCCAACTTTTTTCTCATGAGTTTATAGATTATTATTTTTTCTTCGAATTTTACCTTTGTCATTTTGAAAAAAATAAATATTAATTAAATATATAATTTTTATTTCATTTTATATTTATAAGTTAATGCAACTACTAATTTTATCAAATACTACAAATTCAATCATCTATCTAATCCATTATAAGCTATAAGTTCATCCCTAAGTTAATTTATCAACTACCTTTTGTTTGCCAAATAGTAGGTTAGTTAATTTATCAACTAGCTTTAGTTGTTGTTGTTGGTGACTATAGTAAGTTTAATTAATTTTGTTCATTTGTTTGCTTATTCACTGTAATTAGAATCTTTTACCTCAAGTATGCACATAAGTATTCTCATGATTTAGGTTATTTAGATCATTATGAAACCAACCTTTTAGTTAGAAGTGGATTTCTATTTTTTTGTTTTTACCATAGTCGAATACCACTCAAATAGACAACTCCAAAAATTGAACTTGAGCTTATTTTTTTATTTTTAGAGAGTCATATTATCAACTCTTCGATAATTTTATCTAGTTTTAAAATTTCAATTCTTCTCTTTAACAATTTTATTTTTGTAGCAGCCCATAACTAATTTACTGTCAGATGGGTGATGAGATTCATACAAAAATAAAATCTTTTTAAAATGACAACAAAATGAAAATAGAAAATTAAAAAATGAACATAGACACAAAAGCAGTCAGGTACGAGGTTCTTGAGAAACAACTAAGTGAACAAACACAACAAAACCGGTGAGATACAATGCAAGGTTCCTTACTTTTTTCTTTATGAAAAGAGGTTCTTGCTTTTTCTGATTGATAGTACAAATTATTACTAATAATGTAATTAACAACATCAAAGACTAATCACAAAAGAACAAAGATAGTACCAATTGTTAGAAGTCCCACATTGGCTAGAGATATGACAAAGATAGCTTTTATAAAGTAGTGCAAACCTCAACTCTCAAGCTAGCTTTTGTGGTTGAGTATAGGTCTCTCAAATTCTAATATCAATCGTTAGTTGGTTTAGTAGTGATTGACGCTGAATTTGGTAGGGATGACCACAGTTCGATCCCCTGCAACAAAGATAGTGGCGCAAGTGAAGAAACAGAAAAAACAAACAACAAGAACCAATGGTAAGGAATGAAAGTGGTTAACACAAAAATTGACAACTAACACGTCAGCATAATGCAAATGGTCCACGTGTCAATCATATATGTCTGAATTGGACCCCACCATTATCATCCTAAACTTATGTCACATGTTATAAATTTCATGTTGAATTTGAAGCTGTGGTTGTTAATTGTTATTGCCACCATAATCTTCAAATCGAACCTTGTTTTTTTATTTGTTTCTTAGAAGACAATAGAGAACAATGCCAGGAATCACAGGCCCTTCAGATTATTCTAAAGAACCTATTCGTCATTCATCTCTTCAAATTAATTCCAAGGCAAGCTGAAATTCTCTTTTCTATTTATGTTGTTTCATGATATATACAATAATGATATTGTCAAATGACCGATTATCCCAAAAGCTTAAGCTATTAGGATATAGTTACATCATTGGTTTTATATTATTTCTAACACGCCCCCTCACGCAAGAGTCCACCGCTTAAATTCCACTTTTTAATTAGAAAGTGAGGGGAGCGGGGATCGAACTCTAGACCACTTAATCATAGAGGCTCTGATACCATGTCAAATTACCGATTATCCCAAAAGTTTAAGCTATTATGATAGAGCTACATCAATTGTTTTATATTATTTCTAACAGATATCATATTGCATTACCTAATGGGTGTGTCTTGGGCTGTGCTTGTGGGGAGGACCGCCATTCAATCTCCACATACACATTCTGATGGAACAACTAGTAACAAAAGAGAAATAACGAACAAACGCAAACAATGAACACACGATGTTTACTAACGGAGTTCCCCAAATTGTGGGTACTTCTCCTAGTGTAGAGTCGCTACAGTTCGGTCTGGACAACAACAACAATACCCCATACGCTAGCTCAGCTCTTAGGCCGCCCCGAGCCCTCTTCCTAATGCATATGAGCCATACTCAACACATTCTTAGAGAGAGGTGAAGAGTTTTAAGTTGCGACCTAAGGACGGAGGAGAAATTAGTCTCATCCAATATAAATGACCGAAACTTCCACCTAGTGTTAAAAGACTCTAATTAATGTTGTTTTCTACCAACACAAATATCATATTGCATTTGAACTTTGTCATTCTTAGTTCATTTGAATTAACACATTTGCTTTCAGTTTTGTTTATGTTAATTAGTTTTATTATTGGTATAAAAGACAACATAAGCACTTGTGCCGTTGGACATTAAAAATAGTAGAAGAGAAAGACAATAGAAATACAATTAATTGGTAGGTACAAACCCACAATAGACCTACACTTAAAAATTATCTGAAACTCTAACGACAAATGGCGACACCATTTGGAAGTAAAATGTCACATTCCTTTTCGTCCTTTAAGCTAAGACGATGACTTGATTAGTGTTGGTTCCACAAAAACGAAATGAGTTGAGTTTTTGAGATCTTCTTATTTATGTGGGAGTGGGATTGACACCAAAAAAGTTACCATCTTAGCTGCGAGGACGAGTACGGTTGTGAGCTTTTACTTCCTGAAAGCAATGTCTGTCATTGTTGGTGCTTCCAACGAATTTAAAGTACTAGTCTACAGTGGATCACCTATCTAAATTGTCCACTATAAAATTTGCCTAAAGTGCTTTCTACTTTGAAGCTCATAAGTATGTATGTTAAGCATACGTATAGAAAAATAACAATAATGTGTGAAGAGGTATTGGAAGTGTTCGATTTTTCTTAAAATGACTCAACAAATATCTAAATGGCGAGATATGATTTGACGTTTGTGTAAAACAAGTTTACACCGTCAATGTATCGATATTAAAATTCAAAATGTATATATGTTCCAATGATTCTATTCTACCCTGTGATATATACTTCATATACATTTTACATATTTTTCTCACATGTTTTCAACTATCTGTTTCTCAACTCCAATTTACTTTTCTCCTCAGGAACCTTTCAATGCCGAGCCACCGCGTTCCGCCTTGATTTCCTCATATTTGACTCCTGCAGATTTATTCTACAAGAGAAATCATGGCCCCATTCCGATCGTTGATGACTTAGAAAAGTGATATGTTGCTCTTGTGAAATTATGCTTCTTTGATCAATGTTGTTCACTATAGATGAATTTTAACTTTTTTCATGACATGTTTGGCAGAGCAGATACTTTGTGTCAATATCTGGCTTGATTGAAAATCCTAAACAACTTTTCATGGAAGATATCAGGTTGGTGCTGGTTTAGGAATCTGAGTTTTTGTTCATTTTCGAGTATCAACAACCAATGGTACCATATACTCTCTTCATCTAATTTCATTTGTCGATTAAAACGATGTACACATCTTAAGAAAATAATTTATTATACTCAATTCTAAGGTAAAATATGTTTTAAAATAAAATGCCCTTATTATAGTAGTTAAGTAGAATTAGGCCCTTGCAATGCTGTATTTCTAATTCATTTCGTATATTTGATTACAGGATGCTTCCAAAGTACAATGTCACTGCCACACTACAGGTTGGTTAGATATAAGTTCATATCCTATAATTTATCAGATACGATATAGGGTTGACGGAAGAAATACATTGTTTTGGTTTTCTTTGTGTTGCATCAAGCAAATTATTTTGATTTTCCCGGTTTACTTTTTAGTGCGCAGGAAACAGAAGGACTGCTATGAGCAAGATTAAAACAGTTAAGGGAGTTGGATGGGGTGTTTCTGCTATTGGGAATGGTTAGTATTTACACTTTTTGTGACACTGACTCAGACATCTTTCGACCTTTTAACTGCTAGTGAAAATTTGAATGATTGCATAATTTTATTATTCTTGGCGTGGTTTTAATTTGTGGTTGCAGTCGCAGATGCAGATGTGGTTGTTATACTGCAACTGCAAACCATTATATTTCACTATTTCAATAAAATGTGGCCGATGTGACCGCAATTGCGGTTACAATGCCATTGCAGAGACTTCTAAAACTGTTATATTGCGGCTGCACACCACATTTTACTGGTTTAGAATTATTTCTTGGACCTTATCTATCAAATTTTGTAAGAGTTAGTATTTCTGTTGGTTTTAATACAATGTTACAATTACGTTGTTTATTTGTTCGTATATTTCTGTTAAAAACTGTGAAAAAGAAAATATAACTTAGGATGCATTAACCTCTAATCGTTGTTTGAGTATATTTTTCTCTCAGCTGTTTGGGGTGGTGCCAAATTGACCGATGTTCTTGAACTTGTTGGAATACCAAAGTTGACGAGTACAACTAAATTTGGAGGAAAATATGTCGAATTTGTTAGCATTGATCGGTGTAAGGTAATGGCTATATCTTGCAACTGTAATTCTGCGAATTTCGGATTCTTTCATATTTCATCAATGAGTTCATTACTATGTTGTATAGGAGGAAAATGGAGGTCCATACAAGGCATCTATTACAATCAGTCAAGCTACAAATCCTGAAGCCGATGTTCTACTTGCTTATGAGATGAACGGAGAAGTATGTCAATATCTTCTTAAGAATTTTGTCCGTTTCAATGTTTTATAGATGAATTAAATTCATATATACTGTCACACCAAACAAAAATTATACTGTTAAACAATCATAATCGTTAGACCATAAATGTTGACACATATCAGTTGACGTGATTTGTTTAGAGTATAAAACTCATTATACTAAAAGTGTATCAAAATTAAACTCTTTATATATCAGCATCTTTCATTACTATATTTGTGAAACTGTGATTCATTCTATGATGCTATATTTTCATAACGTGGTAGTATTATATTAATCTGATATTCTAATCTTAGTTTAATATCTTGCTTCTTTCCCTTAGCCTCTTAATAGGGATCATGGTTTTCCATTACGCGTAGTTGTTCCCGGTGTCATTGGAGCTCGGTCTGTTAAATGGCTGGAAGCTATCAATATCATAGCAGAAGAAAGCCAGGTCTGATATTGAATGTAAAATTGTTCCGCAATAGCAAAAACAATTCGTTTTCACAATGTCCTAGACTTTTAAAATTATCATGTATCAGGGTTTTTTCGTGCAAAAAGACTACAAAATGTTCCCCCCATCGGTAAATTGGGAAAACATCAATTGGTCATCCAGGAGACCTCAAATGGATTTCCCTGTTCAGGTATTTCCATCATCTAAATTTTGAGGAAAGAAAAATAAAATTCTTATTATCTTTCATATGTTATGCATGCACGCGCAATACAAGTCTATAAAGTTTTTCGACTAAAATTTTGTAACTAATGCTTTTGATTTCACTTTGGCAGTGTGTTATATGTTCTCTAGAAGATATTACCACAATAACGCCCGGAAAGGTTAGTTTGTTTAGAGTGTAAACAAAGTAATAATAATCATTGATTTAATTAATGGTTGATATCACATGCACGAGCACCATAAATCACGAGTGAATTGACATTAGTTACTTTACTTTCTATTCACTTTAAAGGACTCAAATCTGCACGAGTCATAAAATCAACGGTTGATAACCAATGATTTGTTTAGTATACATGTGAATGTAATATCAACATTGACTATTCTATCAACAGCTGATATTACTCATTTAGAGGATCCAGAGATCCTAAGGGATTTGTTATCTTGATCTAGTTTACACGACATGCACATTTGGAACTCAAGTTTACAAGTGCTAAATGTGTCGAGTATGTTGCATTAACGTTAAAATCGATGTCTCCAAATCTAAGAATTGAGATACTTATCTGTTTTTAACAAAAGTTTATATCCGAGTAAAATCATTGATACTTACGTTGATTTTCCATATTATATTATTATTTATGCCTTAATGTTTAGAAATGAGATGATATCCTAATTCTAACATGATATCTGCATTGCAGGTAAAAATTGGTGGATATGCCGCATCGGGTGGTGGCAGAGGCATTGAGAGAGTGGATGTGTCTGTTGATGGAGGAAAAACTTGGATAGATGCCTCAAGATGTCAAAAAAGTGGTATTCCTTACACAGCAGATGATGATGACAACAGTGACAAATGGGCATGGGTGCTATTTGAGGTCACAGTTGATATTCAACAAAGCACTGAGATTATTGCAAAAGCGGTATGTGATGTTTCATTATCTCTTCTGCTAAGCTTCATGTTTCTAACTTCTTGTCTGTTAATCATGCAGAATTACAAAGAGTTTGATAGTATACACTGTTAGGATAAATCAGTTTTACACTGACATCTAATGAAAGACTGTCATTTTTGCATGCTATTGCACCGATTTCAAAATAACAGTAGAAAAGTGAGATGATGTGGCAAAATAGTGCTTCTTTGTTTTTGCTGATTGCATAATAGTGCTTCTTTGTTGATAACACAAAATAAGATATTTTGACCAAAGTTTGCTATGAAGCATAATAGTGCTTCTTTGTTGATAACCAATAGTGCTTCATTTTAAGAAATAATATGTTGAGAATAATAAGATATTTTGATCAAAGTTTGTTGTGAAACACAAACACTATTTGGATTAGGCGTGTCCCAGTGTCGGACATGTGTCGATACCGACAAATATGATTCCATTGAATTGTATTATTTTCACAAATTATTATCGGTGGTGATGTGTCAGTGTCTGTGTTGTGTCTGGTATTCGTGTTTGTGCTATAATGATTTGTATAATGTTTGAGAAACAAAATATAAGAGTAAGAAATGATCACATATAATATCTATATTGAATACATTGGTCTGATTTGCAGGTGGATATAGCAGGAAATGTTCAACCTGAAAAGGTTGAAGACATTTGGAACTTGAGAGGGATATTAAACACTTCATGGCATAGGATACAAGTTCAAGTTACTGACTCTAACTCCTAAAAGTAGTTCAACTAGAGCGTGTTAATCACGCATGTTTCAGAAGTGTATTTTCAGACGACATATTTTATCTAGTTCAATTTTACGCGTTTGTGTGTGTGTGTGTTTTTTTTATCAATGTATACATCTTTAGTAATGGGCTGTAATTTTACAACCTCAAGATAAACACTTAACATGAGTCCTCTTTCTTCATATTTCTTCATACTTAACATCCAAACATCTATTCAAACAAACTTCGTATCCCTCTGGCAAGAATCTTCTGTCTAAGAAAGTGATAGCCAACTTCTATATGCTTTGTCCACTCGTGAAAAATTGAATTGGATCCGGTAACAGCTGTGGTTGTTGCGATTGTGGTCATTGTGGTTGCTGCAACGATGCAACTATTGCTGTGTGAAATTAGAGTCTTAGTTTATTCTATATAACCACAATTAGAGTCTTAGTTTATTCTATAAGCACTGATTCAAATGTACTTAAAATACACAATTGAAATATTGTTAAAAGTAAGTTTTTTCATTAGATTTGAGACAAATTAGAATGAGTTTCATAAATCTAAAATTTTGGTGTGAAAATTTGAATAAGCAAGTCCAAAATCGTCCGATACGACTTTTAATGCAATTACATGTAGCCATACACGTGAATAAAAATTATACCGCAATGTACGATGCGGTTACACAACAATTGCGGATATAGACCACAATTTAAAATCACAATACTTTCAATAAAAAAAGATGTCAGGGCCTATAAGACTACCCACAATGGTGGGTTTTTTGAGTGTTGAATGAAAGATTCAATAGTTTAAACCATTGTAGTATTGGTGTTGAAGGTAAGTCTGCGGAGAGAGAAGTTGAAGAAGTTCAACACCCAATTAAGGCTGACACGGGGGACACGTGGAAGCTCCGGATTTGCTCTCCCAGACGCGTGCGGCACATGCGCCGACAGAGGCGTGTGGAGCTGCCTGACGTGGAGAGAGAGTGTTTGTTTGGATAAAGATTAGCCACATGGAAGACTCTGATTGGGCCAGTAGATTTTTTTGATTTTTATCCTTTAAACTCAATTATCTCATTGAAAATTATTTTTTTATTTTTTTACCAAAATTCGTGATTTTTTTCCTCTATAAATAGAGACTTGGTTCATTTCATTTGGACACAGAAAAAAAAACCAAGTTTTTCACTATCTTAATCTATTATTATCTTTCTAGTCTTTCTTTTCAAGTTTTAATCTTTTTTTAGTGAAATGGATCCCAATAATTCTTCTAATAATCCCAACAATTATCAAAACCCCAAAATTATCAAAATCCTAACAATTATCAAAATCTCAACAATTATCAAAATCCAAATCCATTTTACAACCAATTTCCTCAAAACATACCTAATTTTGGTCTTGCACCAAATTTCAACCAGTCATCAGTTCCAAACTTGCATCCAAATTTCAACAATTATCAAAATCCATTTTATAACCAATTTCCTCAAAACATACCTAATTTTGGTGCACCTGAATTTCCGGAATTTTCAACACAACTAACAATTGCTAATGAAGTCACTCAAAATTTAGAGGACTCAACTCCTAAGAGCAAGAAACACCCGCAACCAACATGGAACACTGAACAAAATTTGGTGTTACTTAGTGGGTGGATTAAATTTTCAACTAGCAGTATTGTTGGGAGAAACCAAAAACGTGAAATGTATTGGGGTAATATTGCTGAGTATTGTAATGAGCATTGCAAATTCGATCCTCCGCGTGATGATGTTGCTTGCCGAAACCGCTTTAATTATATGAACAAATTACTGGTTAAATGGATTGGCGCTTATAAGTTATGATGGCGCTAAACATTTGCAAGGAAGCGGCTGGTCGGAGAATGACATTTTGTCAAAAGCACAGGAAATATACGCATGTGGGAAGAATGCTAAGTTCACTTTAATGGAAGAATGGAACGCTGTCTGTGATCAACCACGTTTTAGAAGTTTAGTTGGAGGAGATATTGACTCAGGAAGTAGTGGATCTAAGAGATCTCACGAGGACTCTGTAGGATCCAGTGCTCGCCCTATAGGTAGGGATGCAGCCAAAAAGAAGGGAAAAAAGAAAGCTTCCACACCCACAGAGGTGGTGGACAAAGAATGGGATAATTACATCAAAATGAAGGAGAAAGAGATGGAACAATTGACAATGTTACTTTCCAATCAACAAGAGACAAACAAAATTAAGAAAATGGAAATGTATCTGAAGTTAAGTTCTGATGAGAATCTCGATGACGTGAAGAAAGCCATGATGGAGACGTTGGCCAAAGAACTGTTTCCATAATTAATTTTAATCAATGTAGTGTTTGCTTCAATTATTGTGATATGTCAGTGTAATGTCTTTGCTTTCATTATTGTAATATGTCAGTGTAATGTCTTTGCTTTCATTATTGTGATATGTCAATGTAATGTCTTTGCTTTAATTATTGTGTCCACCACCCAACGTGCTTTAATTATTGTGTCCACCACCCAATGTGCTTTAATTATTGTGTCCAAATGAACTCTATACAATAATTATTTGAAATCCGTCACCCACCCAAGCCTTATCTGATAATTAACTCTATACAATAATTATTTGAAATCCGTCAGTGGATCAAATTGAATCTATATATATGGACTCATTCATTTACGTACCAATATCCAAAATCTCATTCAATATTCCTCCAATATCCTAAATCTCATCCAATATACTTCCAATATCACAATGGATCCATCAACCGGTGATTTTGATCTCGCTAAGTACATGCAAAATCGTGAAGTTGAAGAAACTTATGTACTCAAACGATTTAGAGAGCGTAGAAAAAAAATATTGGAAGATGGTGCATCTCGTAGTAGAAAATATGTCAATAGAGATCATACAGCTGCAAACCAAAGACTAATTGACGACTACTTTGCCAATGAGCCTACATATGACGATGCAATGTTCCGTCGTCGGTACCGCATGCAAAAACATGTTTTCCTTCGAATAGTTGGGGACCTTTCAAGTAGTGATAACTACTTCACCCAGCGAGCTGATGCTGCCAAGAAAGAAGGTATATCACCTTTAGCAAAATGTACCACAACAATGCGAATGTTACGGTATGGCAGCAGATGCGGTCGATGAGTACATCAAAATAGGAGGTACTACTGCATTAGAGTGCTTACGTAGATTTTGTAAAGGAATCATACAATTGTATGAGCAAGTGTATCTCAGAGCACCAACCCAAGATGACCTGCAAAAAATACTACATGTAAGTGAAATACGGGGGTTCCCAAGGATGATTGGGAGTATTGACTGCATGCACTGGGAGTGGAAAAATTGTCCTAAAGCATGGGAAGGTCAATTTACTAGGGGGGATAAGGGAACCACCACAGTTATTCTTGAAGCAGTTGCATCTCATGATCTATGGATCTGGCATGCCTTTTTTGGATGTCCGGGAACATTGAACGACATAAACGTTCTAGACCGTTCACCTGTTTTTGATGACGTGGAACAAGGAAAGACTCCAAGTGTGAATTTCTATGTGAATCAACGTCCCTATGATATGACATACTATCTAGCTGATGGTATCTACCCTTCTTATCCAACTTTCGTCAAATCTATTAGACTTCCTCAAAGTGAACCAGATAAGTTATTTGCAAAACATCAGGAGGGATGTCAGAAGGACATCGAACGTGCATTTGGAGTGCTTCAAGCTCGATTTAAAATCATCCGTGAACCAGCTCGCTTGTGGGACATAGCCGATCTGAGTATCATCATGAGGTCTTGCATCATATTACATAATATGATTGTTGAGGATGAACGAGATTCATATGCTCAACGTTGGACCGATTTTGAGCAGTCTGAGAAAAGTGGATCTAGTGCACCGCAACCATTTTCAACCGAGGTATTACCCGCTTTTGCAAATCATGTGCGTGCTAGATCCGAGCTCCGTGATCAAAAAGCTCATAACGAATTGCAAGCAGATCTAGTGAAGCACATATGAACAAAGTTTGGAATGTTTCAGGATTGAAGATGATTTGTTTCGTATTTTAAGTTAATTTGCATCGTATTAATTACGTAACTTGTGTGTTGTATTACATTTTAAGTTAATTTGTATCGTACTAATTACGTTACTTGTGTGATGTATTGCATTTTAAATTAAGAAAATAAAAAAATTATTTAAATAAATTTTGTTAAGTATATTATTTTATTTTAATTTTAATCGATAATTATAATTTTATTTAATCATAAAAACAAAAATTTAAATTTAAATTTAAATAAGAATATGAAATATAAAGTGGTGGTGTAGAGAAAGTGGTGGGGTAGGGTGTTGAATAAAAAAAACTATTGGAGAGGGTAAAAATTGAATGTGTGTTGAATGATTAGGTGGAAGAAAGAAAAAATGATGTGAAGTGAAAAAGTGGATGTTGAATGTGTTGATGGTGTTTAAACCATTGCACATAGTCTAAGAAATAAAAATGTCATGTGCATGTAAATAAATAAACAATTGATGACCCATTCAGTGATGAATTTAGTCACGTTTGTGATAGTGATAGGGTGGAACTCGGTGAAATGATTGAGTGAGAGAGACAGAAGAGTCAACAAACAGCAAAGAAGAAATTAAACTAGTGGAAGGAAGGAAACATGGGGTTACTTGGAAGCTACTAGCTAGGTGCTTCTGATTAGAAGAAATTTTTATGTGATCATTAAAGTTTAATCATAAGATTTATATATTTTTTAAATAACTAAATAATATTATATATTTTTATACAAATGTGATAAAATCTTATGACCAAATTCTCACGTCCATTCAAATATTATTTTTTTTCTAAATAGGAAAAGCAACAGTCTTCTATTAATCATGTCCAATGTCCATGTGTTGGAACTTGGAACTGTAATTGCATTATGGGCACACCAAAATTCATGTCATATCCACACCATATCTGATATTCACTCATTCTCTCCTTCCAAATTCCACGAGAATTTTCTATTCATAGATTAGCATTTTGTATACTCATCTTTTGTCATTCTATAAATAAACTCTAGACATTTTTCTCTTTTGCTTTTTACTTAGTAAGAAAAAAAAGCTAGGGTATTTTCCTCTTTTGCTAACATCGAATTAAAGAGCTTGATTGATTTAATGAGACATTTGTACCAAAGAAAATTATTGTGTGTTGTGGTTGGTTTGGTGCTTTGATTCAATGCCTCTGTCCTTTTTTTGACATCTTTTTGTGTTACATTTTGTTTTCTTTCTCATTCAATAGTTTGGTCTTAAACTATTGGATCCTAGGAACTATCATTGAAGCAATACACTTTTAAATTCTTAATAGGAACCAATTCTTAAATAAGAATTATCTCTCTCCTTTAGAGCACACTTTAGTTTTCATTAAAATATATTTTTTTATGGGACTCGCTTACTTTTATTTGTTATTAATAATTACAATATATTGTGATATAAAGTTATTGATGAGACCCATTTAGAACTTTTGAAGAGGTGCTGGGTTAAAGAGATTGAGTGCTTGTTAAGAACTATTATTAAAAAATAATAAATGAGTGATGTGTACACGTAAGACTCAGTTAAAAACTCAAATTTGGGGAGCTCCATTGTGGAAGCTCTTAACTGATGTGGATTATTAAAAAATCTGATAGATATTATTTTGACCCCCTCTGCATTTTTTGAATTTGTTTGTTTTGTATTCTTGGAATAGTATAATGGCAAAGAAAAGAGATGATTCTTTTTTATCTGAATAGAGAAAATTATTTTTACTAAAGTTATGTAATGAACTTTTTTTAAAGGAAATAAAATATAGTATTATGTTGATGGAATCTGGAATCTCTAATAAGCCCACAAATAAATTATGATAGTGGAAGGTCTTTTCAACGACGAGAAAGAGGAAAATCAAGAAAATTACTTTTCTGATCTCTCCATTTCTTTTTTACCCTCAAACTGACGTTTTTGCCTATAGGGGTTTAAAAATTTGTGCCACGAATTCTCGGTTCGTAAAAATTTGTTTCTTCAATATAACGCAACAATCTTGGTCACTTCTTACATAGCTCCCTAAACTCCATTAGGCGATCACCATACACGTCGATTGTATCCGAGTATAACAAATGCATGAAGAATTTTTCCAAATTCGCCCACACAATTTCCTCCTTGACCTCTTCTCCTTGTCTTACTTTCACTAGCTCCTTTATCTTGGACCCCACATTTTTCTCAATATGAACCCGACAAACCATGGCAGCCGATGTAGGAAATACTTGGCCAACAGCATTCATCAGTGCGGTATCTCTGTCGGTCAAAATCACCTTAGGCAAACTACCTTCATTCCTTACAAGTGACCGCAATTGTTGTAGAGCCCAAATGAAATTATCTTCTTTCCCGTTTGTAAGCCAAGCAAAACCAACATTATATGTCCTCTCGGTTGAAGTGAACCCGACTATCTCAAATAAAGGCATGTTGTATTTGTTGGTTTTGTACGTCGAGTCCAACCAATACAGTGGGAAAAGAGTTCAACAAGCTCAAGGATCTTGGATGTGCAAAGAAAATATCTTGAAGATATTCACCTCCTTCATCAACAAGCGACCGATACTTGAAAAAATATTTGTTGTCGCTCAGATGTTTGAACATGTGTTGCATTTCACTCATGGACGCCCTCATTTTAGTTTTATACTTATATCGGGCGTTGTAACATTGCTTTGATGACATCGTGTTCTCGGGATCTCTATCTTTCAATGTCGAGATGATATTTCTTGGTCATTTCATTCACCAATAGCTTCTCTTCCGGCTTCAACCGACCCGCCACAAGATGCCCCTCAAGCTCCGTGTCCAACTCGTGGTTGTGTATGCCATCACCACTGTCATATGCCATAACTTTGTTTCTTTTGCATAATAACCACGAAGTCGGAATGGACATCCGCATTTCCTAGTTCCCGTAGAATCGACTTTCAACTTCTTTTTAGGTGGCACGTACTTGCCGCTCCGTTCGCACTCCAACACAAAAAACGGCTTTCTACTCTTATCCCCGCCGTTGTCCGATCTCCTAACTATAATGGTAAACTTCAATTTTTGTGCTACATTTTTAGCCCATTTGATCAAAGCATCTTTGGAATCCTCTTTAGCCGCAGTCGCGAAATAATGTCCGGTGTCAATTGATATTGGTGGCGGTTGAACTGGAACCGGAACAATGTTAAGTGGTTGTGGCGGTTGATATTCCATGACTACAAACCAAGCAAATGCAAATAATTAAATTAGCCACCTTTAATTGTTACAATCCTAATAGAATACTAAGTACACACCTACAATACTAATAAGCAATTTGTACTACAATTTATAAGCCATTAGTAACTAATTATATCAAAAATTTGTAAAAACCGAGGGACAGTTCGGTTTTTAGAAACCGAGCGATTCCTGTCAGACTACCCTACAAAACTAGACCTATGACAGCCACATTTAACAAAATTTAAATCGGTGATTACCTTAATTTCAAGCTTTAATCAGTGTTGGAACCTTTAGAGCAACCTTTGATGTTGAATCCAAGCCTTGAATGAGCACCAAATAGGATTTGATTTGGGGAGGGGAATTTGAAAAGTTTTGCAGAAAATAAGAAGTGACCGGTGGTTGTTGTATATAAAGATATCGTGCGATTTTTAAAAACCGAAAGGGTACTTCAATTTCTACGAACCGAGAGTTCTTGGCACAAATTGTTGATATCTCCCATAGGCAAAAACGTCAATTTGGGGGATAAAAAAGAAATAGGAGGTCAGAAAAACAATTTTCGAAAATCAATGAAACATAACTTGTGTTTGTATCCAAAATGTCTGAAACCAAAGCCATAAGTCAATGAAGAGAAAAGATTGTGTTCTTGTTCTTATTCTTGCAATTTCAATAAAGTTAAGTTTTCTACTTTACAGCTTGTATTTTATTTCTGTTTTGCTCACCATGCATGAACATGAATGAGTTTTTTTTTGGGTCTTAGAATTATAGAAAATAGTCCAATGATAGACTTTCCATGATTATAAATCCTTATTTTTGTTATGGAATTTCAAAACAATTCTAATTCAATCTTATTGTGCCCAAACAATATTTAAATATGTTATAGTAATATGTTTATAATAAGTAGGCATAACGGGGCGGGGCGGGGTCGGATTATGTCCTCCCAAACCCATAAAGTTTGGGTTTCCCAAACCCATCCCAATTCCATACGGGGATAAAAAGTATAACCCCAAACCCCTACCCAATGGGATCGGGTATCCCCGTTATGCCTCTTTCCACATGAATTATGATTGTATTTTAGTATTTTTTTATTAAAAAAAAAGGTTAAAAGTCCAAAATTATTTTGTTTTAACAATGTTTTTTTAAATAAATAAAAGAAATAGAGAAAATCATTTGTTTATTACTCAAATTAAAAATAAAAAATAAACATATGAATATAATTTAAGAGATTGTTTAAGTGTTTCTAATTTCAAAGAGGTAAAATCTAATTTTTAACATAAGCGGTGCGGGTTCGGGGACGAGTTCGGGGTGAGTATCAATGTCCCTGTTATCCGCCCCAAACCCATCTTTTGAAATCGGGGAAAATTCATACCCAAACCCAAACCCAGTCAACTCGGGTTTTTCCCATCAAAACGGGTAGGGTTTGGGCGGGTATGGGTTTTATTGCCATGCCTAATAATAAGTCAATTCTAAATATCAACAATTGACTTAAAGGGAAAGTTGACCTTGACAAATTGAGAATTGATGAGTGAATATAAGGCTATGAATTGATGAGTGAATATAAGGCTATATAAAATTGAATAAGACTTTTGAAAAATGTTGTATTTTTCTATTTATTTATTTATTTAAATAAGTAATAATTATCCTACACATTGTGATAATTTTCCATTAAATATAAAACCACCTTTGTTTTTTCTCTCAATTATAGTAATTACTACCTCCGTACCACAATATATGTCACTTTGACACTTTTACACATATTAAGAAATGTAATCATTGTTGTATGGAAAACAGAAATTATGAGTTAATTTACAAAATTGTCCTTCATTTATGGTATTGAAAAAATAAATTGAAAAATTGAAAGAAGAGAGAGTAATAAATAGTTAAGGGTATAATAGGAAAAATTGCATTAAATGCTTCCTTGGTAATGTAAAGTGACATATAATTTGGTACAAATTTTTTCCTCAAAGTGACATATAATTTGGTACGGAGGGAGTACTCATCAAGAGAATATAGTGCGGCATTTGATAGTTGATTCACGTACAATAACTTCTTGAACGACAAAAGTTATAGATAGAAGTGCAATATCATTGTTTTTGTTCCCTAAATATAAAGTTTGTTTCAAGAAAGCTTACATTATCAAAGTGAGACTCTAAAAGGTTTAGAAGTGTATCAAAATCTCCAAACAAGATCAATGGCGGGAGAGTATCTTATTAATTCCCATTTTAGTCTCCGTTGTATTCATAGAATTTCATTTTTGAAAACTAAAAAATTCTAACGAAAAATGTTCTATGTTTTCTTGAAGGGACACAAGGTAATCATTTTTAAATTCAACATTTACGGTTATGAGTAATAAAAATTAAAAAATATCAATTTTTTTCACAATTTTGATAAATAATATTTAGTTATTATAATATTTTGAATGATAGATAAAAAAAACTTCTTTAAAAATAATATTCATTTACATATTAATTTATTGAATTAATAAATTAATATGTACATGTACATTCTTATTGAATTAATATGTACCGGTACATTTAAATTATTCAAATGTTCTATAGAATTTTCCACAATAACTATAATTATAATATAAATTAAACTATATGTTTTTGTCCTTGTGAGCATAATTCTCATTTAATAATCTCCTCTAAGTGGTTCCAGCTTCCTTCCGATTGTAGTTGCGGAGATCGAATGGTCTTTCCTATTAAGTTCAACGTCAATCATTACTAGACCAACTAACAATAACAATATAACAATAGCTAAAAAAACACACACTTTTCACCTATTGATATTCATAAAATTTGCACTCTTCTTTAATATGGTGAATCTACTATTAAAAATAAATGGTGAATCTACATCTGACTCTTTCTATAGGAAAAATCCAATCTTAACGAACGCAACATAACATGCCAGCGTATATAATTGAATGAAATTAAAAACGAAATAAAAAATTAAGGTGCACAATTGGGAGTTTGAATCAGTCCAAAACAAGATTTAATTCAATTACTAATGTTTAAGTTTTTTATCATCTGACCCTCGATAAACTTCACCATATATATATATATAAAAAGTTTCACAATACATATTGAAAGACCATGTAAGAGTCAACTCAAAAGAGGCCATACCATTGCCATCATTGTGACAGTGCATTATGGGTTCATTCATCACTTTGCTTCTTTCATTTCAACCTCTTTCATTCATCTTCTTCCTCCTCTTCTACATAATATTCATCGAGTATCGACGAATTAAGAAATATGTAGGATTCAGCCCAACAACCTATCCAGTAATAGGTTGTTTGATATCCTTCTATAAGAACCGTTTTCGGTTGCTTGATTGGTACACTGAGCTTTTAGCCCAATCGCCAACCAACACAATATTGGTTCAACGATTAGGTGCACGTAGAACGATTGTAACTGCAAATCAACACAACGTTGAGTACATATTGAAGACCAATTTTAAGAACTTCCCCAAAGGGAAGCCATTCACGGAAATTCTTGGTGATTTCCTTGGTAAAGGTATATTTAACGTGGATGGTGATTTATGGATGAAACAGCGAAAACTAGTAAGTCACGAGTTTTCGCTGAGATCCATAAACGAGTTCTTCGTGAATACATTGGAGGAAGAAGTGAATGGAAAGCTATTACCATTCATGGATTCACTATCAATAGAGAACAAAGTGGTTAACTTTCAAGAGTTGTTGGGAAGATTCTCTTTCAATGTAATTTGCAAATTCACTTTAGGGATTAATGATGATAATGGTAACAATAGGTGTTGTTTGGATCCATTTTTTCCAATTTCGCCATTGGCGAGGGCTTTTGATGTGGCGGCCGAGATTTCAGCTAGGCGAGGAGCGGCACCATTGTTTTTGGTGTGGAAAGTGAAGAAGTGGCTTGGAGTTGGATCGGAAAAGAAGCTTAGAGAGGCCGTTAACGAGGTTAAGACACGTGTCATGGAAATTATTTTGGAGAAGAAAAAGAAGATGAATGTAACAGGAGAGGAGCTTGATGGTGTTCAAGATCTCTTGTCACGTCTTATTTCTTCAGGTAAGTAAATTTTTCTAATTTTTCTATGTTTCATATATAGCTTTTATTCTATTTTTTTATGGTATCCTTTTAGCAATATTTGTACGTATTTAACTGGTGCTCTAGTGGAGATTATAAAAATTAATAATAGATTGATGTACTTTTTTAAATTTTCAAGTACTAAATTGGTGTTTAAGTTCACAATTGATTGTAAATATATAATGTTATTTTTTAAGGCTCGTTTGGTGCATAAAATAGAGACAGAATATAATATGATTATTTCTATTCTATTTAAATTTCTCATTTGATGCAATAATAAAAAAAAATTAAATATATGTAACCAGAAAAAAAAAATTAAATATATTACTAATCGTATCCTATTTATCGTTTGAACAACATTATACCAAAGGTATAATTTGTTGCCAACTTAGAAAGATCAATTTAATTTAATGTATAATAAACTTAAAAGATTAATCCAGTATAAAAGTTAATCTTCAATTTAATTTAATAAGTTGCAAGCCGCAAGCAGCCGTTTATGAATTAGTCATATATAAACTATAGTTTCCATAAAAGGTGGAAATGTGGAGTGAAAACAGAGACCTAACCACCTACCAAATTGCCTATAAAATTTAAAATCACCTCCCAAACGTGTCTATAATTAAATTATTTTGAATGGCTTATGAATATAAGCATAAACATGTTTATAATATTTTTAATAAAATTACTACATATAATCGATCCTAATAAGTATAATTCAGTCGATAGAAACATTATATTATACAGAGTTAAAATTTAAATTTAATTTTTTTGTACTTATTTAAAAGTAATATTTTAATCACTAAACTACATGTCCATAGAAAAACATATCTTTTCTTTTTAGAGAACACAAACTCTTTTCTAAGTGAAATACTTTTAAATAATAATTATGATTATCATTTATAAGTGAACTATATTTTCTTGTAGGTCATGACGAGGAAGTAATTAGGGACATGATGATAAGTTTCATTATGGCAGGGAGGGACACAACATCATCAGCAATGACATGGTTCTTTTGGTTACTATCACATTACCCTAATGTTGAGCACAAAATATTAAAAGAAGCAAATTGTGGGTCATTATTGGATTATGAATCATTGAAGAATATGAATTTCTTAAAAGCATGTTTATGTGAATCAATGAGATTATATCCACCAGTAGCATGGGATTCAAAGCATGCCACGTGTGATGATATATTGCCAGATGGTACTTTGGTAAAAAGTGGAGATAGAGTGACTTATTTTCCCTATGGAATGGGAAGAATGGAAAATATATGGGGAAAAGATTGGTTTGAATTTAAACCGGACCGATGGTTGGTCGAAACGGTTGAACCAGTTGAACCAGAAAGCAATGAAATAAGAACAATATTGAAAGAAATTTGTCCTTTTAAGTTTCCTATTTTTCAAGCTGGTCCAAGGGTGTGCCTTGGAAAAGAAATGGCTTTTATACAAATGAAATATGTAGTGGCTATTATTATTAGGAGATTTAATATTAAAGTAGTTGGTCCTAATAAGCCTATATTTGTGCCACTTCTTACGGCTCACATGGCCGGCGGATTAAAAGTATTGATTTCTAAGAGAGTGTGAAACTTTAACCCATTTTATAATTAACAAATATTTTTTATATTATCACGTATGGTATTATATGTGGTTAGAAATTCGATATAAGAAGTTATACTTTTGTGTATAAAAGAATATTATTATTTGTTGAATTTTTTTTAATGAATCTCGATATTTTAAGAGATCCGTTCGTCTTTTATCTATTTAGATGTTTCGAGCTTATGAAAATATTCATTAAATTGGTCGCACTATTTATGTTTTTCTTTACATTTTAGAGAGTGTAAATGTATGATACTTCATTATTAAATAATCGATATTGCTCTTATGTATTATGTTTAAATGAATATTATTATCTATTGGATTTTTTTTAATGAATCTCGTTATTTTAAGAGATTCATTCGTCTCTTGTCTATTTATATGCTTTTAGCTTATGAAAATATTCCTTGGTCCCACTATTTCGTTTTTCTTTACGTTTTAGAGAGTGTGAATATATGATACTTCATTATTAAATAATCGATATTGCTCTTATACGTTATGTTTATCTCATTATTTGTATATAGGTTGAAGTATTTCTTATATTCATGATTTATAATCTCGCATTTTATATAATTTTTGTTTTCATTTTAAATTTTGGAGGAGACCTTGGGGTCCGTTTGGATTAGCTTATTTTTTACCTTCTGCAAATAACTTACGCAATTTTTATGTATTATTAAAAGTTTGTCAAAGTAGTTTATGATTAATAAATAGCTTATAAAAATACAATTTTCATTAGTGTGAATTTATAAAATAGCATAAAACCTAATTTATATTGCATAAGCTGTTTATATAAGCTCAAAAATAAGTTAATGCAAACAGACCCTAAACAATGAAGGGAAATAGTTAGTGCATGCATTTGTTTCTTCTTTATTTTTTTTTTCGTTTTCATTAATTTAGTGCATGCATTTGTTCTCTATTAGACAATATCATTAGTTGTAAATAATTCCTATAATGGAAGTTTTGCTTTGAACACATGTTCATCGGCCAAACCATTAGATATTATTTGTACATGTTCATTATAATTATAGGTGACAAATCAGTTCCACCAAAACGTGCTTTGTTGTGTATAATATGCGACTTGATTCATTTCACTAAAACATTCATTTAATTTGAATTAGCATATTGCTTTATGTAAACAATGAATTGTGTTATCAATCGGTATTTGAAAACTAGTTAGCGACATATATGGTTGTGACTCTAGCCTAATTTTAGTATAAGAACATGAACAAACTTTAACACCTCTATTTTTGTAATTTTACTCTAGCCTAAATCTTTAAAAAAATAGTTCCCTTAGTTGATTGTAGATGATTATTATTGTGTTTATTGTAATATTAAGGTGTGCTTTCTGAATATAATAGGTAGTTTTGATATATTGTGTCATGAGAGTCTTTCTCCTTCTTTTTAATTTCTCATGCAACACTTGTGCAGTGTTAAAAACTATATTTGGTATAATGATAATATAGTTTATTGCGGATGAGCTTACAACAAATGAGTTTATAGCAATAATTTATAAGTTAACTTTTAGCTTATGACGAATAAGTTAGCTGATTAAATTTGTAGTGTTTGATAAAAATAGTGGTTGAACTAGCTTATACGTATATGTTTAATTAATATTTAATTTTTTTTGCATAAAATAGTAAAGACAAAATTGAAAGAAGATACGATGAGCTATAAGTTCATAAACCAGTTGAAATAACGTTTGAAAAAGTAAGATATAAACTAATAAAATAAATTATAAACTTTTTTAAAAAAAAAATTTACCAAATATTTTTATTTTAATCATATAAACTTATAAATTATAAACTATAAAATTAAAATGTGACCTAACCAAAGAGAGTGAAAGTCATGTATTGAGGGATTTGGATTTGCTGCAGTTGAGATTTCACACAGTTTCACGCTGTAGTGTATCTCGGCCGTCGGATCAAGATCGGACGTCTGAGATTAAATACATCTCAGACGTTTGATTTTGATCGGACGGTCGAGATACACTACAGCGTGAAACTGTGTGAAATATCAACTGCAGCAAATCCAAATCTATGTATTGAGTTATGCTAATCCAATCTCTACTATACGATATTTTTATAAACTTAGAAAACTGGTCCACAAATCATAGGCGGGGTTGCATGGAAATGGATTTTGTGCAGTTGAATTTTCGATGCAGTCACTTTATAACCGTCCGATCAAGATCAGATGGTTTAAACAAAAGCAGTCATTAAATAACTCTTTAAATCATGATCGTCCGATCTTGATCACATGACTATAAATAACGTGACTGCACGACTGCACCAAACATCGACTGCATAGAATCTGGATCCGGGTTGCATACATCTACATGAGATAAAGACGTGATATAGTGGACCACCATAATAAAAGTGGTCAAACTATAGTGTTTAAAATTAATACCGTAGAATTTTAACAATTATCAACAATTTTTTAGAAGCAAAAATTTATGACTTCATCGTTTTATAAATAAAAGAATGATATAATTGATGACGATATTACTTTTTTAATAGATAAACGAAATGATAAAATCATTAAAAACTCATCAAGCACATAAGGTGGAGAGACCGAAGTTCAAACCTTGGTCATGACATTCAACCCTAGCAATTTCAGTATTTCTATCAGTTGTTTTTTATTCGATATTTAAGTTTGTCATTATATTAAGGTATACAATTTATTTAGAATAAAATATTTAAAAAATTGTTATATAATATGAAACTATTGTGTTATTTTATGTAAAACTTATTAAATGAATAAATTTGAAATATGGTCCCGTGTATATTTTTTAATCAATAGTTAGAAATATAATTATGAATATTTAGGGTAATTTAGTAAATTTGATAGTAATTTACTTTATTATATATTTTTATAATAAATTTTATTATATTATTATTATTATTATTACTATTATTATTATTATTATTATTTTATTATATTATTATTAATAGTTAGTAGTCAACTTGGTAGTAATATTGATTATTTTCTTTTTTCTTTATATATATATATATATATATAATCATTATGTTTGTATTTATCTTATTCTTTCTATTATTTTTTAATTAACTAAACTTTGTATAATCTTTATATTGTTTCTGTTTTGTACGTACTTTTTTTATGCATTGATTAATATTATTTTTTGTTGTATTTATCTTATTATTTTTGTATTTCTTCTATAATTTTTTTCGTTGTAAAATTACAATGAATGATACAAAATTTGGAATATTATTAAAACTGATAAGGACAAATTAGTAAATTTGGTAGTACTCAATTTTATCATATTAGAAGTATATACTTCATAATAGACCACTTGTGACCCAAGATGACCGGAGTAAATTCTTTAGTCTTGGATTGTATCGTTGGCTAGCTTGACTAGAATATCACAACTCCTAATATTGGTTCGAAACACGACAATTGGGAAACCTTTTTTGGAGTTACTGTTTATGAGCTTTGGAAATATATAGAAATAACCTGGTGTTTAATAGGAAGTCTTTAATCGCCAATCAACTTCTTCGTCTGGCAACAAATCAAGCTAGTTTCATTATATCTTCCTCCAACATTCATGTGGATTCTAAGTCGTATCCATCAAGACGAAGCATAGAGGTGTCTTGGACTCCTCCACCACATGATCATTATAAGGTTAATGTTGACTGGTCTCATAAAAAGTCATTAGAAAATTCTACTTGTGGAGGTTTGATCAGAGACTCTCATGGTAGGTGCATTCGAGGCTTTTACAATAGACTTGGTTCCTAAGCTGTGTGGGCGGAACTTTGGGCCCTTCGCATTGGAATAAAAATGGCAAATCATATGAATATCAAAAATGTGATTTTTTAGATGGATTCTCTAGTGTGGTTAATATGGTAGATTTAGGCTCGTCTCTCAATGCCTTTCTTCAACCTCTTCTCCGAGAGGTGATCACTCTTCTCCACCGTCCTGGATGGAGCACTTCAGTCTGTCATGTGTATCGCAAGGTTGATAGATGTGCTGATCTGTTAGCAAATCACGGACACTTTAGATTTTAATTGTAATTTTTTTAATGTCATTCCTCCTACTCTAAAACTTCTACTAGAAGATGATGTAAGAGGAGTTAGCTTTCCTCCTACTCTGTTGTGAAGGTGATCCATATTAAAATTTAGCTCATGTGTACATCTCATTAGAAAAGAAACAATTGATAGGGGATAGCTTATACTTCAAAAGAGTATGAATTCAACCTTAGTTGCGATCGCTAGCATTCCTAATGAACATTCTATAAATATAATTTTAAGTGGTTTTTAGCCTTAAAATTTGTTTTAATTTTGATGAGTCCTCAAACCAAATTCATCTAAACTTTTGTTATTAAAAAAAGAATTGATGGTTTGGTAATAAATCCAACCCTTTCCAACTTATCAACACCTACTCTATCATAGGAAATACTAATGTCTATTGTCTGGTGAATTTATACTAAAAAAAAAAAACTTCGGTAAATAGAAACCGAAATTTTCTGCATGTTTTAGGGGTAGAAAAGAAACATGGAGGTGGGAAAAGAAAATATCCTATAAATATGTGTATGACCCTTGGCTTGAAGTTTGGATCACTCATCCCATGACTTTTGTTATGGGTTGTGGCAGGTGATGGAACCCATTATGCATAACGAAAAGGGGTTTGTGGAAGCAATGTTCAAACTATTGGAAGAGCTAAATAAAATAGCATGGCTCAGTTGGCAATGTTACTTTGGATGATCTACTGGAGACGCGTTGGGAGGATACATTACCAATTGCGTTTGAAGTCATCCATCGAGCAAAAGAGGCGTTGGAGGATTGGATTCAATCTCAGCCAACTAGTCAGAAGTCAGACATCCGAGGGATGGTCTAACTGGGACGAGGAGCTGTAAATTGCATTTATCAGAACACATCCGAGAGATGATCTAACTGCGACGAGGAGCTGTAAAATGCAATATAAATGCAGCCTGTTTTTAAGATGATAAGCTGAGACGAAAATGGCGGTTTCATATCAGCATTCACCACAACTTACAATGGTAGGCCATACATTAAAGAAGTAGAGGCTCGATGGCCGTGGAAGGCGCTTAAATGGTTGCATAGCTCTCAATGTTTCGTTAGAAGACATGTTAATCGAGTGATCCATGAGCTAGCTCGAGCAACTAGTTCATTTTCAAAAGTAACCTAAAAACAAATGATAACACATTTTGATAAACATTTTGACATAAGGACATTTAATCAAATGATCAAATTTGGTATATTTCCACAAAACATAATTTTAAACCATAACATAAATAACAAAATCAAAGGCATCACAATAATGGATGAAAAATTAGCATTTGAGTGGTCAATTGAAGTTCATTATCTGATTTTTCTTCACCAACAACAGAAAGAGACACACCTCCAAATAACATTAGAAACAAAGATCAAATAACAAGAAGCACATAAGATTAATCTAAATACACCTCCACATTAAACTAAATAAACCTTCCAAGTTTTATTCTAAAGATTGACTTCATAGTTCAACCTCTAAGAAACTCTGACACAGACACGTCTTCGATCTGAAGTGTCAGTGTTTTCCGTTTTACCTTTCAAGAACTTCCCATCATAACAGCACAGTTCCTAATGAAATGATTAAGCTGAACACTCCCACAATCAATTTGCTTCCATTTCAATCTCTCACCTTCAGGATCAGGACAACAAGTATAAATTGCCAGAGCGCGTTCTTTATGCGAAACCGAAGGCGCGCCAATAACAAGTAACTGATCACCAAGTGATTTAAATGCTACACCCCAACCACCTTGTTCATCGGCTCTAACCGGAACAACGCCTAACTTCTTCCACTTATTCATCCCTTTGATGTAAACTTTCAACTCATTAGAAGACGCATCGAGTGTGTAAAGCTCATTATTAACAACAGCTATTAGAGGCGGAGACTGTGAAATCGAAAGTGAAACCGAGAGCGGAATATCTTTCAACATATCAGGAATCAAGTTCCATGTATTGGTCATTTCATCGAAATACTCTCCGCAAGTTAAGTCCTTTTTATTCTCGTCTTGCCCACCAATGACATAGAATCTCTTATCCATGTAACAACCAGAACAAAATTTTCTCTTTAAATTCATCTTCGGTAACGGTGTCCAAGTTTTGTTTTTCGAATCATATTTCTCAGCAGTATCCAATATTTCCCTATAAGTGTTTGTTTCTAATCCGCCAGCAACGAAAGCGAAATTACCAGAACTAGCCGAAGCAAATAGACATCTTGGATTAATCATGAATGGCCCTTTAAACCATTCATTAGTTTCCGAATCGTACCTCCAAATAACAGCTCCGTCCATTTCTTTGCCCGAAACCAATAAATGTGACCCTGCAGAGAATGACTCTTTATCACCAAATTCAAAGCTGTAATCTGATTGAATCCTTGGAAGCTTCCTGCTTGATTTGAAAGGCCAATCCATACCCCACCAATTGCTTTCCCCGCTAGCTAACATGAAAACCGACGGTTCTTTGAGTCCTAACTCCTTCCTTATTTTGTATATCTCGCCGCTTTTCATTAGAGACAAGAATCTCTTGTTTAGAAAACATAGTTTCCAGTGTAATGATCTTGGAAATCTCACCAAGATTGAAGTCTCTAGCTCGTCGCTGAGACTTAGAACATAATCTGCATCCTGAGGAATAGGTTCTTCTTTTTCTTTTGAAGAACCATTGCCGTCGGAGGGTGGTAATAATTCAGTAATTCTCATCTTCTGTGATAGAGAATTATGGTAACTAATGCAAAAATCACTACCAAAATTTGGAACTGCTAATGCTTTTGTATTAGTCATAATAGGTTATTCACAAACAAGTACTTTTTTTTTGTTCTCCAAAATCCTCTTAACACTTCAAAATCAATTCCCTGTAACATCATCATAAACAAAATTCAGACAAAAGTAGCACCGCCATAATTTTTTGTTTGATATAAGATGGATCACATAGATGCATAAAAATACTATCATCAATTAAAGCGACATCAATGTCCTCGAAAAAATTTGAACTTTGTTTGTTCAGATTATAAAACTAAACTCATATCACTAGCTAATGAACAAAGGCATGAATATAGACATAGAAATCTCACAAACAAGAATTAAAACCTAAAATGTTTTTATAGGTTAACAAGCTACGGGAACAAATCCTCAGCCGTGTATATTTTCTGCGGCGGAATCTTGGCCCTTAATTCAATACTACTCCTACTTGGTCAAACATAATTGAAGGTGAGGATCATCACCGGACACTCTCCGGCGTATCCACCGGAGAGATCCTTTCTCAAAAGTTACAGAGCCCGAGCCGCCCAGGGGTGGACCGCTCTGGGTAGGATAGATGTCCACAGCCTTATCCCTGCAAAGGGTAAGGCTGTTTCAAGGATTTGAATAGGTCAATAAGTTGTAATCAATACAATTTCAAAAAAATTAATTGGAAAATAAAATACAATTATATATATTCAAAACAGAATCATAGAGTTCTGTTTTTTTATTCCTGCATGATGAAAATTCTATGAAATGATTCAACAACAAAACTCAAATAAAATTTCTATGAAATGAATAATAAGACATGTAAATTGTAATACACTGATTTATAAATAATAATAAATTTTTTAATGGATTTATTTATATATATCAATATATAAATGATTGATTAATATTATCACACACACCTATTTGAGAAAAAGATGCTATATGCTGCTTAATTACCAGATGAAAGAACTCCAAGCACAGAAACCAAAAGCCATCACATCCTTAGACTTTGATCAGCATTCAAACATCATAGAAATTGATTTTGATGAAAAAAACAAGATTTCAAGACAAGGGTTTTGTGTGTATATATGTTATGTTATATTCATAAGAACAAAGAAAAAAGGTTGCAATGAACAATAGAGAAGAAACGCACATAAGGCAAAGATTTCACATAATATATATATAATTATTAAAAATTCAAAAGAAAGAGAAGAAAAAAAGGCAATTTTGCAAAAGAAGAAGCCAAGTCAAAGATAGTTAATAGAGTAATAAACGTTACAAAATATGTAATAAAAACATATAAAAAAGAGATGTTGGTGTTGAATATGAACTATGACCAAAGTTGAATATGATCAATAATAATTAAGGTTAGTGTTTTTCTTTCTTAGTTGAAAAAAATAAATAAAAAACATCATAGAAAATGTGAAGTTGAATATGAAGTTGCAGAGAATGAGTGAAGTAGAGAAAAGAAAAACACTAAGGAAAGAGATCCAACATTGGAGACAACTAAAATTTGCTGGAAAACATATGGTTAATTAATTAAAATTTAGTACTATATGCTAAGTTTTTTGTACATTATTAATATTAAAATATACACAACTCAAAAAAAATGAATAATTTAATTGGTATGCTTATCAAACCGCACCATGGTATTATTAAATTGTCCATTTGAGGGGAAAATAAAGGCAAAGAAGATATGTGAGAGAGGACAACTGTTGATTCACACAGTGAGTGAGATGCTCATGATGCAACAGCAGTCCAATATGAAAGAAAAAAGAATGTTAAAAAATAGTATAAGGAAGGAGAAAGTGACACACATTGGTTAGGTTCTTCTCTTTCTTCTTTTTATTTGATTGTTTAAGTTCTCCATGATGTGTTTTTATTTTATTTTTTTTAGTTGAACTTCTCCCTCATCTTGGAAAATTGTGAACGTAAAAGTTTAGAAAGGAAATAATTTTAATAAGAATTGTAGGGTAAGAATTAAGAAATGTTATATCTATGTTTAGTTTTTTTTTTTTGGAATAATATCTATGTTTAGTTGTTTACATTTTTTTTATAATATTTTATAGGTACGAAATTTCTACCGTTATTTAACGCAGCCCGACATATTTTTACTTTTCGACTTATCTTTAAAGGATGTAGAGAAGTAGAAAATTATATTTGGTTATATTTCTCCTTAAAAGTAGTAGAGAAATAAAGTAAAGAAGTAGAAAATATGAAGAGTTAGGGTGAAATACAATTTTTTACTTCTCTACTATTTTTAAGGAGATGCAAAAAAGTAGAAAATAAGTCGGGTCAAACGGGGTCTTATTGGTCACAAGAAGTGGATTAACGAGGTGCAGACTCAAGCCAACGTATCGAAATTGTTTATTTAATTTATAAAATTTTAAAATATTAAAAATTAATTTAAAAAAGATATATGTAATTGTTTCAGGGTAATATCAGAATTTAAATATGACATATATTTTATCATGTCATAGTTAAAAATAAAAATGTAACATAATTAAACTTAAAAAAGTAGTAAATAATGTTTTATTTTTTGTGTGTGGGTCTTTATATGGGCTAGGCCCAATATACTTTCATTCTACTATATATATATATGCTAACCTTAATAACATATAATCAATTAGTGTAATGCTCATCTTTCCTTAATGTGTCGCCAGCCTTACTTTCTCACTGGTCTTTTTTTATTTTCCTTCTATTTTTTTTTCTATAATAGAAAAAGGAAAGATGAAGAAAGAAGAACAATGAGAAAGTAAGGCTGAAGGTACATTGAGAAGAAGGAAGGATGAGCATTGCATGAATCGATTATATGTTATTAGGGTTAGCATATATAATAGAATGAAAGCATATTGGGCCTAGCCCATATAAAGAACCACACGGAAGGAAAAAAAGCCATATATATGATATATTGCTAATCCCTTTTTATTATATCATGTTAATTTTATTAAGTATGTAAGATAATTTTTTGAATTATTTTATGCGTAATGTTTTAATTTTACATGTTGATTTATGATATCTTATTTTTAATAGTGTAAATTAGGAATATTGTGTAATTTTTTGTTTATTATTATTTACATATTATTTAATAATATAAAATATATATTTAATTAAAAACTGTTAGATCCGGTTGAACCCCGATCCAACTAGTTGAACCTTGAACCAGTAAGCTCGCCAGTTCGGTTCTGATTACCTTGGTAGAATCCATACAAAATTGTCAATTTTACTGGATTTTTGTGATTATGTGTGATTTTACTAGGGTTTTGCTTTGACTTAGGATTATACTCGAGATTCAGATCGTTTAGGGTGAGCAAAATAAAAAAAATACATAGATTTCACGATTCTACTCGCGATTTTAACAACAATGGATAAAATAGAATCATTAATAAGAAAATATAATTAAAGTTTATTTTACAAAGTCCCAAATTAAAATTAATCCACGAACAACACTTCTAATCAAATATGGTACCATACCTGGTTTTTAATTGTGCGTTGCATCTTCAAATGCGGCAGCAATATTAATGATGTGGTAACCTCAGCAACCGCATCGCATTGCAATTGCGGTGTGATTTTCATTCACACGTTCGATCACGTCACTAACTGAATCAAATTATTTTGGCCGAGTTAGTTCAAATTGTTTTACCAAAATTTAAAATTCATGTACCCGCAATTTCTAATTTGCATCAGATCAATGAAAAATCTTACCTTTGACAGTCTTTAAACTGTGTATTTCAAACACCTTCCAATAAATATTTATGGAATAGTGGATAAATAGTGTAGTGACATGGTCTAGCCCTCTGTTATCCAAAGCGGCCTTTGTTGCAATGCGATGATTTTAAGACCACTGCTCTCAGAAGCGACAGAGTGTCGACATTGGTTGGTGTGGCAAGGTAAGTGAGAGGATGGTGACACGATTCGGGAATAGAGTGGATCACGCGACCGCTACAGTCATTTTATTTGTCTCGGCTCTCGCGGCTGAAGCAGGTGGCGACATTAGTGGGAGAGTTAAACTAGGGTTTAATATTAGGTCTTTCATATATGTCTAATCTGAGAAGTAAACTATAGGGTTTAATATTAGATCTTTCATATAGGGTGTATTGGACTAGGCTCACAATGACCTAACATAAGTTAATATTGGGCATTATTTTTAGAGCAAGGTATATGGGCTAAGGTCCTCGGGGCTGACCCGTTTAACCCGTAGTCTGCGCGGACTTAAGACCAATTTTTTTTAGTCCGTTTATATTTTAGTATGTGCGGATTGGGCCGTTAAACTCATGAGCTAACGTGGACCGGACTCGGCCCAACATAACTCATTTATAATGCGCGGGTTTATGCGGGACATATTAAATGGGTGAACCATCTCGCATACCCAACTATAAGCAATTAGTTTAAATTAGTAAATAATTATAAATTATATATGTTAGTTTATGCATTTGTTTTTAATAATTACTCCGTATTAGTTTATGCAATTAGATGCTTTCTCTTAAATTCCCAGAATGGGAAAGGATCGAGAGTACTAGTAGGTAGTAGAAGGATTAATAATTGAACAGTGCATTCAATCTCTCCTTTAGCCAATAGCTTATACTAAAACCAACCTTCAAAAAGAAACAACCTATAATTTAAGTTTTAAGGCACTTAAGTGATTATTAAATTAGTAAATTAAAAAAAGTAGAAAACAAAGGATTCTCTAGTTTACAAATTGCACAAGGCTAGCTACATGAAGTATAATATATATTTGTTTGATGAATTTGGGAATCTGACCATACCAATTTATTGACCAATAATCTTATAGTTTGGTGCAATCTTATATTACTAGTATTATTAAATTTAAAAGGTTAGAAGAAAGTACGGTGCCCCATTAATTCATTGATTAAGATTACTTTTTTTTTCTTCTTCTCTAAAGTGGAATACAATTTCAAAGAAGAAAAACCAATAAATTGGTGTTTCGATTGTTTTCAATAAAAAATGTATTGTTTCAATTGTGCTATTCCTTTGGGATATGGAGTCAGCAATAGTAGTGTGAATATATAATATATAGATTTATTAGATGAAAGAGTAATTTAGCAACATGCATGCATCTTAATGAAGATGTATTCAAGAAATTTCTAGTTATGACTTGTTAATACATTTCTTTTGAAAAAAAGAGTGTATTCTAGTAATTATTATTTATAGAAGTTGTTTACATCCCCTTAAATTTCATGAAAAAGTAAATATTATATAATATATAATATGTGTCCTCAAGTCATAGCTCAAGCGGTTCAGCTAAAACACTTGAAAGAATTGAAAGCGGTATAGTGTTTAAACTCGAATTATCAACATATATAATATACTAACAACTAATATTATTTCCAATAAGATAGTAGAAGTTCAACAACTAGTTATCAAGATTAAACTCTCTACGATTGGTTAGTGGATAGGTTGGTTCTCTCGTGTGGCTTGATTGGTTGTCTTATTTGTGTTACTTTTCTCTCTTTCGCCCATACAAAACACGTACCGAATATACTATATATAGTTCTTACATATTTTTCTCTTTTCACACACCTCGCCGAAAAAATATTTTCTAAACATCGTTGGAATTTCTTCTATCGTTGGAATGAGTGGTTCTAAAGTCTTCCATTGTTAAGTTATATATTAGATTTGTTTATTTCTAGAAATATAAAAGGAATTTCTTCTATTGAAGTCTAGTTCTACCTTTTCCGTTTGATGTTGGATTATATCATGAAAGTTAAGAGTAACTAGTAGTAAAGATGGTGTTGCCCTTTCTAAAGCACATTTCTCAGTGAGAGTTATGTCATTCCACTGAATGGTTTTTAGTACTATTACATTAGCTTTAGTTTCATCGGTGAAAAATAAATTTGTTTCTTGTGATTTGTCGCATCTTGTGTTTAGGTAATTAAACCTAAAAGAATTCATAACTTTATAGTGGATTCTATGAACTAACGTGGTTGAAATTGATTTTTCTTTCATGTTGTAACCATGAAGTTTAACATTGAAGAATAAAACATCACTGTATATTTTTGTCATCCAAGCTTATATTTAAGTCTAGAAAACAATTAAAAAATATTAGTTTATGACTTAGGGTGGATTCAACCGTTCCTAGAAATGAATCATAAAAACGATTATATCTTATATCTCTTTAAGTAGAGAAGTACTTCTTATTACCATGAAAAACACAAAGTACACTAAAATAGCTTCTGAACATTGGTCAGTTATTTTTATAAGATTTCCCTTAATCATCAAATGCTTCTTTTTTTCACCATAACTTTCAAGCCATGTTTCATGTGTAGGACTTCAGAAACACATGGAATTATAGGATGACATTCCACCACCTTAATATGATAATTCAACAATATTGTTGCAGCAATAATTTTCATCTCAATGAAGCTTATATATATCCTTACCCAAACAAGTCCTTGGTCCAGCATTAAAAGCAATGAACTTATAAGAGGGTACATGAATTATCCCTCCTTTCTTTGAAATCCACCTCTCTGGCTTGTATTCCAAGCAATCTTCTCCCCAAATTTCTTCCACTCTTCCAACTGAATACAAAGAATATAGTATTATTGTATTTGACTTAATCTTATGTCCACTAGGAAGTATATCATGTTTCAATGAACATTTATGATCAAAAGGCACTGGTGGATAAAGTCTTAAGGCTTCACACAAAGCTCAATGTAGATAAACCAACTTTTTAAGATCTTCCATTTCTAAATCTTTCCAATTACCTTCTCTAGATTGTAAATTTTCTTTAATTTCTTCGAGAATCTTAGCTTCGATAAAAGGTTGTGTTGCCACCAACCAGAAAAACCAAGTGAGCTAGGCAAGAACTAATAGTGTCTCTCCCAGCTGCAAGTAAATTAATTGATGTGTCTCTTAGAAACTTATCAGCTATCGAATTTTGTCCGTCTCCGGTTTCATTCATAAGGAAACTTAGCAAGTTAAATTGTTGTTGGCCTTGTATTTTTCTTTTATATTTTATTGATGCATACAACATTTGATCAAGAATTTTTTCATTCTCTGTAAAAAAATTCTCTACACCAATGTTAAGCCATTTTTGCAGCTTCCATAAGAATTTAGGCTTGAAAAGTCTATAAAATATTGCCTCTTCTGCTTGAGAAAAGGCTCTCTCACATACAACTTCAGGGAGTTCAGTAGAAAGACAATTCGGATCAAATCCTAATATTATAGAACATATGTTGTCGAAGGTTAACCGATGAAAAAAATCTTGCAAATCAACTTGTAAACCTTGTTTACAAGCATGATCAAGAAAAACAAGAAGAGAACTATCAACTTTTTTCACAACGGTTTTGTAAAGAAATACCTTAAAATTTTCTTGCTTAAAGATTGAATGAAGTAGAGTTCTATTGTACTTCCATTTGTGGGAATCAGACCTAAAAATTCCTTCTCCAAGAACTTCAAAAATCTCTCTGAATTTGTCTCCTTTCCCATAGTTTTCAAATTTTGTGTTTGTGATGTGTTGCACGTTCATCGGATCGCTGGTATAAACAATCTTCATGTTTGTTAACCATGGTCCTTTAAAATGAAAGTTCCATTGTTTTGTTTCAAAATTGAATTTATATGCTCATGGATATTAGACATGTTGTACATAAGACTTGGTAACATTCCAAGCACTGGCCATTTTGTTATGGGTGTGTTTCTATTGAGCCTCCAATAGTATATTACAATGAAAATAAGAATTGTCAAAAGGATTTCTCCAATGCTAAACAAAGCCATTTTTTATTGATCGAATAGGTGATTTTAAATGGTCTGGTTAGGTGATATTGAACGCTTGATTAATAAGCTTTTTATAAAGCTTTCTTTTTATTATTTTTACATATAAGATTTTTGGCCCATTCTATCGCTCGAGTATTTGGAGTTCCTTGCAAGCAAAGATATATGCTATGGGGTCAAATGATCATCAAGAAGGTCCATGACTTAGATTGCTTTTTGAGGTCAAATGTATCATTAAGAAGGTCTATGACTTAGGTTGGTGATTTCAATTACACTTCGGATGTTTCCTACTAAAGATGTCCTCACAAAAAATAATTATCTATACTTCTATACTATATATAAAAAGGATACACAAAATTTTTGGTGTGGACTTTTCATAATACCAAAAATACCCTTGATTTTTTTTTTAAAAAAAAACAAAAGTTTTTTTATTAAAAACTCACCATAACTTAAGACACATTTTTTTTTGTGCAACAAAATTTTTTTATTAACAAACTCAATGTATTTATTTATTTTTTGACATAAGTTAGACACAGGCAGGCGCGAAACGCGCCTGTCTGGCCCGCTAGTACTAATTAAAATGATACTAATAGATAAGTGCGATCATACCAGTACTAATACACCAAAAACTATTAGAACTCCGTAGTTACACTAGTTTGAACGAGAATAGTACTCAAATGATGATAGATAGATTCAAAATATTTAAGAATTTATTTTTCATATTTTCTTCAAATATGTTTTTCAATTCATGATATTACTCATCTTGGAATTCATTGGACCATGAACTAGGTGAAAGTTTCTCAACCGACCCCCCGCCATTCTTTTTTACCTTCAATATTCCAATTTTGCCCTTGCAGAAAACTTCGGTTCGCAGAAATCGAATTTTTTCCAGTGCAAATTCGGTTTTTAAAAACCGAAATTGTTTTCGAGGAAAAAAAACTTCGATTTTTAAAAACCGAAATTTTTTATAAGGGCAAAATTGGAAATTTAGAGGATAAAAAAGAATGGTGGTGATCGGTTGAGAAACTTTCGAACTAGGTTAGTGCCTCATACTATACTTATATGGGTGTTCACCTAAGTCCTTCTGTTGCAAAAGTAAATCTCATTTTCCAATTTTAGACAGCCCAAAATATAAACCCACAGACTCATCAATTTACACAGCCCAAAAATAAAGTGCAACTTTAATATTAATATTTATATTTATTTATTTTTGTAAATTATTATAACTAGAATTTAATTTATATGCACCGTAAGTGTAAAATTATTTTACACATGCGTCCAATAATATATCGACACATGTATGGTAATTAAAAATACAAGATGTGTCACATTCATTAAATGATGTGACAACACATCATTGAATTTATGTGCGAAAAAACCTTTACACCGACGGTGCACTACCATTAAACAACTATATGATAAAAAATAAAATCTGAAAAAAATTCTACAATCAATCTTATCATTTTGATTCATCATCAATGGCTCTCTCAACAACTTCCTTCTCCAACTTCTTCTCATTTCTCTCACCACCGTCAAAGTCACCACCACCTCAATTCCCTCTTCTCAACCACAACAACCACCGCAACAAATTCATACCACTTGTTCTAAGCCGAACTGAAACAACCTCTTCTACTATTTCTGTTACACCTTCGTCATCACAGCAACAAGATGATGACTTTGATTTTGATTCACTTTCAAGTTCAAACTCCATGTCAACTTATTACAATGTTCAAGTTGCTATTGAAGATGATGAGCCTGAAGAGAGAGTGGTTGGTATGTTTAGAAGAGAAGTTTTAGGAGCTGGTATTCTTCAAGAGTTTAAGAGAAGAAGATATTTTGAGAATACACAAGAAGAGAAGAAACGTAGGGTTAAAGATGCTGCTAAGCGTAATCGTAGGGCCAAATTTCCTAGGTATGTAGTATTTTTGTTGTGTAAATTTCACATTTTTCAATTAATTTAGAGTTGGGTCGCGAGGTAAGGAAATTCTAGCTGATAAATTGTTCCACCCAGGAATCGAATTCAAGAAATAGTTCCACTTAGGAATCAAATTTCATATTTTTATTACTAGGTTAAATAGTGAATACTGAACATTGAACTTGACACTGACACCAGGCACGGACACTAGACACTTGACATGTCAGCACCGATAATAATTTGAGAAAATGGTGTACTTCAATGTAATCATATGTGTTGGTGTAAGACATCATACATCTAATCTGAGTAGTGTCTATGTTTCATAGATAACTACAAAATTGGACACCTGGATATTGTGGTTAATTAGGTTGAAACCTATTGTGGTTGATTAACCATTTATCTGTGATTCATAGATAAATGATTAATAAGTTGAAGTTGTGACAATTGCAGAGACCCAGGCCTTGTTTACTTTGCGAAAACATACATTTTCTGTTTTCATATTTTAAAATGTGTTTATTTTAACTTTGCTAATAAGATGTGAGATAATGAGCTACTGTGATGGAGAGAAGATGACATGCTATAGTTATAGATGATGCATTTTTGAAAATAATGAAAACAATCTTTTGACATTTTCATTATTTCCAAAAAAACAAACAATTGTTTACTTCAAGAGTCTATAAAGTCGACACAAATTTTAAGAAATGAAAATAGAAAATGTTCTCACAAAGTAAACGGAGCCTAATGTTCTAGTGTTTTAATTTTAATTTATGATTAAGGGAGTGTAGATTTAGGATATTCTAAATTGGGGTGTATGTGTAAACAATTTAGTAAAGTTTTTATTTAACAAGTGCTTGTCATATGAGAATTTATATTGTAAGCTACGTACAATCTGATTCCATAAGTTATCTTTCAAAGATTACTGAAATAAGCTACAAGTGTTTTTGTGATGAGATAAATCCAAATAAGCTTTAAACGCTCTTCCTATTGCCTCCATAATGGTATGATAAATATACTGTTAAATTTTTCCCACCATATGTTGAAAGTTGTAACTTCAACTTTGTAAAAACGCTTTTCATGTGAATGTGATTTTCTGGTTTGATATAGTGCAGAACTATGAAAATATATATGACATGATTAGAGTTTTAAATACATTAGGAAAATTGACATACATAAGGAAAACTATGCAGTTGAGAGTCTGAGTTTTAAATAGCGGTTGTGTCGTGATCCTTGATATTGTAGAGAATCACGGTCAAATGTGGCAGAAACCACAGTTGTGTTGCGGTTTCAGCAACATCAAAACCATTTTGCTGCGGCTCAGATTGCGGTCGTGGACCTTTATTTAAAACCCTGATTGGAGTGTTATGACATGGCCATGCTCTCCCCACTCCTCCATTCCTCTGACGAAGATAATTTATACATGTATGTCTTGCATCATTTTCAGGCGCCCTATGGAAGGGAACTTTCAGAGAGGACCGTACAACAACTACTGGCAAGAAGATCCAAAACCTGAGAAGGAAGAGGATGATGATGATAACTGGGATCTACCTGAAGAGGAAGCGGATGTGATACCATTTTGATAACACAATTAATTCCCCGCATCTGTATGATTCTTCGCATTTAACTGTGAGAGGCTTTGTCTGCATGTAGATTCTATTATGTGAAACTTAAATCAGTTCCTTTGACTCAATTATTGTAATGTTCAATATACATTTCCTTTGATTATGATATTTATATTTATAAAATATGTTCATTTGTGCATTGAAACTTAGATCTCCCTTTGATTCTCCGAAATCTTATTGCAGTACTTTTTCCCCTCCCCTATGATGCTGAATTTTGCAATCTTGTAAGAGTTATAAATCATGGTTTTAAGAAAATGTGGCCTCAAAAACCTTATTTTGCGCGCAATTTCAGGTGCAAGAAAATTAGTCTTCATTGGAAAATGAAACATCCTCGGTGTAGAGGATCCCCAAAATGAGAGAGTATATCATATTTATAACATCTGCAATCTCAAAGGTGATGGAGAATAGGAAAACAAATTTTTATTACTTTTTTTATTTTTTGGACTTACGAGTATTTCCCATAAGGCGACACTGGAAAGTGTAAATTCTGTTTATTGCTGTAGTGATTAACTTCTCAGCCATCTTTTAGTTACTAGTTACTACTTTTTCAACTTTTTCAGCTGAAGATACATTTAAGTTCATAGAACAGTCTCAATTGATCAAACTATCATTTGACACTAAATATTGGGAACATTATGTTTCTTCACCTTTGTAGTGTAGTTACTGAAATCCTTGACCTCATTAGATTGGAATTTGAAACTAGACTGAATGATATAAGTGAATTCTTTGTGAAAACATGAGAACTGTATGTTCTTCTATGTATATATTGTCATCCTGTGCACTTCTGTGGCCACCTCAAAGCCATTTTTTCTGTTGCATTGTGGTTTTTTACATGTTTTCTAAACTTGATCCAATCATCTAGAACAATCTTCAGGTCATGAACTTTGCTTGTGAGATCATCACAACAGTTAGCATGGATGGTATATGCCTTTTCCAACATATCATTATTTAGCTGACAAAATCCACCAAAATGGTCTGTATCTACATGATGAACGCGGAAGCCATACATGTCAACTAAGTCTTCATAATACTTTATAGTTGCACACAAGGATTCTTCAACATTGGTGGTTGGATACAAAATCTTGCTCAATTTCCAGTGCTTTAAGAATTCAAAGGCTATGGCATTTGCTTTCATGAAGAAGATTCCCCCTTCTTGAATGGAATATGCTTTTTCTTCATCACTTGAGAAATTGCATGAAATACTGAGTTCATGTATAGGATGGAAATTCTCCAATGGACTTTTAAGCCACAGTACATCTGTATCCTGCAGAAAAACAAAAGTCACATGTAGTTCAAGTTGATGAACAAACCATTATCTTCTTATTTAAGCTTATCAGAAAAAAACAACTTTATTCACCCCGCATTTCTAAAAAACCACGCGAAGTATACTTCTAGACAGCCTTTTTTTTTTTAAATGCGTACTTCCAAAATGACTTTGGAGGGTCGAAAAGGTTCTCCTCCGTATCAGAATCCACAGGAAAAAACAGTGTTGTCGTCTAGAAGTATACATCTGAACAACATAAAAATTGTATTTTTCTTCTCAGATGTGTACTTTCAAAACAATTTTAGGGATGGAAAAAGTTCCTCCCTATCAAAATCCACTTGAAAAAACTGTACTTTTGTCCGAAACTATACTTCTGAATAACATAAGAATTGTGTTTTTTCCGAATCTATACTTTTGAAATGACTTTGGGGTGGGAAAAGTTCATCTCTAAATTTATGTTTGGTATCACGGTGGATATGTCAGAAATCACGGTAACTCACTGTGATTTTCCAAAAGCTACACTTTGTAGCTTCTGTAAAATCACGGCGAGTCATCGTGATTTTGACATATCCACCATGATATCAAACATAGTAGCCTATGAAATTCATACCGTGAAAATTATGTTGTAGCCCAATTCAATCACTTCTTTCAAAACATTGTTTCTTCTCCAACTGAATACATTGTGATCTGGGATTTGGAGGTTCTGTTTTTTGGTGGCAAAATAATGTTCAAAAATGGAGGGATGGATGCAATGGGGATGCAAGGACCTGCAATACTCAAAAGCTTTGGAGTCCATAGTTATGATAACCAAGTGATTCAAGAATCTTTGAGTACCTTGGCCAGATTTGAAGCTTTGTAGTAAAACCTCAAGCATAGAACCTGGTTTTGCATGCGGTTCATCTACCATTGTTAGGATAACTGTTCTGTCTGGCATTGTTGCTCTCTTCAACACTTGAATCAATTCTTGTTGTTTTGAAGGATACTGACAGTAAAGGAAAAAGTCAACTGGGGTGTACCTAAATTTTTTTAGTAATGCATACTCTCAATTATCATGCAAGGAACCAATGTATTTTGAGTAATAAAAACTATGAAGCATAGACATTTCTCGTATTAGGTATACTCTGGTGTCAGACATGCGTTGGTGTCTGAAACCGACACAACACAGATAAATATGATTACATTCATATTGTTAAACTGTTGTGGATACATTGTGCATGACTGCATCGTACATACCCTTTTGATCTTGGGCTGGCCCCCTTAAGTCAGAATTCTAGCCCTGCACTTTGACTCTTTTTATTTTTTGTTAGAGGCATGCACTCTGACTAACCTATTTAAAAGATATACATTGAAAAATATAAGTGATATTCATTTTAAAACAATTTTTTTAATTCAAAATGACACTTATTTTAAAACGTAACGAGCAATTAAAAATAATTCTGCAATTGTACATTACAAATTAAAATTTTACCCATTTGTAAATATTTTATTATGATTCAATCATATCTTTTTTTACCAATTTTTTTAATTATTAAGAATCAAACTCATTACTCGATATTTATAACACTTAAAACACCAACCACTTGCACCGAACAATGAAGGTATAACAAATAAAAAACAGTGTCTCTTCATCACGGTCAAAGACTTGACCATTTGGCGTCATATAATGTCTGAGTATTACCGACTCAATCAGTTAGTAATTTTTGTTGAAGAACCTATCCAATAATCGTTGTATAATTTTTTCCCAATCACAAAATCCTAATTTATAACCTTATTTAAAATATTTCAATCCAATTCCTTTCAAACCAGCACATGACATTCAAATCATGGTTAAAATCTTCATATGATAAAAACAATAACTATGGTACATGTATGCATGCATCATTGATTCAAATGAACATAAAACAAATGAAAAGAAATTCACAAAATTTTGCATAAAATTAATCTAGGCTTAGAATTACCTTCATTTCACCCCTTCTAACTTGTCCATGGTTTTGTAACAAAAGGAAGCACATCAACACCATCAAGAAAGCTGTGAAAGGAAGAACATAGACAAAGTTTCTCAATCCCAAAATTCTCATTCTTCTCATTGCAAATAATAATTCAGGGCCTTTACTTTAAGGCCTTGTTGAAAAGTTGAGTCTTGTGTTTAACTACTATTGAAAAAGAGGTCAAAGTGTTGAGAAAAATTTAATCCTTTAAACTAAAGGTGATTCAGTGAGATCATACAAAAGTAGAAGTATACAAATTGTATATTTATTTATTTATTTTGAAGCAACAAATTGTATATTTTTATGTTCAAAGAGATTATTAACTTGTAACCAAAAAAAGAGATTATTTAACTTGAAAAAGTAGGTTGACTCAATTAAATAGGAATAATGGAAATGGAAACGTTTGTAACAAATTCAGGAAATGACATAAAAAGGTTGGTTTAACATAACAACATAGCCTAAAAATAACTTTTATTTTAATAAAAATAAAAACTTTAGAAAATAATCAATTCCATTATAAAAATAAAAATATAAAAAGAGTAAAAACTAAATTTTATTCTTCTTCTAAAAAAAGGCATGATGACAAAAAGATATTTAACCAACTATAGTCCACCCACTACTGATTAATTATTATTCGACTAAACTCACATCACTGCACCACTTTTTTTTTTTAAACAACCCCACTGCACCACTAATATTTCAAAATAGATGAAAATACATCTATTTGACTACAGTTGGTCATATATATTTTCAAATAGATATATTTTTTTGGCTAAAAATTTAATTTTTAAAATGAATAAGTGGATGTATTAGAATTTGAACCCCGTTTTCTGTATATTATATCTAATGTTTCTATCAATTGAGTTTTTTTTTGACAAATTAAGTTATGATCACGAGATCTTCAAAATAAATATGATATTGGGTAAATTGAGATTAAAAGGAACATCATAATTTCCAATGCGTTGATTTTACAAATTTCTATAAAAATGTTATAAAAAACTTACTATTTAAGGACTTAAAGACTATGTCCGGGGGCACTCGTTAGCATTTGTCTTTATTTAAATTTACAATTACAATAATATCTTAAATTAAAATAAATATAATAAGTGAGATGAATGGGTTCTTATGCACTCTGCATTGACGGTAGTAGTTGCTCGTGTCCTTGGTATTTCCTATGCTCGTAGGGCTCGGCCCTGTTGACTGATCATCCCTCGATATGACGTTCAATTGATTTCTAGGTTGCTTTAACAAGATTTTATTTGTCGAAGGCAGAAGTCTCACTTTATCGGGTGATCTATCTCAATATCTGTATCATTATGTGATTTCAGACTGTTTAGCTTGAAAAAACCATCATCACTTGTTGCTTGTTGCAGGGAGTAGTGGGTACGTGGGTCATTCCGTACTGACGGTGAGTTCATTCGTCTTAAGTTACTAGGAACTTCTATTTTGCTTATTAGAATTCAATAGGAGTTTGTATGGTTAATTGTTCTACGTTCAAATTTCGATGGTGGTAAGGCCTAGTCTCCCATGTCATTACCTTATTTTTCTTTTAATAATAATAATAAATATGAGCTACAGGTGAAGCACAGGGTACGATAAAAGTGCCAACATAGTTGAGATACCTTAACAAATAACAAAATAAATAAATAATCAAATAAACCATATGTGCTCTTCCATTAAAATCATCTCCATTGATTAATAAAACGTTTTTTATGAGAGTTCATCACGTTGGAGTCAAAAGAGCAAGAATGGTAAGTAGAATAAAATAAAACCATTTATGTGCATGACATTGTGACAATATATAGTAGTGACTAGGAAGTGGGGTTTGAAATGAGGCAACCGGACGATGCGGGCAGATAGGACGTAGGACTTCTTCGCTGTCTGTGGATCTCTCGTTCCTCACCACTCATGCCAGCCACGTGCACTCAAACTGCAGTACCTGTGTTTCTTTTTTCAAACTGCACCTTCTACATTTAACATGGTAAAAGGGTTCCTACTTTTTAATATTATAAATTTTAGAATTTTGTATTTTTGACTCTCAAATTTTTCATTTGTACTGTGATTTTAGGAGTAAGTCTTAGATAGGAAAAATTGGAATCATCTCTGACTTGAGTGTGATTCCAAGCTTGTGACTCTAACCTTCAAGTCGCAGCTAGCCATTTCATGAAAGCTAAGAAACCGTTGAAATAATTGTTTATATCTGGTGAGAAATATGTTTTTTGTTGTCTCTCACATCTATAGGGAAGGTAATCAGGTTGCAGACAAGCTAGTCAATTTAGGTATTGCCATTAATGATAGCTTATGATTTGATAGTTGCCATATTATTTTTATAAGTGACTTGGTTAAAAATAGACTTAGTTTACCTATTTTCGTTTTTCTTAACGTTGGGGAAGGTTTGCTTGTTTTCCCCACCTTTGTAACTCTTTCTCTTTTTATATTATATTTCTAGAAGTTAGCCTTCTTTGCTTTCCTCTTTGGCTTAAAAAAAAGGTGATGCTAACTAGTGTCCCGAGATACTAGTTAAGAATACCAAAACAAGAAATATTTACATTGAAAATAGTGTTGTTTGTAAGAGTAAGTCTTAGATAGATACAATTCCAAATAAAATATATTTGAGCACACACATAAATAAGAAAAATAATAATTAAATAATTTAGTCACATCACTTAATATTAATTCATCATTTTATCTTTAAATTTTTAATTTATCTTTAAATTTTTAATTTATATATATATATATATATATATATATATATATATATACACCTCAACATGTATTATTTAGTGTTGTGTCTAAATAAGAATTTCTCCGAATTTTAGTTCTCTTTAATTTTTTCTGAGCAATGTTGGCCTCCAATTTTTTCCATTGTGCAATTTCATAGTTCCCACTTGATTTTCTCCAAATTTATGTTGAGTTGGCAATTTTTTATGAGATGGCTTTTCAGTCGATTTCCAACGATAAAATTAATTAAATTAAAATATTAAAAAACAAAAAATAAATTAAGGGCAAGTGAATTCACTTTCATCATTTCTAAAATTTGTGAGCATACATCACACTTCATCTTCTTTCTTCAACAATTTCTATTTGTGTGGGCTAATCAAAGTTCCAATTTCAACAAGTGTCATTTGTAACATTAATTAAGAGCCAAGCTTCAATTTGCATGATGCACCACCTTCTTAGAATAGTTGGCATTTTAGTCAAAAGTTGTATCCAGCTAGAATTAAAAATAAATAGAAAACAAACAAATTTTACAAGTCAGCATGTCATGCCATCAAAATATACCGTCAAATATTAACATGCGTGATAAGAGGTTAAAAACAAAAACAAAGAATCTTTAAATTATAAGGATAAAATAAAAATAAAGATAAAATTATAGTGTAAAACAAAACTGTCCAGTTAATATTGGACAAAACACCTGGTAACCTTTTTAAATATATCAAATTACTTTTACAAGTCAAAATGGGATCAAAGCCTTTTCCGCGATTCGTTGGATTACCTTTCAAGTTAGTTTATAAACTAAAGACAATTCTCACCTTATAAATCAATTTTATAAAATTGAAGAATATTCACACTTATAAATACATATTCAGATCATTTCATAATCGATGTATCATGTATGACTTTTTAACACCGATGCCGCAACCAAAATATACATAAAGAGTCTTCATAAACTGAAATCTTAAGATTTAATCAACAATAATAACTAAATCACGTGGACATTACCTAAAATAAAATAATACTATGACATAGATAAGGTGGCCTTTGGAGGTGGTGAAGAGGCACTTGATATAATAGACAGTTGATTGAAGGGAGGAACGTGGCATGAAACAAGTGGCTCTAATAGGGATCCTTATCTGACATTAACATACCTCCTAACTAACATGCAGATGGAAGTTGTGTATGAAAAATGTGAATGAGATTTCAGATTTATCATTCAATTATACTATTTATGTGTTTGTCAAAAAAATAAAAATATTATTTGATGATATTATTACTATGATGATTAAACCACAGTTTTCCAATGATATATGTTACTTTTTTCTTTTTTTACAGTTATATACGTTATTATGATTGGTTTCTATATAATCCTATTCATGGCACCCAAAAAAGTGCCAATGTATGGTTGCCTTGCCTAAACTATAACATTCTAGAATACCAAAAAAAACTATAACATTCTTAAGTCTGAGCAACAGTCAAAAAACGTGGCCAAAGGGAGAAAACCGTGGTCTAAATTATAGAAAACAAAAATTGGCTACGTTTCACAACTGTAGTATAGCTTGACCAAGTTTTAAAGTATGAAATTTGATTCTTACTCATCAAAATATGACAAGTTTAATTGAGTTTTTAATTACTAACACATCAACAAACAATTTTATTTTATATAAAAACAATGTTTAGGACATAATCAACCAAAAGTTAAATATAATCATTAGTTATAATTATAATCACTTAATACTTTTGATAAAATATGCAAAAGAAAAGTAATCACTCGATGATTTGAGCAGAGAAATATCATCCACATCCATTTATCTCAAAGTATAATCAAATTTTACTATCTCTAGCCCCAATAGTCAATAATCCTTGATTATTCTAAAGTAACATCATCATATCTTTTATCTTTTGTTTCTTTTGAACCTTATTTTAGTTGGAAGTTATCCAAGGAGTTAGGAGTTACTCTTCTTAATTAACCAAAATACAAGATTATTTTAACAATAAATTTTTATCTCCAAAGTCCAAACTATTTTTGTTACTCTTTTTAAGTCTTAACCATCGATGAATCAGATAATCTAAAATTCGGTCGGAAGGTAAATAAAACCCGATAGAAAATTATTTCAACTAAGATTCAAAATCGAATTTTCTACACGATTCATCATCGACGGGAGTCCATTAACCACGTGTACTCTATTATTTGTTTCCAAAGTCCAAACTATATACTTTACCATAAATTATCTATTCAACAAGTGGCTTTACCATGTGAATACTTCCAAAAAGGAATGGAATAATGTACACAAAAACAGTTGTCAAGTTTTCATTTGAATAATAAAGTAATAAACCTTTTCTTTTCTTGACATGATTTGAATAATAAACAATTAGCAATGGAAACAACATACAAATATATAGATTTCAAAGATGAAAGCAACACATATCGTATCCACTTTCTTCATATAGCTTAGGTGTCTCATTTTGTTCTAATCCAAAACAAACATAAAATTCACAAATATATAGCCTTATAACTTTATAGGCTATCTGTCTCAACAACTTCTTTGTTATTAGTTCTAATGGGAGAGAGTTCTATGAACCTTGTAGAAAGTGCAACAAGAAACAACAAAATGGAAGAAGTTGAAAGAGAAGAAGAAATAGATCCAGAAAGTATCAATCCACTAAATCAAACACTTCTCAAGAGGCATAGAACACTATCTTCAAGTCCACTTGCACTTGTTGGTGAAAAAGTTTCCTACATAGAAAGCTTAGACTATGAGTAAGAACTCAAAAAAGTAGCTATATTATTAATATAGTAATATAAGAAGATCAATTTTTTGACTGTTGGATTATGCAGGACCAATGAGAATGATCTATTCAAACATGGTTGGAGAAGTAGATCAAGAGTTGAAGCATTGCAATACATATTCTCGAAATGGTTACTTGCATTTCTTGTTGGATTTCTCACTGGTATTATAGCTACTCTTATAAATCTTGCTATTGAGAACATTGCTGGATATAAGTTTCTGATTGTTCTTAAATACATCAATACAGAAAGGTTAGATACAGAACAACTCTTCTTGTTCTTTTTAATTTTTAAGAAAAATTTGACTTCAAAAAATGTGAGAAGTTAGTGTATGTTTTGATTTGCATTGATATATGCATGGTACAGGTACTTGACAGGTTTCCTATATTTCACGGGAATAAATTTCATTTTAACATTGGCTGCTTCTATTCTCTGTGTGTGTTTTGCACCCACAGCAGCTGGTCCTGGAATACCTGAAATCAAAGCTTATCTTAATGGTGTTGATACACCAAACATGTATGGTGCTACAACATTGATAGTTAAGGTAGGTAACAATCTTTGGTTGTCTTGTTTCCTGCAATCCAATTTTGCTTCTGATTAATTCAGAACAAATTTCATTTGTAATGCAATCAAATCCCGTGTAGTCACGCAATCAACACATCGGTGATCGCTGGATCAAGATCGGATGATGAAGATTTCAAGTTTGATATTTTAGATTTTTGAAAAAATCAAAATCTTCTACTATATAATCTTGATCCAATGACCACCAATGTTTCGACTGCACTGGTTTTTTATTGCATTAAAATAGGAGCTTTGGAAGATGGGAAAAGAGTTCCTTGGGATCTTTAGTTTTAAGATCTAAGCCTCTAGAAACAGATTCATCGCTTCCAATTATCTAGAAGGATAATATGCTTCCAAAATTTATTTACTTTGATTCAAAAAAATTGATATTTTCACATATAAATTATATTCAACTTAATTTGTTAATCTATGTATAAGAGGATTGCAGACACTTATTTATTGCAGCACTGATTTTTGCAATGATGCATATAATAATACAGCAATCATGGTGACCGGCAAAGATTTGTAATATGCAAAAAAGGAAAGTCTGCACATGTATGGATAATGATACAAGTGTTGTTGGCTTCAATCATTTAATGCTTGCAATTTGTCTATTGGGTGACAAAAAACATGAGGGTCAATAGCATTGTCTAACATAATATGCATCATTGCATAAATCAGTGTTGAAGTTACTGCATGAAATTCAAAATAGGAATTTTTATGTTACATATATAATTGATCAAGTTTAGAGAGATCTCGATAATGTAAATAATTAGCACTTTGCTCCCATGCAAATGGGGTTCAAATTAGTGACATGTAATATCTTTTTATAAGCAAATTATCCATTGCTCCACAAGTCATATGTAATACATTTGTTCTTGTAGATATTTGGAAGCATTGGAGCTGTCTCTGCAGGCTTAGATCTTGGGAAAGAAGGGCCTTTGGTACATATAGGAAGCTGCATTGCTTCCTTACTAGGCCAGGGAGGTACTGACAATTACAAAATCAAATGGCGCTGGCTACGCTATTTCAACAACGATCGTGACCGTCGGGATCTTATTACCTGTGGTGCATCTTCAGGAGTTTGTGCAGCTTTCAGGTCCCCTGTTGGTGGAGTTCTGTTCGCCCTTGAAGAGGTGGCAACCTGGTGGAGAAGTGCTCTTCTATGGAGAACATTTTTTTGCACTGCTGTGGTGGTGGTAGTGCTTAGGGCCTTCATTGAAATCTGCAACTCCGGGAAATGTGGACTTTTCGGTGCAGGCGGATTGATCATGTTTGACGTCAGCAATGTCACTGTTAGTTACAATGTGATGGATATCCTCCCTGTTGCAGCCATTGGGATTATAGGCGGCTTATTGGGAAGCCTTTATAATCATCTTCTACACAAGGTCCTTAGACTCTACAATCTCATCAATCAGTAAGCAACCATATACTATCTTAGTCTCAGAACATATTGCATATCATGAACTTTTAAGGTCACGTGATCACTGGAAGAAAAAAAATCACACGACTTCGTTTTCTATACTGACCACACATGCATTACCCGACTTAGTCTATTATAGACTATAATTTATAGTGTCAGTCCTAGTCAATGATGTTATAAACGTGTAAGTGCTCAACGGATCAGACCATAAAAATGAAGAAAACAATTAAGTAAAACAATTATGGAATCTAATGAAATAAAAATGTAGAATTGTCAACACAGCCAAAACTGTTAATATTTGACTAATATGATTACTGAGGGAATTTCTACCTTTTTATTATTGCAGGAAAGGAAAAATGCATAAACTCCTCCTCAGTCTTGCAGTGGTACTGTTTACATCAGTGTGTCAATATGGTCTCCCATACCTAGCAAAATGCACCCCTTGTGATTCATCACTTGCAGACGCAGAATCCGTCTGCCCCAGCAATGGAAGGTCTGGAAATTTCAAACAATTCAATTGCCCACCTGGCCACTACAACGATCTTGCTACTCTTCTGCTTACCACTAATGACGATGCTGTTCGAAACATATTCTCAACAAATACACCTTATGAATATCAACCCTCCTCCCTCATAATTTTCTTTGCACTATATTGCATATTAGGACTAGTTACTTTCGGAATTGCTGTGCCGACTGGACTCTTCCTCCCAATCATCCTTATGGGCTCGGCTTACGGCCGCCTTCTTGGTATGCTCATGGGACCTCATACAAAAATTGACCAAGGATTATTCGCTGTACTTGGTGCAGCCTCCCTCATGGCTGGTTCCATGAGGATGACTGTATCCCTTTGCGTGATTTTCCTTGAACTTACCAGCAATCTTCTCCTACTACCAATAACAATGATTGTTCTCCTAATAGCCAAAACTGTAGGAGATTGCTTCAACCCTAGCATCTATGAGATTATACTGCATTTGAAAGGCCTTCCTTTCATGGACGCAAATCCTGAGTCATGGATGAGAAACCTCACCGTCGGCGAGCTTGTAGATGTAAAGCCGGCAGTGATTTCCCTCCAAGGAGTAGAAAAGGTATCCAAGATAGTAGATGTCTTGAAAAACACTACTCATAATGGTTTCCCGGTGATGGACGATGGAATAGTACCGCCAGTAGGACAGGCCAATGGGGCAACAGAACTGCATGGGCTAATTCTAAGAGCACACCTTATCCAAGCATTAAAGAAGAAGTTCTTCTTGAAAGAGAGAAGAAGAACAGAGGAATGGGAAGTGAGAGAGAAATTTACCTGGGTAGAACTGGCCGAGCGAGAAGGGAATATTGAAGAGGTGGCTATAACGAGGGAAGAAATGGAGATGTTTGTTGATCTACATCCTCTTACCAATACAACTCCATTTACTGTGCTAGAGAGCATATCAGTAGCAAAAGCAATGATCCTCTTCAGGCAAGTTGGACTTCGTCATCTGCTTGTAGTTCCGAAATATCAAGCATCAGGGGTAAGTATATTTAACATACTAGTAAATATCAATACCATTCAAACACATGTATTAGATACTAGTTAATATATTTTCTAGTAGCATATCACGAGCAATATAAATCTCTTGGCTAATATTTAATTATTCAAAATGAACATGTGACTAACCTAATCATGTGATCTCACAGGTATGCCCTGTAATTGGGATTTTGACCAGACAGGATCTATTAGCCCACAACATTCTGACAGTCTTTCCTCACCTGGCAAAATCTAAGAGTAGACAGAAGAGAAATTGAAGCATTCGTAGTCATTGAATGGCCAGCTGCTTTCTTGGGACAAGTTGGTTTTTTAAAACCATAAAAGTTATTCCTCAGTTTTGTATTCTTGAATCAAAAGCATTGGAGATGGATATCATACAGATGCGATGAAAAACTATATTAAATTATTTGTACACAATTTATCAAACGATGAAATAAATTCCCTTTTCCGATTAGTACAAAACATGAGACTGCTACTAAATTTATCCGTTTCTTTCTTCTGCGCAAAATTGGACAGTACTGAATCACATGCTCATTTTTGTCTAGCAGCTCTTTGCAAGTGTTTTTTCTTTTTCTTTCCTGATTTCTTTTTCTGAGGGCCCCTCTTGAACACTGCCAGAACTTCAATGCTGCAAACAATTGGCAAGTGGCAAATTATAATTAATACTCTTTTAATTGCACAAACATCCCTTTCAAATTAGTCCATTAGTATTCTTGACAGATCAAATATGATCTAAACATGAGACCTTTGACACTTCCCAGGCAATATAAATAATAATAGTATATAGTAGTGTTATCTTTAGAAAGAGTGGTGGTGCTCACTCATTAGGACGGTTAACAAACAAATTGAGTTCAAATATACCCTCCAAATGCAATTTTAAGTTTCCCAGAAGTCCCCATTATTCGCATTCTTGATTTACTGAATTTTAGCAAAATCAGCTACTAAGGTCATATTTCTAGACAATGTGGACTCTCAATAATACAACTCCTCACACACAAGATTCACATATTAAGTGTGGACTAATGGGGGTGGGATAACAGGGATCTCAGCACACCGTCACATCCAGGACTAGACATTTGGAGCATCCGGGTGGAATAATATAGATTTTGGTCAAATTTTAAATCTATGATAAACTCTGATTTCGCCTTAAAATTTAATTTGAGTCCAAACCAACCTCACACAACTCTGGCTTGTAAGGTGAGGACAATCCAAGCCTTAAAAGAAACTAGTTAGGATATTTCCAGGTGATATGGGACTCTCAACACACCCACTCATGCACAAAAGTTGACATTTGAAGTGTGGACTAATTCTGGTGGAATAATACAGTAATATTATTTCACAGGACTAACTATCAGAATATGCTCTCTCTCTCCACTCCACAGACTCTATACTATGTTAAAAGCAATCCCCCATTCTTTCCAGCACACACTAAAACATGGCTACACTTGTGATTGTGGAGCAAAAAATAAAGGAATAGCTCTGAGTATGATGACACAGTACAATTATCTTCAGAGTAACCAATAAGTATAAAAACAAGGCTAAAATATACTGTTGGTCCTTTATCTTAAATATAAGTTTCAATGTGATCCTGTAACCACATTAGTATACCTTATGTAAAATAAGGGACAATGTCAGATCAAAAAAGGGACTGCATTGGTCTAACTTTCACATAAAAAGAGACCATTTCAAAATAAAAGATACGAAACTCAATTGAAACTTTTAAAAGTCAGCAGACCAAACTGAAACTAATAAATAAGTTAACGGACCCAATTGAAACTTGTAATTGATGAGAGACCAAACTGAATCTAAAAAATAAGATAAAGGACCAAAGTTGTACTTTACCCTAAAAGCTACATAGAATGAAATTTCGAGAAAAACGTTAAAAGGAAGATTAACTCCAGAGATTTTTTTTGCAAGAATAAAGATTGGAAGTATTAATAAGTACTGTAACTTGTAAGTATAGCGCAAATCATAAGAACTTAAAGGAAAATACCTTTGAGTACCAGGAAAGAAATTAAAAGCGTGAGCTTTTTCCAAATACCATGCATTATTTGACAACAATGACTTGCAGTCCTGTCAGACAGCAAATTTTAGAGTTAACATGGAGAATTCAATTTTGATAAAAATTGAAGTACATCCAAATCAATGAGTACAGAAATACCTCTTTAAAACTTTCCCATCCACAACTTATATAAATAAGTGTTTGTGGCACCAATTGAGGAACGTTTTCCTCAGGTGATTTGCTTTTGATATGGACTGAAGCTTCATTAGCACGTAAAATCCATGGTCGTTTCTCTTCTTGTACGTTGTTTGAGCTACAGTAAACATGCACTAAATCAGACACCGACTGAGGGAAATATTTTCAATGGACCAAAGTTGATAAATAAACAACCTTTCATATGATGACAAAACTTTACGTGCCACTGATGATATATTCTTCAATGCCTCAATAAGAGATGTATCTAGTCCTTTTCTAGGAGGATCAATGACTACAACATCTGAGCCCACAAGCCACGAAAAAGGATCCTGTTATTTGCAAATGATTCATACAATGAGTTTCAAATAAGACACGGCAATAAAAGAAAAAAAGCTAAGAAACCAAACCCTATGTGCTTTCTATCTTGGACTTAAATAATTTATATTTTCCATAAACAATTTTGCATATATTGATGAAAGAAATATGCATATAAAAATTTAAGTTATACTAATGATAGTTACATGAATCAGAAAAAATATTTTCATATTAGATTAAAGAATGAAATAAATAACGAGGCTTCAGATATTCAGTACTAACTTTTGAAGCATCTGCGTGATGCCAAGTGATGCTGCTGTCAACGGTGGCAGGCAAACGTTCAACAGTCTTCTCAAAAGATACCTTTGACTCTTTGTTAATCTCAATGCATTTAATGGATCTGTAAGACAACTAGAAACATAAATCTTCCAAATCAAATAGGTAGCAGAATATAAAACATAAAATTCTAGAGGTTTAGAACCATCAGGTCTTGCCTGCACTTTCTTGTGGCGGCTAATGATAACCCGATGACCCCAGCTCCAGCATACAAATCAGTAACAGATGATTCATATGGAACATATTTCTGTAACTTCTGCAGCAAGGCATCAAAAGCCTGATAAAAGAAAGCAAGAAAGATGTATTAGACCTTTCATGGTAATTGCATAGTGACCCTTGGCGATATGAGAATAATTGTCACTTGATACACACATGTGTGCGCACGTGTTTTCCTTCCTGCATCTCATTAATGTGATTTCCCTTTTTGTTCTATAATTACAAATCACAACCAGCTGAAAAGTAAAAACAGAGCTTATTGTGTCCCATGCATGCCAGACTGTCAGGCCCATATATGAAGGTCAATTTCAAGGCCGAAATATCAAGGATCCAGATCAAAGGTTCGTGCCAGGGAAGGTTTATACCAGAGGACTAGAAGGAGGCACAGTGGTGAAGTCAGAGCCAGAAATAACTTGTGGATTAGCATGTTAGTTTTGTTGGAACGAATACTCGTGTATAGGATATGGTTATTAGGCTGGGGGGAAGAGAGAAATCATTGTTATTATGATTATGGTTTGTTGCTCGGCTGTAAGCTTGGACAGAGAATTATTCTCTGGAGTCAAAGACTCCGGGGTAACTGGAGGATTCCATCCAGTGCAATCATTTTCTTTTCAGCTACTAGTCAGTAATAATAAAATATTTGCTGTTGTGTATGTGGTTCCCTCACAGAGAATTTCATGACACTCATGTCATATTGAAAGCGCGAGACCATTACAAAATACTCTTAGAAACAAAATAAGCATTTAAGTTATAAGTGAACACTAGTAAGACATCTTCTAAATATGTCTCTAACACACTAAGAATATTTTACATGTATTTTCATATACTTGATTGTAGATAGACTGTGTGTGTGTGTGTGTGTAAACAAATCAAAATTTTAATAATTTGCATGAGATGTATGCAGGGTGTGTGAGTTTTCATAGCCTGGTGTCCATGCATTGATAGGAACTATTTTTGAAGATTTATCAAATTCATATCCAAATTTCCATATAAAATGTAAAGATCCACCGGGTTAGAATCTTTACCCGTGTATTTGCCTGGCCAAAACTAGAAGGGGCCAAAGACACATCAATTCCACCAACATGTTCCCAAAAATCTCTTTCTCCAAGAAGATGTCTCCATCTATTCCCAAATATTATCTGAGACATCAAGTAAGCATTTTTCAAAGGCATGAATCTTTTAATAGAAACAATTAACAAGTATGGTGAAGTAACCATAGATTGTCTTGAAAAGTTAGGAAGACATGCATAAAAGAAATCTTAGATAAGAGTAGCTTATTTTAAATTATTATTAAAATTAAAATGGATATCAAGTTTCGGGGTCTCAGCATTCAAAGATTTCACTTCACACATGCATTACCAACCTCATTCCTCTCAATCCCCGGTTCATAAGATATCATTTGCAAAATCAATCCAAATTACAAAGTCCAACTTGATATACAATCACATATATAACACTTAATTAAGACTACTTGCTCTCTTGTAACCTTTTCCCCACCAACCATAGAATGTTTCCCCAAAAAAGAAAAGCAAAATGATCACTATTGTTAAGAGTCTCATATTGGAAGAGAAAGGGCCCAAAAATAACTTTATCAGTGGGAGGCATCCCTAAATTAACAAGATGGATTTGTAGGGTTGAGTTAGAATCAACCCAAATGCTAAGATGGTATCAAAGTCTATCCAAGATCCATTTGAACAACCACTATCAGGTCACTAGGATCATGCTCCAGATGTCCAGTGTGTGTTAAGAGTCCAACATTGTATGAGATAAGGTCTGCAAATGACTTAATAACTGGGATACATCCCTCACTCTACAAGCCAGATTTATAGGGTTGAGTTAGGCCCAACCCAAATTCTAAGAACTATAAATCAACAATATCCATGACTTAAATTTACAGCATCAATATGATTTGTATTCAAAATCAGTACATCAGCCAAGAGCCCTCCCTCCTAAATATAACTACAACATTGGCCGTCTCGTTTTCCATTTTAATCAAATACTAGACATTCATTTGTTTCATCAGAACAGTTTAAACTCACATTTTTATCAGAAGTCTGAAAGTTGGCCCACACAGAGTGTATTAAATGAAGCCTGCTCCGTGGCCCACCCTTTTTCCATAGGAACTGCAATAAATCAAATGAACCATCACTTGTTAGGATAAAAAGGGAAGTGGCAAGAGAATCTGCCAAAGTTAAAACAAATATGGTAGAAAAAAGGAAGCAACAAGCTTACATTTGCCAATGAATTCAGTTTATCTGAACCAGGTGAAGTTTCGTTTCTTGAATTCCAAACCAATGTAACCTGAACCTTACCTGAAACATATAATTTTAAACCATATATTGGTTAATTTAATTCCATTAACTAACAGAATATATCCAATTTATTTTTTTCACGTAATTCAATAGTAAGAGCCAAGAACTGACCACTCATATATCTTTGTGCAGCAGGAAGAGAGGTGTTGTGTGTTGTCACGGCCATCTGGAAACACCCACCCACCGTCAGTTAATTATCCCAATTTTAAAACTCAGTTGTTAACTGCACGCATCATTATAGAGCGTTCAATTTCTTATAAACAGTTCACCTGAACATATCGCAAATAGCCAGTGCCTTCATCTTCAAGAAATGGTTCAACATCTAATTCAGTAATACCTGGATAATGTTGAGGAGATGCTAAATAAATAGAATAAATTGAAGATAGAAGTATAATAAAAATACAGGTAATAACAAAAAGGAAAAAACCTTGTCTAAGAAGCTCCACGGCAGCATTAATATTAGGATGATGAGCTGCACATAGAAGACAACATTACCATACTTAAAGTTTCATTTCAGCCAAGGAGAACATAAATGAAAAGCAAACACAGCACAATGATAGAAAAATCAATAGTATTTTGGAACAAATTAAACAAGATAATTTGCAATAAAATCCACCCATGTGAGTTACAAAATATGTATTTTTTTTCAACCCCATGTTTGATCTATTTTATAGTGGAACAAATGTTATGAAATTTCCAAACTAAAATAAGTATTTAATTCTACCTTTATAGTTATGTCAAACAAAAAAAAAATCTACCTTTATAGAGGAACAAAAGAAATAAGCACGTGAGCTATTAAATTCTACTTGTTGAATAGTTCATAGAATTTAATAGCTTAAGTTGTGACTATTGGATTTTAGGGAGTTAAACCGGTAAAACCCTGAGCTCTGAGCAGGAGCAACAATGGGGAAATGTAGCTCGGTGCAGAGAAACAAGTGACGAACAAAAATGTCAGTTGGAAGAGAGAATAATTTCTTTGAATGATGATGATCATAATCCTATTAACCGCATCGCCCATTAGGATAAAGTTGTTACACTAATTCAGCAAATACATCAAGGACATATTCTAATGCTACCTCAGCTTGTCAGAAGCAGAAGGTGTGCTTCAATGCAGAGAACTGAGAACATTTAAAATGAAACTAAGGAATAAATTCAAAGCATAGAACAATAAAATGCAGATTTAAGGTATTAGTATTTCATCACTGTGATTAAACGCTATAACATAAGTAGTATTCTAAAATGATATATAACGAATTCCAGACCTTTGCACTCTGGAATGTCAACTACGTTATGAGTTCCCTCCTCATAAAGGCCAATGAGAGGGTTGGTTGAAGAGCCACGCACTGCCAATTTCGCACGACACCTCCAACCCCACTGCAAAAAGAACCCCAGATAACCAAAAGCAAGTAAGTTTTTCTGTTTTAAAAAAAAAAGGAGTTGTGTTATTCTGATACACAAATTTCGACAAGTTGGATAGTTAACGCAATTTAAATGTGTTGTTAATTACATTAAATGGAGAGCTAATGAATATAACAAGGTGTCATAACTCATTAATCATCCATAGAACATAATTAATCACGATTACAATTTTAAACGTAATTAACCACAATTTCCTAGGTGTATATTTGAACACAAATTGTGGTTAATGGATATCATATACATTTGAACATCTAAAAATCGTGTATATTTGAACACAATTTGGATGGTTAATGAAAATTTCATGTAAATTTGAACACTTCAAAACCGTGGTTAATGAGTTACAACACTTTGTCATATTCATTAATCATTCACTAAATGTAATTCTTAGAATTGGGAGTTGGGCCTAACTCAACCCTATAAAACCGGTTTGTAGGGTGAGGATTGCCTCTACTTTATAAACACATAGTCGGGCCATCTTGCAAGCGATGTGAGACTTCTTAACGGTAATTAACCATGTATAATGTAATGTATTGTTAATGAAATGTGTTGTCTAATGTAATGTGTTGTTAACACATTACATTGCCGCCTTATGTAGTCAAACACTTCATATTGACGGCGTGTCTCAGTCTCTGACACAAACACGATACTGTCACGTGTGACTAGATACAATCACTTCTATTTTCCCAAAATTATAATCGATGTCTATGTATCGGTGTCTATGTGTCAGTGTTAGTGTGCTTGTGTTAGCACTTCATTATTTTGTATAAGTTGTCTACGTGTCAGTGTTGTGTTCGGTGTTAGTGTGCTTGTGTTAGCATTTCATAGAAAAACAGTTAAAAATACGAAATAAAATAAAATCAGTTAATTCAAAAGAGGAATAAACAAAGATACCAAATTGCAAGAATCAAATGTGAAGTCAGTAACACCAAATCTCCGAAAGAAATTCATAGCATCATCCAATATTACAGGATGATGGAGGTTATGCTCATGCGTACACCCGGAACACCTGAAATCAATGATAAAAAAAAAATGTGAAAATTCAATTGAGGAGCAAAAAGAGGATAATAATTTGTTTGGAGTAGAGAAAGTGAAGCGTACGATTGAAAATGGGAACAGTGCAGTGCGCATGTTAGTGAAGGTGGCTGTGGAGTTGAAGAAATAGAAGTTGGTGTGGAGATTTGAGGAGAAGGAGGAAGGGCGGTGGCGTGACAGGTGAAGCGAGGGAAGATGGGCGGAGATGTGATGAGTCGGAGAGTCATTTTCCGGTTTGGAGTTTGGAGGCGGGAATGGATAACACTGCTACATGTAACTCATGTGATTAATTTGTTGAACTATATAAAACTGTAACAGAATGTTAAATTATCACTTAATTAAGAGTTTAGCACTGCTACATTTGTTAAACTTTGATTCAAATTCAGGATGTCTGACAAAACTTATAAAGTTTAGTCACAAATTTTTTATTTTTATAATAGGAGATAAATTAAATATGAATTTTTTAAATTTGGACCTATAAATCAATATTTTTTAAATATCCAAAATATGACAATAAAATTCAAGTCAAGTTAATAGCAGGGGTTTTAATCACAAAGTCAAGCAATTATCAAGTTACAACAAGATCAACCGGTTGGACATCTTTCTCACATAAAAAAAATTACTTATGTTAGTATTTAGTCAGAAATGTTATGAGTTTAAGTATTAGAATATACTCCCTCCATCCCATATTATAAGGGAAAAATGACCATTTTATTTGTCCCAAATTATAAAGGAAAAAACAACTTTCAAGAATATTTTTTTATTTATTCTTATAAAATTAAATGCAAATTGCATTTAATTTTTTCTCTCTCTCCTTTTCTCAATAAACAATAACCAATCAAATTTGTTTTTACATCTTCTCATGCAACTTATTTCAAGAAAAACCCACAAAACCATATTTCAAATTCTCAAGTTTTGGTTTTCTTAATAAGTGTGTTTTTTTTTTCCTTATAATATAGGACGGAGGGAGTATATATATAGTGATGGTCTATTGAACTCCTATTCTTATATATAGCCTCCCTAGGTACTGCCCTAGTGAGAATGACTCGACGGAGTAGTGGAGCCGTTGATTCCGCCATATCTAAAAAATATCTCATGTGGCATTTTTTTTAGTAGAAATCTTCTTCATTTCTTAAAAGAAATGACAAATGCAAGTACTAAAGTTTAAATGTATAAATATTCAAAAAATATCAATTATTTTCAAAAGACGTGCATTTATATTCTTGATTTACATCAAAACTACAGTAATTGCATTTGTCATTTCTTTAAATAAATGGAGAGGATTCGAACTCGCATTTTTTTGTAAGCCTTGGTGTTATCCCATCACTGAGTGCAAACTTATTCTCACGTACTAGCCGTTATGAGATGCTCCAACCCAATTCTATAGGCGTAATGGGCTTTTCTAACTTTCAGGCGAACTGGGCCTATGCTCTTTTAGCCCATATGACAATGACGATTACAACCCACAAGGTATTTTTGGATTTAACCCAAACTATAAATGAATAGTACATTTTTGTTAAACAAAGTCTTATAATTAGTGACAGAGTACTAAGAAGAAAAAAAAGACCTTTACCTTTTTCATGATTTTTCTTGAAACAAAGTAGTAATCTTTTAAAAGCAAATTCAACTCAATACAGTGATAACATAATAACTCATGCACTGATTGTTTAACAGAAAAAAACACGCTTTTATTAATTGATTGCTTTAAGTAATTGATTTCATACCCCCACTTTCATGAATGCTTCCATACCGATTGGAACCTTTTATATCAAGAACAATAATTTTATGTATGTAAGAAGTGATTCTGTTGCCAACCTTTTGTTCTTTTCAGATTCAACACCAAAATAAAATTTCTTCTGTTCACACTAATTAAAAAGCAAAAGCTTTTTTTAAGAGTGAAGGAAGCAATTATGTGCTTACACCACCCACTGACCACTTATCCTTTTCTTTATCTCTTTTTTATTTGTACAAATTCCTTTTCTTTATCACACATTCATTTTCAATCAAACTTTCCCCCTTTTTTATGGATTTTTTTTGTCGCTCATAAGTTAATAGCATTAATGGAAAACAAGTTAGCATAAGAAATCCAAGATGTTCATGAAGTCCATGGAGTCCTTCACTTGGGATACAATCTAATATTTTTCCATATCAAAGATTTAGGAAACAACTATGTGACAAAATGAATGGATTCGTCCATTTTTAAATCCTTCAAATAAATAAAATAAATAATTGATGAGTGCAGGTTTATAAAAACAAATGATTTTTATAAGAAAAAAATAAAATAGAGGAAGAATATTATGTTATAAATAAATATGATAAATGCTTAACTTATGCATTTTATGAAAATAAAGGGCTTATGTGAAGGAAAAAAAAAACGAATATGTTACGAATAAGCAAGATAAATGATCATTAGTATAATTTTACCCAAACTATTAGGTGGCATTTACTCTACTCCTTGATAATTTAAGGTATTTGCACACCAACTAAGGAAAATAAGCCACATAAATAAATTTGCATGTGATATATACAACTAACTTGTAACAAGCGTTTATTTGACATGCATATGATTCACCGTAAATACTCTCAAATATATCAAGAGGTAAATTCGAAAATAAAACTCAATATGGGACAAATGTATTTTCAGTACAGATGACAAATCTATTGAATTCCACACTTGATATGCAATACGACAGCACCAATTTAACTCAGCTGATGGCACCACAACGTTATCAACACAAGTAAACAGTGATATACATAATACATGAATGATATATCAGTTTTCAGAGACTCTTCTCTCACTGTGTTCAATTGATTGAATCTTGAAAAACCCATTTCCATTCCCATTTTGCTTATCCATAGTCATAAAGATCCAAACATTAATTGTGGACCACACAAGACGTCAAAAAGACCTTCATACTTTCACACCAAGAAATAAATCACTAGTCAATTAGTTTAATAAATAAAAAACAAGTAAATATTTTTGTGAGCTTAATTTAGTTAATAGATATCACATTTTTAAATTAGAGGCTGAAGTTTGATCTTCAGACATTCTACTTATTTATTTTAAAGATGGAATTTTAGTAAGCATACTATTTCACCAAAAATAAATAAATAAAACACAAATAACTATTTTAGTTTTTAAATGTGTAAGATGTTGTTAATATAATTATATCAAAATTGTTAATGTATTTCTAATACTTCTTTTATTAGTAATCTAATAGATTATTTCTTTAAAGCCAGTCACATTTTTAGAGAAAAGAATCGTTGTATTGATAAAATGGTAAACATTGGTTATTTACTAATAAATTCACTTGGTGGCAATAACTTACATAACTCTACTTGGAATGATTTTAACCACAATAGATTAAGTTTACCTTTATACAAATTTTGATTATTTTCTAAGTGAGGTTTTTAATGAGACAATGAATAATTAGGATGGTTGGCGGTGCTTATCGAAGAAGTTGTGCATCATCGTCAGAAAAAGATGAGCTTGAATTGTGATTAGTTGTTATCATCCTTTTAAGTTTATTTTGTTTGTTTTTTTAAGCTTGTTTTAATTTTTTTAAGATAAACAATAACCTTTTTTTTATTTCAAATATATCTGCCTTAAATAGGCTTACAATAGAAATAAATTTTTTTTGTAGAAATAAACTTTAAAAATATAATAACTAACTTATTATAAATTCACTATCTTCTAAATTTAAAAGATAATTAAAACAAACTAACAAAAAATATAAAAAGTTAATAACAAACTAGTCGTGATTCAAACTCATCTTCTTGTGACGATGCGCAACTTCTTAGATAAGCACAACCAACCCTCATCTTATAGTCTTTTAATATTTTTTATATTTTGTTTATCTATGATCTGTTTTATTCCTATTTTTAAGTATATTCTTTTTTTATTGTATTTATCTTATATTCTTTAAAAAAACAATTAGCTATGATATATTTATTTTTCAATAATCTATGATATATTTCTTATTTTTAAGCATATATTTTTTTTATTGTATTTATCTTATATTCTTTTAATTTTTATAATATTTTTATTATAGTGAAATTACAACGAATGATACAAAACTTGAAATAGAGTTAAAACTAAAAAGTACTATATATCAACTATCTAAAAATCTATTTAAGAATCAAAATAACTACTCCCTCCGGATTTTACTTTTTTTTAAATTGTCCAGTTTCGTCAAATTTAGGGTTTGTAATTAACTGTTCATTTAGTGTTTTAAGGCTACCTTTTTGTCAATTACTCTTATCTTTTTCAATAAAACTAATTAATCCTATATATTTGGAAAACTAAAAAAAAAAAATCTGAATTTTTTTTTGGTACATAACATATCAAATATATTCTGTTTTCTTTGTACATAATATATTAAACTTACTTGAAAGAAAAAGTGTGTGCAAAAAAATATGAATTCATTAGTGAATTAAAATTATGGTATAATAAGAAGATAAATGCAAAAATCTACTTTCTTAATTTGTTGTTACTATTCTAAACGGACACTTATAAAAAAACGGAGGAATAAAAAAATAAAAGTATATATATATCTGCAATTTAATTGACGAAAATGACAACGAGTTACACTTTTCAAGCGGTGATTTGCAGCGACTAAAGTGAGAAAATAAGTTTAAATAAAGAATCAAATTCCAACTCCTTTTCCCATTCTACGTGTCCCTCTTTTTTAGCCTTTTTTCAACTCCTTTTCATCTCACTTTCTTTCCTTAGTGTAAACAATACACATATAAAAGGAGAAACAAAACTAATTAGCTAGTTCATAGATGATAGAGAGACCAACATGGTTCTTCTAGGCTTAATGAAGTTCTCTGTTTTGTCACTCTGTTTCTTAGTTTTAACAACTTTTCCTTTTCAAGTTTCAAGCCATGGCTCCTTTGGAAGAAAACCAAATGGTGCTTACCCATCTTTGGCTGATGGGATATGTGCTACTTCTGTCATTGTTCATGGATACAAATGTCAAGAACTTCAGGTAATAACTTGTATTTGAAATTTTGAATCCTCACTTTCCAATGAATGAGATTTGGATGAACAAACTAGACAAACTTTGGGGTTGTCCAATTAATTCAGCCAAGTCTTATTTATTGAAAAATAAGATTTGGCTGAACAATCCAACAATCCAAACAACTTATACGGTTGTTTAATTGGTCCAGCTAAATCATATTGATTGAATATAGTTGTCAATTTATTCCATAACTAAGATTTTGCTAACTAAACAACTTCTAGAATTGGTCGAACCAAACCCTATTCATTGAACATATAGTTGTCACTCCATTCAATGACTAAGATTTGGCTGACTAAACAATCTCTAGAATTGGTCGAACCAAATCGTATTCATTGAATATAATTTGTCACTATATTCCATAATTAAGATTTGGCTGAGTAGACAACCTCTAAAACTTGTCCAACCAAATTTTATTCATTGAATATAATTAAAATTTAACTTGTGAGTGATTTATTGAAATGTGTATTAACAATCTTAATTCTTTTTAGGTTACAACTAAAGATGGGTACATTCTAAGCTTGCAAAGGATCCCAGAAGGTAGAGGTGAAGGTAGTAACAGTGGGACTAGGAAACAACCGGTGATATTACAACATGGAGTATTAGTGGTAAGTTGGTAGCTAAAAATATGCATGCAATGCACACATTCCTGTTTCAGTTACTATTTTCATTGGTTTTTTTCCTTTTTCTCCTCTCTTTTATGTGGTAGCTTTTAGCATTAATTAGAAGATGAAAAATATCTACCTACCTAGAAAAGTAGAAATATCCTATACTTTTTTCGTTCATAAGGTTTTTTTCTTCTGTCAAGTAATTTAGCTATTAAATTTTTATCTTCAAAGATAAATAAATAGAGTGTCTGTGTTTTGAATTTCAACTTTTATAAAATACAATATTTTTACGGATTGAACTAAGATGCATGATGTATCAACATTATTTGTGATGATGGAGAGTGAAGTGTGAACCGAACAAAATATCTTGACAGATTGACAAAAAGTGTGGAGTTCCGCGTCTGCTATGGCACAAAAATATTTGTTTTAGTAATCAAGAAAGAAAAAAGAAATTTTTTCTCATCATAAAAATGTGGTGAAAGAAATATTAAAATATAAAAAAGGAGAAAAAGATAACAATATCTAACTCTAAGAGAAATAATAATAATATGTTGGTTCTATCTCACCCCCTCAAAATTCAATTTAATTATATTTTTCAGATACATAGTGTGTTACACTACCTGAATTTTGTTGAACAAATAGTAGTCAATAAATGTTGCTTAACAAATATTTCTTTTTCACCAAAATTTGTACTAACATCACAGTTCATTAATTATGACTTTCAAAGCAACTTTCATATTTTTGTATTACTTTTCTGTAGACATGAATCATGGTGTCAAATTCATGATGAAAAAAAAATCTTCTTTTGGTGTGTGTTCAATGTGCTGGTAGTTGGTTGCACTTTAAATTAATGTGAAATGAAACTCATCTAGCACTTGCCTGAATAAGTGTGTAACTTACTTTCTAAGAAAACAATTCAAATCAAACAAAATTGTAGTATTACTATTTTAGAGGATTAAAAATGATAAATAATGGTTGCCAATTTTTTTTTATAAATGATACTTCTTCAATCCCAAAATATAAACAAAAATAAATCAAAGAAATATAATATATTTGGTTCAAAATTTGAATTAAATACATTTATTTTTGTTTACCAATATTTGCTTATATTTTGAGACGGAAGAAATATATTTATAGAATAAAAGATTTATTTATTTTAATGGTAGAAATACTGAAATTGTTAGTGTCAGACGCCATGACCGATGTTTGATCTCTGGTCACTCCACTTTGTGTGTGCGAGTTTCCAATGGCTTTGTCACTTCGTCTACCAACAAAAAAAAAATCGTTAATAACTCCGAAGACAAATTGTTTGACAGAATTTAATCTAATTCTTAAGAAATATAATTTTTAGACCGATCTATTTACCTTTCGGTCAAATTCCTGATTATTGAAAATCAACTCCCCTCGTAATCAAGTTTTTTTTTTTATAGTTAGACGAAAATGACAAAGTTATTATAAATTCACACGCATAAGTGAGAAAATTGGGGTTCGAATATCTAGCCTAACAATTTTTAGTTTTTTTTTATCGGTTGAGTTAGGATATATGGATATCTAATAACAAAGTTAAAGAAACCAATAATAAAAAATAACTTTTCTTTTAAAAAATAACGGTTTGAAATCAAACAAACAACACCCACTTATGGTCTCATAATTACGTGGTAGCATGGAGTAGTCATAGTGTCACATACTGCATACCTAGATTATGCAGCCAGCCCTGCCACAAAAGTAGGCAAGTTTTGTTGTTTGTTCTAAAAGCAGAGGAATTATATTATTATGGGTTGTCCCGATCCTTAGTTGGTCCAGTAGTGATTGACGCTAAATTTAATAGGGAGTATCACAGTTTGATCCTCCACAACTGAAATCGGGAAGAAGTCGCAACTACTTAATATTAGAAAGAACTGACCTCTGAATCAGGTTAAACCTCAAAAGTCAGTTTATATCTCGAATGACCGAGTTGGACCAGACCCTTTCTGGTAGTCCAGTGAACCGGATAATGCCGTGAAAAACAAAAAAAAAATATTAATATGTGTAGTGATGCAATAGTATTTATTAGTATTATTTTATGAACAGTAGTATAATACGACGTGGTTGGTTGCAATGCAGGATGGTATGACATGGCTTATGAACTCTCCAGAACAAGACTTGCCTCTAATTCTAGCAGATAATGGCTTTGATGTTTGGATTGCTAACACAAGAGGAACCAGACATAGTCGCCGACATGTCTCATTGGACCCCTCTAACCGGGTCAGTCACTTCTTTTTTATACTTATTTTAATGAATTTTATTTTATTTGATTATTCCATAACAATAATTAAGACTTTGTTTGTTATGTAAATATTACAGGCCTTTTGGAATTGGTCTTGGGACGAACTTGTTACATATGATCTACCTGCTGTGTTTGATTATGTGTACAGCCAAACAGGGCAGAAGATTAATTACGTTGGTCATTCTCTGGTACTATACATTTTTATCATAAGTCCAAACAAGGGACTATAGCTTAAGTTATTTTGTTACATTATTAGCTATGAAGTCGTTTATTTCTTTCAAATCAAATACATCATTTGTGTATTATTCTACAATGTCTAAACCGGTAGATTTTGTTTGGCAGGGTACTTTGATAGCATTAGCTTCCTTCTCCGAAAGAAAATTGGTTAATCAGCTTAAATCAGCGGCCTTATTGAGCCCCATTGCCTATCTGAGTCACATGAACACCGCACTTGGTGTTATTGCAGCCAAGTCCTTTATTGGCGAGGTACATAACAACACTACTTCCTATAACACTTTATTATTCATGTATTTCATATCCTAGTCATATCTCAGACATTCGGACACATTTTTAATATAAAGTTTTAGTGCTATATAATTTTATAAGCAAAAAGGACCTTTGCTAATTCATATAATTTTTTTTTACTCTTCGCCAAACAGATCACTACACTACTTGGTCTAGCTGAATTTAATCCCAAAAGGTAAGAACATAAAACTCACAATGTGAAATAAATTGTCTCCAAAATTAATATCTTATAGTAATATTATTTTAATGTTGACCATATGCTTGAATAGTTTACCTGTGGAAGCTTTTCTCAAGCCTCTATGTGCTGACCCTGGAGTTGACTGCTTCGACTTGTTGACTGAATTAACAGGTCCCTAACTCTTTGTCCAAACTCTATCATTTCTTAGTAATTTGATTTTGACCAATATACACATTATTAATAGTAACAATGTTTTCTAACTTTATATGCAATTGAAATTTCCAATTCAGGTAAAAATTGTTGTCTCAATTCTTCAACCGTTGATCGATTCTTAATGAATGAACCTCAATCAACATCAACAAAGAATATGGTGCACTTGGCTCAAAGTAAGATTTTCTTATCCACCTCTTTAACTCATTATTGTTGGACTTACTTGCTAGTTACTCCTCATTTGCACAAATTGATTTTTTTAAAGAGTTTAATTTTCATACACCATTAATTTTTAAAAAAATTCACTATCAGTACATCATATATAGTCAATTATGTGTGATTTTTTAATACAAAAAAATAAATAAATTTTGTGTGATTTTAAAAGTGATTATGATAAAACAAGGAATGTTCTTAATGATATAAGAGTACTTGTTAATTGACGGTGAATCTCTTTACTCCGATAATGTATGCAAATTAAAATATTTTAATTACAATATTGGGTGGGTCTATATGTTAGTGTTTTTTCTCTCAATAGGTTGAAATTAAACCGAGTAATGTGCAACCGCACATTTCTGAATTTCAACCGATTAGAAGGAAAAATTAAACACCAAATAAGTTATTGATGGTACTAACAAATGAAATATTTGGATTTTAGTAAATTCACATAATTAAAACATAAGATCAAAATTGAATAATCGTAAATGGACCGAAAAAAAAAATGAATAATCGTAACATTTGAAAGACGGAAGAACAAACCAAATATTTGAAGGGCAAAAAGTGCATTTAAGTCTAAACCAGTCATATTTGATTATTTCTATAACTAACTAATGAATTTTTTTTTGTCAACTAACTAATGAAGCTTTAATTGTGGTATTATTTGATCTATGCAGTTGTTAGACATGGAGTTTTAGCAAAATTCAATTATATAAGACCAGATTATAACATTATGCACTATGGAGAAATATTTCCACCAATATATAACCTATCAAATATTCCACATGACCTACCTCTCTTCATTAGCTATGGAGGAAAAGATGCACTTTCAGATGTTCGTGATGTTCAGAATTTACTTGATAGGCTTAAATTCCATGATGTGGATAAGAGAAGTATTCAATTTGTGAAAGACTATGCTCATGCTGATTATATTATGGGGTTTAATGCTAAGGACATAGTTTATAATTCTGTTCTTTCATTTTTCAATGGTCAAGTCAACAATTGATCTTACAAAGAATAGCAAGTTATATGAAACAAATTAAATTCCATGTACTATAGGTTGTCATGGGATTAATATATGTTATTATTTATCTAGTTAAGATTAATTAACTAATGGAATAGCAATTACATTAATGAACTATCTTAGGTGATTTATTTGGTGTTTTGTAAATGAATATTTATGCATCTAGAAGCTGACTATTTATTATGACTTTTAACTAATAAAATTATCATAGATTATTTTGAAGACAGAATAAAAATTCTTTGAAAAAAGTATGATAAAGTTCTGTTTACTTTAAGAAAATGCTTTTAGTTTTAGTTTTAAAAATCTATGTTGATTTTAAATTGCTAAGAATGAAAAAGAATACTTGTATAATGAATATTAATTGTAATAAAACGAAGATGGAACACAAATTAGGGAGAATGTATTTTCAAAAACAATGAAAACAATTGATCTTACAAAGAATGTAATAATCTGGTATGCTCCTTCGGTATGCTAGTAGACTGTGGAAAAGATAAAAGAGATAAAGAATGTTTGACCCTCATCTGGAATTCTTTCATGTGGTCAATTTGGAAATGTAGGAATGATTGTGTTTTCAATAATAAGGCTCTGGTTATTGAAGATGTGGTGGATCACATTAAACGCCAATCTTGGAATTGGTTCATTGGAAGAATGTCGAAGTCGCCGTGTATGCTATACGAGTGGAGGTGGAGTCCTTTTGACTGTTTTCATAGATAAGTGGTTGGGTGTGGTTTAGTGTTTGCTTGTTTTTTCCTGTTCCTGTGTGGCGCCTTCTGCTATGCGTGAGGCTGGTGTGATTTTTGTTTTGCTGTTTTAAGCTTCCTGTTGTGTGCCTTTTGCTGTTTGCTGTTTTGTTGTGCTGCTATTTTTGTGGCTTCTGTGCTGTTCTAAGTGGTTGGTCTCTTTCCACTTTTCTTGTATCTTGTTTATTTTGTCTCCCCAAATACTACTTGTATTTAGGTGGAGTGGTTAATAATAATAATTTTGATGCCGTTCAAAAAATTAATTCTTTTTTAGATACATATTTAATTCTCTTTTTGCATATTTAATTTTAGATACATATTTAATTCTTTTTTTTCAAAAAACACATTGAGTAAAATAATGAATCTATATATTCTCTTATATTAATTAATTTAATGAAAATAAAAACTTAAAACAGGGCCAAAAGTTTCAAATTTCATTTGTTCTACTCAATGGAAATCTTGATAATTTTGATGGTGAGATTTGAAATGATGATAAGTTTTAGGTACGATGTTTTAGTGTGAGGAACGTATCTTAAAGACATGTTAGTACTTCATCATTTAAGTCGGTATGTGATCAAGGGGAAATAAAAGTAAAATGTGATTGAATTGTATACCTTATCTTTGTCTTTTATTTTTGTCAGTCATTATTATAGAGTCGCTCTGATAGCGTAACATTGAGGGCGAATTGTATATCATCATTCATCAAGTAGCTATGACAGAAACTATCACTCAAAACCAACAATCCAACATCTGATAAATCAAAATGAAAAACCCAGCGTAACATTGTTTGCTTATTAAAAAAAAAAAAAAAGTCTAGTAGTATGTGTGGACATCAAGTATTTTATTTGACTTAAGAGCTAACACGAAATTGAATAGAACATTCCTAGAGAATTGTTTTTTTTAAAAAAAATAATAACAAAATATTATGTTTTTAACGTAAGAAGCCATCACTTTAAAATTCACTTTATACTTCATTTAGTGTTTTAGTCCGACCTTAAAAATAGTGAGTCTTTTACAGTCTTAGAATTGAGAGTTATATCTAACTTAACCCTATAAAACCGCCATGTAAGAATTAACTCTATTTTATAAACACATAATTCGTCCATCTCGCAAGCGATGTGAGATTCCTTATAACAGACAGGGCCAGTCCCGACTAGTTGGAGATTCAACTCGAAAGTTAAAAACAAACTTCTTAATAAAAAACACAAAAAAAAAAATGCAAAGAATTTAAAAAGAATAATTCTCATTTAAATTGTAAATAGGAAATCCGTAGCAAAAAAAAAAAAAAAACCATTTGATTTTTTTAATCGAAAAAATTATAACCACTCCCCACATCAAAATATATAACATATAAAATTACTCATGTAATTAATATACAAAATATAACATAAACAATGGTACAATTTACTCATCACATATCATTTTCCATTTGGAGCGCCATTAAGGGACCTGGATCCACTGCTGTAACTGCTTCACGCAGTAAAGGATTTGGGCCACAGATTTTTTATCAGACGGCTAAAGTATAACCAGTCAGATTTAATCTTATTTAATCACAACCATCCATTTTAATAGGACAGTCAGAAACGGTTACTGCGTCACACAATAATCCATGTCCCACACCATTAAGGACTCACACACTGCTATTCATATTGAGGATGATACTACTTTGGCAAAGGGGACAAAATCAACTTTTTGGCTAGATGCATGGTGTGGACAACCTTTGGTTTATATAACAAGCTTTGTGAGAAAGGTATACTACAACCTTTGCTCAATGTGCACCTTATGCTGCAAATATCAAGAGACTGCTCACTGCTCATCACTTTTTTGACTGTTCATATATGCATCACATATCTGGACCTGGCTAAGTTCTATCCTACAGATACATTTGAGTTTAACAGCTTTAGATGTTTGGAATATTTGCCTTAGAGGTTGGTCCTCTCAATGCCAAATTGTAGTCATAGCTTCTATCATTAATGTTATTGGTAGAATTTTGTATCCTAGAAACCAACAAAGATTCAATGGTAGAGTCATTCACTGGAAGTCTGGTAATAGTTCTAGCAAATCTGCTTCAGCTTCCTTGGCAGAATTTGCTATTCTCAAAGTGTTTAGTGTCAAAATACATTATCCCAAGGCAGTTTATGCTGAATTGATGATTGCAATACATGCTGTTAAGATTGCTCATAGAAAGGGATGGTACAACCTTTGAATAGAGACAGGCTCCAAGCTTGATCAATCAGCTTTCATATCTTCTTCTTTTGTTCCTTGGCAGATAAGTAACCGGTGGAAGAATTGTATGTATTTGGCATAGTGAATTAAAATCATGGAAATGAGTGCAACGAAACACCGTTATGCTGCAATGAATTTCGTTACAGACGTGACCTGAATTTATTAATGTTTAATTTATTTTTTAGAAGATATATACAAATTCCATCAACAAAAAAAAAACTACAAAAAGAAGTAGAATTGTGAAATTATATAGTACAAATAATTTTAATAAGATTTGTGCATGTTTGTGAATAATTCACACCGCAGCACCAATAATCTATAACGCGAAACAGCCGAAATTGCGAAATTCTGACCATTACCGTTATTTAAAACCTTTCCAAAAACCCTATTACACCACACAACACAATCCACATCATACTCCTGAATCTGTCAGAACCACAAGTCACTCAAAACAGCAACATAGGCATCCCAGCACAATAGCACTGCAGGCAAGATACACACAAAATTTTCCTTTCATGGGTTGACAATATGAAACAATGTTTTGAGTTCTTGACTCATAAGTTGCTGTAATGAAATTTCACTCAAAGGAATGGTTAATGGTGTAAGCTCAGAGAGAAAACTTTGCGACACACATTTCATCGTTGGTCGAGAGCTAGGATTGAAATTTAAGCATGCAAATGCTATGACAGCTACACGAATTATGTCAAGTAAAACCATCACATTATTTGGAAATGGGAGACGTTGGTCTAATACTTCACATAATTTCATGCTTTGAGTTGATGCTAATTGAAGTGACGACAATATTTCCTCAGGATGCTTTCCAATTAAACATTCTAGTGCCACCACTCCAAAGCTGTATATATCACACTTTTCACTCACAACCATGGTATAAGCAAGCTCTGCATGACAAAATCACAATGAACAAGTTAAAATGCAAAGAAAAATATTTCAATATTGGTTTGAGCAACTACTGGTGTGAGCTAAGGGTTAAAGGAGTTAAAAAGTTAAAAGACTAGGTTCAAGTCCTGTCGAAAGTGAAAAATATTAACACTAACAACTAATTACTATACATGACTCCTTAAACTCTTTTCAGAAGATCTACAGCTTCCGGTGCTAGGAAACCAAAAGTGTCAAATGCAAATAGTATAAAAATATGTTGATTGTCAAAACACGCTTTGTCAGAATACGCTTTCTTCTTTTGATTATGATTATTAATATGAATGTTGTGCATCATACAAAAAAAAGGAAAAACCAGAATAATGAATAATTTACCAGGAGCGATATATCCAATTGTTCCAGCAACTATCGTTCGATTGGATGAATCATATTGAAGGAGTCGAGCTGTGCCAAAGTCAGAAACAGTAGGCTGCCACTCAGAGTTTAGCAAGATATTGTTACTCGATACGTCTCTATGCACTATCGAAGGGTTGCAATCATGATGAAGATACGATAGAGCAAATGCAACTCCTTTAACAATGTTAAGCCTTTTTCTCCAATTGAATTCCATGGCTTCTACATCATCATACAAGATAGAGAACAAGCTTCCTTTCTCCATGTACTGATAAATCAAAAACATGATTCTTTTATGCAAACAAAATCCGTAAAGCTTCACGATGTTCTTGTGCTTTATTTCTGATAATATTCTCACTTCATTTCTAAAACTTTCATCGAAAGAAGGAACCTCTGCTTCGTAACCGTGAAGTTTTTTTAAGGCAACAATTTTTCCACATGGTAATTGTGCTTTATAAACACTTCCATATGCTCCTGTTCCAATGCAATATCTCATGTCAAAGTCTTCTGTTGCTTTGATAATGTCATCATATGCTATTTTTCCATCATAATTCCATAAGCAAAACAAATCCCCATTTTTTGTTGTTGTGGTTGTGTTTGCATGCTTGTTCTTAATAGAATTATGACGAAGTTTCAAGCACATGAAAAGTGAGAATGCTAATATTAGAATCATAATGATAGGAACAACAACAACAACATTGTGAATTGCTTTATTACTTTTCTTGCAAGGTTGAAATTGGAAGTTTATTTGATCATATAAAATGTCAGAACATACATCCTTGTTCCCTATTATTGTGTAAGGATCAACACAATTTGGAATAGGACCCTTCAAATAATTATAGGAAATGTTCACATGAGTGACATTACAGAGAGATTGAGGAACCATTCCTGTGAGGTCATTGTTAGATAGATTTAATGTAGTGAGATTTTTCAAGAACCCCAACTCGGGAGGGATGGAACCATGAATATTATTAAAAGAGATGTCTAGGTACTCTAATTGTCTAAGGTTGCTCAGTGAAGAAGGTATCTCACCTAAAATAAAATTATTACCCAAATCAAGATGAGTGAGTTTAGTGAGATTTCTTAGCGAAAGAGGAATCTCACCTTCAATATTATTGTTTGATAGATTTAATGCAATGAGATGTTTTATGAATCCCAGCTCATGAGGAATGAAACCATGAATGTTGTTGTAAGAGATGTCAAGGTGCTTTAATCTTCTAAGTTTTCCTAGTGATAGAGGTATCTCACCGAAAAGAGAATTGTCAGATAGATCAAGATGAGTGAGTTTTGTGAGATATTTTAGTGAAGGAGGTATCTCACTTAAAAGATAATTGTCAGATAGATCAAGATGAGTGAGTTTTGTGAGATATTTTAGTGAAGGAGGTATCTCACCGGAAAGAGGATTGCCGGACATATCAAGATGAGTGAGTTTTGTGAGATATTTTAGTGAAGGAGATATCTCACCGGAAAGAGTATTGCCGGACATATCAAGATGAGTGAGTTTTGTGAGATATTTTAGTGAAGGAGGTACCTCGCCTAAAAGAGAATTGCTAGACAGATCAAGATGAGTGAGTTTTGTGAGATATTTTAGTGAAGGAGGTACCTCGCCTAAAAGAGAATTGCTAGACAGATCAAGATGAGTGAGTTTTGTGAGATATTTTAGTGAAGGAGGTATCTCACCGGAAAGAGTATTGCCAGACATATCAAGATGAGTGAGTTTTGTGAGATATTTTAGTGAAGGAGATATCTCACCGGAAAGAGTATTGCCGGACATATCAAGATGAGTGAGTTTTGTGAGATATTTTAGTGAAGGAGGTACCTCGCCTAAAAGAGAATTGCTAGACAGATCAAGATGAGTGAGTTTTGTGAGATATTTTAGTGAAGGAGGTACCTCGCCTAAAAGAGAATTGCTAGACAGATCAAGATGAGTGAGTTTTGTGAGATATTTTAGTGAAGGAGGTATCTCACCGGAAAGAGTATTGCCAGACATATCAAGATGAGTGAGTTTTGTGAGATATTTTAGTGAAGGAGGTACCTCGCCTGAAAGAGAATTGTCAGACAGATCAAGATGAGTGAGCTTGGAGAGAAGACCAATTTCTTTTGGGATAGTCCCCCATAGTCCATTTGACTTGATAACAAGACTTTCTAAATTGTGGAAAGAAGACAAGTTGAGTGTTGCAAATGGTAGATAGTCCCCCGCCACTTCTGTATACGGAGGATCTATGTGTATTGATTTTATGGTTCCATCCTTGTTGCAAATTATATCAGACCAATTACAATAATTAAAAAAGCTAAAACGTTCATCAGATGTGTGCCACCATCCACTATTCAATATAGCATTTGCTTCCATTTGAAGTGATGACTGAGTCCCCACTATCAAACCCAATATAAGAACAAAGAGTATCCACATTTTTGGACCGATGACTGAGTCCCCACTATCTAATGAATTGCATATAATGTTCTAACACACGTTAAAAATAGCTTTATAATGTTGTGTTATCGACTAGCTAGCATGCTAGTCAGTCATGCTCCTTCTCACACGCCAATTCATTACGTATAAGTCACTGCATAAGATAAGTCTAGCTAGTATGTGTGGATGAAAAACTGAAACCAATATTCCTAGAGAATGCAGCCTTAGAAATTTAGTTAAGGTGAGACTTACTCTATCCCCTACATAATTTGAGGATATTTATATAACAGTCAATGAAAACAAGTCACATAACTGGGCTTGCACCTGGTATTCCAACGCTAAATAAGTTCGCTCCAAAGTACTACCTCCGTCCCAAATTATAATGGAAAAATTCCCCTTTTTTTGTCACAAATTATAAGGGAAAAAACCATTTTCAATAATGTTTTTCCATTGTTTTCCATTTTTTCTCTCTCTCCTTTTCTCAATAAACAACAACCAATACAAATTATTTTTACATATTCTCATGCACCTTATTCCAAGGAAAACTCACAAAAACATATTTTAAATTATCGTGTTTTATTTTTTCTTAACAAGTGTGATTGTTGTTTTTCCCCTTATATTCCCTCAAGTCCTTTTTATAAGAAATAATTTTAAAAAAATTACACATAACAAGGAAGTACATTCTATATACTAGTTATTTTCATTTAATGTTCTTCTAATTTTAAATGTATTCCATGTATACCCTTATTTAATTACTCTCAATTCAACTGACTTATTTATTTTTAATATTCTTTCTCATAATAAATAAGGACATAAGTGAAATTAAACAATTAAAACATTTAAAAATTGGTCAAAGTTTTTTATAAAAAGGACCAATATTTTTTTTTAAATTGTTCCTTATAAAAATGACCGGAGGGAGTAATTTGGAACTAAAAAAAACATATATGTTTCATGATATTATACTTTAACTTTTCAATTAAGAATAAACTAGTTCCTAACTATTTGCTTTTTTTTGTTTAATTATAAACAAAATTGATTAACAAGTTTATATTTATATTTATGAGTAATTTACACGTGTGTATTTGTGTGCGTGTTTGTGTGTGTGTGTGTGCACGTGTGTGGAAAGTCATTTTTAATTTTCCATAGACTCAAACGAGTCTATGGTTCGAGTCTATGGACTCTTTACGAGTTTGAGTTGACTCGCGAGTCTAACAACCTTGGGTGTAAATATCAATGTTGGTGTCCTATATTTTTATATTAACAATATTGACGTCTCCGTATTCGTACCGTGTCAGACTGTCAGGTATTCATATAGGAGTATATGTGTTTGATACAATATAAGAATTACACTTTTTTGTCCAATTCTGGTGACTTGTATCCCATTCTCAATTATTTTCCTAGTATTCCTTGTGTATTATAATTTTAAGGTTTTTCTTCATTATAAATATATGTTAGGATTCTGAATTTTTATCTCATAGCCAAATAGTCCCTTCGGTTTTTTCTTGATTTCTCCTAGAGTTTCATTATTTAACATCCATGATGAATCATTATTGGGCTTACCGCGGAGAAACAACTCAAAACAATGGACGTATCCGTCCTAGTGAAGGTAAAAATCAAATTTTCAATAGCTATTATTATTTATTTATTTAATATTATTATTATTTTATTTCACATTTCAAATACAGGGAGATATCATGAGAATATTGTAGCTGCTAGAACTAAATCAATGGTACTTTTTGCCTCCTACAACAACACTACATCCTTCATAGCAGCAGCTCGTTATGGTCGGAAGATGCCTCCATGTCTCTTGAACGGTCGAGAACTGATAATGGGAACAAGATCACAAATGGGCTCACACGGAACACCACAGAATTTTGCATCAAATATCAGTTCAACCCAAAATTCGATATCCAGTGGTGTCAGCTCAACTCCAAATTCTTCAAGACCCATTTTTCCTAATCGAAGGTCCCTTCGATATCTTCCTTATAGAGAGAGATTGAATCGTATGAATAACTCTTCAATAATCGGTAATTTTAATCATCGTCCTAGTGTCAATATGAATGACGTTCAGTTTCACTCTCATGTAACTCAAGAGAGAGAAATAGAGCGTCATGCAGTTGACATACAGGACACTGATGCTTGGACAAGGCCATCGATCAATTTTACACTTCTTGATGGTTATTATGAAGGAGCATTTTCTCAAAAGAAAGAGTTGCTTCTTTTCAAGGATGAGAAGATTAATGCAATGCCTACCAACTCAAATGTTGAAACTTATGATGCAAATGACAATGAGGAGAATTTGGATCTCTCGCTTCACCTTTATTAAATGATGAAAAACAAATATTCTTTTAGTTTAATTCGTCACCTTTTTTGTTTTTCAAAAAAAAAAAAAATATGATATCATTATAGCCTTCATTAAAGAGGTTTCTCTCTTTTATTTTTCTTATGAGGCCTCTATGTTGTTTTTGTTAAGTTCATTATAAAATATATTGAATAATTTTGTGCTTGCGAAGTCATTAATTACTTGGTACTTATTCATGATGAAAATATTTTAATTTATTTTAGGTCTTTTATTTCTTTTTTTTTTTGAATAAGCCAAAATGAAATATATTAATAAATCGGTCTCCTCTGCACAAGATGTATCGAGATAGACTATAAAAGTCTACAAAAGTCATATACAGAGTAGAAAGAAAATCATACAAGACCCAAACAAATCAATGGACTAGACCACCATCTATGGTAGTAGAAAACTAAAGTAATTTTTACCTCCATCTATGGTGTGTAGATGCATCATTATACTGCAGCCATCTCAACTACGTTTATTAGATAAAAATGATTTTACCTCCATAATTCATGTTTGACGAGAGCCTAATGTAATTTTTACATTGAGTTAAAAAATTATACTGTTTTGCGAACATAATTTAGTTAATAGGAATATTGTATTTTATATGTGAAGTTGAAGTTTGAACCTCTAAACACAATTATTTATTATAAGGATGTAATTTTAACCACTAAATTATTTCAACTAAAAAATATTATACTAAACTTTAAAATAAATATTTATTTGTAGATTAAAAACATGTTAAAATAAAATCACTTTACTTAAAACTTTTTTTTTTGACATACTTACGTCAAACTAAATTTAATCGTTACTTTAACTCTCTCAATAACTTTTTTTTATGAGAACTCACTCAATACTTATAAACAAAATGTTTAAAATACCAACTTTTTTGGTAGTTAATTTTTTAGTTTCTTTTATTTTATGGTATATATTTTTAAGCAATTTCTAGATATATAAAATTATCAAAAAATAACCTTTTTTAAAATACCAAGTCCAAAAATGTTATGATTAATAATTACAATAAGGTTTTTCCAAATATTTTTTTATAAACAGGATATTTTTAAACATCTATTGAAACTATATATTAATTTGCCATGTTTTACATTCCATAGTAAAAAGATTAACTTAATTGAAAATAATACTTTTTTGACAGATTAACTTAATTGTTAATAATACTATAAATTAATTATTTACACATATCAACTAATATTTACTACTTTTATATTTTTTCTATTTTCATTGTCAGTTTGAGTTAAAATAAAGAAAAATAATAACAATACTCTTTAATTTATATGCACCATCGGTGTAAAGTTATTTTACACATCCGACCAATAATATATTGACATATCATGTATTGTGGTTATAAATACATAATGTGTCACATTCATTAAATGATGTGGCAATATATATCATTGGATGCAAGTGTATAAATAATTTACACTGACGGTGCATAGAAATTAAACCCCTAATCTTTCTAGGAGTGCTAAATTTGCATTTCATTCTAATTATTGTATTTTCTTAATTTTATTTTTACTCATAGTATAAAGGGAAAGTCCCTTGAACTAATTTGTGTTTTTTCAAGACATAGGTATTTTTTTAAAGAGTTTAATGGTAAAATTAGGGATGTCAATGGATATCCATGGTCGCGGATAGTGTGATATCCGTGTCCACCCCGTTAGACAAATATAATATCCATATCTGCTCCATGTCCGTGCGGATATCTGCTAAACGGGTAATCCACAGATATTGAAGTATCCGCGGATATTAACAGATATTCATGGATGACATTTTTTTCTAAAAAAAATAATTAATTATAGTAAGGAAAAAAGTTGGATTTTTTTAAAGACAAAATATTCATTCATTTTGTTTTTTTTAAACTACAGAAAAAAAAAAGGGGGTAAATAGGGTTTTACCCCTGCAAAATATGTTAATTTTGGTTTACCCCCTGCAAAAAAATAAAATTGAATTACACCCCTATTATGTGAAGATTCTTTGGTTTACCCCCTCAGTTGCCACTTGGATTTGGAATCTTCTTCTTTGCTGACGTGACAAGCATACATGACTTATTCTTTTTTTTTTCTTTTTTTTTATGACACATAGATAAATATTATTTATTAGTTGGTTTTTAAATTCATTTTTAATTAATTTAAAGAAAAAATAAAAAACAATTCCAGAAAAACAAAAACAAAAAAACCTAGAACAATAAAGAACAACAATCTAGAATATCTCAAATTCAGAAAACAATCTCCTCCTTCGATGCAACTATTCAGAGAACAAAAATAAAAAATAACCCAAGAAAAGAATTAAGAACAAAAAAATTAAGAATTTTCAACAAAATCCTGATGAACAACAACATCAAAACAAATCCAGAAAAATGGAGAAAATAAAAACAAACAATTCTAATTCAACAAACCCAAAGAGAGAGAGATTCGAGAGAGGGGGGTCGAGTTCGAGAGATTCGAAATCGAGATCGAGATGTAGAGGAGGTATTGGGGAAGATGAAGAAATTTACAGATCTAAGATTTTTGGGGTTTTATGATTTTTGGGGTTTTTTTAAAGATTTGGGTTTTTGAGATGAATAATGCGAATTCTTACCATAAATTTGCAAGCTTGTGATGATGAATGTTCCCTTTGAATAACAACCATGTGACGTAATTTGTTTCTCAGTTCATACTATGATTCAAAAAAAAAAATACTCAGTTCATATTGTGGTTTGATGGATATTGATGAACTTTTGAATTTTGTGATTAGAAATTCAATGGAATTCTTCCTATAACAATGGTGGTGAGAAAGCATGAAGTTGGTGAAGTTGATGCCGATATGCGTTCATTGATAATGCTGGTTGGTTAAGTTGTGGTTTATCATCAAAACTTAATCCACTCAATGATAAACAAAATTGTTAATAAAAGAATCAAGTGCTGCTGTTATTTTTATTTTTATTTTTTCTTAAAAAATTAATTTCCTCTATGTAGCAACATTTATCTGTGTGTCCCTAAGTAAATAAACAAAAATTGAAATAAAAGCTAACTAAGTATGCCACGTCATTAAAATATCTAGTCAGATGCCAAGTTGTACAACCAGGGGGTAAATTGATAGAATCTTCCTATTACAGGGGGAGAATCCAAAAAAAAATATTTTGCAGGGAGTAAACCAAAATTCGCATATTTACCCAAAAAAATATTATTAAAAGAAGAGGAGGCATGAGTGTCATGCCAACAAGAATACAAGGGATACTTCAATGAGATGGAAAAACAATAGGAAAAGTTTTCTCTTATGAAAAGAAAACATAAAATATAAAAAGATTATTTTTTTATAACATAAATATTACTAGAAGTTGTATAAATATTACTAGAAGTTATATTTAAGTATGAATATTTAAGTAATTTTACTAATAATTTAGCGGGTATGAATATCCGCGGGTACGGATAGTCTTAAACTGCATCTGTATCCGTTAAATGCATGTAATTAAAATATCCATTAATTTTATCCACGGATATCCATTAAGCTATATCCGTCACGGGTACGAGGCGGATTTTATTCGCGGATATTTGCGGGTACGAAGTTTGTTTCCATCTCTTGGTAAAACTCATTCATATATTAAGTAGTAAAAAATGAATAGTTATGAATTCAAAATGAATAGTTAGGGAAAGTCCCCTACTACTACAACAGTGAATCTTGATATCAAATATTTAATGTACATGCAACTTTCATGCATCTAAGTTGTTCCTACTTGACAAGATAAGCAAAATCTAACTATTAGTTATGATTGTGAATTCACTCTAATTATTTTAGAGTAAATGATTATTATTGTTATTAATATTATAAAAATCCTTACCCTCTGTTTGGATGTCAAAGAGATAGTGAAAGAGAGAAAGAGATAGAAGAGAAATTCGATAAAAATTTTATATGGCTTGGATGAATAGAAAAGTGTGAAGAGAGAAATTAATAAAATGGGAAACTAACAAATTTATCCTTTTTTACAAGAAAAATAAACTAGTTGAATGAGGGTATAGTTGTAAAATTGTTTATTTCACTTCTTGACACAAATCTCTCCTAATATGGAGAGATTTATTTTTGGTAGTTACTAACCATTATATTTCTCTCTTTCATTATTTCTCTCATCATCCAAACTATAGAAATAGTCAATTTCTTTGCTATCTCTCTTTTTTATTTCCCTCTTTTGTAAATCTACCTAAAAACGCAGTGTTAATGTTTTTCGGGAATTATGCCATACATTTAAAAATTCTAATGTACTGGTTGTATTTGGGTTGGGTTTTGAAGCCCAGTCCGCCCAAGCCCGTGGGCTAATGGTTCGGCTCATTAGTCCAACCCAATTTCAACAACTCTAATCATGATTGCCAAAACTTTAGACTCAGTCAAAAAGCGATAAGACTGGACAAAACGTATGATCTTCTTTCATGTTAATAACGCCACTGACCATAAAGTTTTGAGGATTGTGGATACCACAATGGAAGGAAACATGGGGGTGTCACGGAGGATGATGACCCAAACATGGGGGTGTCACGATCACATGTGGAGGGGGAAATCACGCATAACTCCTGCAAATAGCATTTAGCAAGCAAGCAAAAAAAATCTATAGCCACTACTTTATGGCTAATATAACTATAATTTGCCTATATATTGAATTCATACATTTTCAAATATTTTTAATACAAAAATTAGAGAATTGAGGTTTGCATTACATTTATAAAGATTATTTATGTCATATCTCTGGCCAATATTGAACTTTAACACACTCCCTTATGCCTAGTACTATTGGGCTTGTGCGTGAAATCAATAACAACGGGTGACCCAAATATAGGAGGCATCCACGACAAACACAAATGAGTCTATGACAGACACTAATATCATATTAGAATTTGTGAGGCTTATACTCAACCACAAAAGTTAGCTTGAGAGTTGAGGTTTAAATTATATTTATAAAGACTATTTATATCGTATCTCTAATCAATGTGAGACTTCTAACATTCTTATTTAGCTTTCAAGTTTGACAATAGATAAAAAAAAAAAAAAATCAAATAACAACGAAAAATGCTAATTTCGGATAGCTTCGTAAGTCATAACCCAAGTCACTTAACTTTTAAATTTTTTAGTTACCCATTTAACATTTTGTTATAAAAATAGATAAAAAATCAAAACGAAAATAATAAAGAATAGCATAATATTCCAACTTCAAGGCATATTCCCCTCATAAAAGGCATGTAAACCATAAAAGTACATTAAAAAAAATAGAATCAAATCAGATAATATAACATAAAATAATGATGATATGTACTATGTTCACTTTATATTATTTCATTTGTTTATTTTTTTATAGTAGACTATACTAAATGGATTGACTTTAATTTCTTTTTCATCTTACAATAATTATCTTAATAAAATATTTAAATTATTTATTTCATTTCATTCATATCTACTATGAACAATTTCTTAGTTATCGTCCTTCTCTTATCGATTTTTTTTATTGCGAATGTCAATATTAAGTTAAATTGTGTGATTGGACTTCCATAATTAAGTATAAAAATAAATAGAATTATGAAATTTTATACTTGAACTCAAATCCCAATATACGAGGGTTATTATAACTACACCAACAACTAAACTTTACTTATAGACCATAATTATGTTTTTTGTTTTGGTGAAGTAATCTAGTGACTATTTGTTAAAACAAAACAAAAAAATAGTTTAGTGGTAAAAATTTCACTCTTTAAAGTAAATAAGTGGAATGACAGAAGTTCGAATTTTGATCCCTATATATATATAATGCAATGTCTCTGTCAACCGAGCTAAGCTCACCAGACTTTTTATTATTATTATTATTATTATTATTATTATTATTATTATTATTATTATTATTATTATTATTATTATTATTATGGTTTTTGTGGCAAATATTTGATAATTGATATGAACTTAATCTCCTTATAATTTTTTTATTTTTTTATAAAATAGTACTAGTATTTTCATTTTATTTTATTTTTACATTAGTAGTACTATTTCATATTCTCTTGGAAATGATCCAATCATATGATATGATATCATTTATTTTTCATTCATTTCCATTTCCATAGTTTTCTCTTTCACAGAAAACAACAAACAAACAAGTATTGATATAAAAAAAAACAACAAACAAACAAGTATCATCATCACATTCACGTTTGACTCACTCTACCAGAAAGAGTACTGAATCACAAAAAAGCGATGCTGGAAGAAACAACTTCGATTGATTACGCCATGGAAGCAGCATCTGGTCCTCACTTTTCCGGCCTTCGACTCGACGCCCGACTTTCATCTTCCCCAACCTCTTCTCTCGCTCCCAATTCAACCCTAACTTCCGATTCTCTTCTCAATCAACCCTTCGTCATTGGTATCTAACTCTCTCTCTCTCTCTGAATTTGATTTTGAATGAAAATGAACAATTTGTTACGGTGATGATGATGGTGCAGGTGTTTCCGGTGGAACTGCTTCTGGAAAAACCACCGTTTGTGATATGATCATTCAACAGCTTCACGATCATCGTGTAGTTCTTGTTAATCAGGTAGTGCTTAATTATCTAACCTAAACTACATTACACTATAATCTCATTTTATTGTCTTCATTCAATTTATACAGTTCGTTTTAATTATTAATTTTTTTGAAATTTTTAACTGTATATAGGATTCGTTTTATCGCGGGTTGAAACCAGAAGAATTGGAACATGTTCACGAGTACAATTTTGATCACCCTGGTAATTAATTTAATTCATCAATTAATCAATCATTTTGGCTTAGAGTTTAGAGTCAATACACATTTTAGTCCTTTAATGTGAGACAATGTATCAAAATTACTACTAAAACATACCTGAATTTGTCTTTTATTATATTACTAGACATTTAAGTCCTGGTATGTATCTTTTGTTAGTCAGTCTGGCCGTAGGTGAAATTACTAACACAAGACACACTCATATATGTTTTCTGTAATTTTGATATATTCAGAGACTATAATCGCGCCATCTCACACATTTAGGGATAAAAATGGCGGTTTACTCTAGAGTTTAAATTAGATGCATTGTCGGTGTAAACCAATTTTAGTCCATTTTTTTGCCACGTCATCCTATTCTAATAAATGTATTTTGATATTGATTTTATGAAGTAGCAAAGTAGTGAATTTTTATTGGATGTCGGTGAAAACTAACATACGTTAGCAAGCCCTTTTGAATAGGTTTCTTATTTGTTTGTTTGTTTTAGATGCTTTTGACACCGAGCAACTGTTAGAGTGTATGAAGAAGCTCATCAGTGGCCACAGAGTCAAAATTCCCATTTACGACTTTAAGAAGCACCAACGCTCTTCTGATAGTTTCCGTCAGGTATACAGTGTGGATTATGTCTCTCTGTCTATACTAACATTTCCACTTTTAGGTCATTTATTATAAATATTAATGAATTTAAGTGAAAGCGTTTGTAAAAGAAGGAACGACTTTAGATGGTAAGACAAGATGTGGTAGCATTTGTGTCGTTATACTTCATATTGTAAAGATTCGCAGTGAAATGTGATTGAGTCACATTTGCGGTCAAGTTGATTTTCCGTCGACAAAGCCAAGACTCACCATGGACACCAAGCATCCTTTTTTACATTGAAAAGGCTGATGAGAAATTTAGAAACAGCATCTCAAATGTATCCGTCAATATTTTACTTTTTAAATGTTGAAAAATTTGGAGGATATATATCCAGGATATTATTTCGAATATGGGTATGACACTGATACTTTAGCAATTTTGGAGTAGATAGGATTCATATGTGCCATTAACATTTATCCTTTTCCTAATGGAAGGTTTTTCTGGTTCTTTCTGAATAGTAATTGACGTTTATGGTCTATGCCTAGGTCAATGCCTCTGACGTCATTATATTGGAGGGAATTCTTGTATTCCACGATCAAGGTGTCCGTGATCTGATGAACATGAAGATCTTTGTTGACACAGGTTTGTTACATTTTTATTTTCATACCACCCCCTCCAATGATGTGTCATTGACATGTATTAGTTATTTTAGTTTTAGCAGTCTACAAATACAGCAAAGTACTATGCTTTCATTACTAATTATTTGGAACCATTTTCTGTCTCTTTATTTCTCCTATGTTCACCTTTTGTGTTGCATTTGTGTAAGTACTTGGTAAAATTAAATACATGGAAACATATATGAATTGTTTGTAAAAAGTGTGAAAAAACAAACTCCTAGAAACAGAAAATGCACAACAAAATTGCTGTAGAACTAAAGCCATGGATGAACCACAGGGACGCTAATTATTGTCATAATTTTTTAGAATATCGGAAGAATTACATGAGTAGGGTAACTTGTATTATATTTTTTAACTGTATATGGTTTAAAAGTTTCTAACCAATATGCATTCAACTGATATATGATTTAGATCTATACTATATTAGTACCTCCTCATGGATAACTTTGTTTTGTGAACTGCAACTTAATTTATATATGGTCAGTGACATGATATAAGGGTTTATTTAGTAAGCTAATGTCTCCATGTGTTCCTTATATTCACCTTATTTTCATTCCTATCATTTTGTGGTAAATTCTTTGATTAGTTACCACTTCACAAGAGGTTGCAATTATTTTATTTCATTTTATGCATTATTGGAAGCTACCCCACCCTTCCTTCTCTGTTTAATAATATATTTTGTTATTAATTGCATACAGATGCTGATGTGAGGCTTGCTCGTAGAATTAGACGTGACACAGTAGAAAGGGGCAGAGACATAAACTCTGTTCTCGAAATGGTATGTCCTGCAATTTAATTAGGAAGTATGGTTTTATAGCAATTAGGCTAATATTTATAACTTTTACATACAAAATTTATATTTTTAAGAAATTTTGAAATGTAAAAAATATACCGAGTTTCATATACATTTTGAGATGCGATCAATCGCATTGCATGGTTATTCCTAACTTCCTGTAATGTTGGCTTTTGCAGTATGCAAAGTTTGTTAAGCCTGCTTTTGACGACTTTGTTCTACCATCAAAGAAATATGCTGATGTGATCATTCCTCGTGGAGGTGATAATCACGTTGCCATTGATTTGATTACACAACACATCCGCACAAAGCTTGGTCAACATGATCTATGCAAAATATATCCAAACGTGTATGTTATTCAATCTACATTCCAGGTATCCTTGACATAATTTGTCAATTTTTATTTTCCATTTTGAATAATTAAAAATTTGTAGAATATCCTGAGTTTTTCTACTCACCCAAACATATTGGATTACCTTTTTATTTTAATTTCAATTTTAAAAAAAATACTTGTACTATTTTGATTTATGGCAAAAAGACCAAGTATTTTTTATAAGACGTGCAGATTAGATGATTCTTTGGTTTCGGTTAGCTTTTAGCTTATCAGAGCTTATCAAGTCAGTTTACTATTTAGCTCCTAACTATTGAATAAATAGTCCTAATTTTATAGGTGCTTACAGCAAAGTGAGGTGAAACAACTTCTGAGAGAGTTGAAGTGCATAAGCTAGTCTTTACTTATACAAAAATTATTTGTTAAAAGAATCAGTCATTGTAAGAACATTTTAAATTTTCTTTTCGTATGAGTTCTCTTGGAAAACTTTATCCAAGTTGACTCTTCATATTTAATTTGGACATACAATCAAGTTCTTGAAGAAACTAGAAACTAACCATGTTTCAAACCCATGGCCTGTCATTATTAGAGGAATTAAATGAGAAAAATTCATAGGCTACATTATCGAGACTGGAATATCCTTTCTAGAAAGAAAGGAACTTGGGTTGTTTGTGCATTGGTAATTCTCACAGCTCTAAGTTCATAAGCTACAAACTGATGTAACAGTAATGATTTGTTTTATCTGTAGTTGTTCCTTTATTGGTTATGGTTATGTTTCAGATAAGGGGGATGCATACATTGATTCGTGACAAAGATATATCAAAGCATGATTTTGTATTTTATTCAGATCGACTTATACGACTGGTACTGTATACTTTATAGCTCTGTTGAACGTTTTTACTTAATGGGGTTATAGTACTTGAAGATATAACCACCTTTGCTGATCTTGGCCATCAGGTTGTTGAGCATGGTCTTGGTCATCTGCCTTTCACCGAAAAGCAAGTTGTCACTCCAACAGGCAATCATCTCTCCTTGTACTCAGTCCTTGCAGTTTTTTACTTTTATGTTCATCATATCATCTATCTTGTGTGGGGAACAATATTTGTAATTTGTGAACTGGAACATGTATGGCTAAGAAACCACAGTAGGATACATAAAATGATTCATGGCAACACCAGTTATTAACTGAAGTGAGGTTTATATTACAGGATCTGTCTATACTGGTGTTGATTTCTGCAAGAAATTATGCGGTGTTTCAATTATTCGAAGGTGAGCTAAGCTTTGAACCAGGTATTGATTTTTGTAGGTCCAGTCCAAATGATAGGTTTCTACCAAAAATGCAACGATGCAACTAATAAGAATAGTTCCTTTGTTACAATCTCAGATTCTTGCTGTGGATGTGTTTATCGTTATATTTGAATCCTTGTACTAAAACTTATTCACTTCTGCATTCTATCTTAGGCTGTTTCTAGTTGGCTGGCTGAATTTTTTTTCATTGTTTTTATATTATAGTGGAGAGAGCATGGAAAATGCACTTCGTGCATGTTGTAAAGGCATTAAAATTGGAAAAATTCTGATTCACCGGGATGGAGACAATGGAAAACAGGTAATGTAAATAGTTTAGTGGTAAACTCATCTTTAGGTTTCTTATGGTAGTTTGCATTTAATGGTAAACTCTTTGCTTCTCTGGGCAGCTTATATATGAAAAGCTTCCTAAGGATATCTCAGAAAGGCATGTCTTGCTTCTGGACCCTGTCCTTGCTACAGGTGAAGTTTCAAAATGTTGAAATGTCCTTCCACTATTTATTGTTCCACTTTATTATACTGTGGCATACTGTCATAGGTTTTATTTGCTGGAATCTTGTATGTCCGCAAGTAATGCATACACTTCTATTTTACATTCTTTGAATCTATGGGAAAAAACCCCTGTTAATTATATTGCAAAGTAATTAGTAGCCACCTGCCAGGGAGAAAAGTATCAATTTACTCTTTAGTTGTTTGCTACAAAAGGGTAGCATGTTAACAATGTTACCGGTTTGAATGATATATGGGAATGTGGAATGCTTTTTTCTAGTTAGTTGGTGAGTGAGAGGGGATGATAAAAATATAATTCAATTTATTTAGCAATTGTATTAGCTAGGTACCTATGTTGTTAATGTCAGATAGCGGCGTGTAGCGCCAACCTCAAAAAATGGTATAGCGGGTAGCGGGATGACCGCTATTGTGAAGACCAAAAATCCATGTACAAATTAAGCATAAATTCCAACAACATACATAAATACTAAAAAATAGAAAAATACACAAAATTAAAGGGACTTTCATACTTAATAATTATACTAAATATTGTTATTTACCATCAAAATAGGTTCTTAATAAAAGACTAAATAACATTTCATCAAGTTCTAGAAGTACTCAAAATGGCATCCTATCAAAATAAAGCATAAGCAAGTTCTAAAAGTAAACCAAATGACAAGTTCTAAAAGTATGTAAAATCGTACTTTCAAAGCGAGCGTTGAAGAAGAGAAGAGCGTTGAAGTATTTGAGAAACGTTGGAAGAAGAAACGGCGCATAGAGAAAAGTAATCACGTGATACGGAAAAGCCCAAAATACCCCTAACAACTTTATGATTTATTTCCAAAAAATAGGGTTCTCATCAATCCCCCCCCCAAAAAAAAGGCAAAAGCGGCCAGATACCGCTATGAACACGCTATTCGCCTGCAAATAGCAGCTGCTATTTCTGCTTCTCTAAATAGTGGAAAGCGGACCTATAGCATAGCGGGGAAGGGGTTTACCGCTACGCTATAGCGCCGCTATTAACATCATAGCTAGATACCACATAAGGAGCAGGTAAAAGCTGAAAGCAGTGATCACAGTTGTACTTTTTGATTGCATACTTGAAAAGTGTAGTAGTCGAGTGACGATTCGTTTGAATCATTCTCAATTTATGGTTACTTAATTCATGTTTTCTGGACTGTTGAGGAATAAATAACTAATAACAACAATTCTACTGCAGGTAACTCAGCTAACCAAGCAATTGAATTACTCATTCAGAAAGGAGTACCAGAATCCCACATTATATTCCTGAATCTCATTTCTGTGAGTTTATATTGATGCTTTTCTTTGCAAATATAATCTTGGTAATTTGATTATAATTTCACTTTGTTTACGTGCACTGATTGTGTGAATCTATTTCAGGCTCCTGAAGGAATCCATTGTGTTTGTAAAAGGTTCCCAGCATTGAAAATTGTCACATCTGAGATTGATGTTGCATTAAATGAAGAGTTTCGTGTTATCCCTGGATTGGGTGAATTTGGTGATCGCTACTTTGGCACTGATGATTGATCCTGCAACATGTCGTTCAGTAGACACGTCTTTTGGTTAACAGATGCCTTGGTTAGAAATATGAAAAACAGATGCCTAGTAATGAAATATCGAAGATTTAGCAAATGCCATCTTGGATGCGATTGGAGGCAAGCAAATTAGAATAATATGGATGCAAACTCATTCTTTGGTTAATATGCATGATAGATTTTCTTCAGCATATTAAATGTAGAGATAAATTCTAGCAAAGATGATGATGCTATCATTCAAAACTTCAAGTGGACAATTATATCTAGTTCAGCAAAGGTTATTTGGAAAAAAAAATTGCATAGTTATGAAACTCAAACTTTAACAAATCAGATCAACCGTTGATCAATATATGCAAACTCAGTTATTAAATTTCACTAGTTTTATCATATTGGTTCAACCACTCGGTATTAAAATGAGGGATATTCGTTTCCGCTCGCACTTGGAGTATGGATGGAATCAATGATGCCACCATTGCTGAAGCCGACTCCAAAGCTTGCTATAGAGTGTGTCCTCAATAATATCTTTGAATTAGGATTGTTGATGATTCTGTTTAAGGAGAAAATTGAACTGAACTGTCACAATAGTTTGAGAAATCGAATTGAACCAGTAATGTTTTGTTTCGAATTGAACTAAATTGTTATATCGGTTCAGTGAACCGAACCAAAACCAGAACCGTAAGTTCAGTATTTTTGAGGCAATTGTGTTGCTTCGTAAACGAATTTTTTTCGTTGTGATAAGGAGAATCAAATCGCTTAAAATTAAAATGAGTAACTGAGTAGCAAAGTGAGTTGTGAATCAAAATCAAAATGAAGCCAGGGAGCACAATTCTTCTTCCCTCTTCACATATTTTTCTTTCTAGAATCTTTTAATATATTTTTTTCATACAAGCAAGAGTGAATTATGAAATCTAAAACCTTACACGCCATCAAACTCGTCAGTAGCTATGGTGGCGAGATCCTTTGTCTCTCCATTGACGGCGATCACACCAGAGTTCTCCCCATCAATTGTTTGTTTAGTTTCATTTTCAAGTTTACTCATTTGATATTATTTTCTCTCTTGAATTTCTCTCTTCCTTTTATTTCTTCACTTGTATTTTTATCAAGTTATTTTTCTCAAATTTATGGTGAAGCTCAGAGACTTGTGCGCCTTTGTGACCTTGATGCTTAGAGATGAGTAAGGTCATTCAAAATGAGGTTTTTTTAAAAAACAAAATTGAAATTAAATTGTAGTCCATTTGTAAAAAAAAAAAAAAAATCAATGTAGTAAATTTGATGAATGAGTAGAATAACTGAGATTCGAATTCAAATACTCCCTCCGTTCCAAATTATATGTCACTTTGAAGAAAAAATTTGTTCCAAATTATATGTCGTTTTACAATACCAATAAAGCATTGAATGTTATTTTTCCTATTATACCCTTAATGATTTATTACTTTCTCTTCTTTCAATTCTTTAATTTATCTTTCTCATACAATTAATGAAGGACAATTTTGTAAATCAACTCATAATCTCTCTTTTCCATACTGATTACGTCAATACCCTTGAGAACTTGAGTTAAGCTCACGGGTCACCTTACCTATTTTAAGTTCAATTAAAGTTGGTCAATTGTGCTAGCAACATTGGTTCGGCTCTTAAATCTACAAAATTGGTTCAGATAATTTCAGTTCGGTTCGGTTTTGCGGATCAGTTCACCACACTGTCTCAGAGTGAGACTTATCTCACAGTTAAAGAAGACAATTGTACTTCTCTCTGACGCGACGCCTCTGTTTCTCCCACTGCCTACCGCCCACCGCCGTTCGCACTCTCTCTCGCTGTCGCAGGTCTCTCCGTCTTTTCTGATCTCTCACTGCGGTTCTGTTGTTTTATTTCTGAAATTCTGATTTTATTTTTGTTGAAACTTGAATTGAATGTGCATGTTGTAGTTTAATTTTTTAATGATCAAGTATGTGATTATTACAATACAACTTCATTTTTTGGTATAAAATATGATTTGCATATTTGATTTATAAATTATAATTTATAAATTTTATTTCGACGGAAGATTCAGATATTTTAGTCCAGCTCTGCCACTGTTTAGAGACTTAACATTCTTTGTGTTTTTGAATTTTGTTGGTAGTTAACTCTATGTTTTGATTTGGACTAGTGCCTTTTTATTTGTAATTATGAATATGAATATTATGAGTATTGAGTTTGTATTTGTTTAATTTTACATTAAATATGTGTTTATAGTATTATTATTTCTGTGTCTGGAATTGACTAGCTAGCACTCACCAGGTTTTCATCTCCTTGGATCCATTTGTTGAGTTCACAGTTGAAAAAGAAAGATGGCTGGGCAATCGAATCATGAACTCTCACTCTTTTCAGCAGAGGAGGTATGAATGAATGAATGATAATTGCTATATAGGACTATGTTATTGACATTGTTTGAAAATTATTAATATATTAGTGTTTTGTTTTATTTGTCAATTAGCTTGAGTTCATCGCTGAGGACGAGATTGTGGACATTGTGCCTAATCTCAAAATGGATCCTCTCTGTCTCATTTCTGTAAGCAATAACTCATCTCAAACACAACATTAGTTCCTTTTCTTTTTTATAGAAACATTAGTTCTGTTTTGGATACATATTTGAATTATATATTTTTTTATTATCACAATGGCAGGGAGATTTTGGTCCATTTATACCACAGATTGTTACTCAAGTACCACTTTGGTTGGCAATTGCTCTCAAGAAGAGAGGAAAGTGCTCCATTGTCCCTCCCCAATGGATGTCTGTTGGTAAGTTTATTGGGTCGCGATCCTTTAATGTTTGTGTGGATATATGTGTTGATTTGTGGAGTGGAATTTAAAACGTTGCCCAATCTAACAATAGCAATGGCAATTAGAATTGTTCAATTGCGATATAGGGAGAGAGAGAGATAGATGAGGGAAATTTAAAGAATGTGTTTATAACTTGCGTGGTTTAGATGTGGTCATTAGTGCTGTGATGGTTTGGCTTTGATCCTTTTTTGCTTTTCTAGTTTAAAATTTGTTGGTAAAAGTAATAACAGGAAGTAAAGACTTAATATTTCCCCAACATTTGTTTGTGACTAGAGAAGTTGACTCAAGTGTTGGAGGCAGAGCGAGACTCTCAAGAGATGTCCGAGCACTTGCCATTTCATTATGTAGAAATCTCAAGACTTCTTTTTGATCAGTAAGTTTAGAGACAAATAAGTCTTATTCTGTTAGATACTATTATTTTACTATATTAACTAATATATTTTTTATCTTATTTTTTAGTGCACGAGACAACATCTCTGATGCATACATGGTGAGTTAAAAGAAGTTTTGCTTTCCAAAAATATGCTGCAAGATTTTCTTATGATGCTTAGCTTATTTCTCTTGTGAAGGTGAGGTCTTTAATTGAGGACATCAGAGACGTAAGGTTTCATAAAGTTGAAACTGACTTGGAGGCATTCAATGGTCGTACAATAGCTGTGAAGGTAATTTGTCTAATCATTTCGGTGGTACAATGTTCGTAAAAGTCTGGAATGCTAGTGTATTTTCATATATATATATATGGATTTAATTTTGATCTACTTACAATATTTATACTACCATATCTCTTTCATATTAGGTCATTTAAACTGAATGCTAGCCAGCCATCAAACAATATAATTTTCTCTCTCAAAAAAGTGCCACTATGTGATACAGTTGAAGCCAAAGTTTGCATTTGATACATCAGTTACTGTCTGTTAAGAGCTTAATCTGTTAATTGTTATTGTTACTTATGAGTTACTCGTGTTGCCTACAGCTGAGCCTTAGCAAGTGATCTATCGTGTCATTTGTATAGAATTGGGGCCTTTTGGCATCGAGTGAGTCTAGAGTCTGTCGAATACTCTAGGAATCATCGTAATGATCGTATACAGGGATGTTTCCTAATTTCTTGATAATACTGGTTGGTTTCTTCTTCTTTCTTTTTTTTTGGTGAAAATACTAGTTGGTTTCTATCAGCATTCTACTTAGAGAGGCGTGTAATTATCTCAATAATCATAAAATTTGTTTTAAATAAAGTGGAGGTAGGTAGGAAGTTGATTCTCTTGCACTTTTTTTATACTTGCATTTTGAATTTGATGCATATGCCGCTACCATTTTAAGTTCTTTTCCAGTTTCTAGAATGTCTGAGAAAATCTGGATGCAAATTATAGGCTGTTTGTCTCGTTACATATCTGTTTATCTTGGTATATTGCAGATTAAAAACTTATCTGCAATGGAAGTGAATATTGTTCGCCCATTTATTGGAAGAGCCTTACAGGCATTTTACAAGCATGATAGTCCAGATTTGATCCCAGACCCGGAGCGAGTTTCTGATAGACGTCCGCAAGTTGCACCCAATGCCCCAAGAGTATGTTTGTTTGATATACTCGTACGAAATTTTTCCTGTCCTAAAATATTTATATATTTACTATTTACTTATTTCCTATGTACTTGTATTTGCTTGTGCAGAGGCAACTACGAAGATAATTGTGAATAACGTGTTTGGCAACATCACTTCTAAATTGGTGGTAAATCTGACTGGCTTCAAAGTTACATTTTTTCCTGAGAAGCACTTGGGAGATCCCTTTGCTGCTGATTTCCTTGTAAAATAGGTAGCTTGTGACTTCAGTTGAATCTGCAGAGACCAATTTTCTCATAACTGTTGATTAAGAATTAGGAAAAGAAAAGGCTCTTATATGTATTAATAACATATTTTTGCACTTTTTATATTTTTTTAGTTAATTTTATCAGTAATTTGAAACATTTGATTCCAACCTTAATTGTTTGAAGAGTTCATGCTCAGAAGATAATAGCATGTTGTAAACCAGTTTAGTTGTTGAGCTCTGAAGTTATATTCTCTAGTCATTGTGCATTACATGGTCAGTAATAGAATAGATATGGATACTTAGAGTCATAACTACTCAAAAGCTCACATGTTTTTGGAAGAGAACAATTGGATCATAAACATGGTAGCCTAAAGTTTAAGTGCTCACATAATTAACTTTGAATGGAAGAAGAAACAATGAATGAAAGCAGTACAATGCAGTTGGCAGAGAATAGTAGTGTGTCAATATACTACACTAATTCTTCTATTTAGAAGATACACCAACACATGGTGAGCAGCTTCAAAGCTAAACTAAAGAGAACATGAAAAGTAAAAATTAGGAAAAATATTACAGAAAATTTGCTACTAGCAAAGGCCGGACAAAATTTTGGCTTGAATGTGACTCTTCTCTGACTATTCAAACTTTCAGTAACCTTCTTTGGTTACATGGAGGTTACAAAACTGTTGGTCTAATTGTCTCTATAATTTGAGGATTTCGATTTTGAGTCTTCCATATTTATTGCGAAGGAAATGGTTGTGCAGATAAATTGGATAATCATGACTTTCAAATTAATGGTGTGATGTGGTGGGATTCCATTCCTAATTTCATCTCTTATGTCTTTGTACGCAACAAGAATGATCTTCATTTTTTCCGTTTTTGTTGATACCATTTTTGGTATTGGTTTTTTCGTTTTCCTTAACATTGGATTTTTCTTATCTTCTCATTTTGCTCTACACTCTTTTTTTCTTTTATCAGATTTTACCCCTTTAGGATACTGGTAGGTTTTTAATGAGACAAATGTTGTCAATAATTTGCTTCTATCCTTGGATTGGATATTGGTCTAGTACCCCTAAATCTCTTGTTTCTTTCTTATTTAATACGTATGTGCTGCAAATGATAGTTGGTGATTGTGGGATGTCAACATAGTTGAGATGTCTTATTTTTCATGTGAATCATTTGCACCTTGATTTTAACTTTAAAAAAAGGAGTGAGAAGTGATTTTTCCTTAAACTTGGGGTCCTTTTTATGGCCTAAAGGATCATCAAATGTGTGCTCTTCAGTAGCGACTAAGACATTATAAGGGGTGCTCGGGGTTTGGTTTGGATCGGTTTTGAGGCAAAAACTCATCCGATCCAAAAATAAATTTATCCGTGGTTCGGTTCGGTTTTGGATGACAAATTAAAAAAAATCAATCTGATCCGATACAATTTTATGTAGTTTAATTTGGATCGTATCAGATTACAATTTATGGTTTTTCTTCTTACCATATGTTTTTTCCTTTTCTATAACTCTTCCCAGAGAAAAAATACTATATTACCCCCTCCGTCACAAAATAAATGACCTAGTTGATCAGTGCATGTACGACAATGTATAATTTTGATCACTAATATATTTAATTGTCTATTAGTAAAAATTATAAAAAGTAGATATTTTAAAAATATTCATCGAAATAAATAAAACAACATCATATAGACTAATATTTACATTTATATATTATTAAAAATGGGGTTTGCTAACTTAGACCCACCTAAAAACATGAAGGTCTGAGTTAGCAAAGGTGCACCTTTTCACTTTGGACAAAAAAATCATTCATATTTATTATTTAAAACTAGTAACTTGAGGGTTTTGTAACTTTCATTTAAAATGTTCCTTAATTTGCACCCACTTTATTTTAAAAAGGGACACAGGCTTAACAGGGAACACTTGATTTATCGGACATAAGAAGTTACTTGAAAGACACATGACTTTCCCACTTCAATTAATTATTTTCTTTAATTAATTAAATGACATTGACATAACTTATAAGTTATAGTATATCATTTACTTGAAATACATTTACTTATAGTATATCATTTAAAGTAGGATGGAGGGAACATATATAAACGGGACAAATGTTATCACCGATGCATAAAACTATACATTTTTTTAAAAAAAAAAATCTAAGGGAGATACATGAGAAATAGTAAATAATATGTGTGATGAATAATATATTTTTTTTAAAACCAAATGTATCCTCCGAGCACAATTGCGGAGACTAATTCCCTTGATGTAACTGAGATTCATTTAGGGGTTGACCTCTTCCAACAAATGTTTCTCCATATGCATCCATTGGGGATCGAACTCATAAGTAAATGGTTAAGAAACCCAAAAATCTACCCCTTACGCCACACCATTTTCGTGTATGATGAATAATATTTTACGAAAACCTAAAGATAAACATTATATTTTAATAATTTTTTATGTATTATAATTGAAAACAAAATATTTTAAAATTTAATAAATAATTTTATTCATTTTACATGTTCCTCTTATATAATATCAACCTCATCTAGGACTGAGCACAGACCCGCGATCCAACTTGAAACTGATATAACCGGCAATACATTGAAGCATTTGATCCGATGCGAGTTGAGCCTCACGTCAACAATTGCGAAAAATGGGCATGAACGGTTGCTCTACATAGCAACGATCTTTACCATTTTATTTCATTAAAGTATAAATTAAAACTAGGCAAATGCTAACGAGTGTCCCAGGATACTCTTTAAGACCTTAAATAGTAGTTTTTTTTATTTAAATGCGTAAATTTGATGCATTGGAAATTGTAGTGGTTAATTTTTTAAATAAAAAATTTCTTTAAATGGAATACTTAAAGCATTGTTGGGGTATATTGCGGGGTTTAGTAAGATCAATTTTAAAATTTTTAATGAATTGTATGTATATTTAGAAAATATAGTTGAGTTGTTAAAATAATTGGGAAATGTAAAATAATATAAAAAATTAAGTGGGGTAAATTTTAAGAACTGAAATGAGTGTAATGGATGTTGGTGGATGCTCTTAGATGTAATAAAATTTCAATTAACGTAATAACCGATTCGCTCTACCTGCCCTGCCACGCAAACAACCTGATACTCAAACAAACCGAAGATGTAGACAGTCGGAATTGAGTCAAAATTAAATGATTGCGGTTTTTATCAGTTTGATAATTTTTCACCCGAACCTATGAGGCACATAAAATGGATTTTTCTCTTTCAATGGAATTTTTTCTATACGCATGAGTCATGAGTCGAACCTCCACATACTTGACGGAATCAAAATCCTTATCATCATCGAAGGAATTCATTGTTTGTTAAATAAAGTCCTTATTATTAACCTGCCCCAAAAAGGAACCAACAGTACAGCAGTACTGTTATTGTCGTATACAAAATTTTTAGAAAATAATATGAGAAAATTGCTTTTCCGACCCCTGTCCATTTCTTTTTTACCCCCAAACTGACATTTTTGCCCTCGGGGGTATGAAAAAAATTTGCCAAGAAAATTCGGTCTTTACGAACCAAACTATTTGACTTATATAAACCGAAGCTTCGGCAACGGTTTTTAACCGTTGCCTGAGAACAAAAAAGTGTTGTCCTTAAAAGCTAACGCAACACTTCCTCAAAACAGTATCCATATGCATAACACGCAACGGTTTTAAAGTGTTATCTAAAGTGTTCGTTGAAAATCTTCCATTATTAAATATGCATAGGACACTTTAGAGAACGCTTTAAATCCGTTGCGTGTTATGCATCTAGATACTGTTTTGAGGAAGTGTTGCGTTAGATCTTAAAGACAACGCGTTTTTGTTCTAAGGCAACGAACCGTTGCCGAAGCTTCGGTTTATATAAACCGAACTTCCTAGGCAAATAGTTTGGTTCGTAAAAACCGAATTTTCTTGACAATTTTTTTTCATACCCCTAAAGGCAAAAACGTCAATTTGCGGGGTAAAAAAGAAATGGACAGAGGTCGGAAAAACAATAATTTTCATAATATGATAATAATAAATAAAGTAAAAGCACTTGACCGAAAATAATAAAAATAAAGTAAAAGCATTGTACCAAAAATACAAAATAAGGCTTTATCAAAAACAAAAAAAAAATACAAAATAAGGTAAAGACGTAAAAGCATAACACAATTCACAAGTATGACACTGATCCGCACACTGTCTATGAGACACAATCGGACCGTTCAAATATATCTATCTACGGTCACTAGTTACGTACGTAACTACGCACGGAGCGTCATTATAAACCGTCGATTACTTAAAGAATCCAACGACGGATATCAATACTCAGTTTCCTCCTCTACTTCCCGCTCCGAATCTATGATACAATAAATACCTCAATCTCATTCATCACTCTCACTCACATTCGAAATTCAATTTACAAACCCTAAATTCCCAAATCAATTTCTTTCTCAAATTTTCCATCGAAAATGTCTGGTCGTGGTAAGGGAGGTAAGGGACTTGGAAAGGGAGGTGCAAAGAGGCACAGAAAAGTTCTTCGCGATAACATTCAAGGAATCACAAAGCCAGCTATTAGAAGATTGGCGAGAAGAGGTGGTGTGAAGAGAATCAGTGGTTTGATCTATGAGGAAACCAGAGGAGTTCTCAAGATCTTCTTGGAAAACGTGATTCGTGATGCGGTTACGTACACTGAGCACGCTAGGAGGAAGACTGTTACCGCCATGGATGTTGTTTATGCTCTAAAGAGACAAGGAAGAACTCTCTATGGTTTTGGTGGTTGAAGAAGATGTAGTAGTATTTTCTGTAATTGGAACATTTCTTTGTTCTTTATGATTTGTTTTTTACTTTGTAAGTTTATCAAGATTGAAATTAAATGAAAAGAAAGCTCTTTAGTCGTGAATTATGATTCTAATTTTATGCTAATGTCTTACTTCACTGCGTTAAGCTTGAAGCCATTGCTTGCGTCGTAGGAACAATTGCTTTCATATTTCCAACAATAGAAAATGTTGAGAATGATGATAATCTTTGAAATTGATTTACACAAATGGCGTCAATGATTCAAAGTGGAGCTGAAGAAGACAATGAGAATTTATTTGATTCGGTGGAGGAAAGCGGCTGCTCCTCGGAGGGGTTGGTAACCTGCTACAACTCCAATGTTCAGATCATTGAAGGACTTATAGGAGAGCCTAGAGATTTTAATCAAAGTTGAGAATGTACCTTTCACTAAGAGTTATAAAATCCTTTTACAGGCGATGTGGTCAGTCTGAAACGGTTATTCGATTGCAATCAATCTGTCTTAATTTTTACAGATGATCATCACTTGAGTGCTATAATAGGATTTTGATTTGATCACATGCTTTGATCTGGTATGCTTTTCAGCTTTTGAACACACTGAGACTCACTTGATTGGAATGTGGATCCTAAGTGAATTGTGCCTATAAAATTTATTCATGTTGAAATTATGTGTAAAATTCATTTTAACATAAAAAGGGAATAAAACCAAATCCTAGTATTTCACATATTATATAGATTACCAGTCGGTGTCTCGTTGGATTAAGGAATGTGTATTGTGCATGAACTACTTCTTTTGTAGGTGAACCCCGATCAAACCTAAAGAAAAAAAAGGTATATTTGCAAAAATATGATTTAATGTTTTATAGAAATTATAAGTAACAAGGTGATAAATTTCTCGGATTAAAAAAATATTGAAACAACCAAGAATGAATTGGTACACGTGGTAAGTGGTTAAGGTTCGATCTTTGACTCGGAAAAAAAATTAATTGAGAGAAGAGAACTAACCTTGTATGCTCTACGTGTTCTCCAATAGAGATCAGTCACTATTAAATGACGGTAAAAAAATGTCAAATTACACTTTTGACCCCATGATTTTTACATACTTACATTTTTAGCCCTTTAACTTTTATAATAGCACTTTTGAACCTTTGAACCCTACCATTAGTCTATTTTGCAAAAGATTAACCCCAAACTAATTTTGACCAAGTCAACACCCATATGGACAACGACTCACATATAATGTCAGCATGTCAATGCACATGTGGACATTGACTCACATAATTTGGTCAAAACCAATGGGAGGCTAATGTTTTGCAAAATAGGTTAAAGCTAGGGGAAAAAAAAATTGAAAATTATGGGTCAAAATTGCAAACTTGTAAAAATTAAGGGCAAAAAGTGCAATTTAGAAAGAAAAGAATATTGAAACATAACATATCCTTCGTCTAGCTAGATAATCGGAACTCAATACACTTTGATTTTTTTTTTTGAATCAAACAAACTTACTGCATTTCATTAAAAACTAAACGTTCAATACAAAAGGGAATATTCTCAAACCTATGGAAGCTAGCCCAAGAATTGGCCGCCCTAGCAAGAGTATGAGCAACCAAATTCGCTTGCCTCCTAACAAACTTAACCTCAAAGTTTATAAAAGATGACATAATACTAAGGATATCATGAATAATTGACAAAAACTCAGAGTTGCCTCTACGCTTCATATGAATGGCCTCTATCAAAATTTTCGAATCACTTTCAAATTGAACTCGATTCAGTCCTCGATGTATTGCTTCTTCCATTGCTAAAAGTAAAGCCCATGCTTCTCCTTCTACAGATGAAATCACAGTTTGCTGCCATTATGTCATACCAGCCATGAAGTGACCACTATTATCGCGAAAACACAATCCCATCGAGGTCCTTCCAGATCCAGACACAAAGGCAACATCAACGTTACATTTTACCCAGTCTAGAGCTGGTTTCTCCCATCTTACTACATCCGCTTCTGTAGTCCCGCTTACATTATTACTCTGTAACTTATGTACTGAGTACCAATCACTCCAAGCATCAAAAGCATGTCTTCCAATTTGACGTGGCATCTGTACATTATCATTCCAAAGCTTATCATTACGATTTTGCCAAATGCACCAGAGTAACATAGCCACTCTACCAATAGTATCACTACTTTCATTGCTGCAAATGGCGAAAATATGATCCATAGCACTAGTTTGTTGGTACGTAGCATTATGTAAAACAGACGACAGACCAGCTGCACTCCAACTATCCCGGGCCACTGCACACCTAAAGAATATGTGAAGCTCATCCTCAATCTCCTCATCACACACAGGACAATTGAGAGTACATTCCACTCGTCGTTCCAACAATCGAGAACGAGTCGGGAGACATCCTCTACATAAGCGCCAATGTAAATGACGTGTCTTGTGTGGAGCTTGAGCTTTCCAAATACCATTCCAATTGCCCATAACATGATATTTGTCGCTACCTATTAAGTAACGCATAGCTACCTTATACCCGGATTTCACTGAATAACACTCATTTCTTTCCTCATCCCAGACCACTTTATCCTCACGGATTGAGCTAACAAGTGGTGTTTCCAGTATCTTCTCTGCTACATCCCTTGAAAACAAGTTTCGAACCTTAGCTATATTCCATGCTTTGTAGTTGTCATGTAACAACTCTCTGACAGATAACTGATAGACACTTGCTGGTTGAGGCGAGGGCACCCATCTATTAGCACTCCCACGCAACCAAGGATCATGCATAACACGAATATTATCCCCACTCCCAATCCGCCACCTACATCCAAGAGAAAGAATTTGTCTAGCTTGCCACATACTACGCCATGCAAAGCTGGGGTTGTATCCCAATGGTGCCTCAAATAAAGAGGAACGTGGAAAATATCTGGCTTTAATTAATTTTGCTACCAATGAGTTCGGATTCTAGACAATATTCCAAACTTGTTTTGCAACCATAGCCTTATTAAAAGCTTCAAAATTACGAAAGCCTAAACCCCCATAAGCCTTCGGGCAAGCAAGTCTCTCCCAAGCTAACCAATGAATACCTTTAGTATTGTTATTATTAGTACTACCATTCCTCCACCAAAAAGCATTTATCATTTTTTCAATATCATCAATAAGTGAAGCAGGAAGAATAAACATACTCATTACATAGGAGGGTATTGCCTGCAGAACCGACTTTATCATGATTTCCTTGCCTGCCTTAGACAGCGCACGTCCTCTCCAGGAATTAATTCTTTTCCAAATACGATCCTTGATATAGGAAAATATTGTTTTTTTACTTCTGCCAACCATGGACGGTAATCCAAGATATATAACCGTACCCAATACAAGTTTGACACCAAGGATACGAGAGAGATCTTCTTTAGCTGCCTGAGACATATTCCGACTAATAAAAACTTCTGATTTAACTAGGTTAACTTCCTGACCTGATGCTGTTTCATAAGTATGTAAAATCCTCATGAGTTCATTCACCTCAGCTACACTAGCCCTACAGAATAAGAAACAATCATCTGCAAACAAAAGATGAGAGACCTCTGGAGCACCACGACAAATCCTCACTACATGAAGGTCACCCCTACCAACAGCCTGGTGAATGAGAGCAGTTAAACATTCTGTTACCAAAATAAATAAATAAGGAGATAATGGATCACCCTGTCGCAATCCTCGACCTGGCGAAATAGGGCCAACTCGGTCAGAATTCATCAACACCGAGTAATTGATTGAACTAACACACATCATAACCCACCGAATCCAGACATCAGTGAACCCCATCCTAGTCATAACTCCGCGGAGGAAACCCCAATCCACTTTATCATAGGCCTTACTAATATCAATCTTTAGTGCCAACTCACATCTTCTACCCTTTGTCTTCCGCTTCAAAGCATGGATAACTTTTGTGGCAATAAGAGCATTATCAAGGATCGATCTACCTTCCACAAAAGCTGACTGCTCTTGAGAAACACATTTATCTAGACAACACTTCAGCCTGTTGGCTAACACCTTAGAGATCATTTTATACAAGACATTACAAAGCAAATAGGGCGCAAATCCTTCATTGATGTAGGATTGTCACATTTATGAATAAGACAAATATTTGTGTCATTGAGACTGGTAGGGAAATATCCCCTCTCTAGCCAAGTAGATGCGGCATTAAATATATCATCACTACACTGCTCCCAAAATCTTTGATAGAAAGCTGGATTAAACCCATCTGGTCCAGAAGATTTGTCTGGATGCATCTGAAACAACGCTTGCTGAATTTCAACTTTTGTAATAGGCGCCGTCAGAACGAGATTATCATCGTCGGTCACTCTCGGCTGAATAAGATTAAGTACGGGATCATGATCTCCATCTCTTGGCTTGAAGAGAGTATCAAAATAACTCTTGGCTACCTCACAAAGTTTTTCCTGCGTATGTGCCTTTGTACCATTATCAGCAATCAACTTTGTGACCTTCTTCTTTTTGCTACGCACAGTTGCTGACATATGGAAAAATCTAGTGTTCATATCCCCCTCTTGGAGCCAATGCATTTTAGCCCTTTGTTTCCAGTACCCCTCCTCTTGTATCAGCAAAGTGGCATGCCTCTCCGATAATTCTTGATATTGTATACTGCCCTCTTCATCCTGGTTACCGCGTAGCTCATTCATCCGCCTAACACATTCGTCAATCTCTTCTTTAAACCTTATCCTTTTCTTTTTTCCCCATCTTTGAAGCTTATTAGCACATCTAGTCACTCGGTCAATCACCTCCAGATTCTCTCTCCCCCCCAACCCTCAACCACCACATCCTCTAAATCAGGCTCCTTTAGCCAACTATTCTCAAACCGAAACAAATGATTGATATGTGTCCTAATAATAGGCTTACACTGTAGCAATATTGGACTATGGTCTGAATGTGAAGCCAGAAGATTAGTTAACCTTACCCGGGGAAATAACTGAAGCCAACTAGTGCTGGCCATAACCCTATCTAACCTTTCTTCAATCACATGAGGGGTACCTCGACTCTTTATCCAAGTAAACGGATGTCCCTCAATTGGAATATCTGTTAAATCACAATCACTAACTGCCTGTCGAAACCCCATACACAAACCATTCGGGTGAGGATGAATACCTTTTTTATCAGCCTGAGAGAGTAAGTCGTTGAAATCACCAATAATACACCAAGGAATAGAAGACATATTACCTAAAACTCGTAAGAGATCCCAAGCAGCATGACGCCTACTCCGTTCAGGATACCCATAATAACACGTTAGCCTCCACTCTCCCCACTGCTCATCTTCCACTAACATATTAATAAAATTACGCGTGTAATTAAGCACTCGGCACTTACTACTATCCTTCCATAACACCGCCAGACCTCACTTCTACCCTCCACATTAATAGCTAAACAGGAATCAAATCCCAACAGAACACAAATGGATTCAATATGTCTATTATGCGATAAAGTCTCGGACAGGAATAAAATATCTGGCTTGTGCCCCCGGGCAAGCTTTTTTAGATTAGGAATTGCACTCGGGCCGCCCAAACCCCGACAATTCCAACTAAGAATAATCATGAGTCCCCTGGGAACTGCCAGGACCTGCCGATAAAAAATGCTGATGAGATCGAACTTCTGAACCTTCCGCTACTAGACTTGCAGCCCTTCTTCTCTTTCTCTCCACCTGAGTATCCATATCATCAGGATCAAACTGATTTCCTTCATTTAGAGCTGGTATTGTGGTCAATTGTGTTGTTGTGGTATTATCATTGGTTATGACTAGGATAGGCCGATTGGAGATCAAAGATACATCATGTGCTTCAATAAATGAACCCTGCATTGAACTTGATTGTCTAACTGCTGCTGGCCTTAATGGAGGGATATTGCCCCTAACAGTAGACATTATCCCACCATTCTCAGGACCTCTACTCTCACGTGGGGATGCCACATTAGTTTGGGCGGGTCTAGTCTGTTGTGATCCCCTCTCTCCTGAAGTGTTACTCGCATCCACGTCAGCCATATTTCGCCCTTCCTCATACAGCCATCGCGACCCCACCCTACCACCAGGACGTCTTACTTCCGCCTTTATCTCATTTGACCAGCTCCTCCGACCGTCATCTCTTTCCATAGCATACTTAACCTCGCACTTATTTTCTGCATGACCAAGTCGTCCACATACAAAGCAAAACAAACCGAGTTTTTCATACTTAAACTTCACAACACCCCCCTTTCCACCATTCAATTTGATCTTCTTCTCGATCTTCAATGGGCTCCTAACATCCACCCTAACTTTTACCCTCATATACTTCCTCCAGAAACTTGTGTTGTTATTCTTATCATACTCCACAAATTCCCCAATATAATTCGCAAGACCTTTCCCCACCGTCTCAAGCATCATGCCAATTGGTACATCATGGATTTGCACCCAAAAATTGACATGGAACAGAGGGCTATCCTGTAGAGCAACCCCTATTTTCAACCTATCAATAATCAATGTAAAGTTATCAAAAGTTCAAGGCTCACCTATGAGAACCTCCTCCACATCCAGAGGGTGGAAAAATATGAATAGATACAACCCTTGAGTAGCTTCCTTCACTGTCATACCCTTCGCTGGTCTCCAAACATCGGCTAAGCATGCCTTAATACTATTAAACCGTATGGGTCTGTCATGAACGAAGCAACCCACCAGACATAATTAATCTCAGCCATATTATCCAAATTACGTGAACAAACAGAATAACCCGTATCAAAGGACCACACAAACTCTCCCGTAATGTGAGAGACACCCAACTCTCGAGTAGCACCTACTACCTAGAGACAACAACTGCAACCAATTCTCAACTTACAAGAACATAGAAGAGAACCACAAATCACAAAAACAGTGAAGAAAAAATCGCAAGAACAGAACTAATTTATTGAACAGAGCAAATCGCAAGAACAGAACCGTATCGCAAGAGAAAAGTTTTGAATCGCAAACCCTAGCAGAGCATATCGGCGGCGGAATCGCAAACCCTGTGTTGAATCGCAGTGATTTGAATCGCAAACCCTGTTTTGACTTAGTTGCCGCTGAACCTGTTGAATCGTAAACCCGTTGTGGAATCGTTAAAGCTGAAGCAAAAAAACATGGTGTTGTTGAATCGCAGTGTTGTTAGAAACGATGGAGCATGGTGTTGATAGTGTTGTTGAATCGCAGTGTTAGAAACGATGGAGCATGGTGTTGAATCGCAGTATCGCAGTGTTGAAACGATCAATACACTTTGATTTGAACAACAAAATGGGAGTCGAACTGAACTGAAAGCAAATCACAGCCGGAGTTTGTCATCAGCCGACAGAAAGAGTGAGAAATTCGTCCACCTTTTCCTTCATATTTTCTATTTTATTTTACTTCCCCTCTAACGGTGTCTGCGCGATTCCACTGCGATTTGCGGCCACGATCGCGCCGGCGAATTGACAACATAGCTATAGAACTTTCGGTTTAACATTTCTTTTTTACGATTGTATGGTCATTTCGATTTTCTATTATACAAGTATGCATTAAGTGCCATAAACCAGATGGAAAAATTACATACTTTCATCTGCTACTAATAATCAATTCAATGTTTAATCATAATCATATTCTCCTTATTTTGTTCTAAAAAGTAGTAAGTAGTGTTATTAAATGGAAGCTATAGCGCCATAGTGTAACATAACTTGAACAAATTGCTATTGTTCTTCAAACCGGTATTTAGTGTATAATGTTGTCAAATTGCTTTGCTATACCACTTTGGCTCTGTTTGGAAGACAAATAAATAGCTTATAGCTTATAAGCTAAAAGCTCAGTTTGGTAATGGTCTTTTCGTTGTGAGCTTATAGCTTATTTTACTTGCTTATATAGCTTATTTTCCAGACGCTATTTTAAGTAGCTTATGAGGTTATAGCTTATCATTTTTTCTTCCAATTTTACCCCTGACATTTTACTTGAAAAAAAAAAAAATTAAACATCTTTTGTTTTTGTGTCATTTCATACTTATAAGCTAGTTCAACCGTTAATTTTACCAAACATTATAAATTCAATCAGCTAGCTTATTCGCTATAAGCTCATCCGCTATAAGCTAGCTTATCAACTATCCGCTATTTTTTTACCAAACAGAGCTTTGTGTAGCAGAATTTTAATAAGCTCTTATTTTCTGCACTTTGCGATTGACAACACTTAGTGTAAGATTTCAGTTCTCATTGAAAATTGCTCAAAGACTCTAATCTTATTTTCTACATGATTTTATTCTGATGTAGAATCTGGCTCCTCATTATCAGCTCCGACCATTTTCATGACCATGGTTCTGAAATTTCTTAAAGTCGTCTCCATGCAGTCAATTTATCGTGCTGTTGTTCGTGATCCCTCTTGCATATTTTGTCTGCCTCTTGCATCTAGAACTTTGTTTTCTTCTTTAGCAACTTGTCACGATGCAGAAGGTAGAGACTTTCGACATCGAGAACAATCTCAAGACCTGACAAGATCTGTAGACATTCTTACTGCAAAAATTGGCAAAGGAAACAGCGAGGAAGATATTCTCCAGACTCTAATCAGCGATGAAACTGTAAGTGGTATTCATCTGTCTCAAAACCTTATTAACAGGTTGCTATGTCGATATAAGGATGATTGGAAGTCTGCATTGGGGATATTCAAATGGGCTAGTTTACATTCAAACTTTAAACATTCGCAAGAATCGTATGATATGATGGTAGATATATTGGGTAGAATGAAGGTAATAGAAAAAATGAGAGAGATCTTAGAAGAAATGCATCAGGAGAGTCTCATTACTCTCGATACTATAGCCAAGGTAATGAGAAGGTTTGCCGGTGCAAGACAGTGGAAAGATGCTGTGAGAGTATTTGATGACTTACAGATTTTCGGCTTGGAGAAGAATACGGAATCCGTGAATGTGTTGCTTGATACTCTATGCAAAGAGAAATTTGTTGAGCAAGCTCGTGAAATTTACGTGGAGCTGAAGCCTTACATTGCTCCAAACGCTCACACGTTTAACATATTAATTCATGGATGGTGCAAAATCCGACGTGTTGAGGAGGCACATTGGACAATCCAAGAGATGAAAGGGTATGGTTGTCGCCCTTGTGTTATAAGTTATTCCACCATCATCCAATGTTATTGTCAAGAACAGAATTTCGACAGGGTTTATGAGCTTCTTGATGAAATGCAAGCTCAAAATTGTTCCCCCAATGTGGTTACTTATACTATTATCATGTGTGCGCTGGCAAAAGCAGAAAAAATCGACGAAGCTTTTCAACTAGCTGAGAGAATGAACTCTACTGGATGTAAGCCTGATACACTTTTTTACAATTCGTTCATTTATGCGTTGGGGAGAGCAGGCAGAATAGACAATGCTATGCATGTTTTCAAGGTTGCGATGCCGAAGGTCAGTGTGGCCCCAAATACGTCAACATATAATTCAATGATTTCTATGTTTTGTTTCTATGCACAAGAAGAGAGAGCTTTTGGCATACTGAAGGAGATGGAAGATTCAGGTCTATGTAAGCCTGATATTCAGACTTATCACCCATTGATCAAATCATGCTTTAGAATGCGAAAAATAGATTGTATGTTGAATGATATATTAAATGACATGGTAAAGAAGTATCATATTGGTCTTGATCTTTCAACCTATACACTACTAATTCACGGGCTTTGTAGAGCAGATAGATGTAAGTGGGCGTTCGTTCTGTTCGAGGAGATGGTTGATCAAGATATCGTGCCTAGATACCGAACTTGCCGTTTGCTCTTGGATGAAGTCAATAAGAAAAATATGTATGAAGCTGCTGAGAAAATTGAAATTCTTATGAAGAAACTTTAAATGCTCGAGTCTCTTTGATACATACTGGTTGGTTCCGAGTATAATAGAAAACTCAATCACATTCCAAGTGTTCGAGAGCCTTGGTTATCTTATCTCCCACATTAATATCCTCCCCAACAGTTGGCTAGGTATGAATAGTGAGAAGAGAAAGAACTCTTGAATGTATAGAACAGTGAGAAGAAAGATATGATGTTTTTTTATGGTTAAATTTTCCCCTAAAACAAAGAAGCTTGATCAGAAGACTCGGAAGCTCGAACCAACAGTTGGTTAGGTATGACCTGTTGAAGGATGAAGGGGATGGAGACAAGTGAAATACAGAAACTATGTAATTATAAAATGGCGAATCACTTTGACTCTTTGCCATAAAAACACCATTTCGAAATCATACAAAAGTGTATGTATATTTTCTTTTTCTCATCATTGTTTGAAGCAGCGATATGGATTCTTGAACACGAACAAATGATGAATTTCTTTCATGTGTCTCCAAGGAAACAAGTTCAATGAGTGTTTGAGTCATTGTGGATATGATTCGGTGAAATGATGGTAACTGAGCAGAGGCTGGTTCATGTTATTCATAATCATGCATGATTCTCGTTCTCTCAAGTCATACAGAGTACAAGTGTTAGAGCGAAAACAGAAGAATGGTAACAATAAGCTTGTTTCGACACTCTCTTAGCAATACACTGTAAATGATAATATTTTGAGTTAGAATTTTACTCATGATATCTTTGGTCAATTCTCCTTGTATCTCATCTCTTACAAAGCAATAAGATTTTTTTTGTCAAATTGCCTGTGAACATAATTGATCAAACCATAGTTTATGTTGTATTTCATGATTTCTTATTTCTTAGTTGGATATACTATTGACAGTAAATTATGATACCGAATTGTTTAATTAACTATGACAAGTATTAACTGAATGATGATGCACCTAACTCAATAAATCAAATTTATGTGTCTTCATATTTGTCAAAAAAAAAGTCTCATAAAATTGCATACAATTCCTTTTTTTATCACCTGATTATAAAACAAAAATCTCTTTTGCTTATTGACATAAAAACATCCCTTTTGTGTACACATGCTTTCAAATTCATATAGCTATTTAGCTCTTTACAAGGACATGATAAACATGTACATTATCATATTCTATTCATTGAAAGCTTTATCTTTCAACATGTTTTACAAATACATAGATAGATAGCACTAAAACTCAAACTTTTCCATTAGCTGCTATAGCAAGACTTGTGTTCCTTCTCCTCTCACTAAAGCTACGATATGAAGCCAAGCTTGGAAGGCAACAATTCACAAGCTTAACCGATTCGTTTTCATCCTTCATGGTTCTTTCGATACTACTACATGCAGAATTACCACCTGAGATACAAGGAGTACTTTGTGCAGATTTAGTAAGATCGTGTATAGTAATTGGTTTAACTTGTTTCTCTTCATCGCTGTAAGTTTTTCCAAATTCACCATTTTGGTTTTCTCTGACACTTTCTTTAAAAAGTTCCAACAAATTCTTTTTTCTTGGAGATGGTTCAGGAACTACATGCTCAGAAGGCGTTTTATTGATGGCAGGGGTCGCGAAACTGTGATGCAGTGGAGTGTTGCCACGAGATGGAGTAAACTCTGGATAGAAACAGAAATTTATTTGTTGATTAAACAGAGAAGAGTCATGAAACACATTGAACAAGAGAAACTACAACACAAGGCATGTATCTAGAGGTTCTAATTAGTAATTAGAGTTCAACAATCGGAGTACTGAAATGCATCCTTACCACCATTGACGCTATAGAAATCGTCTTCACAATCGGAGTCTAACCAGCCCTTGGAATCAAAAAATGCCTCCTCTTTGCTAGCTGTATCATAAATTTGAAAATAGTGTGTAAGAAAACCTGAGAACACATGAATATTACCAAAATTAAACATGTGAAGGAATAGATTGGTTAAAAATCATACTTAATGCAACCAGTGAAATAATAAGTAGGCATCTAAATTGTGGAATTACAAGGGAAGGGGAAAGCCACAAACTTTCTTTAGTGATCACTTTATCTGTTGACAAGTAATTCATACCGACGTAGTAGTCACCTCTATGAAATACTTACACAGATATGGATATTGGGCACGACACTGTTATTGACACATAGACGCTAGTAATATTTTGAGAAAATAGAATGTTTGTAACCTTATGCATTAGTGCCAGACACTAGACATATCTTCAATTTAAAGTGTCCGTGTTAATTCTCTTTATTTTTAAACCAACAAGGGTATAACTAGAAAAAGTTATTACTTGATTCTTGAATTTCTAACATCAATAATTTTCAAACAAAAACAAAAACTGCTAAAAAAACATCATTATAAAAGGAACAGAGTACTTTTTATAAGTTAACTGTAACAAGTTACTGTCAATAGAACTTGCCATGTGAATTTATTTCCATGACAACACACAACAACACAAAGACTTTGTGTAAAAAAGAAGTTGAACCAATTTAAGGCTACAGTTACAATCATTTATTGCAGAAACATTAGAGGAGCCTATTTTCTGTTATGGTGAAACCCCCTCCTCAACCTCCAAAGTAAAACATCCTATAAGTAACTAAGGAGCAATGAATGTTGCATAGGCTAGAAAAAACAAAATACATCAAGTCATTGAACTCGGGTGGTAATGAGCTTCAGTTAAAGTTCAAAGCAATTGAGAGCATTTGAGTTCGATTTGTCTGAAACAATTATTGGCCAGAGATCGAACTCCAAATTACTACAACGCCTTTCTTATAAGAAGAACTGGAAAGTTAAAACAAACTAAAAAAGATTAAAGCATTTGGACATTTCTCTTGTTTTTGTATAGGAAAGCATAAAAACACAACTTTATCTTAATTTATTTTGTATTAAATAGCAAAGTTTGTTTCACCTAATTTCTAAGATATTGAAAGCTAGCTATACAACGATTCCTTAGTAATTACTCTCACGTGACAATCCTGTTGTGGTCCATAAGTTGAAGTAGACTTCAAATATGAATAATTCTAGGTGAGAAATGAGAGTTTTTATTCAAAGTTAGAGAAAGAGAAATCAGAGTGGTTCTAATCTAAACTACTGTATTCAAAGTTAGAGAAAGAGAAATCAGAGTGGTTCTAATCTAAACTACTGGTCTCAAAGCTGGAAAAATAAAAGCTCTAAAGAATAGGGTCCATATTCACAAAAATCTTCAACATATGAAACTCAAAATCACAGGTAGCAATCACAAATATCATGAAATATAGTCATTACATTGTCACTAAAAAATAACCATGGTGCATGCATGATATTCTACTATCTGTGTTCTAAACATAAAGTTCTGGTCTGCTTATATTGTTTCTTCATGTTAAACTCAACAATACACAGTTTATTTGAACCTCTTTCATGTCATCAATAAACCACAAAAAGAGAGGGTTCAAATTGCAAAACAAAAATCTTTAAGGACACTCATTTATATATAGGATTCCTTACTTAAAAGCTACTTAAGAAGGAAACATGTATAAAATAAATGATAGATAGTTGAGTCTCTTAACTATTTGGTTCAGGTTTAATCCCTTACCGGTGTATATGGAAAACCATGTATTAAAATAGATTAACTCCTTAAATGAATTTCAGTTACCCCAAATATTATTTGCAGTTATACATGTGGAATACCTTGGCTTAAAAAGAATTAAGAAACAACTAGACAACAAAGTCATGCCACCACTAAGAGTAGTCAAAATTGATCTATAATTGAACAAACTAACAATCAATAATAAGTCTTAATATCTACCCTGTGTCTATACTACCCCTTAAATTTCTACCAAAAACAACCACATATATCAAGCCTTTTTTGAATAAGTAGGGTCGGCTATAGTGCTCCTTCATGAATTAATTCAAAGGTAGGCCAACAACTACATAAATTCTTTCTATTTGACACAGAGAATTGTATTCTCTGTACTAGAAAGATTAGTTTTCTTCTGAGTTGTATCTTGAAGTTGTTTTAATGAAGTACTAAGATTGTTATCCAGATACATCAATTATTTAATGAATTTAAAAAGTGTTTTGTCTTTTATAATAAGGAACGACGATAATATATTTTGAAGTTGTATTTCATCCTTTGGACTCTGATATGAAAAAACCAGAATATTTTTTCTACCAACAATTTGTTTATTTTATCATATCAATATATCAATAATAACATCATATGCTAGAACAACAAATATTTAAAAAGTAGTAAATCATATTAGATCAATCTAACAAGTATAAAGATTAACACTTATAAACAAAGTAATTAAAAACACCAAAAAGAACAATAACAACAAAACAAAATAAACAAGAAAACCTCAAGCATGAATTGAAGACTAATAAAAGGTAAACAAATCATGTGAGACCCCACAACACATAAGACCAACAGTCCATAGAAACCCCCTAAAAATGTTCATAAAAGTACTAAGATTAAGCCTATCTTTGGTATCACTGTGAGTATACCAGAATCACGGTGACTCGCCATGATTTTGCAAGAAGCATAGCTTTTGGAAAATCACAGTGTCTGATTATCATGTACTCACCGTGATACCAAACAGACACTAAGTCAGGGTTCTGATGAAAAATATTTCAATAAAAATACTATCTTTATATGATGATGATGATGATGATGATGCATGAGAATGAAAAGTTGTGAAGAAAGAAACGAACCCAGAAGGACCCTACCATTAAAGGTGGTGGTTGATTGAGAAGGTGATAACTGAGACTTAAGAGCAACATCATGGATCATAAAGTTATCATTTTTGGGTTTGTCTTTAATGGGTGATGGAAGAATCACAAGCTTATCAACAGTTTTAGAACATATTGAGTTTCTATGAACAGAAGAACAAGAACCCATTTCACAAAATCACTTTTTTTATCAAACAAACTTAATTTCAAGAACCTTGTAACACATAAAAAGAGTTCATGCTATGGTATCTATATCTATACACTGCACAAAAAGGGTGACAGATAGAGAAGAGAGAGTGGAGTGAAAGTGAAAGAGGAAGAGAGGTGAAGAATGAGCAAAAGGGGGTGTGAATAGAAGAAGATGTTTTGGCGTTATTACAAAGTTGTGGCAAAAGAAATGGCGTTAGTTAGAATGAAAAGTAAGGAAGTGGAATGAAGAATAGACAAAGTTAAGAGGCTATTGGACTTCAAAGGAAAGTGAAATGGATAAATAGATTCTAAATACAGTAATAGACACACTTTCATTCATCTAATACATTTAATTTTTTTAAATATAATTGAAATCAAAGATGAATTTAATCGGTAAGAAATTGACTCGTATTATGTTTAATTTTCTTTGTCGGGATAAGAACATCTTTACTATGACTGAATTCATTTAAACTTTTTTTAGTAAAAAAGTTATGGGCAATTTGATTTTTAGGATAAGAGAAATAAGATATACTAAACTATTAAATTACGTATTAAAATGAACTTTTAGAGTGTAATTTTAATGTACATTTGGTGTAAAAAGTAATTTTATACAATTAATAAATCACAATTAATTATATTTCTAATTTTAAAAAAACTTATGATCAAAATCAAGTATTTTTAATTATTTGATGATTATAACTGATTGAGTGTTTAGAAAAATCTATATATTATGTCCAAAATTTTAGGCTAGAATGGCGATTTATTATGAGAAGAATAATGCGTGAATGGAATAATGCAATGTGTTGATTGTATGCATTATAGAGGGCAAGAGTTATATCAAAGACAAGACAATGCGTGTGGTATGGGGTGTCTCATCTCATGAGTCATGAACTCATGAATGCTACCTGTGATGTGTGTATAGTTAATATAGTTACAAAATCATATCATATAGTATAGTGTATATTGTATTGTATGCGGATACTTAGGGAATGGTCCCACAGTCACATGATAAATTGATAATGGATAGTTAGTTGGTTTTGAATTTGAAATCAAGATTAAGGAATCTAAGTTAGCGGCGGAGCGGAGCGTTGATGGAGCAGAGTTTGAGCGGAAGAGAGGTAGCGACACACGAATTAGGGTTAGAAGTGATTTGGGATCACAATTGCAATACAATGTTATTTTTATAATCGACTGATAGTAAGTTAATTTAACATTAGAAGAATATAGAGTCGAATTTTAACTCAAGTGAATCGTCGCTAAAATATAGTCGAATACAAAGTCAACACAACACTATGCTTTAGCTTCGAGGGTTTTAGCCTCAACTCTGACGCTAATTTGATGTTATGAGTGTTAGCGTCAGTTTTTATGCCCTTTAGCATGAGCTTTTGGCCAATGCTAAATGTTGTTTTCTAGTGACAATGGCAAATGATGGAATCACGCAAGAGAAAAGAGAGGATAAGTCTGGAAACCGAAGAAAAAAAATAGAATTTTAGTGGTTAAAAAAAAAAAGGAAAGGCCAATCAAATAAAATTGAGACCAATTTTTTCGGTTTTCATTGGTTCATACTATTTTTTTTCTTCAGGTTTTTTAATGATTCTAAGACTACCGGTTTTATAAAGTTGTTCGAATCGGTGCTAGGTATGATTTTGGGTCCAACCAATTGAATTGGCCCATCCAATTCAATTTTTAAATTATTGCTCTTGAGTCCATTTTAATTGCAACATTTAGGTAGCGGCCAGTTGAAGTTGTATTGTTCTGTAGTGGGGGCACATATCATAAGTCTAATTGCAAATTTTGTCCTCCTATTTTATCTCGTTCAAAAATATAATTTATCTTTTTTTAAATATAGGGGGATGTAGCTCACATGGTAGAGCGCTCGCTTTGCATGCGAGAGGTACGGGGTTCGATACCCCGCATCTCCATTTTTAATTGATTTTATTCCCTTTGATATCATTATACTTTTAATTCACCTAAAAACAAAAAAATCTTTTTTCGAAATCAAAAGTTTTGCTCCCACAAATATCACTTGTGATGCAACTGTTATCCCAAATCATTTTTGTGGCCCTAAATTTTTTGATTTATTGCATGAAATTTGAAAATCAAGACAAAATATAGGTTAGACTAAAATCGCAACGATTGGTCCACGTGAGCTTAGCTCAGTTGGTATGAACATAGCACAATATGTGCAGGATTCCGGGTTCGAACCTGGGATACTCAACTTATAAACAAAAAAAAACTGCAACGATTGTAATATTTGAAGAACTAAAATTTAATTTTTAAAAGGGACAAAAATTTGGTGAGTATGATATATAAAATAGGAGATGAAAAATACAATCAAACCTAAAAATAAAGCTCAATTCAAAAGTATATACACCAGTAAATATATAATATTGTTGTTAAAAGTATTAGATGCATACTAATTTTTTATTTTTACAATATTTTTGAAATATCACCAATTTAGCGGGGCAGACACTTCATTTTTCGTTGGAAAAAGATAAAAAAAAAGTTAAATGTATGTGGTTTAAATTTAAACTAAATACATTTAACTTTTCATGTATATTCAAGACTAAGGCTATAAACAACGACATAACTCCTAAAGTCAATTTCCGCCTAAAGGAGAGAGAAGACTATAAACAATAAATATAGGAGGTTTGAAGATGCTCGAGCAAAGATGTGTCTTCTTTGGAATCTCATGAACCAACAACACGAGTCTCGGTCGTTGTCAGTGCCATTTTTTTTTTTAATTAGGGGAATTATCCATAATGATCATGTTGCTACCAATCCTCTTTGAGTTCACGATCTTTGGGGACGGCTAGATTCTCTTTCCTCAATCACCCCCTTGGGATGTGCCCCCTGCAAACGGTTGTGGTGGACGAGCGACTAGGTTGCTGGTCGTTGGTTTTCTTTTGGCCCGTAAAGCTTTCACCCCAACGACATTTACAAGAACCATCTCACAAGACGCTAGAAATAAACACAGATTAGTATGATAAAAAGTAGTTTAAAAACATAATACAATGTGTGATTGAAGTATAATTTATTATTCAAGACGCTCGGGAGAGCTGTGTATAATATGCGAGTCCATATCCCACCAAAGGGCATGATGACCCGTGGTACTACCGAGTTAAGGATGCGAGACCTTAGAAATGACTCAACTAATAAAGAACTAATCTGAATATGGAGAGGTCGGTTACCTCCCATACGACGTCTCGTCTATCACTGCCACATCATGCCCAACTATAGAATATTCCTTAGGACTCCCACCTTCTATGAATTTGAGCTTGCAATGATTGAGAAGGCTCACATGAAGAAAAAACTTTAGAGCAAACTACTATATAAGGATGACTTACCTAGGATCATGTTCTAGACCGCAACACAAAGTAACTAATTTCCTAACCTAATTCATAGTAGTATTTGGTAATAGAAAAGTACTACCAAACACTTATCACTTTTGGTTATGTTATATTCTTTAGTTAGCACATTAAATTCTTCTACCTTTATTTTAGGAGAAGAAAGAAGCACTGTATAAGAATTAATTCGAAACACGTGGGTTGAAAATGGATGGTCCGTTGCCCTATCTATAGAAATAAAACAAAAATGAGTGTGATGTGATCCCACCTTAAGTCTTTGTAGATGATGCCTACTCAAACACCATGAAATCCAAATGCTTAATGCCAAATCAAGAAGAATAAAAAGTAGTATCATTATTCAAAAGAAAAGGTTAAGATAATTATCTAGTGGCATTAGGGATTATTGCTAGTGTGGGCCAAAGAAAGTGGCTATACCTTTTGTTCAAACCGACCTCTCTATGTCATTTTGTTTTCATCATGTGGCGTGGATCATGTTTCCTCTTCTATAAATTAATTGTTAGTTTTGTTGTTTCATTTCATGTTGCATTATCTTAGGACTTTGTTTACACAAAACAAAAGGGTGTGGGGCTATTTGATTTGTTTTATTTATATGATGATGATGATGATTATGATATAGTCACTATTTAGTTACTGTTGAAATAATGATCAATTTAATGAATTAATTGATTGAAGAGTAAAATTTGAAGTTTAAGAGCCTTGTTGGATAAAGGAAGTAGCTAGGAAAATAATGTTTATTAAATTTCATCTATATAAAAGTTAAAATTCATTGACACCATACATAACTACTTTATATAATTATACTATTAGTTAATAATTTTATGTTCCTATGATTGGATCACACCTAAAACATGTTTCACCTTCTAAGCCTTTAAAAAGGGGTGAATATGTAAAATTCTGAAATTTTATATGTATACGGGCGTTCATGTTTTATAAGGTGAAACATTAAAATATACGGAGTTTTAGAACTTAAGCATAATATTTTTAAAAATTTAGAGGCTGCGACAGAATGATATGCTACGTGAAAAAAAATTGAAAACTGCTCTTCGCCTCCTTAATTACTCAAATCCCTCCCAACAATTCTAAAATTGCTCCATAAAAGTACTTATCCGGAGTTAAAATAATCTCACCTTATTAGGAGATAAAATCTGGTAGGCTAAAATGCACAACCCTCCAGTTTCTGATTAATTTTACATCTATCGGTACATAGAAACCATCCGCTACATAAAATTCATGCTATCGGGAGATAGAATCCGGTAGGATCCTATGCATAAGACAAACTCAACTTGTTCAAAACACACCTTCTTTATCAATCAATTTCCATACCCCTTTCCAAAGCAACACTTTTTACACAATTCTACCATCAATTTGCTCTTTCTTAATTGTTTTTGTTCAAGAGAATAGGTAATATGAAATTCTAACATTTTCAATTGTACTTTTAGGGGCATTTTTGAAAATTTGTGGTGACTCTGAGCAATATGGGGGGTGGGGGGAGAAATCGTCAAAGAAATTGTCGTCGTACAAGCCCAGCCCAATCCTTTGCAGATTTGTTTGTAGTAGCTTAGCTTCCACAGAGAAATTCATAATTCATTGCCTTCTTCGCCATTTCTCATTTCGCGATACCAACCGGAAGAAACTTTTGTGATACTTCTTCTTCTTCTTACCGATTCCATCATCTACCTCAACTTTTTGGTCAAACGCAGCCACCAAAGTCAAACTATCACCACTACCTACCTACTACGCGAATAACAAGAAGAAGAACCTTGTGTTGTGTTGTGTTAGTTTCATTCTCTCTCTCTCTCTCTGTCACCAACCAAAGAGGAGGAAGATGGGAGTGTCACCTAAAATTGCACCTTCGATGCTATCATCGGATTTCGCTAATTTGGCTTCTGAAGCTCATCGTATGATCAACTACGGCGCTGATTGGCTTCACATGGACATCATGGTACGGACCTCTTTTTTCTTGTTCTTGTTTTATTATCAACAATTCAAGATGGTTACTCATTTTTCGCATTTTGTTTCATTTTCAGGATGGGTAAGGTGTCTATGTCTTGAGATTGCCACCAAAATTGACTTACTTTTAAGCTTCAATTTCTGTTTATTACTACTTTATTTCTCATCCTAATTATATAGCTTCTAATTGACTTTGTTGATTGAATCAATATCCTGCAATAGTGTAGTTTGTATATTGAATGTTGGAGAGGTGTATTGAGGTAGGAAACTTCTTAGCGCATGTTTGGTTATGCAGCAACAAAAAGTGATTTTAGGAACCTAGCTCTGGGTAGTAGCAAAAATATCTGTAATTCCTCATTTACGTTCAATAATACACACATTACGCTGCTTTATTTTGTGCCTTGTATGTGTTTGCGTTTCTCTGGTTCCTAACGAGAACGATCTTTTTTTCTCATTTAAGGTGTAGTTGTTTAGGAATGTTACTCAATACTGCATTCTAATTCATGTTTGTCATTTAGGCTGTTCTATCTGAAGAAATAAGTAGTCTATCTTCAATCTTGTTCAATAGGTATAAGTCCCTGACCTCGTTATTACAGCCTAGTGGTTTGGCTCTGAGGACATTTTATGTGAAAACCTGGGTTCGAACCCGGGGTCATCACATTTGCCCCTCCAGTGTATGTGTATGTGTGTGTGTTTATTTGAGTATGTATTGGACACCTGGCCAATAACACAATAAATAAAAAATAACAAGGAATAACATGATCAATTCAATTTGAAGTTCTTATAGTGTACGTTCTGATAGGCTATTCATTTCTAATCAGAAACGTGGTGCAGTTTTTTCGCAGTTATTGCTTTAAGTTACCTTGATTTTTATCTGCATAGCTTTTCTTAATAGTCCAATGTCATAGTAAATCATATATTTTTGAAGTGATATGGATCAGTAGATAATAATGCAATTTGGACATTTGGCTAAATATATATCATGTTATCTTCAAATTGGTGTAAAGCTTCTGTTTGCAAACTGTGAAGCATAAAACCAAAGGTTAAAGCTTTTGTGGGTGCTAGTTTTGCTCAGTATTCATGAACAATTTTATAATAATGGGAAGAAAATTCTGTCCATAAACATGAGTTGGTTGCTATAGATGATTTGGAGTCATCTTGTGCTGCTAAATTTTGTTTATTATTGAACTTCACGATACTTTGTTTGAGTGTTTGTAGTGACTATTAAATTATTGAACATGTTTCATTTGCTTCTCCTTTTTTCATCTATTTAATGCAGGCATTTTGTCCCTAATTTAACTATGGGTGCTCCGATCATTGAAAGTTTGAGAAAGCACACAAAGTAAAATCTTCCTTCTTCTCTGATTTAAATGCTTTTGTGAATTTTTTTTTTGTTTCTTCTTGCTTTTGGCATCATATATGGTGAATTTGAGTCAATAATGATCAACCCTTGCAGGGCATATCTGGACTGTCACCTGATGGTTACAAATCCTCTTGACTATGTTGAACCTTTGGGAAAAGCTGGTGCTTCTGGTTTTACATTTCATATAGAGACATCAAAAGGTTGGTCTAAATACTTTTCCTTGCTGTTGCCCGTTTTCTCGTATGCTGTTTCCGGCAGTCTGCTGGCCTTCTAGATGTTATTTCCTTTTCTGCTTTCTTAAAAGTTGTTCACATTGGCAGACAACTGGAAAGAACTTATCCAAAATATTAAGTCACACGGCATGAAGCCTGGTGTAGCGATTAAGCCTGGGACATCAGTTGAAGAGGTTTATCCTCTGGTATGTGTTTTTACCAACCCTTGTTCTCATCTGGTCATTTCTACATAGCTGCATTTTTTTCTTTCTGAAGAGGCAAATAGTTTATTTATAAACATAAATTAATCACAAGATGTGGAAGGAACGACAACCAGAAAATAATTAAATATATACATCCGTCCCACTAGTTAATAACATCATATGACCCCCAATGTGGTCATGCCTGTAAATATGATAAGAACTGATATAACATCCAAGACCTCACTACTTAGTTCTCAACACTAGTTCTGCTTGTCGTGCAGCACCTACATATTCCTTCTGCTCCAGAAAATAATTCATCATAGCTGCATATTTTCACAGGTTGCATAAACTTGAGAAGAGATACTGTGTGTGTTGTTATAATCTTACTTCTTTTCACAGGTTGAATTTGAAAATCCTGTGGAAATGGTTCTTGTCATGACTGTAGAACCTGGATTTGGAGGACAAAAATTTATGCCAGAGATGATGGACAAGGTATTATTACTCTTAACTTTTATATCGTTTGGTTGACAATAGTGTTGTCAATTGCGCTGCCAGAAAATAGCGCTCTGTTCAAATTCCGCTGCACTATAGTGGTTTAGATGATGATATACATCCATAACCACTATTTGATGACACTTTCTACTAAGTTGCATATTGCAATAAAAGTATGTTAAAATTTTGCTACGCTTCAGCACTATAACACTCTAGCGCTGCTATTTGACAACACTTCCCAACAACTCTTGCGTATGAGGCATCTTTACTTATATTTTTGTTAATATTCCCTCCTTTTGAAACCAGGTACGGACACTGAGGAAGAAGTATCCATCACTTGACATAGAGGTATCTATACCTATTTCATTTTTATCAGAATAGATGCATATTTTCTTCATGGTTGTAAGCACATAATATTATTGAGATTTTTATCATTACAAAGTGTAAAATGTGCATGACTTAACAAGAATTTATGGCTGTCATTGGATGGTGATCTTTTATTTACTTGTTGCCTGGCTTTTTTAACTTCTGTTTTATATAGGATCTTGACCAAAACTTACATTTCTATTTTATTTCTGGTTGTTTAATTATTGTATTCATGGAGATGATGAAGTGCTTGTGTTAGCATGCTCATGTGCACCACTAGTGATAATATATTTTGTATGAACTAAAACATGCCTAATTTTGATTACAGGTTGATGGTGGTTTAGGCCCTTCAACCATAGACGCAGCTGCATCAGCGGGAGCAAATTGTATTGTTGCTGGAAGTTCGGTGTTTGGAGCACCTGAGCCAGCTCAAGTAATATCATTACTGAGGAATTCTGTCGAGAAATCACAGTAAACATAGTAAAGACCCGTCATTTATGTTGCGGTACACGTCACAACTTCATGTAATATGCTCAATGTGCTAACAATTTTCAAGTCAAATAAGAGATCAACTGTTATAATAATGTCACTTTACATGTCTCTGTATTTATATTGTGCAATTAACAGAAACTGTAAAGGTGTAAAAGGGATGACACATACTGCTGTCACCTGAATCCTTGTTGACTATTGAAGATTAAATTTTAATTTTGATCCACTCTTGGTACTTTTATGTCGTTTTGAAGACAGGACAGTGCGACACATTAGAAATAGCAACTAAAATTTTACATGTTTTCTTTAGTTACTAACAAGGTCTGGCACAATTGGCAGATAATAGAGGATCTTGGCATTATAACACATTGCAAGCTGTGTTAGAGAAAATTTGTAATTTTCACGAGCACGGCAACTATCACAAAAAGTACGCTTGTTGGTGCTAGCATAATAACAATAAGCATACAACTTGGGTGAATTTCTTTATGTGCTTTTGATAATACGCCTAAATTTTTTCTAAATGATATCAAGTGTTGAGGAAATCAATGAGTAAACGGAGTGAGAGCTGTCTGATGTAGCAAAAATAATCCACTCGCTATGTTATGATAGGTCAACAGTAATATTAAACTACTCGAGTTTTATCTCTGATATTAATATTAATGCAAGTTAAATTGTTTTCTTTTAATAAGTTTATTAATTTTTCATAGAAATGCATGTCTTTGTACCAATTTACATTTGTTTTCTCCATACATAGGGAACATGTACCTTTGCATATATGTCCATATCTTTGATTAAATGAATCCTGATGACAATATTCCCAATTTCCCACCTTTGAAGCATTCGAATCCTTTGGGTGGTTAGAAGTTGAAACAAATCTCCATCTCCTGATTTGTTCTTTTCCCAAGTACTACATTTTAAGTTCCCCATTTTTATACTCTTCTAGATTATAGTACTGTATTTCATTGTTGGGACTCTATATTCTCTGCACTATAAACTAGAAATATGCTGACTAGACCGACATTATATTGATGAGTTCTCTTTAGAACTCTTCTAAGGTCCTTCAACATGCTTTGAAAATTTGGAATTAGAGTATATTGAGGGGTTTAAAAAGAATCTATCAAGTAAAATTTGTTTCAAATATCTTAAATGAAGTCTCATAAATAAGTTCTATAGATAAAAAATGTGGTCTGAAGAGGAGATCTTACTAAAAGTGATCAATTAAATTTTCCGACAAAAATTATACACGCCAATACTGGTTTCGAAGAAAATAGGAAATAGCTTCAAAAGTGGACTTTTTCTCCTACTTGCCTACAAAAAATAGGAGTTGGAATCCTCTAAATTTCTTCAAAGAAATGACAAATGCAATTACTATAGTTTTGATGCAAATGGACAACATATGTTTTTACATGCAAAGTCACACTTTATTGTTCCATTCCCAGCTCATAGTCGGAAGAAAAACAATCCATTTTGTCATATGAGGGAAGTACATTTGATTTCAATTACGACCTTTTCTTTTTTTGTTAAGTAGTACAGTTGATTAAATTCACACACTTTAAATATAGAGAAATTGAAAATTCTGAGTTGAAACTCAGATTCTTGTATACTAATATTTTTATAGCTACCAAATGAGTTATATTAGAATTTGAGAGGTCTATACTCAACCACAAAAGCTAGTTTGAGAGTTGAGGTTTACACTATATTTATAAAAGCTATCTTTATCATATCTCTAACTAATGTGTGATTTCTAACAAAGAATATACATTATCCAAGGCATGATTTTTTGGTCTCTAAACATGTGGCCTAGAGTCACTGCAAGTTTAAGTTGCATATATAGAAGAATGAATAGAGAAAACGAGGCATTGATTTGGAGATCCTTTGTTTAGTTTATCTTAAGATCTGTATGATAATTTTAAGATTAAGATTTTAGAAGGGCTCAAAGATATACTCACTCCGTCCCATTTTCATTGCTACATTTGACTATATTGCATTATTCACATATATTGTTTTGACCATATTTTTCTACTAATAAATAAAAATAAATATTAGCATATAAGATGTTGTTGGATTCGTCTCGATGAGTATTTTTAAAATATCAAAATTTTATAATTTTTACTATAATACAATTAAAAATATTAATCGTCAAAGTTATGCATCGGTATGCGTGAAACACTCAATTGTGTCAATCAATTTGGGACGGAGGGAGTATTATCAAAAGCTTAAATTCAGAAGATCCCTAGACAAAAAAGTATAAAGGGCAAATCATACAAAAAAGAAAGCAAATTATACTGTAGTTTCTCTAGTATATCTCGAATACTCATGGTACTATTGACTACACTGAATCCAAGTTTAGCTTAAAGTTGGTATAGAAAATGATGGTTCTGAGAATCTAATTCAAGCCAGCCATCCACTACAATTTCAAATATAAGTAAAAAATTATTTTTTGGATTCATTAAATAATGAATGAATCTGAAAAATAACTTTTTCGCTTTTATATAGTAAACATAAAATGTTAAACTATCCTAAGTCTAATTATAATAAAAAGACTCGTTACGTTATTACAACTACACTAACATATTATCTAATAATAAGTACTCTCTTTCGTCTTAATTATAAGTAAAATTGAGTCAAAAAAAGTCTGACGTATTTGATCTAGAATTTGGAATAAGTACATTGATTTTCTTTTGATTCGACATCATCATCAACTCAGTCGTCGGCGCTGTCATGATTGATGTTACCTCTTGCTACCCCTTAGTGATTGGTTTGTTCCATTAATGACCTCTCCTCTTCCGCTCCTTGTGATTCGGATATTACTTTCCTCCCCGTTTGAGGTACGAGTTTATGTGGGAATTCCTTACTCTCTATGAAGATTTGTGTTGTAGGTCCTTCATTGGATTCATGGCTCTCCAGTAGTCTTAAGTGCGTGGTGGTTTGTTTCTATGGTAGTGACCAGATCTGGTGATGTTGAGCCTAGATCCGTTTGTGCTTCAAAAATCCGTTTATGCTTGTTGTGTTTTATCGCATGGGTTGTTGGTACGTAAATCAGTCTATGTTAGCAGTCAGTTCATTCATCGTTTTTCAAAATGTAAAGGCTCACGCATTACATTTTTTTCCTATTTGATTTCGGACCCGTATACACAGATTCGTTGGATAATTTGAAGTGGACTTGTGAGACTCAACAAACTACATTTGGTTATAGTACAATGAAGGGATGTTGGGTGCAATATAGCTTGGCATGGGTGGTGAGTGATTTTTTCCATGTTAATGGTATTGGTCAACTTAGGATATAAATGGCCTAAATGGTAGCTTTCTTTTGTGCCTTAACTTTTCCATGCATCATAGTTAATATTCTTTTGTCTCTTTTTCGTAAGTCTATGCTTTCCATTACTTGCATCATTTCTATCAACACTAGTACTTCATAGATTATGTATATATTCTTTGCAATATGAATGCTGATTTCTCATCTTAATTATATCCTTTGGAAAGTCCAGAAAAGTCTTTGCATTTTTTATGTAAAAAAGTTGGATGTTTCTATCCATGTATGATTCTTTTGCATTCATGGGAGACAATCCTTGTTGAAATTGATGTTTTTGCTATCTTTTGTTCATAATTTTTTTTTTCTTGATTGGTTGGAGGCTTGACTTTAAATTGTGTCTACGGTCATAGCTGCAGTATTTGTTGCAATTTTCTTTTGATTCTCTATGTATTGTTTTCAGGGAAGGTAATCATTTAACTCTGAGGAGTGTAAGGCACTAAATGCGAATGTTTCTTTAGGTTGAGATTCAAACTTTAGTTTGTCACATTGTGAAGAGTCTATCCTATTATGTTACGTACACCTCTTTGATCCTAACATCAATGGCAGAGCCAAAACCCTGGGTCAGGGGGTGTTAACATTGACAGTCTAGGGGGTGCAATTGCACCCCTCACACTAGAGTAGCTCCGCCATTACCTCACATCTCACCCGTACAAATACTACAAAGCATGGAGCTGACTACCTCTTCTCTATTGAGCTCATCCGTGCAGGGCACGTTGAGCTGAAACACATGTATTTCATATCACTCATCCGTACAAAGCGTAGATATTTGTTCTTCATCCATCCCCAAAATTCAATAACTCAATTGCAATTTGTCATCTTTGCCCTTTTTGAAATGATTCTACCTAAATTATATAGCGAATAGTACATGATTTCACACAAATTAAAACATCCTTCAATGCATTGGAATTTTTGCAAATATTATATTAACAAAATTTAGAATAAGTCAATTTAGTAATTTTTCAACATGCCCAAATGAGTCAGCTAAATATACTTGTCATATTTGACAATTAAATCTGAAGTACTATTCTCCGTAGGTCTTCAAAATAGTATCTGATTAACTCTGTTGCTCAATAAGACTGCTTTAAAAGCCTAGGCATGGTTTTAAACCAAATCCTATGATCTCATAGCATCCCATAACCATCATATCATGTGTGATAATAAGAGTGATGTTATTTCAATAAGGAAAATGCGATTGCTATCTAAGTTTAACACGGTATAAAAAGGAAAAAAAAGTAATAAAAAAGTTTAAATTATATATATGGTGTTGGACAATTTTTGTTAGTTTCCACTATGATTACGATTAAAATGGAGATTAAATATAGGGATCGGATCCTCTCAAATTTCCCCGCATGTTTTCTCTCATTTTTCTTGATTTAATGGTTGATTTTCTCTCATTTTTATTCTTTGTAATTTCTCAATAATTAGATTAAGAAAAATGAGTGAAAACATGAGGGAAAATCGGAGAGAATTCAAATCCTTAAATATACTACCTCTATCTTAAAATAAGTGTCATTTTAGGGATAAAATTTTGTTTTAGAATGAATGTCATTATCTCACTTTCCAATGCAATATTTTTCTATTGAAAAATGCTAACAAGTGTCCCCGGAACACTCTTTAAGCATTCTATTTAAAAAAATATTTATTCAAAAAATTAAACATTTCAATTCTCAATGCATTGACTTAACATGTTTTCACAAAAAATTCATAGAAACTTACTATTTAAGGTGGTTAAAGAGTCCTCCGGAGGCACTCTTTAATCCCTTAGTTATGGATAATTTAGTAAACGTATTACTTCTGACAACATAATTACATATCTTAATATGTGTGAAAAAATTTATACTGATATTTATTTTGAGAGTAAATTTCTTGTGGATGTGTGGTACCCAATTTAAAACCAAGGTCCCAATAGTATTTTGGATTAAACAGTTACACCTTCCTTACAAGTATAAGTAGAGAGGAGGTTGTTATACTCACATGGCCAGTCTAAAAGTGTTACCTAAACAGCTGTAATGAGTCTCAAAAATATGCAAAATAAACTTTGTTATTCCCAATAGTCCTATCTCAAAAATTTCAAAAATTCTTTTATCTCTCACATAGTTTTTTGTATTGATCCAAAATATATTCAGTCTCCAAGATATAGAAAGAGAGAAAAAGGATTCTATTTTAATAGGACACTCCATGTTAGAGCTAGCTAAGTGGTTATGGGCACAGTAGAAATGATGATTACATTCCACATGAAAACTTTGGTCTTTTTTCTTTGGCTCTTTCTCTCTTCATTAGGTGAAAAATTGTTAACTTGTGAGACAACATCACCACATGATTCTATCTACCATTGCAATGAAAATGAATCACAAAATCATCATTGTGAAACATTTGCACTCTTTTTCACAAACTCTCATTATTCTTCTCTCTCAAACCTTACCTTATACTTAGGACTCAACAAGTTTATCATAGCAGAAACCAATGGTTTCTCTGCAGAAACTGAGTTTCTTCCATATAATCATCCTCTTCTTATACCTATAGATTGCAAATGCAAAAATGGTTTTTTTCAAGCTGAGTTAACAAAAACTACTATCAAAGGAGAAAGTTTCTATGACATTTCTCAATCACTTGAAGGCTTAACAACTTGTAAAGCTATCAAAGATAACAACATTGGTATCTCACCTTGGAACCTTGATTCTAAACTCAAATTGATTATTCCTTTGAAATGTGCTTGCCCTTTTTCTTCTTTTGTTATACCAAAACCAAAATTTCTTCTTTCTTATCCTATAGTTGAAAATGATACAATTTCAAATTTGGCCTTAAAGTTCAATATTTCAAAGGAAGCTATTGTTACTGCTAATAGCTTTCCATCATCATCATCAGAAGAAATTCTTGGAACAAGAAGCTTAGGACCATTTACCTCTATCCTAATTCCATTGAATGAGAAACCTTTTCTTTTTCTTGATCCTTTAGCTAAACCAAAACAACCCAATTCAGATTTTCCAAGAACAAACAATATTTCAATAAATAGTCCACACAAGAAAAAAACAATGAGAAAGAGTGAAATTTATATTGGCCTAATTGGTGTTGCAATTGGTGTTTTCTTTGCTTTAGTGGTAGGTTTTTTCTTTATGTGGTTGAAGCAAAAGAAGGTGGAAGAAAATTCATGCAAAGAAAGAGATATGGAGCTACAACATCTAAATCAAAGTGTGAGAACTACAAGTGATAAGAAAGTTTCATTTGAAGGGTCACAAGATACACTTGATAGTAAAATCATCGATGCAACACCGCGTAAGATGTTGCTTGAGACATACACAATTGAAGATTTGAGAAAAGCAACTGAGGATTTCAGTTCAAATTGTCACATTGATGGATCAGTTTTTCATGGTTGTTTAAATGGGAAGAATTTGGCAATCAAAAGAATAAAAACCGAAATGGTGTCGAAATTAGATCTTGGTCTTTTTCATGATGCAAATCATCATCATCCAAACATAATTAACCTTCTTGGAACAAGTATTTCAGAAGGGTTGTCAGATTCAGAATCCTTTTTGGTTTTTGAGTATGCGAAAAACGGTTCATTGAAAGATTGGCTTCATGGTGGCTTGGCCATCAAGAATCAATTCATAGCTTCTTGCTACTGTTTCTTGAATTGGGATCAAAGGCTTAGAATTTGTCTTGATGTGGCTAGTGCTTTGGATTACATGCACAATGTTATGAATCCAAGTTATGTGCATAGAAATGTGAAGAGTAGGAACATCTTTTTAGATGAAGAATTTGGTGCTAAGATAGGTAATTTTGGTATGGCAAGTTTTGTTGAAAATGAAACTGAGGATTCTCAATTTTATTCAACAAATTATGCTTCTTGGAGTATTGGTTATTTAGCACCTGAATATATTCATCAAGGTATAGTTTCAACAAGCATTGATATATTTGCTTATGGTGTTATTTTGTTAGAAATTTTATCTGGTCAAACACCTATAAGTGGATCAAGTGATAGAGGTGAAGGAAGTGTTTGGCTTAGTGATAAAATAAAAACTACTTTGATGTCAGAAAATAATGTGAATGAATTGCTAAGGGAATGGATTGATAGTGCATTAGGTGATAATTACTCATTTGATGCAGCTTTGGAAGTGGCTAATATTGCAAAAGCTTGTGTTGAGGAAGATTGTTCTTTGAGGCCTAATGCAAGAGAGATTGTTGAGAAGATGGCAAGATTGGTGGAAGAATTACCAAATGAAGAACATCAAATTTTGATGAGTGAAAGCTCTTGCAAACCTCTTGTGGAGGGACTAGGAAGCAATATGTGAAAAATTTATCAAGTGAATAGAATACATAGTGATTAAAGTTTCTTATTTTTAAGTCTATTTCTTGTTGATTTGAATGCCTAAGTCTACCTTCAAATTTCTCTGGTTATGTAGTTTATTTTGTTTTACCCTATCAAATATTATAAGATAGTAGATAGATTTGTGTTCTTTTTTCTTTTTGTCAAGAAAACAGGAAAAAATTTATAATAAGGCAGATTGTAAACATGTTTGAGTGAGATGAGTTCTAGTAGGCTCTTGGTTGATGCCATTGATTACGACGGCCAACGAGTTTTAGCAAAGATAAGATTAAATAACATTTAAGTAAATTACAATAAACTCAGGTGGTTGAGCTAAGATTAAAGGTCCTAGCTTCAAATTCGAAAAAAGGAGAAAAATACCGTTTCAAAAACAAAAGTAGAGGTTGGCGATGTTGTTGTTCCCAACATAAATTTCTTAGGTTCAAAATTGGTCTCTATTTCTTTGATGCATGTCCATGGCGGTCTGAAAAAGGCTCTCGTGGTGGTGGCAAGGCTAGGTTTGGTAAGATAAAATGCTTACTCCCATGTCATACACCAAACGCAATCGCCCTATAGAATTTAATTTCATAGCAAGTTGCAACCATGAAAGAAAAATCAAAACTTTAATTTAAATATTGTGACGGAAAATTATTCTCATTATTTAAAAAAATCACTCAAGTTTATATATATTCAATACGATTACACATGAATTAAAGGATGGATATAAAGTTGTGCCGCTAACTCATTCCGTTATTTTTTTACCTTATCTTTCACAAAATCACCATCAGCCCAATTTCAATTGATAATTTTAAGTCTAGAGGGAGTTTAATTTTGGAGTTTTTTTGAGCAAACCAAACTTCAAGCGAAGTGATATATGGTATGATGATGAAAAAATACCAACATCAATAGAATTGTATGAAAAATCTTTTATAAACTTAATTTAAAACATGTCGTATTTTCATATTTCAGACAATTTTTTTAATAAAGGGACCAAAACTATCAAAGTTTAAAATATGAAGGACAATTCTACAAAATAGTTAAGGGACAAAAGTCACAATTAACCCAAAAATTAATAATTCAAAGAATATGAACAAACTCATAATACATTACAACATCATGACCCTAAATTCATCAAAACTGATTTTCCCATCCCCATCAAGATCAAACTTAGAGATCATAAGTTGACACTCATTTATGCTTCTTGAATCACCTAACCTACTAAGCATTCTCTTAAGACTCCTTGGTGTGATGCAACCACTTCCATCCATATCATACAACTTAAAAGCCTCTTTCAAGTCATTCACTTTATCTTCCTCTTTTACTCCCTCCACAAACTTCACAAAATCATCAAACCCCACCAATCCATCCCCGTCCGAATCCAAAATTGTCACTGCCGCCTCTGCATCCTTCTCTGATAACTTCTCATCACCGATGGCCTCAATGCATTGTCGTAGCTCAGCCGGCGATATCTTACCATCTCCATTTTCATCAAACCGTTTGAACACACGTTCATATTGGCTTACCTTGTCCATAACAAACCATATCACAACTAATAACACTCTTTTTTATAATCTACAAAATATTTATAAGGCATGCACATACATACATATACATAACAGTCAAATCAAATCAAATAAAAACAGAAAAACTAAGAAAGTTATATTTTTTCTTTTGTGACATATCATAAAGATGCTAAAAATGGAGGATGCAAATTTGGACAAAGTATATATAAAAGATGAAATACGCGTGGCGTGAGTTGACCAATTCATTATCTTGTACGACTAAGTACCATATTGGAAAATTCTGGAAAGTTTCTTATTAAATATGGTGTGGATTTACACGTAGAAAAACACATAAGCATGATGCATGATGTTAATTTAGACATTTATACTCATCTTGCATAATATCAACAAAATTTCACTTTCCAAATTCATTGTACAATGTATTTAATTTATAATATCAATTATTTAATACGAGTAAAATTTTATTTATATTATACTATCCTGAATCATTTTTATAAGAAAACGATTGACTTTTTAGATTCATTAAATATTTGTTATCCATAGTCTATATTATGAATTTGGATTGCATGCAGTCATACAGTTAGAAGAGATATAGTCGCCGATTAAGATTGGACGATCCAAATTTAAAGCAGTTTTAATCATACTATATAATTGCTTTAAATTTAGACCGTCTGATTCTAATTGTACGATCACATATCTTTTGACTAATAGACCATATACATCAAGGATTTGATTAATCTAAAACATAAATTATTGCTTATAAAAAGAAGTAGAGAGGAGAGAATATACATTAATATTCCAATGGCGTGGTATAAGAGGAGCCGCCAAAGATTTGTGAGACACAAAATGAAACACACGTGGCACCCATGGTATTGATATTTTCCTTTAATTAATAATTAATAATAAATGTGTGTGTGAGAACATAGACGGAGTATTGGAAAAGTTGATGACCGACTTTGGAAGTTTAGAACATTCTAGTTCTAGTATAAAATAGCTGAAGCAAGCGATACGATGCAGGCCTATAAGTCGTACTTAGATTGAATTTGCTAACTATGTTAGATGGGTGTTACTTTTGCCCCTACTATTGTCCGTTATTTAAGTAGCGGACGACATTTTTTCTAAAATTTTCATTTTATAACATTCGCTAATTAACTAGCGGATGAGTAAAATAAGCACGTGAGTAATCGGTAGGTTAGCAAAAGTAACTTCCGTTTTAGATTATATTTAAACAAATTATTTAAGATTTCAATTTTTAAAGAGTGTTTTGAGAAGTGGGAACATCTGATAGCATTTTGTAATGAATTAATGTTGGCCCAATATAATAGGTCAAATTTCATTAGATCATTTTTAGGTTATGAGTCATAGTTTTAGAAGGTTCTAGTAAGGTACCAATGTTATAAATAAAGACATTGTGGAATGTAATGAGGAAGCAAAATCCATGAATGAAGTTAGTTGTTTTAGATTAGTATAATTTGTTAGCCTCTTTTAGCTATTTTCTCTTCCAATATGAACAACTAAAAAGTTGTTCATGACACATTTCTTTAGATTAATCTAGTATAGGTACCGTTTGACCTAGTTTTTTTCCTCTTCTTTTTTATTAGAAGTAAGAAGTTAGTCCAAATAACAATTTTTAAAAACTCTAGTAAGAAAAGAACAGCTTCTATATTTTAAGAAAAATTATAATATATTACCAAACATATTTTTTAACCTTATTATAAGAAAATAAAAACAACTTTTAACTTTTTTGCTAAAAAAAATAAGATTTACCAAACAACTTTAATTTTAGTTTTAAAGCTATTATTTCTAGCTTTATGGTTAAAATAGCTTCTACACCTAAAAAAGCTGGGTCAAACGGTACCTTAGTGTATGTAATATTTTTCCTCTCTAAAAGCTACCATGTTTAGTTTAGTAGTAAGGGGTCTTAATAGTTATGTCATTGAGTTCAATCATCAACTATATTGTTAAAACAAAATAATATGCTTCCTCTCTTTAATCCTTATTATATAAAAAAAATTCTAAGTTCATTAAATAAGTTATGCATTTAGTTTGTATATAGACTAAATAAATTAATAATTTAATAAATCTAAAAAATAAATTTTGTCTTATAATAAGAATTAAAGAGAGTATATGCGACGAATTTGGTTTTGATATATGTAAATAATACTCCATCGGACCTAAAATACTCTGTAAGTGGTAAGTATTATAGTTTGAATGAAGGATACGTCCAACATCATTGCCAAATCTCATCTTTAAATCATTTTTAATTATTTTGTTTAAAACTCTAAAACTATGATATCGTTTGGTAACCTTTTTGCTCATGGATTGAAATGCAATTTTGTTTGTTTAATGAAAAGGTTCCCTTAAATAAATCTTATGGGTACGATAATCTTTCTTATCACTCACTATAGTTTAGACGGTATATATTTACGATGTTTTAAGCGCAATAGTGGCCTCAAAGTATTATTTGAGTAGCTATTGATATTTGATACTATATTTTTGGGTCAAATCCTTTCCACCATAGATAAGATTTGGACCACATAATGCAAGTTAGTGATCGAAAGTGCTATTTTTCAACTATTCCTAATATGTCTGATTTTATCATCCTCAAAGATTTCCAAGTTCAATTTCTCCCCTCACAAAGCCCCTAGATAAATGAGTGATTTGGCTCCCTCCCATCATCAATTTGATCAAATTTAACTTTGATGGAGCCTCCCATGGTTGTCTTGAGAATACACTTGTGGTGGTATGTTCAAAGGTTATCAAGCTAAATGTTTGGGAGGTTTTGCCCACAATATTGGTGTGTCTTTCTCTTTAAATGTTAAGATTATGAGAGACATCATTGTCATTGAGGTTTTTTCCTGATATAGTTTTTAATGAGGATGCACTTTGTGTGTGTTTTGGTGTAGCACCTCAAGTATCCGTCATACTTCTCTTCATTTTATTTAATGAATTTCTTTAGGGTACTGCAGATGATAAGTGACCTTATTGGATGTCAACATAATTGAGATATCATAATAGTCGAATGATATTCTTGCACTCTAATTGCTTTATAAATTATTATTTTTATCAAAACATCGGTTCAAAGAAATTGTTCCATAACCAATATGGTTCTTACAAAAACACCAATATTTAAAGTAAGTATTGTTTTTGACTAGGGTGTCATATACAATATTATTCTTGTTATATGATTTTTCCTTTCCTATCATGAAAGGTTATAAAATAATGAAACTTTGGTATAAAATAAAATAAAAAAGAAGAATGAATTTTTATAATTGTTTTTTTTTTTGACTTCTTTACTAAATGTGCTAAGGGACAAATTAACACATTAATTTACTTAAAAGATATTAAATAATTATAAAAAATTTATGACATTTTTATACAACTCTATATAAGTGCTAAAAACTATATAATTGATGTAAGGAGGGCATCAGATTTATAATCATAAAGTAATAAAACTATATTCTATCTAATACATGATAATGGCAGAAAATATGGCTAATATTATCAAGTTTGTTTATGTTATGATTATCTATTTGTTTCTATTTATTGTTGAAGCGAACGTTGTTAAGCGTAAGCTATTTTTATGTCATTTTCAAATTCCCTTCTTTACTTTGTGGCTTTATTTTATCCCATTTTAAGAACATTTTTTTTTTCTCTTTGTTCATTACAGTTGGTGCTCCATGTGAGAAAGCTGGTGATTGTCCACCAACGTTGTGCCAATATCCTTATATTGTGAGGTGTGATAAAAAAATGGGTTGTTATTGTTATTGAATTACTATCCAATTACGAATTATTGTTATATATTAGATGTGTGTCATTTGATTATTGTGATGGCACTTAATAATTTGATTGTATTTTATTTTAATTTTCTTAATTTCACAAATCTTGTAGTTATGGTTTTATACTATAATAATAAGAATGATTTTTTTGGTTACGATATAATAAGATGATTCCGGTGAAATGAAATAAAGCATTGAAGAATATATTATTTATTATATTGTTTTCTATCTTAATTTTGAGATATTACATGGTTTTAATTCAACCATATTACATTTTCTTTCCATCACTACCACTTATTAAAATTCTTACAATTAGGTATTGGGTTTAACTCATTCTCATAAAATCGGCTTGTAAGGTGAGAATTATACTCTCACTTATAAACATATATTCAGGTCATCTCGCAACCGATGTGAGATATTTCTTTAACACACACCCTCATGTCTAGTGCTATTGGGCTTGGTGTGCGGATATACATAGTGGATGACCCGATCAGAAATTGATAGCATGCGGTCCAGCGGATCGTGGAGGAGGTTCTGATACCGTCTTAGAATTGGGTGTTGGGTCTAACTCATCCTCACAAAACCGGCTTGTAAGGTGGGGATTACCCTCACTTATAAACACATATTCAGGTCATCTCGCAACCGATGTGAGACTTCTTTAACATACCTCCTTGCGTCCAACGCTATTGGGCGCAAATATACATAGTGGATGGCCCGATCAGAAATTGATAGCAGACGGCTCAGCGGATCGTGGAGGAGGTTCTGATAACATATTAGAATTGAGTGTTGGGTCTAACTCATCCTCACAAAACCAACTTGTAAGGTGAGGATTACCCTCACTTATAAACACATATTCAAGCCAATTCCCTACCGATGTGAGACTTCTTTAACACACACTCTCACTTCGGCGCTATTGGGCTTGGGGCGTGGATATACATAGTGTATGACCCGATCAAAAAATGATAGCAGGCGGCCAAACAGATCACGAAGGAGGCTCTGATACTATCTTAGAATTGAATATTGAGTCTAACTCATCCTCACAAAACCGGCTTGTAAGGTGGGGATTACCCTCACTTATAAACACATATTCAAACCATCTCGAAACCGATGTGAGACTTCTTTAACAAGAATATATTTGACAGTTTTAATTTAGTTTATATTTTTACTGCATTTTTGGTTTCTTAACTTTTATAAACTTGTGATTTTAACCTCTCTTAAGTTTAATACCTTAATTTTTACCAACTCAACCCATTCACTTAGCTAGACGTCATGTGTGTTTGCAAAATGGATTAAAATTTGAAGGCTAAAGTTGCTACTCCCTCCGTCCCAAAATAAGTGACTTATTTTTTACTTTGAGTACTATTCATATGATCTACTTTGACTTATTTTTTACTTTGAGTACTATTCATATGATCTATTCGAATAATTGTGTAAGTTTTTATTAGTGTGTCATCTTCAATTTAACATATTTATCTATCTATAAATCTATGAACTAACATTAGTTTTCTTTGCGCTATAGATTAACATGTGTTTAATATATTTTCCCATTTTAAAATAAAACATGTTTTTTCTTACTAAAAATAAAACATGTCGAATATATTAATAAATGATTGCTTTATTTGATTATATTAGTCACTCTAAATTTAATATTATCAAAAAAAAAAATCACTCTGAATTTAACTCGGTTGATAGGAACATTGTGCATGTAAGGGTTAAGGTTTAAACTTCAAACATTCAACTTATTCACCTTAAGACTGAAATTTTAATCGCTAAATTACTTTAAAAAATCATTATTAATTATTCTACTTCACACATATATTTATCATTAAAATGACATGTGATATTAAATGAACATATATTAATATTTATTATAGAACCATTGTAAAGATTAAAGAGCTAAATCTCTATGATAATTATAAGATACACACTCTTAAAAGATGCATAAGTATTATTTTGTCCATCACTTTAACTATTTACCGGTATAATACCCGTGAATAACCCGTGTTTATGCACGAGTTGTGACATTTCCACGATTTTTTTTTATTGTAAAGTGAGTATCGTATAGTACGAAATTAGTCTCGTTATAAAATTATTCGTCATTGTAAAGATTGTTGTCTGGTGTATAATAACTATAGATGAGGTAAAATTATTTGTGATAATATGTTTGAAAAATATTTTTCTATTATTTTGAAAGAGAGAGAGCTGAGTAGCAATTGGGGTTCCTACTACATCGTACATATTTGTAGTTATATTTAAATGTATTGATTTAAGAGGGCTCTACTAGTACTGGCGTTTCCCCATAGGGGGAATCCTTGGGTTCTTCTTAGGCTGTCATGCATCGTTGCAATCTAATCAGAATCTCTCTTACTCAGACTTTGATGGACGTTAATGATGATTCAGTTTTACAGACTAATTTGGTGATGCTTCGTGGCATCCAATGATGGAAGGGCACATAAGGACAATCCAATTGTGCTCTGAATTTTAAATCATCTATCTGATCCAATTAAAGCAACATGTATATTTATGATACAGGTGGTGATCTGGTGACCAATGGATACAAGATAATCCATGAACTGAAGGGTTATTTGGTTTCATAACAGGAACAGTATGTGAGCATCGTTCTTAAAGGTTTTGTTCGTGCCGCTTTTATCGTAGGGAGTTGATCATCTAGGTGATGTTTATTAATATCCCCTTCACATTCACACTCTGGACTTGACGTGGGACTGTTTGACTCAAAAGAGTTTTGAATGTTTGTTGTGATTTATCACAAAGGGAGTTGTGGTAAGTGATTTGGTACATGTTGACGGTCATTTCATTCACTATTTTTCAGATCTAGGTTGGTGCTTGCCGGTGTGATAGTTTGGTAGGATCAATCAGGTAGATTTCATCTGTGTCGATTCTATATTTATATTTTGTATCACCCGTATGGGTAGCCCTGCAATTTTATGAGGTTTTACCGGGTCAAGTTTATATCCCCCAGTTTTATCTCTTTGTAATTGCTTTTTTTCTCTTTTATTATATATTACATATTAATACGAGAATATGGTAGACGACAGACCCAACTCACAGCAAGTGCAACCAGCTCTATATAGTTGGGCCTCCAAACCGACGCATTGTACACCTCTCGTTTGCAATGTCATCAAAATAATTGACACAAAGTGTGGTGAGGGTCAAAAGAGAAAATTTAAAATAGTGGGACAAAAAATTAATTTAAAAAATAAGGGAATTAAAATTTAAAAAATAAAAAATATTGAGATTAAAACTGCATTTACGCTTTAGACCCTTATTTTTAATCGATTGCAATATTTGTGGATTTAAGTTGATGTTAGAAAACATTTCGAGCCATTCATTTAAATAAACAGATTATAACATTTTGGATGTGATGCGATGACAATTTTTTTTTCTTCTGATAATGATGCGATGACAATTTTATAATAACTATTAACTAACATAACCGGCTTAAATTATATTACTCTTTAAGTTTGTTCTTAAGTTTGTTCCTCTATTAACCATGTTAAAATCATCTGCTCCAAAGTAGAGTTGCAACACAACATTTGAATTAAAAATATAAAAGGAGAAAAGCATGAACATATTGATGGCACTTTTAAAACATATAAAAAGAAAAAAATTGAAAGGAAATAAAGTGTTAGCAAGCCATGGTGTGTGTTGTATTAGCAAGTATTGGATCCATCATTTTCATTAAAACTAAAATTATAGATAGAGAAATAATTCAGAAATGTTGGATGATCCTCTTGAAGCTTTGATCACTATGTTTAATCCCAAGGCCACTTGATCCAAGATCTTAGTGATGAAATTGAAGAAAATATGATGGGGAGAGAGATGGATGTGACCCGTGAAATTTACTTTTAAAAATCTAAAATCGTACAATTGTAAAATTTGAGGGATCAAAACTACATTTAAGCCTAAATAATATGATGATATTTGAGAAATATTTCTAATTTACTAAGAAGTGTGGGTTCCCGCACCTCCTCCTCTTTATCCATTAATTTCTCAGTAATTAAATGTCAATTTATTTTGTTCGAATATATCCATATTGAACTATTTGCCATGTGCCTATTGTGACTTTTATTTGTAGATATGTGTACACTCTTTTTAGTACTCACATTTATAAAGAAGAGAATTATTGTGCTAATAAGATGGCCAATATTGATCTTTTCTCGACTACTTACATGTGGTGCAATGGTTTGCCCAACTTGATTAAGGATGATTTCATTCGTAATAGGTTAGGGTTGACTTTGTAACGATTCTATTGATTGATGTTAAAATCACCGTCTTCTTTCTTTCCTATGCACTTTTTCTTTTCACTGAGGTTTTATCTCGGTGGCTTTTTCTTGGTATGATTTTTAAGGAGAAGTTTTTTTATGCACTTTGTGTGAGTTTTGGTCTAGTCCCCCAAGTATCCATCGTACTTTTCTTCATTTTTATTTAATGAATTCCTTTAGGGTGTTCCAAATGACAGGTGACCTTATAGGATGCCAACATATTTGGGATATCATAATGGTTGAGTGACGTTTTTGCACTCTATTGCTTTATAATTTTATTTTATTTTACTTAATTGCAGTTTTGGTCCCCTTTTATTATTTTGCTGATTTGGTCCACCTATTTTAAAATTTGACAGTTTTGGTCTCTATATCATAAGTTTTAACTATAAATTGACGATGTGATATGTTTTAAACGACGTGACATGTGATATAATAATGAAAAAAATACCAACATCGATTAAATTGAAGAAAAATTATTTATAAAGCTAATTTAAAACATGGTGTATCACCATATTTTAGATAAAATATGTGTTAAACGGACCAAAATTATCAAATTTTAAAATAGGAGAACCAATTCTGCAAAATGGTAAAAATAGGACGGCTAAAACTGGAATTACACCTTTTTTATATTTATGAAAACATCAATCCAAAGGAATTGTTCCAGAACCAATATGGTTCTAAACACCAATAGTAACTATTGTTTTTGAACCAATCTAGTTCTTAAAATTATATCTGTGAGGTTTATGTTGTCATATACAACATTATTCTTCTTATGTCATTTTTTTTTTCCTATCACGAAAAGTTATAAAATAATTAAAATTTGATAAAAGTTAATAATAATAAATAAATAATTCTTATAATTGGTAATTGTTTTATGTGACCCCTTATTAAGTGTGCTGAAGGGACAAATTAACATATTAATGTACTTAAGAGACATTAAATAATTATAAAAAATTTAAGACATTTTTGTACAACACTATATAAGTGATAAAAACTATTTAGGTATTTGTCAAAAAAAAAAAACTATTTAGGTAAGGATAACATCGAATTTATAAATCATAAAGTGATAAAACCATATTTTATCTAATACATGAAAATGGTAGAAAATATGGCTAAAATTGTCAAGTTTGTTTATGTTATGGTTATCTTTTTTCCCTTATTTATTGTTGCAACGAAAATTCCGCGTAAGCCATTTTTATATCGTTTTCAAATTCCCATCATTTTGCAAAATATTTTATGTCATTTTAGTAACAATTTTTTTTCTGTTTGTTCATTACAGCGGCTATTCCATGTAAGCATAAGAGGGAATGTCCACCAAAGTTATGTCTATATCCTTATTTTGTGAAGTGTGAAAAAACACATGGTTATTGTTATTGTGATTGAGCAACTCCATGTATATGACTATTTCCACCCAAGATGCTACACAAATGCACTGTTAGAATATTTTATGAGTTGTCATTTAATTATTGTGATGGCACTTAATAATTTGATTTTTTTTTTTAAAAAATTTCACAATCCTTGTAGTTATGGTTTTGTACTCTAAGATGATTCTTGTGAAATGAAATAAAGCATCAAGAATATTATTAATATTGTCTTCTATCTTAATTTTGAGATATCAACATGTTTTTCTTTTTTTTTTTACTAAAAAATAAAAGATTGGAGTATTCATTTATTCAAATTAATAGAGTACATCAATGTAATACAAATTCAAATTCGGTAAAAACAAAAAGGATAAATCTCCGATAAAACTCATAATATCCAAAGTCGACATTAATTGGATCTGCACTAGATCAAAATTAATCATTCAACCTGAAACATATGGACACCGCACAACGGAACAACATAATATTCTGCACAAAAACGGAACAACACAATACTCGACACAAGACGGGACAACAAAATACACCGTACAATGACGGAAAATCAAAACAAGCAAATATGTGAAAATCACACTTATTTACTATAACGAAATATCAACATGGTTTTTATTAAGCCATATCACATTTTTCTTTCCACCATCGCCGCTTATCAGAATATCTTTAACAAATTTTTTTTTTATAAACATTTTTCTTTTTGTTTCTCTAAATCAGAAATTGACTCAAGTTTTTTTAAACTCATAAATCTATGTTGAAGGTACTAAAATGATATTTTCTTTTTCCTTCTTCCTAGAAGCTTCCTTCTTCAATTTTCTTTATTTTCTCCAACCTAACATCTCAATTAACTTTTTAACCAATAAAAAATTGATTTTACTGATACACCATTTATTTTGATTTAATCAAAGATCCTATTAATTTACCAATCACCATCTTTAAAATTTGGCATGGTTTTTGAATCAAACAAATTTTTATATTGCAACATCTGAGTTCCATTAAAAAATTTATTGTACACCTTGAACCTAAACCAAAACATTCATCATCCTCAAATTTCAACCCAAAAATTACCAAATCCAAATGTTGTCGGCTTATTTTAAAAAATTGGGGAATTTGATAAATGACTTATGTTGAATCTAGTAGTGTTGAAAAAGAAGAAAAAAGAGAGAAAGGGAAATTATGAAGATGGAGAAGAACACCTTTAATTTATAGGTTGAAAAGAATCCTAACAGTCTCGAAATCAAAACAAGAATAAAATATCATTGTAGTATCTTCAACGCCGATTAATTTATGGGTTTAGAGAAATATGAGTCGATTTCTGGGTTTAGAGAAACAAAAAGAAAAATATGTTTTTGGGTTCATTTCATTTTTTTTGAGTTTGGTCCCTTTAAGTGGATGATTGTGCATCATCTTTGAAACATCATCCTCGTTTGTCACGTCACACGATACCACATCAACCTCTGTTTGTCACACCATTGTTTTTTAAACGACACTTAATGTTAGAGACGAAAACCAAAAAGATTTGATCATTACAGAATTATTTTTTTTAAATATAATACATGGACGAAAACAAAAAACTCGCGAACTTACATGAACGAATTGATTAATTAAGCCTATTTAAAAAACTAAAAGAAATTTTATTACAAACGTTAAACTTAAAAGATTCAACATTTGACTTTTAAAATAATATACATAGGGATGACAATGGGTGCCCATGGGTGAGGGCTTTGCAATACTCAAATCCACGCCCGAAACAAACACCCGAACCCAAACCCAAAGGTTATTTTGGTGACAAATCAAAACCACGCCCACGCCCATTGGGTTCGGGTTTTTCCACCCAAACCCAAAACCTGTAGCTAAAACATACATAATTAATTAATTACCTACGAAAACTCGGCCTGATATTTTTTTGGTAAAATGTCAAAGTACAAAATATAAGCAAATGACAAAATAACATAGTTTGCAAATGACAAAATACAATACAATAATCTACTTAGGGTTAATTAGGTAATTTTGTTGACACTAATATACATACTTAGGGTTAATTAGGTAATTTTACATATATTCGGGTGAGTGTATGGGTTTCGGGTGTGGGTTTGAGTGATCTCACACCCATAGTTTCGGGTGTCGCCCAAACCCAGTCAACTCGGGTTTCACTCGTTGACTTGGGTTTGAATTCGGGTGTGTCTGTCGGGTTTGGGTTTTCCTGCCATCCCTAAATATATAACGTAAATTACTAAAGTATCTTAGTTTATTTAAGTGAAGCACGAGCAAAATTAGGATTATAATTTCGTCAATTTTTTCGTCTTCTGACTCTATTTTTACTCCCAGTCCAACTTGACTGACTATGAGCTCTTTAGCAAATAGGGATATCACATAATATATATATATATATATATATATATATATATATATACAAAAGTTGGAGTTCAAACTTCATATACTTCACTTAAGGTCCGTTTGAAATAATTTATTTTTTAGCTTATGTAAATAAATAAGTTTTTATGTATTATTAAAAGTTTATCATGGTAGTTTATGAAAAAATAACATAAAATTATAGTTTTTATTGGTGAAAACTTATAAATTAACATAAAAACTATTCATTTGCATAAACTGTTTTGCATAAACTCAAAAATGAGTTATTTTAAACGGACCCTTATTCACCTTAACTCGACCACACATTTATTTACCTTAAAGATAATTTTTTTTTTCCTTTTTTTACCTTCTTAAAGATGAAATTCTAACAACTCCAAAGACTTGGTTTAATGGTAAAAAGACAGGTCTTGAATCCGAGAGGTCCCGGGTTTGAGCCCCCCTCCTGTCTTTGGAGGGAGGTAAATGTAAACCTTTGTAATTAAGTGCTCTGTGAGACCTAAGGTCTTATCTGCCTTGAACTCTCCCTTTCCGTTCGGGGCCAACCAGACGATTAGTTTCCAATTTGAAATGCTTATATAAGACGAATCCAATGAACTAATGAGAAAACGTCTGAAGTTACTTGTACTTTTCGTAGAAATAGAGGGAAAGAAGCTTAATAAGCTAGTAGCACGAAAGTGGGGCATTATCTCCTCGCCCTAAATTTTTATTATCAAAACAAAAAATATGAAATTCTAACAGTGAACAACAAAAAAAAAAATTAAAAAACTTCACGAAACTGGACAACCCTAGAATCATTTACAGCCGTTCAACACATCTATCTTGATTCCACCAATTACAACAAGTCAACTTGACAAACCCATCAAACCAGGGTTCGCTCCCGCCACGCACCAAGGAATGGCAATTTCGTAATTCCAAACCCAAAACAGTGTCATTTTTCTAACCCCATACCCTTCTTAAAACCCCAACGTTCCTCTTCTTCCTTCCGCAGCCACACGCCCTCTTTTTCATCATCGCCACCATGTCCGCGATCGCACGGTTAAGAGCGATTGCACCGTCGCTAAAATCTCTCAAATTCAATCCTCACCGTCCATTCGGATCCGCAGCTGCGTTACAATACCAATACGATGACGACGAAGAAGAAGATGATGAGTTTGAGCTGAGTGTGCCACGTGGCATGCTTGACACCGAAGGTTCTTCACCAGAGCGTGGTGTTCATTGGGTTATGATTGGTGAACCTGGAGCTAAGAGACATGTTTTCGCTGAAAGACTCTCGAAGCTTCTAGAAGTTCCTCACATTTCTATGGCTTCACTTCTTCATCAAGAACTTAACCCTCGTTCTTCTCTTTATCACCAGGTAATTATTTTATTTTTAATCTTAATTTTGCTTTTAATTCTTGTTATTATTTGTTAATTTGTTCATAATCATTGTAATTTGACCGTTTTATTTTCCCTCTATTAGAATTTCAGGTTAAAGTTATAGCTTTATTATTTTGTTTGTTGGAGTAAAAGAAAAGAATATTTCTTTTTTCTATTAAAGTGAAAGATAAAGAAAAGAAAAGTGAGAATTAGTACATTAAATTAGGTTTGTGGTAATTAATTAGTAATTATCATAATACCAAGTTATTATCTCAGGTTAATCGTTGGGTCTGGTGGAAACAATTTTTGGTCAGATTACCAAAGCATTATTAATTTTGTGATGTTTTCGTTAGTTAATTTTGAAAGTCACGCAAATATACATGTAGGATTGATCGTGATTTGTTCACATTGTAACCATAGTGTATCAAAGCTAAACTTTAGTATTATTAGTGTTTGAATGTGGGATTCTTTGTTCTAATTCAGATAGCGAGTGCCTTGGATCATGGAAAAATTGTACCTGAAGAAATCATTTTTGCTTTGTTATCGAAGAGACTGGAAGATGGATACTATAGAGGTGAAACTGGATTCATTCTTGATGGAATTCCTCGAACAAGAATGCAAGCTGTAAGTTTGTTTCAATCACTACATTTCTTAATGATGCAAGTTTAGCATTATTAAGTTCACCATAATATTAATAATTAAAACAATGTTTATAAGCTGTTTTTAGCTAAGTCAAGGAGTTTGCCCTCATTTTGTTTTTGATCCTATTCATAAACTCTTATACGATAAGTAAATGCTTATTTAATCTTTTGCAGGAAATTCTCAACCACATTGCTCGTGTTGATCTTGTGGTGAATTTCAAATGCCCACAAGAGGATTTAATGAAAACGAAACTAGGACTTCGAAAATTTACTTCGTGCCAAGAACATATTTTTAAGACCAGTTCTTGGACCCCAACCAAGCAATCACAGGATGAACATGCCCACAAACATGCAGAAGAGGTGACTACATGTGAATATTTCATTTGAATATATTTGGTTCTAAAATACTACATGTGTTAGGTAATACTTGTAGTAATTTGTTTTGTGTCTGTTTGTATCTTTGTTTTATAGTCCAAGATGTTGGAAGATTACTACAGGAAGCAGAAGAAACTTCTAAATTTCGAAGTAGCAGGTGGTCCGGGAGAAACCTGGCAGGGACTTCTGGCTGCTTTACATCTCCAGCATATTAATGCTCTTAGTTCTTCACAGAAGTTAACTGCCTGAAGAAAGGGCATCAATCTTCCATGTCAGCGCACCGCATCCATCCATCCTCGGCATTATAGTATATGTGAATATGAGAGCCAGTAGAATTTAATGAAAATTTTGTGATAGTGTCCCAATTATTGGTGATTTTGATTTTGAAAATTTTGAGAATGTAAGTTTGTTCTGTAGTGTCTAAGTAAGAATCAAATACACAATGTATTAGTATGAGTATGACCACAAATTCTAGTAGTGACCGTGTGAGCCCATTTTTGTTTCAATTTTGTTCCATTCTTTTTCTTTTATAGTTTCCAGTAACTTGTCTGGTCCCAGAATTAAAAACAAAGGACACGTTACATTAGAACCATCACATGTTTCTGTCTCAGATTTGTTTTATTATTACAGCCAATTATTTTTTGCAAATTTGTTATCAATGTAGTTGAAGACCCAGTTTGTTTGTTTTTTGTTATTTGAATCTACAATTTTTTCCTCTATTCAATTTCGAAGCAAATTACACTTGATTGATATCGTCTTTGGATTTCAGATTTAGATAAAGTAAACACAGTATATGAAAGCCATTAAATAAAGGCATATCAGAATCTATCATCTCAAGATCTTATTATACATTACAAGCACAGGCACAAGCTCAATTTTATTATTTACATACATGTCATTTTCACTGTCTCGTGTTTTAAGAATAATTAGTTGTTACTACTACTCTGCTAAAGCTATTGTATATGTTCTTTTTTACAACCACATCCGATAACTGTTACAGGAAAGGGGTAAAATCTGATTCACTCGCTGTTCATCCAAACATTCCTAAGAAGTGCATATCTGGCAGCAGACTCATTGCGGCTTTCTTTCCACTTCAAGCTGGGTTTTGTTGATACTGGCTGGGATGGATTGCTAAATAAAATTGAAGATAATGGGGAGTTTAATTCATCAAGCTCATCATCACTGGTGTGCGACTTCCTAACAACAGACGATCTGCTTCTTCTCAGCTGACTGTGCTGAGATTCACTTCCGATCTCCCCAACAATTTTCGCAATCGTTGTTGCTTGTGGAGGTGAATATATAATGGGAGCAGCGGTGCATGGAAAGTTGTTGACAGACTCCTCTCCATCCTCGACACCATCCTGCATCAAAAGTATATTAATCAATTTCGTTTAGCATCTATTATACACAGTTCACAGTTCCCATATAATTAAGCTTCTCCCAAATGTGTAAAATGCATGTAATCATGTGAAGTGTCAACCAAAATCTTATTATTAATAAAATAAGAGTACAAAAAGATAAATGCAGATTTGGTTGTTAACCTGTGAATCCAGAGCTTCAAACACATCAGTGGGAATTGGATCAGGGCAAAACTCGTCTGGAACAAAATTTTCTATAATCTTCTTGATTATTGACGCACCAAACATTGGGCAAACCTTCACAAACAAGGATCATTTTACCATGATTGAGAAGACATTTACAGGAATTTAAAAACTGAATGAATAAAAACACAAGTTCTTTTGCTAACCTCTTTCCTGATGGATGCACTTAACAGCATATCCTTAGGAAGCATCAAGAGATCACTTAGTGCATTAAGAAGATGGAAGGCCTTGAAAGATGCATTTCCATCACTGTTATCAATGTCATCATTATCTTTATCATTAAGCGAGTCGTCATCATCCATACCAAATAGGTCAGTCAGCCATCTAGACCAGTTACCAACCTGAGAAATTCAAAACAGAAATAAATAAAAAAGATTAAATTTATAGGCACGTTTAAGATGCAAAGTGATTACAGTGAAACAAGGTAGTAAATGAACATAGGTACTGTATGTTTTAATTAAACTCGTGAGTGGATGACTACATTCTATAGCTTGGACAAAACCTATTTGAGATCAGAATGTTACCGCAGTTTTGAGTTGAGCACCGGTTCCGAAGCTTGATTTACCAGGTGGAATGGGGAGAACCTTGGGATCACTAATTGGATCAGATATAGGATCAGATGGAATGTCATCAACAGATTCACGAAGAATGGCATTGAACATAGCAACATCTAATCTGGCTATGCACTGCTCCATTATCTACAAGTTAAAAAAATGCACTCCAATGTCAATTTAACCGGCTAAGCTGAACAAACTTAGATTGAACACTGATTAGTATATCCATGCTTGAGAAATTTGAACAAATCATACTGTTTGAACCCCTTATTCCTTTCATGAGGATTCAATTGGAGACACTAAACTCGAGTGAAGATTTTAATAACGAGTCGAAGTTACCTTCCATGTCAACCCTGTGGTTCACGAGAGTCCATACTAGATATAAATGGCACAACTTATATAACTGCCAGTATTGCCACTATACCATGGCTAACAGTATCTTACGATATATGTGAGTCGCATCTCAATTTGATACTTAATGTATGGAATCTGTTCATATTTTTTATTTATTAAAAACAAAAAAGAGCACTTTTTATTATCAGTCATTACACCGGAAGAGACGAGTTCAAGAAGTTGAAAGAAAAAAGACCATCATGTTCCAAAACAAACTATATTCTTTTAACTTTCCTGTTACATAAAATCAACTGTCTTTACAACTCATTGTTGCTAATTCTCTTTTAACCTATAATTTCATTGACATGCATGCATAAATTTCTTTTAACCTATTGTTTATTTACAGAACCATCCATTTCAAAGCTCTTACCCTAACTGTTCTCGTCATTTTCAGACGAGAACACTACTCATGCTGCTGTGTATATTTTCAATATTGGAATAAATCCAAATTTCAAGTAAACCTATCCATGTTGTGACTAAACCTACTGAGAAATCACAATTGAAAAAGAACAAAACGCAGGTTTTTCAATGAAAAAATTTAGGTACCTTTCAGCATAGTAAAAAAATCGACAAAGGAACTTGGTGAACTAACCAATCTAGGCAGCACAGACAGACAGCCACACTCATGCCCCCCAGCTCGGACTGGACAGATTCTTTCACAAGCTTCTCTAAAAGCCTTCTTCCAAATATCTAGTGATAAATTTCCCATATCTTGATCATGTGAGCTTGATGAGCTCAATGTCTTCGTAAAGCTTTTACTTGAGGCAGAACCAACATCCTTATGAGTAATCTTTGCATCAACAAGCTGCATATGTGGAGTCAGAGACTGTGGACATGTAAAGAATGGATTGTATTAGATTCCAATCGAATATTTTGATATCAATAATCAGCTTGTATGGCAATTCAGCATTGTCAGAAGGGACCACGAGATCAAAGAGTTACCTGCCACCATATAGATTCAACAATGCGAGAGAAGATCCAAGTTTCAACCTTTTCCAGTGCCGAAGTGAACACGTTTGAGTCATCCCAGTTAACAAAACCTCCATATTCCACTGCAATATTTTCGGTTTTCTTAGGAGAGAACCCCTTCCATACTAATGGTTGTACTATCTTGCCATTCCCTTCTACACTCTTCCTTCTTGCACCAGTTCCGGAAGGATTTGACGTTGCCGCATCCTTTCTTGTTTGACTTATAATTGTTCTCAAAACAATAGAATTTGACAACCAAAACGTCAACCTGTATCCAGATGCAAGATTTTAATCAGTAGGCAGTTCAGATTGAAGGTTTGTTCAGTGTCTGACAGGTGCTGGTGCCTGACACCATCAGATACTGACACATGTGGTTACACACAATTGCTTTCATTTTTTTAAAATTCTTACAAGTGTTTGTGTCTATATCGGTATCGTTTCTGGTGTTCATGTCAGTACTTCATAATTAGTGATGGGACGACGTCAAATAGTTAGAATCAAATGCAATAAACAATGTAGCTAATCATAAAAATAGTAACCCAAATGACTCACCTTGGTACATCATTTCCACATGCCTTTGCAACAAGTACTAATCCTGAAACAGCACTTTTAGCTGCACCAGACCTTCTTGCAGGAATATTTTCTTTACAAGCATGAAGGTAAAGCCTGGAAAGTCGTCGAGCTGGGGCATGAACCTTACTCATGGAGCTTCCGTGCTCAGCAGCTACGGAATATAAAGCAGCCTCAACTGAAGCTGCTTCTCTTAATTCTCCTTCGAGCATCTTTATCTTGTTTTCCAACTGCTCAACCTTGCTGCCTGGAATGCTATTTCTGGCGTCCTTTGGATAAATCTTACTGTCTTTTCTTTCACTGCTTCTGATGTTCCCTCCATTGTTTTGAGCATCTCCATTAATGCCGTTTTCCTTTACCTCAGCATGATAATTGCTACCAAGTGATCCAATACTCCTAGCCAAGTCTCCTGATGATCTCACAGACTTTACATACTTCGACCTTTCACTTTTTCCAAGCTTGTCCTCAACGGAACTATAGTATTCATCGCTTCCTCCTTCCTTCACACAATATTTGTTGGATTCCTCACATCGCTCGTTTAATTTGTCCTCGATTTCCAAACCATCAAAGTTTACTGAGCCTGGATTCTTGTTCATGAAGCCATTACTATCTAGAGAAGCAGTATTGCTTGAATAAGAACCTTCATTATTGTTTGTTGGAACATTTGTTACTACGTTTATATAATTTGCAGCTTTTACATGAATCTCCTGATCTAAATTTTCTTGATCACTGCTTCTGGAGCTGCTCATAGACTTTTCCTCCAAGGATATGGAAGAATAATCGGCACTAGGAGAAACAACTTGCTTTTGGGTTGTCTCTAAACCATGACTGGGAGTATTTTCCATAGAATTATGACCATTTATTGGACTCATCTCGGGTTTCACGTGCATATCCTGTTGCATCATATTCAATTTATCAACACTTGTTTCTGAAACCAAGTGGTGTTCGTTGTCCTTCCTACCATTTTTTCGAGCTGTTCCATTCTGCGATTCAGTAGCAATTACTATATAACTTATTTATGAATGTGAAAGGGTCCTAAACCTTGTAATGTTATTCATGGAATAGAATTTATGTGACACATATTATTGTTGGCTATATTAAAATAAATTTATGCTACTGCTACGAATAAAAGAATAGAATAGGGAAAACATGAGTACCTCTTCGCGACCAGGAGGTATGTACGCACTCGATTCGGGTGAATTTATAACTGCAGCAACAGATGAATGAGAGGAAACATCATCATCAGTAATAGATGCAATTTCAGCTTCCTCGGCATATTCACCGTTCATCAATGCTGATACAGAATCACCGCCGCTGGAATTCTCCTTCAACAAACTGTCCTTCAATGTGGACTTACTGCGATTCTTTTCAACAGGCTCGATTTTAACGAATAAAAGTGGCTGATCCGTGTTTCTATAGTTCCTCTTGCAATTCAATGGAACACTAATACTTAAAGTCTCTCTAATTATACCACAATCAGCCAAGTCAACAATGGCCGTCCCAAGCAACTGACCCTTAGAAATCTTATCTCTTCTAGGCTCATACAAGTTGAACTCCAAAGTATTCTTTTGGAAAACTTCAGCATCGGAACTTTTAACAGACATGTCCTTAACCAATGTCACAGAAAGCCTAAATGACTCATTAAACTCCATTTTTCCTTCACCAATTGAAGGGGAAACAGGTTTAGTTGACCCAGAAGAGCGTTCGCCGTTCTCCCATTGTATCAATACAGATCGAATGGATTTGAGAGATTGCGACGGGGGCCACGGCTTAAGCTCCTGTATGTGAATCAAGTAATCCAATTGAACTGTACCGCCACTTCTCCGACTCTTTCCTTTCATTGTTTTCAAGATTATGAAACCCCTCCAGATAAAATCTTATACTTCCTTAAATTCAGTTGAATTTGTAGTACAAATATTCATAAACCCTCTGAAATAAAAAGACTGTGCAAGAAATAAGATAGAGTATTTGATAAACATACAATGTAAAGACAAGATTTTCATAACTTTATTTAAAGCAAGTTTTGTGCAAGTACAGTAAAAACAACCATAAGATACAAAACACAAATGAACTACGAAGCACAGACACTAACACTGACACGTACACCGGACACAGCACTGACACATGTTCGACACCAGGACAGGCCTAATGACACTGATACATGTTTGACACCAGGACAAGCCTAATCTGAGAAGTGTTTGCACTTCGTAGTAAATGAACAATATTCTTGATTTTTGAGACAAAAAAGATTAGATCTAGATGGTAAATCCAAGAAGAAAATTGGTAATGCAGATTATAGAGTAAGATTAGAGATTAAATAAACAATTTTTACCAACAAAAAAAAGATTAGATATAGAAGTAAAGTAACAATGTAAGTTAAGTCATGAAAACTTTCAAAGAAAACTTACCAAGAAAGCAGTGGCAGGTAGAGAGATGGTAGTGGAAGAATCAGAAATCTGAAAGTTAGCATGGACTTGTTGAGTGTGACTCAGAAGCTGCAACTTGCAAGTGAGAATGAAAAAATTGAGAATGTTTTAATTTTAATAAAAAACAAAAAAGAAGACTAATGATAATAATATATGAACAGGAAAAAAATGCAGGGTTTTTTGACTATAAATAAAATAAGTTATTTTATTATTATTTATTTACAAAATTTGGAGCCATAGATTTTTCAGTTAAATATTTAATTGTTTGTGTTGTTGGACTGTTGCTGTTGCTGTTGTGTTGTGCGTGTAACGTTTATTAAGTTTGAGCACATGATAAAGAAGAATCATAACTTAGTGGGAAAAAGGTGGCTCTCAATCTCTCATTTACTATGTCAAATGTCAAAAAAAATAGTATATGAGGGAGATTTGGTTTAATTATTTTGGTAGGAAAATATTACTTTTTACGTTTATTTTGCTTTAATCTAAATAAGGGACTTTTACATAGATTAGATTTTTTTTGTGTTTTTTTGTGTGATTTGGCCGTCTCAGTGTAACGTTGTTTGATATTTCATCTTGCGGTGTTTGTTTGCTATCCCGTTTTGTTGTGCGGTGTTTGTTTGATTGAATCGACAGATCAACTTCGGTCAACTACTAATTCACATAGTGATTAAGTTCGTCAACGATGCAGATCCGGAGACATAAGTATTCCAGTTACTTTGATTTTATCACATTATTTGTAGGCATGAGTAAGCCGATTTATGCTATTAACTTGAATGATGTGAGCTTGTTCGCAGATTCATCCTTTTCGTTTTTAGCAGTATTGAATTTGTACTTGAATCTTAGTACTCTACCGATTTGGATGAATGTATATCTTTTATTTTAACAAAAAATAAAAATAATGTTGTCTCAGGAGCTTATTTCAGTTGGTAGGACATTGCATTATATACGCAGGCAGCTGGGTTCGAACCCCGATCATTTCACTTATCCACCTTATGAGTGAAATTTCTAGTCACTAGACTACTTGACAAATATAATAATAATAATAATAATAATAATAATGTTAATTTAATTTCCAGTGAAATTTTTTAAGAAAAAAGTTAATAAACCCCTTGTTGGTGAAGAATATAAAAGTCATGTTACTAGGAAACGACGTAGTTTGGTGCACGCCATTCAGAAAATAATATGATGATGATTGGTTACTGAACGGTGATAGTGACGCCACGGCGGAAAATACAGACCACTTTAAATATTGCTACTTACTGTAGTTAAATATATATTTTAATTTGGATTAGTTATAATTTTTATTTCTCTATTTTCACTTACTTACGTGTGCATAGTTTAGTTAATAGAGACATTGCATATTATCTACAAGATCGAAGTTTAAACCTAATATTCCAATTTATTTTTCTATAAATTATAAGTTATAAGCTAATTTATTTATCTTTTCAAACAGAGTCAAAATCTTAGTTACTAAGCTATTTAGAAAAAACTATACACCTATAGTTAATAATTTTAACTTTAAGAGCTACTCCCTTTATTTTATTTTTACACAAACCTACTCCCTTTATATATAATAAACAATTTGGTTTTTAAATTCTTTTTTTTTTATCAATTTTTGTTAATGTATGAAAAGAGAGGGATAAGTCATTTTTGACGTCATATATGATATGAGGAGGGTGTATAAAGTATTTGAAAATCAAAGCTGTCTTATTAGACGTTGCTTTCAGATTTAGTTGGCTCTATATTCACCGACACATGTGGTGGAAGGACAAGTACTCACTAATCTATCACTAACTACTAAATTACTTTGAGGAATAGTACTTACTACTATGGTCTTTAATATAAAAGAGTTTTTTTTTTCCTTTTTTATACAATAAATATTAATGTATTTAGAGGTGAGAAAAAAATATTTGAACCTACCAAACTCATAACCGAGATTAACTTTTTCAAAAAAAAAAAAAATAAGAGATTAACTTTGGCGCATCGAGATCCCCGCAACTACGAATCTACGATCGAAAAAGAGCTGAAACCATTTGATAACAGAATTAACTCCAAACTGCTTGATGGTGTCCACCGATAAATTAACTTAAACTACAATTTTTTTTTTTTTATTATATGTGTTTGTTAAGCTCGATAAATTGAATAACCAATTTGTGATCTATATAAGTGACATCTAACAAAACCGAAGTTTTTTTTTTTTGACAATAACAAAACCGAAGTTTAGAAACTGTTGAAAGTGACATTCGACAAAACCGAAGTTTGACACTATTAGAAATGGACCAAAATTTTACCCTCTAGATTTTTTTCACGTGAGTCATTTATTTAGGCTTGAATCCGGCCGATGTTTTTACCCTAATATATTTAATCCAAATTTAAATCTAATATTCCCTACAATTATTTTCATTAGAAATAACTCACTTTTTAGAGTCATTAAATAACCGATGTATCTAATATATAATATTGACCGAATACATTAGTTAGTCAATAACCTAAAAAGTCAACTACTTATAAAAATCATGAGAAATAATACGATGTCTTAATTTTTGTTGTTTATATTTAAGACCAATTAGATACAGTATGGAGTTTCTCACAAGAAGTCAACAATGATGGAATATACTTTTGTCAAAAAAAAAACATTAACTCGTTAATATTGATCATCATAATTAATTGTAATTGTAATGAAATCATACAACAATATCTCACACCGAATTAAAAAACAAAAAATCATCAAATCTTATGCAAAATGCGTATGAAATTAAAATGTCTGATTATATACAGCTCATATTTTCATTCTTTCCATCTTTGAAATTTTAGAGAAATTTTAGGTTTTTTATGCAATAATAATATAAAGGTTCCAAATTTTACATATATGTAATGTAACATAAAGGTTTTGTATGGAGAGAAGAGAACCCTTTCACTCTCTTTGCTCTATGGACGCCTCTTTTCTCTCTTCTTCATATTCAGGTTTGTTGTCATCTTCACCTTCTTTTTCCTCTTATGCCATTTGTGATCAAGACTAACTCATTCGTTCAGCTTTCGTGAACTATGAACACTTCTCGAATTAGTTTGTCTCGGTGCATATCAGACACATCACCGACACTCATTATTATATTGAATTATATCATTTTATTGAATTATTATCGTGTTGATATATCAGTATTTGTGTTGTGTATCCGTACTTCATATAACTTTGAGCATGAATTTGTTGGTTTAATTGTTTCTCTTCTTTTATCATTTTACACCCATTGTTTCTTGTATTAATTCATTTTTGTTTTTTATTTCCTTTTCAAATTAGGGCACAAGATTGACATTGAGCATGATATTTTTGGTTTTTTTAATCACTTTCACTCTTTTTAGCTTTAAACCCATAGAACAAACTATGCTTCACAATGAACTCCTTCTTTCTCTTATTGTTATTTTTATTGCCTTTGAATTAGTAATTGATTTGTGCATTTTTTTTAATCAATGTTGCTTAAAAATCGAAGTTCTTGTTGCTTTATATATTATAAGTAATTTTTTTTTGACTAAGATATATTATAAGTAATATGTAATTAGTAATTGATTTGTGTCTTTTTTAGGAGTGATACATATGAAAATCTATGCATTTTTAAGAGGAATGACAAAAATGGAAATTGTCGTCCCTCCTAATATTTTAGGCAAGATCCGTCACCGCGGTAATATCTCAAACAAAAAAAAAGGCAATAATATGAGAGAAGATACACTCAATATCTCACAACAAAATAAACACAAAATTATCAAATTTTAAAACGTGAATGATATTAAAATGTGTGACTATATTATTATTACATCTCATCATTTCATTCTTTCCATATTTGTATTTTGTTTGATTATTTTTTTTATGCAGCATAAAGGTTAAAATTTCGAGTCTTAATTTAACCAAATTGTACATATGATCCTAATACTCACACTAATTACTTGGGACGAGGAGACAAATTTCTGAACAACACACATGGAGTACTCTTCTGCTGAAATGGTGAAGTCAAAAAATATATATATTAATAAAAAAAATTATCATTAATATTTTCCACCAATTATATAATATATGTTTTATCTTTTTTTTCAGAGTTGTGTTCTAAAAGTAAATACACATTGTGAAGCATGTAGAGTAAAGGTGATGCAAGTCTTGCAAAGAATTCGTGGTATTTTTTTTTTATAACTCCTTCAAAATATGAATTCAAAACATGATTTGTGTTCTTCTATTGAAATTGTTGCAAATTATGCAAAATATGTATATCATGTTATATGCCGAATTTTAAATTGAAAATGAAGGTTGGTTTGGTTTTGCAAGGGCGTAAGTTCAACTTTCGCCGCCAGTGTGAGAAATCTTTGGCAGGTGATTTTGAAGTACCTTTGTAAGTGCTCTTTGAGCCTTGAGATCTGTTCTGACCTAGTGAGCCCTTGCGAATCAACTCACCTAAACTTAAAAAAAAAAAATATTGAATTTTGATTTTTTTTACCATACACTTAATTTCAGGGGTTTACAATATAACTATTGATGGAGAAGAAGGGACAGTGAAAGTTACTGGGAGAGTAAACCCTAATACATTATTGAGTGTGCTTGAAAAATATGGAAAACATGCAGAAGTTAAGTATGTAAAGTTTGAAGGTGAAGTTGTTGAAAGAAATCCTAATTATTATGGTGAATATGGATATGGATATAATCCCTATGATGGCATGGAATATAGTTCATATCCACCACCAATGCCATGTCCTCCATATCAAGGCTATCATAATCCTTACTATCCACATTTTTCTCAACCACCTTATTATCCGCCACCACCGGTACCGTACCAATTTCCACCGCCTCCTCCGTCCGCAGGACCATTTTGGGCGCCGACACAACCTCAACCACCACCACCACCTCCCGTGTATGGTTATGGACCTCCTCCTCCTCCTCCGGCTCCGAATTTGCCACCTCAACATGTTCCCGCAGAAGAGACATCATCAGGACAAAACAGATGTGCAATGATGTAGGAACTATTGCATATCTTGTATAATGCAATGTTACAACATGAGATCTTTTAGTATATGGAAAGAAATTAACCTAAAAAAAGGACCTCATGTTAACTTTGGAATTTGATGGCTTCTTTATTCTAATGATTCATTATTACTTTGGTTGACTTTGGAGCATATCTACAATTAAGATGGCATTTATTTGCCTCTTGATCTTATTAACTCATGATTTTCCATTTTATTTGGAAGAGGTCAATAACTTTGGATTGACTTTGAATTGGCATTTCAAGTGGAAATTTGCTAATTATTTATTTTTTGGAATGAGAATTTTTCATTTTTTATTTTGGCTAGAAAGATTTATTTGTAAGTCATACACATATTCAACATTTCCTCATATTTTTAATGCTTTCTCTTTGGAATTATTTTAAAGGCATAACTTGTCAACAAAATTAGTGTCTACATATTTTCAAGATATAACCCCTAGTACGAGAGGATTGGGAAGGACGCACCTCTGTTGTGCCAGTTATCGTGCCAATGGTTAAACGTTGGTGCAGCGGATAACGGATGAAGTATCTAAGATGAGTGCTCTCCTATTCTGACTTCCCCAAAGCCTCAGGTATGGTATCACAGTCGAGACAACGATGGGTTCTCTGCCCCTAAGGGGATGGATTAATCCTCTAGATTTTTGGTATAAAACTTTAGAAATAAACAGAAAAAATGAGAGAAAATTTACAACAACTATACATTTATAATTGCAATTAAGGGAGCTAGCTAGGATATAGAATCTGCATCAGCTGTGGCTTGAACTTGAGCTGCATATTGTAAATTCCAGAGAACATCTTCAAAAGAAGGACGAGATGATGATTGTGGAGATATACATTTGGTTGTGATAGATATTACAATTGATAAAGACTCCTGACAGCAACTTGTCAACACTACTGGATCAACTATTCTTTTTCTACCATCATGACTATCAAACGATGCCTGCACGCGGTTCACAAAACCGAGTCATGGATTTTATCGATAAAGAACTCAGAATAAAACAAAATGTTTTAGCAGTTAAAGATTTGTATGTGTATAGTATATATTATTACTCATTGATCTAAAGGAATTTTACCCTTTCATTAAGAAAGAATGCTTCTCCTTTCTCACTTGCTATGGGTCCAGCAAGTGATTCAAACAATATGAAACCAAAATTGTAAACATCATCCTCTAATTCTTCCCTTTGGCTGCAAGAGAAAGAAAAGTACAAAGAAAGTTAAGAATCTAGTTTCAAGTTATTGCACCAAAGTAAAAAAACTAGCTACCGACGTACCAAGATTTTGGAATCACTCCCTTTACCTGTAAAACACGAGAAAGTAATGAGTCACTTTATGTTAGAATCAAGCATAAAACCAAGGTTAAACTGATGAGAATAATAGAAAAAACCAATACCTCAATGTTTTCGATCTCTTCAGCGATCAAGGACATACCATAGTCGCTTAGTTTGGGAAAGCGGTGTTCATGAAGTAAAACATTGTTCGTCTTTAATTGGTTTCTAAAACAACCTGGTATAATTCCAGTATGTAAAAAATGTACAGCTTTGGCAACTCCAATTAAAATTGCCAATCTATCAGACCATTTTAGTGCCTTATCCGGTGAAAACTCTGCATGTTTTAACTGATCAAGATTAGTTTTTTGAGCATTTAATACTGAACGGTATGACACAAACTGATAACAAAATTAGAGGTTATGAAAATTGAAAATGATACAACATATCAAAATTAGTTAGTTATTGGTTGTTGCATGTTAGTTAGTTAGTTAGTTAGTTAGTTACGGGAGCAGACTCATTTGTAACCAATTCATTGAAGTTCATTTCGTGATACGGTATCTGAGCTTCTCTATGCCATCCTCTACAATGGTGACAAGTCAACCTAATGCTTCCAATGGAGGCAGTGTTCCGATTCCAGCATTAACTGATCCTTCGTAAAATCTGTATTACCTTCATCCAACGGTACTTAATAGCAACACGCCAACAGCTATCATTGCTAGGCCATATCTATGAAGAAGACGATCATCATTGAGATTTAAGCACAAGCTTCATTTTCATGACAGAAGCAGACCAATGCTGAACGAATACGATCCTATCTATTAGGCATGGGTGCGATGTAATAATCTCATGCATTCATATTCTAGAAACCATAGAAAACATAACCAACTATCATGAAATTTATGCATTCATCCATATACATAAAATTATGTTGCGACACTAACCTGACAAATGTGTACGATAATCGCCATTTTGCACATACTCGTACACAAGATGTAGCTTGTGGATACTAGCACCATCTTTTCCACTACCATCGATACAATGACCTAAGAGACTAACCAAATTTGGATGGTGAAGCTTTGACAGTAAATCCAACCTAGCTTTGAGATTTTGTATTGAGAATTTCTTTCTCAGAGTCAATGATCTTATCATCACATAAGATCCATTCTCTAGTTTACCTTTGTACAGCTGAAAAAAGAATCAAAAGATTATATGAGGCATACATAAACACTATAGGCTTAAAATGTGACAACTTCGCCATTGGTTTCCAAAAATTGCGATTCATTTTGGTCTCTTATTTCTCAAAATGCGACAATTTCAATCTCTGTAGCTAACCTTTTGGTCCTTCGTTACAGAATGACAGAGTTAGCTACGGAGACTGAAATTGACAATTTTTAGAAATGCGACCAAAATAAGACCAAAAACATTATCTATCAAAGAATATTTTGAGTAATTGAAGGATACCTTTCCTATGGATCCTTCACCAATATAAGTTGACAAATCAAAGTTTCTTGTGATTTCCTTCAATTCTTCAATGGAAAAGGGTCTACTACTTAGAGTAGCTTGTGTCCCTAGCTTCATTGTTTGAGAAATATATCCTGAAAAAAATAGAAAATAACACATTACTATTTTTCAGTAATCTAGGCACTGTTTAGATGAACAACTTAATTAAGTGCTTGTAGCACTAGCGCTTATCATATGAGTGCTTATGTATAAGCTATTATAAAAAATGAAACTGTTGCTATCATAAAGAGTTTATACAAATAAAGCTGAAAAACAGCTTATAGATTTGTCATAAGCTGTTTCTATAAGCTTTTTCAAAGATTTTCACAAGTACTAAATTCAAATAAGTCAAACCAAACAGACTGATTATTGTACTTACTTGCACTAGCAAGAAGTTCAGAAGAAACTCCTGTTGTTGAATTATCTTGAACAATCTTTGGCAACATCTCATGTCTATATATCTCTCTTGAATGAAACTTTCTGTAAAAGTAAACTCCAAAAGCTAAAATCAAAATCAAAACCACAACAATGATAGCAATTGCAACATCAAGTTCCCATCTCCAAAATTTCATCTTTCTTGAACTTGATTCTTCACAATAAGAACTATTCTTCTGATTCTGAGGTTGAGAATTATCAGATAAACAATTTCCACCAAATCTAACAACTCTTTTATCAGAAGTACTTTCCAAGCAAGAAGGAACAAAACCACTTAACATGTTACTAGAAATATCCACAAATCCAAGTTTACTTCCACATTCTAGTTTCTTTGGAATTGAACCACTTAGATCATTATTTGCTAAATTCAAGTAACTAATGTTTGTCAAAGAAAACAACGAAGACGGACACACCCCGCTAAGACGATTATACGAAAGATCAAGATGTTGAAGCTGATTCAATTCACCAAACTCACTAGGAATCTCGCCGGTGAACGAGTTTTTACTTAGTAATACTGTGACTACCGATTTCGGCATCAAAGGTAACTCAGAATCAAAACTATTATCTCTTAAATCCAACACACGTAACCTCGAAAGCGCAACGAGATTCGGCAATGCACCAGATAATTCATTATTTGAAAATGAAATATCAGTAAGAGATTTACTTTTGCATAATGAAAAAGGAAATGAACCTTTTAAGTGATTATTTTTCAAACTCAAGATAGTTAAATTAAACAAAGGTTCAAAAACATTAGGCATTGTTGCATTAAAATAATTTCCATCAAATGTTAATATTTGAAGATTAACCAATGCACCTATCTTTGGTGGAATAGAACCAAATAAGAAATTTGAACTCAAATCCAAAACTTCAAGAAAAGATAATCTATGAATCTTATCAGGAAGTGGACCCCATATACCTAAAGAAACCAAACTAAGTACCTTTAAATTTGTTAACCTTGTTAATGTTGTGACAAAAGAATCAATAGAGAAAGTTTTGGATAGTGTTTGATTTGGAACTGCAAAACCATTGAATTTGGTTACCTTTGCATGTTTATGACTGTCTCCTATGATTTTGAGCTCAGTTACTGAATTACCCTCACATTTAATGCTAAAATGTTGAGATGAAGGAATGGTACAAAGGTCTAAATTGTAATTTTCAAAAATTTGCAGAGATGTAGGGTATTCAAGATACTTTCTTAACTGTAACAGAACTTGTGTTTGAGCAAATTGTAACTCATGAGTACTATGAATGAAGAGAAACAAAGAAAGAACAATAAGATTAAGATAAAAATATGACATTGATGATTGAACTAAGTTTTAACAAAAGACTTAACAAAAAAACAAAAGACTTAAAATTTCAAGGATGCATAATGAGGTTGTTTGTTATAGTACAAAGCAAAGAGGATAAGATTAAGAGAGAGAAATTGTAAGGAAAATGAAAACAAAGAATGAAGCATCCCCACCACCACAACTAGGGAAGCTGACACAATGAAGGAGAGAATTTATGGTGCTACAGTGAAAATAATTGGTTGAAAAGTGAAGAATGAGGAAACTTGAAGGGTGAGAATGGTGGTAGTTGGATAAACAGTATAGTATTGGACATTAAATGTTTAACTGCAAAGCAATGTTTATAGTTTAGTTACTACTACCTTGGTAGCTAAATATATGCCATTATTTTTTTGAAGAATCTAAATTAATCCACTTAAATTGATACCAGAAAGAATCGAACTTAAGACTTCAAGGAGGAGCACACTTTCAAGTCTCAAGGCAATACCACTCGACCAATCCAAGTGGGTTAAATATAAGGCATTATTATTTTATCTGTCACGCTAAATGATATCTCGGACAATAGTTAAAGAAATAACAATGAAAACAAAATCAAAAATTTTAAGTAGAAAAACTCTTTTACAATGCAATTTTACAATGTTATTGTATCGAATGCACTACTTCCAAGTTTATATCACCGTTTTGTTTATTTATCATTGCTAGGTCAGACGTCATGATTGGAGTTCAAACTCCAATCCTTTCATTTTGTGTGCTAGAGTTTTTAATGTCTTGTAATTTTGTTTTAAGTAAAATCAATATATATCTAGTTTATTGGAAAATTAATGTATCTAATCCATAATATATGTCAAATATATTAATTTTTCAATAAACATCTTTTTTCCTTATAATAGTTATCAAATGGAGCAATTTTAATATCATATCTCATAATAGATAAGGGCACAAGTAAAATTTCTTATTAAAAAACCAATTTTTTTTCACTTTTGTTTCTTATAAAAAGAGTCGGAAGCTACTATGATTGAAACAAAAAAAAGATCGAAATGCAGGACGAATTTTAAATCTCCCACTTATTTACTTTAAGGGTTAGACTTTCTCCAAGGAAAAAAAAAGTACCGAAGGAGTAGAAAAGGACATTTAATGCATCATGTGAATTTGCCTTAGCCTTGCTCCTAATTGGTATTAATAATGAGAGTGACAACACTGCCATGGCTGTGGTAGAGTACACTGTACAAGAGACTTTAAAGAAGACCGTATGCTTGGTCGTGTGGGAAACAACAAACAACAACACCCACCCTACAGTTAAAGATAATGGACGACCAGCCTAATCAACAGGGCATTCCAAATAATTTAAAGCTCTCTTCTAATATTAAAAGTTGCGCCTCTAAGGAAAAGGAACACAAAAATTTTCTAAAAAAGTTACTATCCTTTATAGAAAAACTCTTGTTGGTTGGTGGAAGGATACAACTCAATGACCGAGTTATTATGCACTCGTACTTGAATCTTAGAATAAGTGGTTCAATGTTTACGAAAGACAAAAACTTCACTAGAGAGGTCAAATGAGTGTAGAGGAGATCCTGAGATGACAACTCCTAAATTTTCTACAAAACACGTAGACATAGAAAAGAGGCTCGAGGTGTTACATAATACCTGTCACAATCACATGAGGGCGGAAGAATATTCTAGGTTCTTACTGCCCTAATTATTTTTTTATTTAAGCTTGTCAAAATATTGCATGGATGCAATATCTAACCCTAAATATATCTCTCATATTTGGCACCTACTAGCATGATCGTCAAAGTATGTGGGTGTGCCACCCCCTTCTTCACAACGAGATTCAACCACCAATAACTACCAACAGTTCTTACACAACGACTTATTTCATAATCAATATCTCTGGTCCAAAGAAGATCAATGTTGATGATATTGGAGCATATAGTTTGAAGTCCACACTTGCCACAACAATCTCCCCCTCAAGCGCAAGTTTTTTCAGCTACACTACACTTGTACCGCCGTTGTTACACTGCACACAGGACACGCCGCCTGACCACCTTTGTCAGAAAGACTTTAGATACAAGGAGCCGGTCGAACCCTTCGTCGAACCATCGGCTCTGATACCACTGTTGGGTCACAAGGGGGCAACCGGGATTTAAGAACAACTTCACAAGTGAATTGGACACCACACTCTTACCAAAAACCTAAAGGCGTTAGGTTTATGAGTTTTCTTACTTGCCTTTCAAAAAAAAGTCCTTCTATTGTTGTCAAACTATAATTTTGTACTCCCCGTTTTCTTATGGTACAATGGCAATAAATAGTTCACCTAATTTATTACCATATTATTAAATTGAACGGCCAATAAAAAAATAACTACCTAAACGAGGATAGATGGGTACCATTTTGCAATATAATACGCAGGATGTGGTGTGTCAAAGCCAAAGTTTGAATTTGTTACTGACCATCTCATTCTATTCCCATGCTTTATTGTTTGTTTGTTTGTATGCATTCTTTCTTAATGGAAGTTAGGAACAACTTCAGCTCTGCACGTGGCTCTCTCTATCTATGGACTCATCACAGTACTAACCCTTTGAAAAGAACCGACATTTGTCCTTAAGCTTCAAGTGTCCTCAAGGTTGTAGTTACAAAAAGTCGACCTAAAAAGGCAATAACATCTTCCTATAGGTATAATGCATCAATAGTTCCTTTAAAAATCGGTGCTTAGAGCATTCACAATGGTATATCTTATACTATTAAGAATCGGTTCTTAATAAGATCTATCATTTGAGCACTACACTTTTGAATTCTTAGTAGGAATCGATTCTTAAATAAGAGTTATTTCTCTCCTCTGGAGTCCACCTTAATTTTCATTAAAATATATTTTTTTATGGGACCCGCTTACTTTTATATATTATTAATAATTAAATAATTAAATGATTAATTAATATAGTAGTATAGAAGTACTTCAAACATAAATTTGCTGCAAAAAAAGAGCACAAATTCAAGATAGGCGAACTCATCTTCAACATGATCTTATCGAGCATATTTGGCAACGTTTTGGACATGACGATCAACAAAATTAGTTATTTTTAAAATTATGTAATGTTATTTTAAATTATTTTTTAATTATGTAATTATTAAATTTGGCAATATTATTTTAAGTTAATTTTCGAATTTTAATTATTATTTTGAATTATAAAAAATAGTACATATTAATTTTGTAATTTTATAATCCAATTAATTTAATAGTATAAAATATGAATTATTAAATAATAAGTTATTGTGATGTGGAGTTATTGACGGGATCCATTTAGAACTTTTGAAGAGGTGCTGGGTTGGAGGGATTGAGTGCTTATTAAGAACTAAAATTCCGGCGCAGGCTGGTGACAAATGTTGAGTCAGATGTTTCAACATCGTACCAACACAGAACAGACAAGGTAATAATAAATAACAAAAAAGTAAATAACACACCGAAATTGTTAACTCAGTTCGGAGCAACTCTCCTACTTTGGGGGCATACCAAGCCAGGAAGGAAATCCACTATTAGCAGTATTAATTCAGAGCTAAACTCCCCCATTTACAACTCCTCACTTAATCCCTACCCAATGCAACTTCTACCTAGGAACTCCTAGATATGAGATCCCATCTCACTTCCCTACAACCAACACAGATAGTGTTGTTCTTACAATGTTGAATATGATGTTGGAACATAATACGAGACACTAGTTACTCTTGCTTAAAAGCTTCGAGTAAGGCACATACAGTTACCTCCGTACTTCACAGCTTAAGAGTAACCTTACAATTAACACATAGAACAAATTCAGTCATTAGCTTGTGTTATAGAATCCACAAGAAAGGCTCACACTGACACGAAACCCTAAAGACTATATCTATGATGAACAATGGCTTCGGTATAATACACAAACTTGGAGTTGCTTACAAGCTTCCTCCAATGACAATAGTGACCAACTCACAATCTGAGTGGTTCACTTTTACACCGACTCTCCTAGAGAGTGGCTACACGACAAAGCCCTAATAATATTACATTGTTGGCTTGTTAAAAAATTAGGTTACAAAGATTCTATTTATAACCTATACCCAACTGGATTTGGGCCTTCAAACATAGCTGGTATATTGAGAAGTCCAGCACAAATATTCTTGAATCAATTATAATGTTTCCTTAAATATATTGATTCCTTAAATATATTGTTTCCTTAAACGTTGAAACACTTTTAGAAACAAAACTAGGGTGTAGCCGCCTTCTGGAACATCAAGGACAATGCACGTCTTGGCACACAAGAAAACGAGCGTGGTTTCCATAAATAAACACCAGAAGATACGATTCATAATTAAAACGCGAAATCTGAGTACACAGAAGTTGTATCCACATGTTGGAACATTTGGTCTAACATCTTGCTATAACATATTGTTGGAACATGATGAGGTTTTGAAGGAAACTTGGTATTGAAGTAAACACAAAGTGTTGGAACCATGTGTAGTGTGAATTGAAAAAAGACTCTTTTGAGTCCCACATTGCTAAGAACACACTTCATGGTAGTGTTTATATACTACAAAGTGGCAACTAAAGGTGTGCCCTTGGGGTACCCACTTTTGTAAGAAAGGGAGACCGCACACCATATCGAATATCACGCGCGCGCGCCGCCGCCGTCCGTCCGGCTAGGACCGGGCCGGGCTTGGGCTTGGGCTTGGGTAGACCAAGTCTGTAACGGGTGTCACAACGGATCAAATACGTGGCCTAAAATTTCGCCCACGTTTTCCTTTTAACTGGGCAAAATCGGCTCCAGTAACCGCTCTGATTCCAGCTCCCACTTGCCCTATAAATCCTGCTTTATTTCTTCAGTTACAGTTTGCTTCTTTTTTCTCTGCGTACTGAGAATACTCTGCTTTTTCTTTCTCTCTTTTTCTTCTTCGATATATCTTTGTTGTTTCAATTATCGAACGGTTGTTGCCGTACAGAATTGATATTTGTATATCAATTAGAGTGGTTCGTAGTTTCGAACCATATTGATGTAATTCTGTCCGATCACTGCAGTGCAGTAGTGCTTCGGTATTTTCTTTGAAAAACGGCTGTTTTATCCTGGGGACTTCGCGGTCGATATACTACACTGCACCTTTTCGAGTAGTTCCGCGAAACGTCTTAAAGAAAGCGACCTAGTCCGCGACTCGGCCAATAATTTATTCGTTGCCTTCTGTTTTGAAAAATTCGTTTTCTGTTTTTATAAATTCAGTAAATCGTTTTTTAACACATATTGTTTTAACAAAATGATGTCAACAAATAAAACCTCAACAAGAACTATTATTAAAAAATAATAAATGACTGATGTGTACATGTGGGACCCAGTTAAGATCTCAAACTTGGGGAGCTCCATTGTGGATGCTCTTATAGTACCTACTATTGGAACACTACACATTTGAGTATCTATTCTCAAATAAAGTACTCTCTCTCTCTTTTGGTACATATATGGTTTTTGTATGACCCATTTAAAATGATGTAGAGTTATTGGTGAGATGTGTTATTGGTATGACTCATTTAGAACTTTTGAAGAGATGTTAGGTTGGAGAGATTGAGTGTTTGTTAGATAGTATTATTAAAAAATAATAAATAAGTAATATGTACACGTGAGGTTCATTTAAGCACCAAAAAATGGAAAGCTCCATTTTAGATGCTCTTTTATGTTTGTATCAGATAGGTTCTTTAAGTTTATTTAAGTATCAGACAGGTCCTTTAAGTTTTTTAAGTATGAGATAAATCATTTAAGTTTTACGTTTGTATCAAATAAGTCTTATTTATTAAGGACTTTTAAAGACCTATTTAATACAAACTTTAAATTCGCTAGACTTGTTGAGATGCTTGAATTCACTATTGGCACATATCCTTTCACTTGTCTCGAGGTTTCTATTTTTAAGGAAAGCTTAAAGTCAACTATCTTCAACATATTGCTGGCAGGGTGAGTGTTGAATGTATAGTTGTATTGTTGGAGTTTGTTTGAAGTCTTACATTACTTGAGTTTCCAGGATGTGAAGTGTATAAAATATGTGAGAACAATCTCACCTTATCAGCTAACTTTTGGTGTTGCAATCCAAGCATATTTAACATTTTTTAGTTCTCATAACCAATAAACCTACTTTCTTAGATCTAGAGTCATTAGAAAAACAAGTTTCATTCATTATCACATTCTTTCTTCTATTTGGGTAGAAAATAAGCCGGGTCAAACGGAGGCTAAAAGCAAAATATCGTCTATATTCCTTGCCCTTCGGACTGTAACAAAAACCAATTTAAAATGATATTTTAAAGTGCACACAACAAAGATGGGAAGGAGTATGAGTCTATTGTCATTTTATGTACCGCATAAACATAATCTTGTTTTGGAAATTGTGATGTCTCGTGCCCAACATCCTTAGTTAATATATTCTCATAATTTGTTTCTATTTACTCTTTTAGTGGATACCCTCCCCTTCATGTCACATGATTCTTATGGCAGTTGTAGGAATGCCATTGCATTCACATGTTCCTTTTTGAATTTCGGATGCGGTCGCCATCATAATGAGATGATTTTGGAATTAGTCCAAATTAAGTCATACTAATTGGAACTATGTGAGTGAGGTTAGGTTTATATATTGACACATTTAGATGACCGACTGAGTCACATATTTTGTCTCCATTACTTATGGTATAGTAGTGAATAAGATGCAAATTAGCAAAGATTTTGACATGATTGATTGAGCATTTTAGTTAGATTAATTAAGTTATTGTTTGTAATGTTGATCTCCTCAATAAAGAATTTTTATTGTTAGATTAATGAAAAATAATATTTAGGATGAGTTATTAAGCAGAATAACTCTATATACCGAGTGCTTACTTCTGAAGTAAGTTGTTCCCTCTTCTATGTATATATAAGATACTATCTTTCACTTTATACACTTATAGCTCAATCGACAAAAATGTCAGTCGAAGACCATTTTCCGTCCGAAAATTTGACTAGTCACTTGTTTGGATTGATGGAATGTAACAGAATGGAGCGGAGCGGAATAGAGGAGAGTGGTATAAGATGGAGCGGAGCGGAATAAATGTTCCATTCCATTGTTTGGATATTTTTAAAAAAATAGGAACAAAATTGAAGGTAAGTGGTGATATGGGATGTAATCCATTCCATCTTATTTCATTTCATTCCATTCCGTTATTATTTTTCAAATTCAAACAATGGAACATTATTTTATTTCATTCTGCTCCGCTCCATTCCATTACATTCCATCAATCTAAACGGAGCTTTAATAGGATTTCTCCTCACAGTCACATTTTGTTCATTCAATTCACAAGTTCTTTGATCATGAGTCAACTAGTCAAATGTTAGAAATTTTTTTTTGTTACAACCATCAAAATGTGCATCGAGAAAATTCACTGATTTATTAAGGCAGCATGTTTATATGTGATTTTTGTTTCTTTCTCACATCTTAACTTATATAATGTCTCGTATCTTATTCTAAATAAAATAAAACATAGAACTCCCCATCAGAAGAAACCAAACAAAGAGTTTAATAATTTCATAATCATACATACATGATGATGACAAAGTACTATTATGTCTTTTTGTGAAAACATTTGATTAGGTTAATAAGTGAACAATTATGAAGTGATAAAATGTAAAGGTAGATAACTACTAGTAGTAGCATTTGTTCGTTTGTGAAGGAGGATAGGATAGATAGGGACCATTTTGCAATGCACAGAATGTGGTGTGGCACTTAAGATTATTCTATCAAAGCCAAAGTTTGAATTTGCTGCTACTGACCATAATTCCTTTGATTTGTTGTATTGTTTTCCCGTTCGGTGTGGGAGTTAGATTCCTTTTTACTACTCACTCAGTGTGATTTGTGAATGATTTATTTATACATTTCATACATATTAAAATGTATATATAAATGAGAGACAAAAATGTTTTTATTAAAGTATCCTTATTAAGAATTGGTTGATTCACAAATATCATAAATGTAATAATAATTATTACATTGTTTACAGATGCTGAAATAAGGAAATCTGTTAAAACAGAAAGCATGTAGTTCGTACATCTAGATGATCATTTGTCAGACACAGTTTTGTCTGAAGCATTGTTGAGGTAGGAAATTACAAGATCAGCTGCTTTGCAACCTGAGGCAATTGCTCTACCAACTGAGAGTCCACCTCTGTGGTTACCTGTCAAATTTCATCATTCATTAGTAGCAGAAATATCAATAATTTAATGTTTTGTAGTATATATGCTCACATCACATTTTGTGAAATATTATTCTAACTTGAAGAATTAGATAAAAGAGGTCTCCGATTAAACTTATTAGCATTCACAACTTTGCACATGCGGATTCAAGCCTTCGTCTGACTTCAAGTCGCTCCACCCACTTACTGAGTATCGTGTTAACTTAGACCGAGCCATCGGTACACTTGTGAATGCAAGGAAAGTTTAACTTAAGGAGTATGTTGCGTAATTTATTTATTTATTTAAACAGTCAAAGTTAGTATTTAGTTGTTAGTGTTAGTTTTTTCACCTCGCGATGACTTGAACTTTGGACCTTTACTTACTCCTTAACTCATTTCACCCTTAGCTCAAACCAGTTGAGCTACCCGCCTCACCCCTATGTTGCGTAATTGTTACTGGTTAGCTTATTGTCGTAAAATGATTTATGGTTTATCTACTTAGAAATGCTAGCAACACATCATTGACACTCTCTTACGTTCAACTATTGGCTGAAATTCATGCGAGACCTCCTAATTCATGTATATTCTATCCTATTCATGCGGTAGGACCCATTTTCAAAACGTCGGGACACACGTGAATTTGGAACTGAAGCTATGTCATAAGAACTTACCTGCATAGTAAAATCCAGGAAGACCTTTTTCCATCTTGTCAATTGCTTCAAGAACTGACCCATAGTTATGACCATACAAAGGAAAGCCTTTACTCCAGAAGAAATGGCTGCAGTTGAAGTATAATTCAAAAAAATGTTATCTTAACATCAAAATACAAACCTCGTATGTATTAGTTGAATATAAAATAAGATAAAGTATTGAAAGTAAATTGATGACATACTTGACGAATGTGGGCTCCCCCTCTGCTCCCAATAACTTTCTCAGGTCAGAAGTGACAATATTCTTAAGCTCGTCACTACAGTAAGTAAATGAGCAAATTAGTAACGGAAACGTGGTCAAGAAAAGAAAACGAAAAGACAAGCCAACAAGAGAGTGCCAACATAAATAGGTTTTTGGGAGTGGCTATCGTCACTCCAATGTATATCTAATGCCATTCCTATTTAATTAACTTTCTGTATAATTTATACAAACTATTATTTTGAGCTTTTAGATAAAAAATTAGTCAAATGAGAGTGATAATTGACGGGCATAGAGAATGCAATAGATACATATATGATTGTGTAGAGTATATGATTACAAATAGAGTATAACAGTATAAGTACGTTGAAGCTCGAGCGAGTTCCCTGTTCCGAGTTCCTCCTATGAAGGTGGTATAGAGATGCATATCACTGGGTGCTCGATCTGGAAACATCATAGAGGAAAAAAGTGTACCTGTTATGTAAAATAAGTCAGCAGTTGTGTCAGAAATAGTTTGACTTATTTTAGTTTTCTTGAGCCATAAACTTATCGAATCATTACCAAGGGTTTTAAAACCATTTTGTTCCTCTTTTGAAGGAACAAGAACTCCAAATCCCTCCAGAGGTCTCTTTACATTCTCCTTTTTAAAGGTGGTAATTAAGACTGAGAGTGGTAAATAGGTCACCTGCAATAGGTGTTGAAGCTGTTGTTAAAACAAGAACTAGGCGCTAGATTTTTTTTATCATCCTTATAGATAGATGTTGCTAAAATTCAACCTTTCAAATTCATACAGATTTTACTAGGCTATAGCATCTTTTTATGATCCTTAAAAACGTAATCAAATAAATTTTGAAGTAAATCAATTGAAATCTAGGTCAAGTTGAAATATTGTATACCTCAGGAAGAAAATTAAGTGTAAAGGGGGTTCCCCTTTTCGTGATCCGGATGTCTTTGACATTATCAAGAGGAGCCTGTGTTATGAGAAAAACCATGTCAAAAGTTATCGATAGTAGAATTAACAATGCAAGACGAGAATGTTTCTCTTATTGTAAACAAAACTTCAGAAACGAAGTCAACAAAAGGCTCATAACATGCTTGCGAAAAAAAATGTAGCAGAATGATACAATCTTTGTTTTTTTATTGTGCTTGAATAATGCTGCATAAAAGTCAGTGGAGCTGTTAGAAACCTATGCAGATTGCAAAATGCAGCAATAAAACTTTGACCCAGGTCTCCATCAATAGAGATTCATGTTTGTTAAATTTTCCGATTAACTCTTACGAGCAAGGTCATCGAGATCACGATTTAGATCGCATAAACATGACAAATAACTCAATAATTAGATCACTGTACTAACCGTTACAATTACTGCATCAACATCTTGTGTTTTTTTGTTAGAAGCACAAGTAATAGACCAGTTTTGCGATGGGGAACTTCCATCATGACTGTAAGCTAGTGTCAAAACCTTCGCATTTAATTTAAGGTCATCATTGCCAAGCTCTTTGCACAATGTATCGGTCAGTGTCTGTGCTGGATACACAGTTAAGCAAATGAGATGAAAGATACGTATTAATAAGATGAAAAAAATAATATTGAAATGGTCAGCGGCTCTAATCAACCACAGGACGAGGTTTACTCAAAGGAGAAATATTTGCACACTGATTCAATACCTGCATCCCACCCTGAAAAGAAAATGAACCACGTTGGTTCTTGTTTTTTCTTGGTCCATCTTTAGTTTTTGCAGTTTTGTCCCTTTTGCCAAATAAGCTGGATTGTAAAGCCCCTGCTATAATGGAGCCATACCTGAAACATAGAGGATCCACCATATAAGTAACCAAGAAACTATATAAAGAAATGATATGTTACATTTCTAGGGAGACTCTGATCGGCCCATAACTCATGGGAACACGAGAAGAAGGCACTATAAGCCCAATGATGAGGAGGAACCCATTAGGTTGAGAAGAGAGACGGAGGGGATAAATTCGGTTGACAAGAGAGAGTGGGAATAACAGAAAGTACATGTCTCAATTACAGAGTGGAGGGAGAGATATGGAGCCATTTTCTACATAGCAAGTGCGTAATTTGGGATATTGGTTGAGAATATGAGTTGATCATTTCCCAGAACAGGATTTATTCTTCTTCTATTTTCCATTTTGAGCTTGTAACTGAGATTTCTTCCTCCCATCAATAAGGGTGTGTTTGCAACTTGGATTTTGGAGGGTTTTGGAAGGGAAGGCTTTGAAGGGCCAAGTCTATATATATATTAAAAAATTTAAAAGAACATGATGCATGAGCATATAATATCATATTGTTATTTTAATTATTTTTAATGTGTGTGTGTGTGTGTGTGTCAAATTATACACTGTTAATCAACCATATAATCATCTGCTTGGTCACCTGCTGTAGTCCAGAAACATTTGCAGAATTGTATATTGGTTTATTATAGTATGGAGGTACTGTGCTTCAGTCTGCAGCCGGATTCCTTCACATATGGTATCATTTCAAGTTGTTTTTGCTCATCTGAGCTGGCTAGCAGGCTTTCGGCTCTGGTATGTGATGTCTGATGGTGACATAGAGACTAGAGTCTATCTTGGCTTTAATATGACTGAGTTCAATTTAATACTAAGGAGCTTTCATAAATCTGCACAGTTTGTTATTTCTGTTGGTATCTGGAGTTTGCAGCCAGTATCGATATTTGTGGTGTCTTGGTCGCATCTCAAATTCCATGCCCGTTTGACTCTGGACCTGAAGAATTTGCACTATCTCATTTTCTTCAAGTGTCTGTTAGTTGTGAGTGACAGGTCCGAGATCCTAAGATGCCCAAATTTATTTTTGGTCTACTAAGTGAGTGTCAGTCCAGTTGTTTTGTTCTCATAATGGGGATTTTCTGTCTTAAATCTGGTGTGGTATCAGGTTTTGTGCTGTGGAGAAGGGGTAGTTTCAAGGATTTCTATGTAATTGCCTTAGATCAATTCTTGTCTGTCTTGTTCAACTGATGCAGGTTGTTATACATGGCTGAGATGTGTTTTGGGTTAAGTAGTTCAAGGCGCTATTAGTGTTCCGAATTAATTTGGTGGAGTTCTTTTTTGTTGTTTGTTTGTAGTGTTAAGTTACTTGGTGAACTGGTGCTGTATTTATTTGCTCCTCAAAGTATACCTTGTGCTTTGTGTGAGTATTTTTTGGAATAAAATTTGTTTTGCTTGTTCAAAAAAAAAATCATATAATCATCGGAACTAGGACTAAAAAATTTGAATACCATCACCTAAATCACCTAAATTAATTTAGAGTACTATAAGTTGCAAGTAATACCTTTTCTCCAAATTCCATAGCTCTGGGAAAGAATGGCGCGCCTGTTTGAAATATATGAAAGAAGGTATTAACATTTTATATGATTATCCAATGTTATTACAACAAAATTCATATTTAAAAATTGTTACATCTAATTTAATCTGAAACAATGAAGAAATGAAATATTTAAAATTTTGAGAAGCAACTCACAGAAAGAGATTCAGGATCTGCTGCACTTGTACCTCCAACAAAAGGATCAATGAGATAGTCCACAACCTTCAATAAATTTTACAGATTAGAAGTAATAAATACTTGATGAAAATAAAAAAAATACTATCGAACATATATATTATGATTTTTGTATATATTGTATAGGCATATAATGTTATTGTATTATATCATATATAAGTAGAACAATATATCTTCAAATGGTATCTAGAGCCTACTAGAGGTAACCTTAAATCTGTCCTTAGTAAGGGTCTTTTGGTATTTTTCGTTTCTTTTCAGAAACAGTTCCAACTTCAGTTTACCCTTTCTTCTTTGTGGTGACCTCATTCCAGCACTTATACACTTTTCCAGTCACTTTTTTCGCTCTGCCACCGTCAGCTCCCATTGTTTCTGGAAAGCAATGTTTCCAGCCGAGCACCACACCATCAGAATTGCACAGTACAGCCAGCCAAAACCCAGAAACCCACCTCGATGAGCTCACTCACACGCTCCCACGAGGGTCTCAATGCTTTTGAGCAGGGCAGCTGCCACCAGCGCATGACAGCCTGTGCAACCACAGTTCTTCTCGCACTTTACGATGCAGTAAACTCCTTTCTCCGGCAGTCCAAGTCCTACAACTTCAGGTCCAAACAGACTGCCTTTGACTGTGCAGCCTTTGCATTTGTCATAACTTATACTGTTTCAGGACTTATATTTTTTTCCATTAATTGGACCGATCATGGCTTCATTTGGTACTAAAGATCTTTCTAAGGCCTCCCGAGTGGTTTGCTTATTGTAAGTTCTCCGGATCTACAGCTACAGTTGGACACACTCATAATTCATCTGTGTGTTACTCAGAGGTAAGGCTATGCAAATGATGCTGATTACTGATAATCAAGCAGCATTGAGGCAATCTTATTTTCCATGAGACAATCACCCATATGAGATAGATTGTCATTTCATCACAGAAAAGATCACATCAACAGACATCATCACGAGCTTTGTCAATTAATGACCAACTAGCACCATATCACTAAGAGGTCCTCGATTCAATTATCTTTGTGACAAGCTCCATGCATATGATTATCCTCCAGCTTGAGGGGACTTGTATTTCTCATTCACAAATCCCTCTTTGTTTATGCTGCTCACTCTCAATAGTTTGGTCTTACTTCTGGTTCATTTTGTTACTAAAAAGGGAGGAGGAAAGTCGGTAGCCAATGCTTCACAATCCTTGGTAGAGCTTATTTATGATTTCATGCCGAACCTGGTATATGAACAAATAGACAAATAGGCGGTCTTTCCGGAAATGTGAAGCAACAGTTTTTCCCTTGCATCTAGGTCACTTTTATTTTTTCCTTACTGTTGAAAATGTATTTTAATCTTTGTATTTGTTGTATAGATATATCTTAATGAATCATATCATGCAAATAGGAATACTATCTCCTATATTTAATTTGTCTATATTGCCTTGATCCTATATAAAATGGACACCGCTATGTTGTTGAAACACACGATTTCACAATATTAGGTCTCTGTTTTCTCTCATTCAATAAATAAAATGCCGGAAAATGTATGTAATGTGCACTATAAGCATAGAACATATTAACCATAAGCAGAAAAATGCCAAATGAGTGATGGCAAGGTAATGTGACATATACCTCTTTCCCAAAATGACGTTCGAAGAATCTGCTAACACTGAGAAGAAAACACAGAAAAAATGCTAAAGATGTCACTTTTGTGCTATTGTAAAATATAAATTATACAGAAAGCAAGGTTTTGTAGAAGTAGGTGCCATTATTGAAGTTTATCAAACCTTTCTTCGGAATTTTCATCATGCACGGTAGAGGAGTCATTTCCTTTCCACATAAATGGTTCAAAAATGACCCGAATCTGCAAATTTAGAAAGGTAAGCGTGCAAACTATCTTTTATCAGCAGGATAAATGAATTATGTTCATCAAGGCAGTTTCTCGTCCCCATCATCAATTTTTTATTTTTTTTGCAATATCCTTATCATCAATTTCTGATTAGCATATTCATGCTTCCTGACCAGCCACAATAATTTGAGGGGATGTCAAAAGGGAATCTACCATTATTAGTTTCCAACAGTAGTTTGTATTAACAAGGAAGTGTATATAATTAGAATTAAAATCCAAATTAGAACCAATCTACAGTTAATAGGGGTTTTGTGTCATTAATAGAAGTTATCGAGTCTGTACTATTTATGGAAGAATAGACAAATCAAGAAAGCAATCATGCCAGAATTTCTTCGGACAGATAGATAATTAGTAGACTCGTTAGTTAGAGAGGTTAAGGAAGATCACGATGTAAATAGATAATTGAAGAGAGAAGAGAATGAGGTGTCAATTGAAGTGGAAGCATTAGGGCTTTCGGCAATGGGAGGTACAAACCCTCAATGTTCTGTTATATATATTGCAAGGGGAATTCCTCCCTAATTCACTCTAATGAAATACTATCTCCCATCAGCTGACAGTTGCCAAAGAAACTGAACAGAAAAGATAGTGGCACATGCTTAAGTCACGTTAATCAAATAGAGAGCATTTCAAGACAATAAAAGAGAAAATTACGAAAGCTCAAAAAGCTGGAATGGAAAATCCTTAGAGATGTGAGGAAGAAACCTTTGATTGTGCAGAAAGCAGTTTGCTCTTCAGTAGTGCAGCAGGATTTGCGGGTACCTGATTTAATAAGTTAACACATTTCATATTTATTGTGAGATAAAAATTTCTGTAAAATCTGAAAACCCATTTCCAAAGTCCAATTAATTCAAAATTGAAAAATAGAAACATGTTTTAGAAAGACAGAGTTACTAGCAAGACATACCAGAACTGGTTCCCCATTTTTTACAATATAGCGCTTATGCTGTGACAGTGGCTGTAACAACAAACAAAATATCTATATTATAAACCGAACAATATTGTAATCCCCAATAGATCAATTACCAATATTCCTAAACTTACAATATCAACAACAAAATCCATATTATAATTCAATTTGAAGAGCTAAAGCTCTAGGAGCTCAAAAGATTAGAAAGAAATCATTAGGGGAAAATAAATGAAAGAAAATTGCTTTATATTATTGGTAAAACATGGTCTCTGATGATATGTTCCTACCCAAAAAAAATCTTACATATTGTTGTTTTTCTTGAAGTCCAAGAGCATCAATCAAACCTTTAACCTCTGCTTCACTTTCAGTCTGCACAAAGAGGACAAAACATGAAGAGTAAGAACTTATTATGTTAGTCTGTTAAAAGCAGGTAACAAATAATAGGTAAATTACTAATAAACTCCTATAATTCATTTTCAATTTTTAAACATGAAGTTCATTAGGCAATACTAAACCCCTGAAGTTTGGGTTAGATTGAAAAATGTTAAAATTTGTTAGTTTCACATATACATAAGTCATGTGGGAAGCATGTGCCATCAAATGTAGAACTTCAACAGTAGAAGGCTGATTTATTTCTAGTCCTGGCCTAACTATGGGATGTCAAAACCTATCTAATATAATTTATATTAACCCAAATTTCAGAATATATGTGTTATGTATTAAACATGTAACTTTGAAAATGGCTAAAACATTGGGTGTAATATTCACAATTTTCCAAAACTAAATGCAACTTGTTAGAGATCCTTCTCCTCCAACAGGAAGATGCTCATGAAAATAGAGTGCACATGAACATTATTGATGAAAAATTGAAATTGAAGTTTCATCAACTACAACCTGTTAGATAATATACACTTTGAACTGAATTTCTAGTCAACGTTTACTTACATGTACTGAAAATTTAAAGAGCTATGTACACTTGTACTGGTAAACTTACCATTGTATTAGCCCCCTCATCCCAAATTAGCCCATCTCGAGAAACAGTTCTTAGCCTCCCTCCAGCTCTTCCTTCAGCTTCAAAAACAGTTACATCTAGACCATGTGATTTCAATTTGTAAGCCGCAGCAAGCCCACTTGACACCATAAAACAAAGTTAGACAGTGTCAATGTCATGAATTTTTGGAATCTCAAATGCATCAATGGTTATAATGTGGTTCATGGAGAGCACAAGCACCCGAAGCTCTTGAAGTATAATATAGATTAGAGCATACAAACAATCATCTTATTTCAGCCAAAAATCATTCATGGAATCTAATAGAGCATACAAACTGATGAGCTGGCGGGTGTCTATTGGATGTCCAATAAAAGTATAAAACGGAAAGAAGAAAAAGGATTGGTGTGTTAAGAGTTTCACATTAGATGAGATATTGCATGAACATGGGTTTATAAGTATAGATGAAGTCCTCCCCTTAAAGCTGATTTTGTAAGGTTGAGTTAGGTTCAACTCAAATTCTAATATGGTATTAAAGCCTATCCAAGATCCGTTGGGCCACCTGTTATCAGGTCACCATTATCAGACCACTCAGGTCATGCTATAGATGTCCAGTCTTGGGGTCTTAAGAGTGGTGCATGATAAATTAGAGAATGTAAATTCATACATAATCTGTGGCACAATGCAATCAGTTCCCTCACTTATACTCGCAATATTCAATTCTAAATTCATCCAAGCCAAACATACTCCTAACCATCAATCTAACTAAAGTAACAACAAAAATGTTCAATAAATCAGCATTAACTTAATAAAGAATTTATATGGAAGTAATCATTTCAGCCAAATTAAAGACATGAAGAAATAAATCAACCAACATCTTACCTTACCCCAGCACCAACAACAGCAACTCTTTTAACAGATCCTGCAAACCCAATTGTACCAAACCAAGGTTATAAAAATGTAAGGAATTTCAGATATAAATATATATTTTTTTGGTATTAATTTCCAAGGAAAAAGTCTCAGTAATCCAGAGTTCGTCCATGAAGTAAGTAAAGTCTGACAAAGAATTGTTTTTATCAGGAATCGGATATAAACATCTTAATTGACACATTTTGTCAGTCATTTTATAGGCATGCAAAAAAATCACACATTTTCTAAGTCATACAAACCTAGTCAATTCACACACACTATTCAACTAAATATGAACCAAAACACAAATTTTGTTGATTTTACTTATGAAGAGATTGATAATGATAATTATAATGAGAAGAAATTTGGATGAATTTGGAGAAAGGAGAAAAGTTAGTTACTTGGATTATCATCTTTTGTAGAGGAAGCCATCTCTGAAACTGAATATGGTTTAGTCTACGCACGGGGGTTTTGACGTTTGAGGAAATCAATGAATGCTCAGAGATTCATAGTGTGAAGTTTTCAACTCGTTGAAATTAACACATTTTTTATATTTTTATTTTTTCTATTAGTTAATTTTTTTATTTTTAGTTAATGCTTTTGTTTTACACAAGTTAATGTTTTATTAATGAGATAGAAATTATGCATGATGAACTCTTTTTATTGGGGCATGAAATCGGTTGAGATGAGATAAAATGACGGTCAATAAAGATAACAGTTTTTGAAACCTTGAACTTGAAGGTTTCAACTTAGTCAAACTCGAGAATGAATTCTCTAATGTGACATTACTCTCATGTGAATTTTGGATCCTTGAATTTAAAATTAAAAAATAAAAAAGTGAAATTTTAAGGGTGGATGTATGTATCCACTGCTTCCTCTCCAGTCACATTTCCACGGGAGGGAATCTTCTCTCGTCAAACTCATCATGTAATATTGTGTTTTCAGCCTTTATTGTATAATAATAACATAGCAGTATGTTTTTATGTCAAACAAAAAGGATGGAAGCTCATTACAATCTTTTTTTCTCTTCTCACTAGAGTTCTCACAGCTAAATAAGCAGTTCTTTGGAGGATAATATTGGGTATAATCCAAGTTATATCTGGAGAAGTATACAAAGCACTATCTATTTACTTTCACTTGGCTATAGATGGAAGATTTGTGATAGAAGTAATATTAACATTTGGCCCGATCCTTGGATTCGTTCTCGCACTAATATGCGTCCTTCAACTGCCCCTCATGGGAACTATATTGTTTTGAGTATCTCTCATCTCTTTGATTATGTCCCTAATACTTGGAACTGTGTTTTGCTCAACATAATCTTCAACACGCAAGATGTTGTAGATATTTGTAAAATTCTCCTTCATACTAGGACTTCGCAAGACTCTATCATTTGGAATGTCTCTCCAAACGGTAATTATTCTGTCAAAATTGCTTACTGCCTCTGTATAAATCTTGTCTTGCATGATAGTTCCCTCCGTGTGAATGGTGAATGGCGCAAAATATGGGATATGCGGCTTCCTCTAAAATTAAAATACTTTTGCTGGGATTGCTTCGAGATTGTCTTCCCACTAGATTAAATCTTCATAGTTGCGGTGTTCAATGTCAATCTGTTTGCACTTTCTGCAATGGCGCAGTTGAAGACAGATTGCACCTCTTTACAGATTATGCACATGTTATGTCGTGTTGGAATGAGGTAAATCTTTGGCAAGTCTCGAGAACCAATTCCATCAAAGTGGTAGTTTCTCCTCTATTATCTTCTCCATTATTTCGAGTATGGAAGAGACTAAACAAATATCTCTTTTGGTGTTGAACTTTGGAGTCTTTGACGCGCGTGTAATGAATGCATTCAGAAGAATAAACAAGTGAACGAGTGACCTCTTGTATACTTATTGTAGACCTATTCCGAAACTTTAATTGATGCCGCATATGCTTAATACAGATCCTACGCCAACTCACGTGCTTACTTGGAAGAAACCTCCTGCAAATTGGCTGGAGTGTAATGTTGATGGAGCTATTTTCATGACAGAAGGGAAATTTGGTATCGGTATATGTTTTCGTGACAGTTTGGGTTTCTTTGTCCAAGCGCATATTATGATTTTTCCTTTTGTAGCTACTGCTGCTGAATGTGAAGCTACTGCAATGAAGGATGCTTTCGCATATTTGTCTAATGGCTTTGTCAAAGTGACTGTCAAGTGTCAACAGGTTGTGAATGTTTTGCGTAATGACTATTTGTATGTGAATGAGCTTGACACTTTGCTCTCAACTTGTACTTCCCTTCTCATTTCTAATGCTAATTATAACATAACTTATGTTAGGAGGCAAATCAATAGAGTCGCTCATAATCTTGCTAAAACGTCTTTATTTCAGTCTAACTCCAGTGATCATCCTTATTATCCACACAGTTGTATCTCTTATATTATATTAAATAAAATGCAATGAGTTCATTTTGCTTCAAAAATGAGAGAAAATATGTAGAAAAGAAATTTTAGATGGAACCAATGGTTCACTAATATCTCGACAAACATCAAATTTCATAAAACACCGACAAAAATATTTATAAATTATTTATAGTGAGATCGTCACGTCAGTTGTGACACCCCCACGGAGCAACAATAATGCTCAATTCAATGGGTAAATTGCTAGATTTTAAGAATATCAATCGAGAGATAGTACTTTTGGTATACCAAAGTGACAGTGTAATATTCCAAATTTGAATAATGATCATTAATACCCATTAGAATTTAGGGTACAATGGCAAAATAGCAATCAATTCTAAGGACATAAGGGGAATTTCATTCTCACCTATTACCTAGTATGAGAGATGAATTAGAAAGGAATATAGAGTTAGAATTGGAAAGTAGATTAAAAAAAGAGAAGAGAGAATGAAGAGAAGGGAGAAGAACGAAAGGAGTGTTAAATAGGTTTTGTTTAATCTATAAACATCTCAAATTTTAATTTTAGTCTTTATAAAAATTTCAGTAAATTTTGCTTCTTAAATATTTTTCGTCACAACATTTTATAGTTTTTGCTTTTAAGTTAATTTATGTTGATTTTGGGGTTTTAAGTTGATCTTCATGATTTTGAGGAAAAGGTTTAATGAGGAGAGTAAAATAAATATCCATGCATTATTCACATGTTAAGAAGTTTTTATGTAGTTTTTTTTTGGTACAAAGTTTTTATGTAGCCTTTGCTTTGCATTGCATATGATGAAAAATTGAAAACATAAAAAGGAAAGAGTTCGCCGTAAAATTTGTATTGACAAGTTCCATAAGTTCAACTACAATATGTCGAAATTGTTAGGCTGGACGTTGTGACCTGGGTTCGAACCCAATATCTCACAATTATATGTGATTTTAATTTCAGTGAATTACCACTTCATCTAAAACAAACAAACAAAAAATGTATTGACAAAGTGTCATAATTTGTCCATAACTTTCTCTATATAGATATCTATACAATATGCAACTCAAACTAAACCTAGACAAAATTTAACATGAAATAAATTATGAAATGACTTAATTTAGTTAAGATTTTGTAGTAATTGATGACGTTGTAGTAATTTGGCTATATATATCTTTCTCTATAGTGTTTAGATTGAACTGATTTTTGTCTCTTTTCATTCTTTCATCATTGGGGTGGTTTTTTTTACTATTTTTGACGTGAAATTACTCCTCAACACTAATTTTGTCTTTCTTTTTATTTCAATGAGTGGTTATCTACATAAATTTGCTTATTTGTTTTTTTGTTTTTTAAGTTTTCATCATCTTAGTGTGGCGTTGTGTTTGTCACCGTTTTATACGGCGTTTGTTTGTTGGTTTTTCGTTTTAGTTTGGTGTTCCGCTGATTCAAATTGATATATTCACTTCAACTGATTACATATCTGATGAAGACTTGGACGTTAACGTTGAAGATCCGGGAGTATGATCATTTCGGTTACTTTTATTTTATCATATTTGTAGGCATTTTCATGTTGTCATTGTATGTCATTAACCTAATAACCTAGGTGCTACAAAATTGTTTGTAGATTCAGCTTTTTCAGTTTTTAACAATCTTGAATTTATGATGATCTATGTATTTCTCAATTTGAAATTTTGAATGGATGAATTTTTTTTTTAGTCAAAAAGAAATACAAAGGACATTTTACTTTAGTTTAGACATGATCATATTTGTTAAATTTGATTAAGAATTGAATGATTTTAAAACAGAGTTTGGATTGTCGGATCATATCTCACTTAAAATAATACTCCCTCCATCACAAAATATAACTATTCATTGACCATTGCACGAATGTCAGTACATGATTTTGATTACGAATATTTTTAATTGTCTATTAGTAAAAATTATAGAAATTTAATATTTTGAAAATATTCATCGAAACAAATCAAACAATATCATATATGATAATATTTACATTTATTTATTTTTAGAAAAATATGGTCAAAATATAAATAGTGCATTTAGTCAACATTTTAAAGTCATTAGATTTGGTCTATTGAAGAGACATTTGAGTAGTATGTTAAAGGTCCTGAGTTCGATCATAAGTTTTTTTGTAAATACAATTATTATGTGGCAATATGTTAATAATTAAATTAATAAAAAATAAAATAAAAGCCACCTAGACATGCCACATCAGCAAAAATGAATATTCCATGTCCTAGTTGTCAACAGAGGGGGTAATTGAAGGAATCTTTATTTTGCAGGGGGTAATCCAAATTTTTTTTTTGCAGGGGGTAAACCAAAATTCGCATACTTTGCAGAAGGTAAAACCCTATTTACCCTATATAATATTTTTTGATTGATCCATTTTTTAATTCTTAGTAAAATTGCGGGCAATGAATGCATGTATAAATGTTTAGTTATCGAGATATTACAAGAACACAAGTTGTTATCAGTGCGTGTATGGATCCAAATACAAATATTTTTTTAAACTACGAATACAAGAATGAGTCTTACCGTACCCTACTCATATCATACTCTACCTATTTTCATCCCTATCCAAATTCTTTACCATTTTGATCAATCCCATCCCTTCCCTATGTGCATTACAATAATTATTTAATATAATAATAACAATAATGGACATGTAAATTTTAGAAATAAATTATTTGTCAAATCATTTAATAATATAACCATAAATAAAAAAATTTTAAAAATTAACATTAAGATTTTTTTTTTGGTTACCATATGTTATAAACTTATAAGTACAACTATTTTAATACTTTTAACAATGACTATTTTCGCCATAGAAACTCTTCAATGTAGATTGTAGAAGGTCATTCTCCCATCAAATTTTTTTTCATAAGGAAAACTCATAGATAAAATCTTTTACTCCCGGTTTAAAATGTCTAAATTTTTTATGACGTTTTTTTGAGCAAAATCTTTTACCACTTAAGTCAATCTTAATTTTGATTCTCATCAAAATTAATTGGCCCGTGAGCTTAATTCAATTGACAGGGACATTGTATTATATATGTAAGGGTCGGCGTCCGAACTCCGTTTATTCCACTTATTCGTATCAAGGATGAAATTTCTAGTCACTAGATTACTTGACCTAAAAAAAATCTAAAAATGAAAATAAAATAATTTAATCGATTACATTAGATGCATTCCTTATAATTATTATTAATATAAAAATTAGTCAAAATAAAAATAAAAATAATTAAAAAAATCATTATTAATAAAATAATTTAATTGACCATGTAATGAATGTAGACACCTTCCTTGTAATTATTATTAATAAACAAATTAGTCAAAAATAAAATAATTTTATTAAGAAAATATTCATTATTAATAAAATAATTCTATTGACCATGTAATTAATAATGAATATTCCTTGCAATTATTTTCTTAATAAAAAAATTAGTCAAAAAAATGATTTTTTTTGTTGTTTTTTTACGTAAATCGAATATCCTCTGCGCGCAACTGTAGAGACTAATTCCTCGAGTCTACTAAGACACAAATGAGCGATAAACTCTTTATAGGAATTTTAACACGACTGATTCATGAATTTTGATTAAAATAATACTACTAGAATTTTTGACCATATACATTTTGATTCATGAATTTTGAAGAGGTTAATGAATGAAATTTTTATATAGAGGTTAATTAATGAATAAATGTGTTTTGACTAAACAATTCATTAATGAATTAATTAATTAATGTTATATAGAGTTGTTTTTGTACTTTCACTATACCGTTTCATTATATATAGTCACACAAATACAACTTTGCTGAAACTTAGCAGAAAATCCAGAAACAGTGAGTGACAGTACAATTTTCTCATTCTGAAATTCAAATTTAGTGAACAAAATGTTGAAATCTAAGGAACCTCCTTTATGTTCATGTAAAAATCCATTATGGGTTGCAGCTTTTTTCTTCAAACAGCTTAAGAAAGCTCAAATCATGGATACTGACATTTCTTCTTCTGTAGGTTAGTTCTGTTCTATCTCTCTTTCTCTTTACAATTGATTGAAGAAACACCATTTTATTTTTCTGTCATAAAGTTCACATTTTTATTGTCTTCATTCAGAAACAACAAAATGGTTGTTTTTTTAGGTTTTTAGTGTCTGTGTTTTTATCTTCATTTTAGTGTTCTTATGTTCTTGAATGTTTGTAAGTGATTTGGTTATTTGTGGTAAAAAGGGTCACTGAGTTAGGGGGGGAAAATGCTTTTTTTATTGTTAATTGGTTGGTTGGTGATCAGTGACAGTGTTTTACAATTTTCTTGATGTAATTGTGTTTAATTATTTTCAATTTGTTGTTTGTAAGCTGTTTGTGAAGTTGATCACAAAAGGGTAACTTGCAAATGTTGTTATTTTGCAAAATTGGTGATGTAGCTGTACAAATTGGCCACTAAAAATCGACGGTGGAAGGCATTTTTTATATGGTTTTGAATCATTTTAATCATCTTCAAATGCCCTTTGGTAACTGGTTTAAGTTTAACACAATGGTTTTGGCCTTTAGGTCTGGGCAAAAGAATGTAGCTTTTATGGTAAAATTTGATGAAATCTATGAATCTCGTATACTTGATACGGTACTAGTAGGATACAATACAAATACTAGGGTTTAGAAAATTCTTATGAACTAAAGATTTAATACGACCTAGATACGTTAATAATTAGTTACTGTCTAATTGGATTTGATTTTGATGTATTTAGATAGGATTCAGTTTCCTAATTTTTCAAAGTATGATTTAGTTCTCTCGAAACACCAGCAGTGGCAAGGATTTCTATTCTTTTTTTTTTTTTTGCGTAAACCATGTATACTCTGTGCACAACAGAAAAGACTAATCCCTCGAGCCTTGTGGGACCCAAATGGGCGGCAAACTCTCCCTAAGAGTTTTAACGCTGCAGCATGCCCAAGTCAAGGATCCAACCTAGGACCTTGGTTAAGCTAGAAGAGATCCGCGCCATCTCATCTAAGCGCTCTTGGGTAGCAAGGATTTCTATTCTATCATAAACTAATTTATTCTATTTTCTGTTCTTATCTGATTTATTGTATCTAATTGTATTTGTGGTTGGTAAAGTGAACTTCAATCTGGATTATGTTGAGATAGATTAGTACTATTAGTTCCAAAAATTATTTAGGATGTTCCAAATTCTGATTGTAAATTTATAACCATTGTTGCGTAATCTAGCTAACATGTTTTGCAACTTTTACATTCTACAGACAAGATTATGCATTATGAAATGGACGCTGTTTCCTATAGAATACTTGCATATCTTCTTCTTGGTGTTGTCAAAACATACTCAAAGAAGGTTGAGTATCTACTCCATGATTGCAATAACATGATCAGCGGAATCAACAAATTTGTGATAAATACAAAGAACAATGCACCTGTGGAAGCCGTGTGTATGGCTTTTACTATGCCTGACACATTTGAGTTGGATGCTCTTGATGTTGGTGAACTTGAAGATACTTCTGGGTAAGGTTTCATTAATTTCAGAAGTTTAATTGGTTAGGGAATGTTCTGTTGGTTTTAAAGCGATTCATAACATTTCTTCTGTCGATTTCAGGTATCATACTGCCCCCCCAGAACAAATCACTCTTAAAGGTATAATTTGTTTCAAAATTTATCAATCATAGTATGTTTAATTTTGTCCTAGTGTTGAACTAATATGTCGTGAAATGAAACAGAAGTTTTGTCTAATACTGGAGGATTTGCGCAGTTTTCTCAAGAGAGGGTATGTGTTGCATAGCTTGTACTTGGTTTTTCAATCCCTTTGAGCATTATCTGAATGAAGTTTCTGATAGGTCTATTCTGTTATTGTTAAGAGTCTTATTTCGATAGTTAGTTACGGAATTAGAGAGATAGTTAGTTTCTGTTTGGATCAATGAATAGGAGGTGATGAGATTATAGTCTATTGTAATTCTGAGTTTTTTCTTATTTTTTCTCTAGTTGGTTTCTATCAGCATACAAGATGCTAATTTGCTTGAGTTTCAAGCTAAAAGCTTAAAACAAAACTTTATGTTAATTGGTACTTCACATTCATATTTTACAACAACCTCATAGTTTTTCACTACATTCAATGTCTATTGGTTGTTTTTTATTTTTATGAACTTTCTTTTGATAATAGTGAAGCAAAAACAAAGGCAGAAAATATTTAATGACATTTTTTTCACAACATCTATAAAATATAATTTGGTATAGATTTGTACTAAATAGAGTTGGAAACATATATTAGATGGTAAACTTGTATTGGTCAGATTTGTTTGGAATAATCTGTCGCGTATATTAGGTGAATCCGAATCATCAATTGATGACTGGAACGCCCAGTTAAATTGAATTCTGTCTTAATTGCAGTTATGATATGTTGTAAGCTCATTGATTTCATATTATTAATTTTGACGGTTTTAAATTTTTGGAAAAGATTTGGTGACTTTAGAAAATATGGAAACATTTCTGTTTTGTTTCTTTGATTTGGCTATCTTCATAGTCTTAGTTTTTATGATTTGCAGTTTGAGGATTTTGATATGCAGTTTGAGGGTTTAGATTTTGGCGAAACTAGCTGCTCTCTTGACCACATTATGGCGGAAAAGTATATTTCTGAATTTTTTTTATTTCTTGAATGGCTTCATAACATGCAGTTAAATATTTGTTGGAATAATTACATATTTTCTCCATCAAACTTATTGATTTTGTTATGTGTTACAGCACTTTTCTTCAATTTCAAGCGATGGACTTCGACTTCGAAGTTTTTCCATCAAATAGTCGAAATAATCTCATTGAAGGGTCTTCTGAAAAACAATTAAGCCGAAATAATCTCATTGAAGAGTCTTCTGAAAAACAATTAGAATTTCAAAAAAAGGTGTCGTTTGAAGATGGACAATCTAGCGCTAAACCGTCAGAGTCAACAACCATTAATGAAACTCCTCAATCTAAGTTTCATGATGATTCAATTGCAAGACCAAAACCAGGTTTGTAAAATCACTATTTTTAGAATCCTTGAAAACGCAACTACTGAATGTTTTTCTTCATTTTTGGTAGTATGTAGTTCATTATTATACTTATTTTGTTTCCTACTTAAATTTCTATTTTGGCAGGTGCTACGAAACCAGATTTTATGCTTATTCCTACTCCAGACGCAACAGAACGTGCACACTTTTCAAAGAAAAGAAAATTTGTTATTGATGAAATGACAACCTTGTCTAATACGTAAGTGATAATAAATATAGAAAATGTTCAGCATTCTTTTCAACCATGTTCTTTTGCTATTAATTCTTATGTCTGAAGTACTTTGATGTCATCATAGTTGATAAATGCCTACTTGGAATTAAGATAGTTGATAAATGCGTACTCAAGATAGTAATACTTCGAACTATTACTGAACACGTTGCATTTTGAACCATATCAGGATACTCAGAAAGCGCATACATGATGCAAGTGACGTAGTCTCTGTTCGAAAACCATTACACGTCGCTTTGATTGATAAAAAGAGAAAAACTCAGATGTTCAGTCTTCTGAATGGGTTCAATGAATCATTGTTTCCTTGTAAGTTCAAATATAGCAATTTTTTTGTTCTTAAACTTTACATCTTTACTAACCTTGTTTTGCTGCAGGTCACTCCCCAAAGCTTCAACGCTTGTTTTCTAACAGCAAATTGAAAATACCGGTCTCCCTTCAAATTGGGTCAGATGTGCAAGAATCTGAAGCGGTTGACATTCCGGAGCAAGAATCTGAAGCGGTTGACTTTCCGGTGCAAGAATCTGAAGCGGTTGACATTCCGGAGCATATCCAAATTACTCCGGAAATCCCTCCAAGCTGCCCTTCTCTTGGAAATGAAGAAATTCTCAGGGAGTTTGATGCTGTTGAATCTCAAGCATGCGGTAGCTCGGAGCATATAGCAACTGCTCCACAAACCCCTCCTTTAGGGCCTTCAAGTCCCCATAGAAGTATAGAGAGGGGGCGACCTTCCGAAAGTAGTGATATTATGGCAGAAGAGGTAAAGAATAACTATCTCATGAAAGTTCTGTTAATTTTAAGAAAACACTTTTTTTTTGTCTTCTGTTTACTCATGTACTATGAACTAAATGATTGATCTTTGCTTGCATTATATTTTTTGCAGGAAATAAATTCATGTGAAACTGAGAATTCAGAAATGTGTAAGAATTCCATAAAATCTTCATTTTTAAATTGTAATATTTTTTTGTTAAATTATAATATTGTATGGTCTTCCTAACACTGCATGGTTTTTTGATTCTTTTCGTGACAGCTGGGTGGTCTGAGCAAACCAGGTGAGATGGTTGTTTGCTATTTGAATATCGACATTTCTATTATTGTTCGTATTACTACATGCTTATATTTGTCTTCTATGATGATGTACAGTAAGGTTGCAACCTACTTGTGCAAACGAAAGGAGGCGGGTTCTATAAACCTTTCAAAAGTTTCAGAAGGACGAACCAGAAAAGAATCTGCAAGACTATTTTATGAAATACTGGTATGTTTTAATTTCTGTTTTAAGAAGTTGATGTATACGAAAAGGTTGGAACGATTTTTAGAATGTTCACTGCATGGCTGAGATTTTAATCCTTGTTTGCTGTCTGATATTTTCAGGTTTTGAAAACTACCAATTATGTGGATGTGCAACAAAAGGATGCTTATGGTGATATTGAAGTTAGGAAACTCCCCAAATTTGATAAAACTTTCGGCGTTTGATGGTTTGTTTAACTGACATAGGTACATGTCAGAGGGCATTTAGAGATAAGAGAGTTGATAGGACATAGGTAATTTAGAAACAGAAATTTGATAGGATATAGGTTGATAGAAATTTCTACTTTGCCTGCCAAATGAGTGGATTTCTTCCACAATTTTCCTTTGTACAGTGATGGCAGAGTTAGAAACTCCATTTTACAGGAGAATCATCTTCTACATTTTTCTCTTCATATTTATTACATTTCGCCAATGATGGCGCTCTTCTGTAAAATTACAGTTGATTTTTAAATTTAGTGGATGATTTTAGTTTATAAATATGATACTTTGTTACATTGCCTGATATATCTTTTAAGGGAGAGGATTCTCTTCATTCACAGGCAGTGGAATCTCGGCCACTGATTCACTATTGCTCCAATGGCTCCCACAAAAAGGGTCGCTCCGAAAGTAGTCTTCCGAAAGTAGTCATGATCAACAATGGACACTTGGGAGACTACTTAACCAATAGTGTTTTGTTTAGTTTAAAATACAATAAAAGTATAAAACACAACCGTTTAGCCTAGCTAAACTTGACCATTCAAGTCACGTTGAATTCTGTCTTGATCAACTACACTGAGCTCTCCCTCAAATTACTATACAAGTGAAAGTTGTGGTCTCCTGAAAAGTGCTTCATTGAATGCCACACGTTTTGCACAAACGAGTGGCATAAGTTGTGTGTGCTCCACACCCTTTGTACGGACAGGCTACATAAAGAAGGAATAACCAACTCCACGAGCGATAAAATTCGTACAAATGAGCTTTGTGAATCTCAGGGGTGAAACCTAATTGGTTAGGCCATAAAAGACTATAAAAGGTAACACTTAAAAGACAAAAAGGGCAAATAATATATTTTACTTTGATCATTTTTAAAGTATTTTTAGAATTCTACCTAAGACGTTCCACTATGCAGCTTATAATGTTGTATCTATCTTTCATTATGTTTATATACATGAACGATTGATCATTTTGAAATAAGATATTGAGATAGGCAACAAAATTGGTAGTTATAATAAAATTGGTCAAATATAATTGGTCTTAATTCTTAAAATAAATTTTGGCGTTTGTGTTTTGCTGATGTGGGTAACTCTGGATAATGTCACAGTCACACTGTAATATATTTTTGGTCTTTGTCCTTAGCATTTCTTTTGCTTAGTCAGAGCCTAGTAATGATACAACATATAATAATATAAGAACTTGTCAATAAAATAAAATAATATATAAGGATAGATAAATGGAAATCTAGATTCAAAGGATATTCTTCTGTGAGTTAGATAGATAAGATACCTTTTCCTTTCATTTTGGAATTAAAGCAAATCAAAGCAAGAAGATAGCTTGAATTGATCAGCTCATAAATCATATCATAATCTCCAGGTAGGTACTGTTTAATTTCTTGTTAATTATTATTATTGTTTATACCAATTAATTTGTATATAAAGAAAATGCAGTAGTCATGATGCATAGATTGAATCTTTGTGTTGATATATTATATATAGCTCAATTTTCATGATATATAAGGATGGCTTTGATTTATCCATGGAAGGATACGAACATAGAGATGAAAAAAAAGAAGCTAAATATTAGAATATACAGTGGGAACACAAAACAATAATTAAGAACATATTGAGTATATTCAAAAAATCCTCAAAGAGCTAGACTTTTAATTTCTTTGAATGATTTTAATTCTTATATATACTAATCTGAAAATAAAGTTTGTATTTGAGTAGGATAAATTTAATTTTGGTTTTGAATGATTTAAATCTTATTTCAAAAGTTAACTCATATATAAGGCAGAGGCTATCTTGACATATATTTATGTAGGATCCACATCGTGTGGATTCTGTCATGTCAAAGTCAAGTTGCTTCAAGCAATTGCTTAGCCGTGTTTTTCAATACTCTTTTCGGTCTTTGTTATAAGAAGCGTTTGTAACTCGACAACAAATGAAAAATTGCCTCTTATAAAAAGGGTCGGATCGGAGGGAGTATTTATTTGCTTCTTAAAAAAAGAGAAAAATGTTAAATCTTGTGAACGAAACAATGTGAAGCGTTTGTGAATGACGAGGTAGAAATTTTGGCTTGTTTCATTACTTAAAAACTTGGTGAACTGAGTCGAATTTAAAAAGGATGATGGTAAGAAGTATCCTAAGGATACTATAAGAATATAAAAAATCAAAATTTTGCATTAAACATGATAATTTTAAAATGTTGAATACAACATTTTTTAAACTACCTTATTTTTCCCACAAAAGATATGTTTTTTTCGTAGTACTTAATAATATATTATTTAAATCTTAAATATATAGAAAAATACAAAATTTAAGGTAGTTAAAACAAATCAATCAAGAAGATAGTTTGAATTGAGCTCCTAAATCATTTCATAATCTGCGGGCACTTTCTTGACTTCTTAAAAATATCATTGTGTATACCAATTAATTTCTTATATAAAAAGAATTTATATAGCTCACTTTTCCTTTTGTACAAGGATGGCTTCAATTTGTCCAAGAAAGGACCAAAAAAAATAGAAAATAAACAGAGTCAACTATTCCAAAATATATATCCTTTAATTGGGACAGAAAACAAGAAATAAGAACATCATATCATATTAATAGGAGTATTTTCAATAATACCAGAAAGAGTTCGAATTAATTCCTATGAATGAACATAATGTTACTATGTAATATTTTGGTATTTTACCTTGGCTGCTTAGTCAATAGTAGTAATATAGAAGGAATTGTCAATAAAATAAAATAATATATAAGGATAATTTGGTAATTTTATCCTAAAGTAAACTATCATGAACTGATGATAAGGTAAATCTTCTTAGATAGATAAGATACTTTTCCCCTTCATATTGGAGTTGAAGCAAATCAATCAAATCAAGAAGATAGCATAGCATGAATTTGAGCTCATAAATCATATCATAATCTCCAGGTAGGTACTGTTTAATTTCTTGTTAATTATTATTGTTTATACCAATTAGATATAAAGAAAATACAGTAAGCACGACGCATGGATTGAATCTGTGTTCATATATAGCTCATTTTTTCCCATTAGAATATACAACTTATATTTTAATGGGAACACAAAACAATATATAAAAACATAATTTGCATATATTAAAAAATTCCAGAAAGAGCTAGAATTTTTAATACTTATATATACTAATTTGAAAATAAAGTTTGTATAGTAGATTAAATATGTGATTTGAAATGACCGAAATGTTAATTTCGAAAGAGATCGTCCTTGTATAGGACCACGTCACATGTGGTTTGTCCGGCCAAAGACCAATCGCTTTGCTTCTTGCGATTGCCTAGCCATGTTTTTCAAAACATTGGATATCAATTATGAAGTTTTGTTTTCACTTTTCTCTCATTATCTCTTAAAAGTAATTTCCGTGTATTTTATCAACACCTACATGTTTTTTCCAAAAAAAATATATAATGTGATTGGTTAACCTTCAATCAATCATGAGGCATTTCTATGTATTCCATTCACTATAAATAGCACTGCAAAAATAAATAAATAAATAAATATCTGTCAAGAAGATAACTTGAATTGGATTTAGTCTTTGTGCTTTTGTAAGTACTTACATGATTTAAATTGAGAAGAAACTTTTACCGTTCAAATTGAAGTTAAAATAAATTAATCAAGAAGATAGATTGAATTTTGAGCTTCTAAATCATTTCATAATCTATAGGTACTTGCTTAATTTCTTTTTAAATAGTTTTGTTTATAGTTATAAACAATTAATTTCTTATATAAATCCTTCTACAATGCTGGCTTCAATTTATTCATGAAAGGACACGAAAAATAGAAAATAAACAGAGACAACTTTTATGTTCATTGAATAAAATTTCTATATAGACAATAAAAAATCGAGGTAGAAGTAAATTGATGTTTAGTTTGTCAAATTGATGAAAAATTGAGGTATATATAAGACTCCTATATATACCCTACCCTCATGCAAATCTACTCCAATACGTATCCTCGCATATAATATGGGTCTTGAATCTAATTTATATATTATTATTATTATTTTTAACACAACTTTTATACTATGTTAAATGAATTTGAAATTCATTTAAAAAATTAACTCATTTTTAAACAGTTTAAGAACTTTTTTAGTACAAGTTCAAAAACAAAAATAATAGTAATATTTATTTCTTGTCCACTATGCAGACTGCAAAAAACAGATAAAAATGAATGCCCTCCGCTCATTTTGGAACAGTCCAATTGGCCCCAAAACCACTCATTTCTGGGGTCCTACCTTCAATTGGAGCCTTCCTATTGCTGTAAGACTTTTAATTTGTGTTGTCTCTCACACAAAATTTTTATAGTAGATTGCAAATAACATTATTAATTCTTTTTTTATAAGTCACATAATTATAAAAAAAAATGTAAAAGATAATTAAGCCTATTTTAAGTACTATATATATATGTGTTGCTCAAATCTTGTATTAATCAAGTTGCAAAGTTATTTTATTTGAATCATGACTCTGCATCTGCTATTGTTGGCAGGCAGCAATAGACACACAGAAACCACCGGAAGCAATATCTGGCAATATGACTACAGGTACTTAATTACCATTAATTTGTTTCACAATCGTTAATTCAATAATCTATTTGAGTAAACAGAAATTTCTAACAATAATAATAAAATTATGCAGTTATGTGTCTTTATTCGGGAATATTCATGCGGTTTGCTTGGGTGGTGAAACCACGTAACATACATCTTATGGTATGTCATATGACTAATGAGACAGTACAACTATATCAGCTCTCGAGGTGGATTAGAGCTCAACGGTATAATTTATTTATTTATACATCTAGCAGTCTACAATTTAATACACAAAATAATATTAAATACTTTTTAACGTTACTTGTTTGTTTGATGTAATCAGTGGAACTGAGCTGAAGAAAGAGGAAGCAGATGAGTAAATCGTTTATATGAATAATTTGTTTCCTTATGTGACTTGTCATTCACCATTTACTCTTAATTTAACATGCTCTGTAGTTTGTATTGGTCACAAAATAAATGATATTGTAGTTAAACATTTGTTTTTGAAATATTTCTCGTATGCAAGTGTATTTTCTTACAAGCTCGTGCACCTATATTATGTATTTTTTTTGGGAATTATGAATGTTTTTTTAGTTTAAATATTCAGGATTTAAGTTTGACTTATGCAGAAAACTTGACCACCGACTGATCTACTACATAAGTAGCGAACAACATTGTCAAAATTTCTCATTTTACAACATCCTTTACTTAAATAGCAGGCGAACGAGAATCACGTGGGGTTGCAAAAGAAAATCCCATTTGTTGGTATCCCCCATCAAAGCATTGGGTTAAGCTCGACACCGATGGTTTTGTTTATCACGTATCTAGAAAAGCATATAGAAAAAGGTGCAATTTAACCACACAAAAAACTGCATTTCCAACAAATGCTCATACATAAAATAACATGTCAAAAAGCCGGTACATATACAAAGCGCTTTCCTGAAAAAGTGGGAAAGGGAATGATACAAAGAAGACACTCAAAAGTTTCTAGGGCAAACTCTGGTTTCTACCTAATTTGTATATGTAAAATAAGAGAAGAGGGATTACAAAGAATATACTCATTCGTTACTCAAAGGCCCCAAACAAAGCAAAAATAAAAATTACACAACATAACAAATCAATACAGAAAAGGGAAAATAGTTATTTAACTTCAGTGCTCCTATCCTTGCAGAGCATATGCCACTCTTGTAGTACTGCTGCCTGAAGAGCTTGATGCTCAGCTTCCTCAGCAGTTAATTTGGATAGTGTTGAAGGTCCCTTCTTTTTGCCATCTTCATTCCCATCCTTTTTGTCTGTATCCTCTTCTTCATCTTCCTCGGACTCGGATTTTGGAGTCTTGGGTCGTGGTTGGGCTGCCTTCAACAAGGCTATCCTTTCCATTGATATTCGAAGCCTCTCAGCTGCAGCTAATTTCACTTCATCTTCAGGCATATACTCCACCCCACCATCAGTAAGGTCATCCAACCAACCCTGAAGATCTGATCCAATCTCCTTAGTAATAGATGCATCAGATGCGCGTACCACAAACTTGCACATCATGGTTGTTGTCTCGTCACCCAAATCCACGTTTCTACTCACTTCACTTGCACCAAAAATCATCAACCCCAAGAAGCCACCATGCCAGGTTTTAGCAGCATAACACAACTGTTCCAGAATAGGACCAAGGAAAAAGGGTCAGTAAATTCACATGACACATTGCATATAATCCATAGCTTGTCCATGGCTTAATATCCTAGTTTATGTTAGTCAATTTTCTCTAGCTTCGGGCACATATTAACTGGTTTGGAAAAAGTATAAACATACAAGTAAAAACAGAGAGCAGAGATTGAAAGTAACACCACTATTTTTAAGAGGACTATGCATTTTAAAGAACATAATTACAACTTATTTAGGCTTATCTATGACATAAGCACTTGTGCAAGTGTACGAGAGAGCTTATAAAAATAGCATGAGTTATGACATGTCTATATCCTATTTTCAGCTTATTCAACAAGATTTCCATGATAACTTATTCAAACAACATATAACTCAGAAAACACTTTAACCACACTACACCTTTGATTATAGAAACAATTTATATATATATATACACACACACACACACACACACACATAATCAATAAACACTTAATTAAACTATTAAGCCAAATGCACCCTAGGTGATTCTAGGAATGGTACAAAACAAAAGAAACATTCTTTAACTAATTCAGATTTTTAGATTGAAAAGGCATAAAAAGGAAAAACAAGATAAGATGGCAAATCCGCACCTGAAACCCTGCCACAGTGCGGATAATATGTGAACAAACTTTGTGGAACGGTTTGGAAGATAGGGATTTCAGTCCACTCAAGAAAGGAGATGCACCATACTGCTGGGCTGCAGTAGCCTGAAAGCCACTTCCTTCATATGTATATGTACCAGTGTATTCAACAATGGCTGGCAAACTGGGCCACAGTCGGAAAAATTCGACAGGTGATATTTGGTGTGGTAAAAGTAGCTCAGTCAATGGAATTTTATAAGGTTGACATCTCAAAATCACGGGTTCACCTAATTCGGGCCTTAAGCTTCTCTTTTGTCTCATGACTTGAGGATCCTCTTCAGCATAGTCACCTTCATAGTCTCCAACAGCACCACTACCATAAAATGGGTAATACAACACTTGAACCCAAAGGGCACATCTTTCAAAGTGGGAAACACCAACTGTTACACTGCACAGCACTGGATCCTGAGGAAGTAACAAAATCATCAGGAACATGGATCAAAAAGTTAATGCAAACAGAAGAGTAGTATAAAATTATTGTACAGAGCAATGCAAAACTTGGCAAGTGCAAAAAAAATAACTTGACAAGTGCAACTGTGTAAAATAAATAATCGGCACAAAGTTTAAAATAATCCAGCAAAATTTACTTAATGCCAAGTTTTACACTCCAAATTATCAGGTAATATAGCTTAAAGGCTGAAAGGATATAACAAAAGAAGGAACACGATTGCAATATCAAAAAGTGGCAAATGTTCATGATCAGCATGCAAAACCAAGTTCAGCGGGGGACAGAATCAACTATAGTATAAGAGCTACAAAAAGGAAGGAAAAAATGACTACATGGAAGATAGAAATCCTGTAAATAAGAAAAGTTATGAGCTGCTACTACAAGGATGGGTGTCATTCTCATTAGGTGTTGGTTCTTGTTTTATGTTATTGTGTATCATGTTTTTTAAAATTGTGATCTACTCCTATTCAAACTTTAGAAATAGTTGCCAGTTAATTTCTGGTGAATCTGATAGGAACCCTATAACATAATAATATAAAGTCAGTGTATTATTTGCAATGTTTTCAACTGTAGATAGCAGAGAATAGCAGATTGATAAAATTCCGCTACACAATAGTGCTATAGCACCACTATAACCGCTATTTAACAACACTTTGTAATAAAAAGCGTATCGTGGAACAATAACGCTTTGTCCAAATTTCGCTACACTATAGCGCCACTATAACTGCTATTTAACAGCACTGAATATTTGCTAAGTATGAAAGATTATACGTGATTCCCCGTTGATAGGAACCCAAGAACATAACAGTTTTCCCTTATACTCCACAGACCAAAGCTCCTTCAGAGGATGCCAAGATATCCCCCCTCCCATGAAGAATGACACTACTTCTCTGTATTCCTCTCTTTCCACATGAAAGAAAGGATTCCTTGACAGCATAATTAACTACTACCCACATTCCCCTCTAACTAACCCGTTCAGCATAGTTGTTGGGATAATAAATAATTCTGATGGTTACAAAACGGACTAGTGAATTAGTTGGATGTAAACTTTGTTGGGATAACCCGTTCAGCATAGTTGTCCAGTGATTACACATATTTTCCTTCACTTTGTTAGACTTCTTCAAATATAGAATTAGTTGGATGTAAACTTCCAGTGAATCCAACTTAATGATAAATATAATATAGAGGCATCCGAAGTCCAGTGCACAAAACTGACTACTTCTGCTAACATTCCATAATATCGAAGAATAATATCATTGCCCCTTTTTCCTAGTCTATTTGTGTTTTTCCATAGTAGTTTTCTAAATCATTCTCAGGTGTTTTTCACCAATAGTAAGTCCTAACCCAAACATACTCCTTCATACAAGTTAATGTCATCAGTGAGCTACAGTTGATCACTTTAAACTAAAATTTAGTTGTAAATTTGTAGCGAATGCAGCTAAATAAATGAACTAGAGGTGCCAAAAGTCCATCATGCTATTCATGCATGATTAGCCTGAAACTTGGGACAGGCCATGTTTTCAGAGGTCCAATCAAGTCGGACGGACAGCTGGAGAATGATTGGCGCAAATCAAGCAGGCTGGATTTAATTCATTTGAAAGAGTCTAAATAGGCCGAACTATAAGGCGTTTCCGTCTAACACCTCAGTCTGAATCCAATCTAGGCATGATATTACTCAGAAGCACAGACACGCCCCTCAAAAGTCAAAATTTTCTAGACATGTAAAACAAAAAGAGAAAGAATAGCCAAGAAGATGCAAAATCAAAATAGCCATCTCAAATTGGAACAGAATATGCACTTAAGAGGAGAAAAACCTGTGAAACAAGATTTCGCAGCTGCCGCACTGCTTGAGAAGAACCATCCATATAATATAATGCACCAGATAATCCAACACGTACATCCACCCGATTTAATTCAAGCTCGGTTAAATTTAAGACCTGAAGCAATTTTATTTGTAGTAAATGAGAAACATTGTAACAGCCATTTGATAAAATTATGCATAAAACAAATAATATCTTTTGTCCATCAATGTGATTTACATTTTAAAAATAAAACTATTGAGCAATTCTAGAATGCATTTTAATTTGTTCATCAACAAATTATAGAAAAAATACCAATGCACCAATAATTAGCATCAGCATTTTTTCTTGATTCAAAAAAAAAAAAAAAACAGTATTTCTTCTAAGAAATTATGAATTTCAAAGTCATTGCAGGCCTAAATGCGATAATTAACACCAATTTTTTATTAACTTGTAGACTTGTTTTGACCGGAATACTATCCACGCACTAATGAAACTTTCTTAGTAATAAACTGGAAGTCTAGAACATTAGCTTTCCCAAACTATCAAGATTGTATTGTTAATTGTGGTACGTTCTTCCACTAAACATGATCAATTTGTCAGTGTGTATCTTAAAACAAAATATATATAATGGTTCCTCACAGTTTTTAATGACAAAATCGATCTATTAAGCCATAAAGAACCCTAAATATTGAGAATAAAAGGTATAATTGAGGAGGCTTTGACCTTTAAATGCAGAGTTATCCTCCCATCACTTGAATCTGCTAAATGATAACCTTCAACATAGCAAGGATCACTGCTTCCAGTTAAAGTATTTGCAGTAGGAGGAACCTTAAGTGTAGTAGCATCAACTCCTTTGGTAAGCAAAAGGGTTAGTTCACTAGGGTCAGGCCTCCATAGCTCTAAAATAGCTTTGTGAACCAATCCTTCCAACTTTCTATCCTGAGCAGCAGATGCTTCATAAAACTGAACTGTTAACTTGTGGTGGCTAAATGGGTAATCCCCTCTGGCTGCTGTAACACCAGCCCACCTGGGAACAAGGTAATAATAATGATAAGAAACATAACTGCAACAAGATATAATGTAATGAATTAAATTTATGTTGTTGTCGAGCAAGGAATAAAATGGCAAGAAACGTTTCTACAACCAGCACCATTACAGCTAAAATTTCACATTGATTATAAACTATAGTTTCAATTAAATGAACGTATTAAAGGAAAAAGAAAGAGTGGACCAACGGAAAACGTCAATAAAATAAAGATCGGTGACAACGTGAGTAGCTAGATTAATGATGGCGGCAGTAATGAACATTATTTTTTTATCATATCATTCGCACCTACTATCAGGATGACCTGAAGCATATTTGATTCTTTGCAATATCAAACGGCACTGATGCTTGCTAACAGAATCAGCCAAAGCATTGGTCCTGAACTCTTCAAGCTCTTTAGTAAGCAACTGTCCAGCTCTAGGGTGGCGTGATCCCAATCTTTGAGCAGATATAAGAACTGCCTGTACATCTTGAACTCTATTTGTTGTATCTGCAGTTGAATCAACATTGAAAAGAACCTTATGAATATTTGATATAATGACATTAAGAGGATCGTCTGGGTCGTCTGCTAGGAGTGGATCCAATCCTTCTATATCTATGTGCTCTGCAATAGCCCATATAAGCCGGGCCAATATTCTTGGTGTATTGACCTGTTACATTCACAGCCATTAATATGCAAGAACTGAAGTCCAGAAAACACCCATATGTGCTTATGTACGAATGAAAAAAGTTCAAGTGTTTGAGCAAACAAATTATGTAAAAATTTCATAATTTTATTTTAAATTTCATCATCTATGCGAAGCAAGGTAAAAAATAATTCAGTGCACCATGGAGGTGAGTAATTGAGTGATGACTGACGAATTCAAACCCACCAACAACAAAATTTCATTTTCAATTTTATTGGCATTACAACAGATGTTTCAGTAGTGGGTAATTAAATAGCACAGTGGAAAAAACTTGAGACGTAGGTTAAAGTTGAAGGTGGTTTACTCTAAACTTACCAATTAAAAATGAATATAATTAGCGCAGTTTGAATGCTTTTGGCCATATATATGCAATTGACACAAAAATAAATATTTATATGGAAGCAGTGCTGAATATCAGGTGTTATAGTTTATGTACCTCACGTAAGTCTCTCACAAGTTCACGCTGCAAGTTTTGCAATCTAGTCTCGTTCAAAATTTGGTCCTGGGAAGCACCGTCTTTGACTCTTTTTACACCACCCCTAGTATCATATATGCAGCATAACCGAACAAGCAACTTTAAGTAGCAGTCAATTGCGTATGTGCGGCCATCACAATCCCATTTAACACAAGGCCGACAAACTTCCACCACTTCCAAAGAAGGTTCGGTCCAGTTTAATGCACCATAACCAGTTCCATATGCTAAAGCTCCAATGACCCTGCTCTCCATACCGGAGTTTTTCTGTTCAGGCAACGGCAGAGACAGCTGAAAGCAACTTTCCACTAGTGATGCAACTAACTCTTCCCTAAATATGCTTTTACTTGTAATGCTATTAAGATCATCATTCACTCTGGCATCCTCAAAAAGGGAAGCAATATCAGTTCCAGCAAGAGGTTTCTGGCCTCTTCGGACACTTTCCTTAGCAAACAGATCGACACAAAGAGCCGTTCTACAAATACAAGCTAAAGCATGCATGCGATCAGATTCTGCTCTCAGGTTTCTCACCATCAAAAGTAGCCTCTTGAAGAGTGAAACCTACAAGTAGCCATTTATAGACAATAATAAACATTATTGTATCACACACAAGCAATTTTCTATGACCAAACATCCAATGCTGCTTTTAGAAGTTCCAGTATCACAAAAGATTCAGAATAAAACACATTTCAAGCACAAGACAGCAATTTACATTTATATGATAGATACTTGACGCCATTCATAATTCATACACCAAAATAAATCTTTATATTTTCGGAAATGCATAACCAAGTGAGCGAAATGAATAAACTAATCAAGGTTCAAATCGCAATTGTGGTAGACTGTAAAGGAGGTTACACCGTAACCCTTGACATTACAAAAACATAGCACACAAATATGGGCGATGTGATCACAGTTGTGGTTCCAATGCATACATGATAGTCAAAAAGTATTTGTGATCGCAATTTGAAACCTAGAAACTAATATGCAATTCATTAATTTGAATGAGAATAAATTCATCATCACCTGCATGTTAAGATCAAGGAGATGAAGATTGGTAACAACAGCTCTAACAATACTCTCTCTAGCAGAAGCAAACTCCTGCCTATCCCACAATGTAAGAATGGCAATAGTAGATTGTGATGCCCATTCTGTTTTCCCTCCAGGCACATCAGCCAAATACAACATATTAATCCCAACCTCATAAATCAACGCCGGTTCCAACGAAGAAACCAAAAAAGGAGCCAAATGTGTAACCACATCCGAAACACCAACCAATTTCTCAGCATCAGAATCAACCTCAGCACTACCACCACCTAAACTAGAAGACTTCGACAGCTTCCGAATAACCTCAACACCACCAGAAGCAACAGCCTTAACCGAATAAACAACAGGAAACACAGTAGCTCGAAAATTCTCAACCGGCAAAATCAACGAACGAGCCATAAGTGCCCTACGCTTCTTCCAAACAAAATCAACCATAGAAGAAACCCAATTCGAACGAATCGCAAGCGAATTCTCACTATCAACTAACTTATCACCAGCAAGTTTACTCATCCGCTTAGTACTAAACTCTTGAAAAAGCCTTCCAACCGAATCAAAAGCAACTTTCGAAACCGCATCGGATCGGTCAAGCATATTAGCACCAATCCGTCCCCACCAAGCAGAAACACGATCAAGCAAATTAACATTATTTTCACAAAGTGTAACAAGATCATCACGTGCAAGTACACAACCTAGGGTTTCAGTAATTGAGAATCTAAGATTATCACTAGGTGAATCAAAACAATCAGAGATCTCTTTATTACAATCGGAAATGAGTTTCGCTAAACGATAAGAAGGAATCGCAGCGAGAATTGAAACAGCAGCGGCAGTTACATCGGGATCAGGGAAATGGAAGTCGTTACGGATACCTGTACAAACGGTGTCCCATAAATCGGGAGTTAAGCGAGTGGAACGGATGAGATCGAATGCGAGTTTTTTGCAAACGGCGGAAGCTGGAGCGGCTACGATCTCTTCAACGGCAGATTTAGCGATGACGGCGATGTCACGACCGGCGGCTGATTGTTGGAGAGCTTGGAGGAGTGCGCCTGATTGACGGAGGGCGTCATTGGAACGGAGGTCAGCTTGGATCTGAGCAAAGAGGATGTCCATTTAGATCCAAAGTTGAGTGAGTGAATGAGTTGTTGTGATTTGAAAACTATATATTATAACATTGAATTGAATGTAATGTGATGGTTATGATGTTATGGTGAACTAGCTTAGTTGAAGATGGGTAGTGTGTTTATTAGATGCTCTCAACAAAGTAATGTTGGAAGAAGCTTGGAAGAAATTTTCATTTTTTTTTTTTTTTTTGGGTTTGGGCATGTTTCTATTTTTTCTCTTTTCCTTTCATTGAAATTTGAAGTAGTTTTGTGCTAAGCTGCCTAGGTGCGGTTTTTTAAAAAAACTGTCATGCTAAACAGTGTTGCGGTATTGGTTAAGAATGCTAAAAAATGACATAAAAGATAAAATTAATATTGAAAAGACAATTTTTTATATTTTTAAGATTTCGAGTAGAAGTAGGAGTGTAGCATTGTTTAGCATTTTTCTTAAAAAAATTAAGGTATGAGTAGGAGTGTAATTGGACCAATTAACTCTCAATTGGTTTGGTTTTTTATGTTTTTAAAAAATCAATTTGAATCAAATTAATTGGTTTGGTTCGGTTCAGATACTATAATCTGTTTGTGGCGCTTTTTTTTCCGATGTATTCTCTGCTATTAATTTTTGTCCGATATATTTTCTGCTGTAATTTTTTCAACCACACATAACACTTGATGTAATCAATTCTCACCATACATAAAATAAAAGACAATGGTTTTCAAACCCATGTTTCAATTCAAACAAAATTGACAAAATACAATCTATAGGCTTTAAAATATAAAATACATTATGTAGGTAGAGTTCACTATCAAATACAAAATACAACCATGAATAAAATTGAGTTTATCAGTTCAACATCAAATAAAATGTACATTATAACCCAGGGGGTGTGGTTGAGCGGTTGGGGCTCATCCTCCCGTAACCAATGGTCGAGGGTTCGGTCCTCGCCTTAGGTATGGAGCAACTTTAAATCTCTAGGCCAACTATCCCACCCTTTTAGGTGCCTCCAATCTAGCGAGGGGAATAGTCACTGCGTTCGGCGGTGGATACTCTGATCTCGACAATGTGTGTGTGTGTGTGTGGGGGGTGGGGGTGGGGGGGGGGGGGGGGGGGGGGGTAGGTCTAAGTTAGCAAGGTGCACATTTTCACTTTGGACAAAAATCACAATCATATTTATTATTTAAAACTAGTAACTTGAGGGATAGTTTTGTAACTTTCATTTAAAATGTTCCTTAATTTGCACCCACTTTGCTAATTTACACCCATTTTATTTTAAAAATGGACACATGATTTAACATGGAACACTTAATTTATCGGACAGAGGAAGTTGCTTGAAAGACACATGATTTTCCCACTTCAATTAATTATTTTCTTTAATTAATTAAATGACATTGACATAATTATCCTTCTATTTATAACATGTTTGAGTAGTGGTAATTGATTTTTTTGTCTAAAGTGAAAATATGCACCTTACTAACTTAGACCTTTATGTTTATACGTGAGTCTATGTTAACAAAGTGGTAATTGGTTTTTTTTTTGTACAAAGTGAAAGGAATCTTAAGATATAAGTGGGGTATTGAGTGTAACCACGGCCTAGATTTGTTGCCGTTGAAGCAGCACACAATTCCATGTTGTTTTAGATCTGGATCATTGATTTTAAATCAGACAGTTCAGATCACACGGTTGTCAAATCAACTATAATCAATCTCGATTGTCAGATTGGACGGTTAGAAATAGTAACTGCATGATGCAGTCAGGCCGTCCCTGCGATTTTGGGTGCCTGCTCGGATTATGAACTTGATGCCTTGTTTTTTTTTTTTAGTCATCATTTCATTGTTTTATGGATTTATAAGTCATATATATAATTGTGAGAAAAGTAAAAGATTTATATAAATATCGAAGAGTTCACACAATAGTAAAAATACAACAGGATAAGTGTGTCTGTAACATCTCATACTAGCTACAACCACCACCTATTAATCTCTGAGCGTCATTCTCATTGTATTTTTTATTTTTTTGCAAATAATTTTAATATGTTAATTATATATATTTTTAATTAAATACGAATGTCACATGTGGACTAACTATCCTCTTTGGATTGTATGTTAGTGTAAGCCTTTTATTTTTATAGTTTATGTTTATTCTAAAAAATATTTATATTATTTATTCAATTTTTCTAAAAAATATTTATATAATGTATAATGATAATATATCTCTACTTTTTTTTCTCTTTATAAAAGTGTGTTTCTGGTTCGTCTTCATTATTATTAATAAAAGTGTGTTATTTTACTTCTTCAAATAGATTTCACTATTAAGATCATATAAGAGTCTAGGACAATTTTAAAATTTAGATATAAAAATTATTTAATTTATTTATTTTAACACATGGACGCACGCATGCATATACCCACACACTAAATAAAAAAATAAAATTAGTGCCCCTAAAATTTTGGTGTCATTTGCGGTCGCTTCTCTCAAACACCATTCGAAACTCTTCTACCTAATAGATTTACATTTTAATTTTTTTTCTTTTACTAAAGTGTACTTTTAAATTAAGTCCTTCTGTGTTTAGTTTAATTCATGCGTCTCATATAATCTCAAAATTTTAACATGACGAAATACTATAAAGGCCGCCAATATGCAATTGACGATTAATTTTATAAAAATTAATCACCTCCAATTATTTTAAAATTACATTAATATGGCAGTATAGTTTATATTTTACCATTACTTAGCCTAGTAATTATTTTTTTAAGGTAATTAATTTTTTTTTTACACATAAGGCAAATAAGTTAATGTATTACAGTTCAGTTTGATTTATATATTACATGTAATGTTTCTAACATTGAATTACCTCATAAAAGTATGACACTAGTTTTTTTTTTTTTTTGGTCAAGTAGCCTAGTGGTTAGAAACTCCACCCTTAAGTTGAATAAGTGGGATGACCAGGGTTCGAACTCTGGTCCCCTGCATATAAAATGTGATGTCCTACCAATTGAGCTAAGCTCACGGGACGTATGACACTAGTTTTAATTAAGGACATGAAGTAGAATTCATTTTTTATTTCAACCAAATTTTTTACTATTCCTAATTAGCGTGAGATGTTTTATGTTTTAAACTTTGGGTTGAAATGGGGAGAGTCTTGGATAATTATTTGTGGACTGAGTTATTCAGAAATGGTCTTTCAATTTTGCCTTGTGAACATAAATTAGTGATGGTATGATTGTGACCAAATTACTCAAAAAAAATTGTCACATTCGGTGTTCACACTTTAATAAATTTTAAAATATGAAAGTCATCAAAAGGCTAGCTTGCAAAAGAGAATGTAATGGTAATTAAATCTCTAAAATTAAGACAAAGTCTAAACTTATCTTAATTTGATTTAGCCAAAGATCTTTCCACTGTATAATTACCATTACGAAGGACAGGTACAAAATTCAATGTTAATTGTAGACTTTGGTTTGGAGATGATTTAGTACGCATTTAGTTGTTAAAGAATGGTTCTTTTATTAGTAGAAAATTAATTACGGAAAAGATCAATTCTAAACCACTTCAATGTTTCATCATTATAAATAGCAAGCTATACATGCAACAAAATTCAATTCAAACAAGTAATAACTTACATAAGAAGAATAATTTAAAGAGTATTAGTGAATTTCAAAATGAAGGTTATCTACTTCCTAGTTAGCATCTTAGCTTTGGCATCATCTGTTGCCATTGCATATGACCCCAGCCCTCTCCAAGACTTTTGTGTTGCAATCCAAGACCCCAAAGATGGAGGTATGCATATATTAATTCCTCATAAGTCTTGCTCAAATTTAGTGTTTTGTTTCTTTGTTTAGTTTGCTCATCTTAAGAATTTTTATTAACTTTGAAAATAACAACTATACATTTTTAATTTGCAGTATTTGTTAATGGAAAATTTTGTAAAGACCCTGCTCTTGTTAAAGCTGAAGATTTCTTCAAACATATCGAACCTGCGAATGCATCAAACCCATTGGGCTCTCAAGTAACTCCGGTCGCTGTAGACCAACTGTTTGGACTTAACACACTCGGCATATCTTTGGCTCGCATTGATTTTGCACCCAAGGGTTTAAATCCACCCCACACTCACCCTCGAGGCTCAGAGATCCTTATAGTCCTCGAAGGAACACTTTATGTTGGATTTGTCACGTCCAATCAAGACAAAAATCGTCTTTTCACCAAAGTTCTCAATAAGGGTGATGTATTTGTGTTCCCAATTGGTCTGATTCATTTTCAACTAAATGTGGGATATGGCAACGCTGTTGCAATTGCTGGACTTAGCAGTCAAAATCCAGGAACTATCACTATTGCAAATGCTTTGTTTAAATCTAACCCAGCCATTTCTGACGAGGTTCTTACCAAAGCTTTCCAGGTGGATAAAAGCATAATTGATTATCTTCAACAACAGTCTTGGTATGACAACAACTAGTTTGAGAACATGATTAGTCATTTTATTCCAAACGGATGACTCATCTTTAGTGTTTCAATCACCTCGTGGAATCGACCATCTCTGCTTACTTATTTTTATTGGCCTAAATAAAATAAATGTTGTTTTGTTTAAACAAATGGTTGTTTTATTTTTAGTTTAATTTGGTTCAATAATAGATTGTTATGTTCACCAAAAAATAAAAAGATTGTTGTTGAGATTTTTGTTATATTTAATAATTTCCTATCCCATCCTTCTCATGTTAATTGGAATTGTTCATGTTATAAGTTACACTACTAAGTGTTGAATCTTGATAGTAAAAATTATTACCTGGATCAAACGAATTCAAGTTAGGATTTGAATTTTAGATCATTTTGGGTTTTTATTTGATTGGTTTAAATGTTCAATTTGTAACTTATAATAGAAGTAACATAAAACAATAAAATACCAGTGAAAATAAACAATAAAAAGAAAACAAAAGTGCATTAAAATGATCAAAACTTAAAACATAGATCCGTATTATTTATGGACGAATTCAAAAAAATCCACTGGGTGGGGGCATATATATGAAATTTTAATTCTATATATATAAAATATTGACGTTGTTACTATTTAAAAAATAACTTAATTTATTAGACATATTTTTAATTTTACAACTAATTTTACGGCGAATTGTAAAAAAGAAGCAACATTACTATAAAAAATGTAAACCAGTATCTAAATATAAACATATGTCCATTTCTATGAACAAAGTTTTATCATTTAACTTAAATTCTGAAAATTAGCAACATTACCATATTATATATTATGAATAAATTTGAAAATAAATAAAATACTAAAAATATATGCAAAAATATAAGGCGAGTTCGGTAATAGAACTATAGAAGTGTCAACAAAAACACTCAATACAAACATAAATAAAAGCAAAGGTGAGAAACACTAATTTGCAGGAAGAAAAATGAAAACTCTTTTGAAGTAGTTAGAATGTTGATTTGAAACAACAAAAAAAGTGATATATTTATAAATATAAAAATAGAGGAACAAAAGGAGCACAAATGAAAAAAGTACAAGATGGACTCTACTCTCACCGGGAGAGTACATATATAGAAGTACTCGAACCAAAATGCAACCGAAACAAAAGCCGGCCAAAATACAATCCCGTCCAATAAATTATCTAGCTATACAATCTAAAGGGCTAACGCACCATTCATAATATAAACAATGTGAATTTGATTTTTTTGCCAACAACAACTTTCAAGAAATACACTTAATTCTTTCCAAAACATCTCAATATCAATAAATTAATGGTTCTTAGATAGTTGATAATAATATTAGTTTGAAGTTTTATTTGACATTATTTATAAAAATGACTATTTTTTGTTATTTAGAATTTAAATAGAGAATAATTTTTTTATTTCAACCAACTTTTTAAATAAAATTAATTACTATTCCTAATTAGTTGGATTTGAATGAGGAGAGTCTCAGATAATTGTTTGTGGAATGAGTAATTCAGAAATGGTCTTTCCATTTTGCCTTTGTGAACATATATTAGTGATGGTATGGTATGATTGTGACCAAATTACTCAAAATATTACCACATATTCGGTGATTATACTTTTTCTTGCATAGCATTTTGATAGCATATACTTTAAATCGTAAGGTATGCAGTCATCAAAAGGTTAGCTTGCAAAAGAGAATGCGATTGTATTATTGTAATTAAGTCTCTAGAATTAGGACAGATTCTAAACGTATCTTAATTTGATTTAGCCAAAGAGCTTTCCATTATAAAATTATACCATTACTTAAAAACTAATTACTATTACAAGAACAGGTATTATATTCAATGCCTAGTGGACATAGTAATTCCTGAAACTTTGGTTGACTTTGGTCTAGAGATCATCACGTACGCAAGTAGTAGTTGTTAAAAAATTATTTTTTAAGTTTAATTATTTTTGAAATGTGAGGATTGCTTTTACTTTATAATACATATTTAGATCACATTGCAACTGATGTAAGACTTCTTTGATATTTAAAATTAAAGTGATAACTTTGAAAACAAATGCACTAATAGATACACAATATATTTTATTTTTTACCGATATTATTTAAGCATTACTAATTTAATGGGGCGACACTTAATTTTTAAAGGAACAAAAGGTAAAATATTCTAGTTTTGGTAAACAAAGATCAGTGGTGCAAATGTTCTGATTCAATCTCAAGTCTACATCTCTAAAAGATTCTTCGCTTTGGGGTCGACCTCAAGTCCACATCTCCGAAAAAGTCCACATCTCCGAGAGATTGTTTGCTTTGGGGTTAACCCGTCACGGTTTTGGCCTTTGTAGAAAAGGTGTCTCGGTGGTTTGAATGGTGTGAGTGTGTTGTATATAAACTACCCTTTGTCTCGATTACCAAGCGATGTAGGATTATTTTGGTGTATCCAGAACAAAAGCCCCTAGTCGAGGCTAAGGGGTACGGGTGTCGACCCACGAGCTGTTTCCCACAGACGGCGCCAATGTTCAGATTCTCCCTCAAGACCACATCTCCGAGAGATGATCCGCTCTGGGGTTAACCCGTGACGGTTTTGTCCTTCGTAGAAAAGGCGCCTCAGTGATTTGAAAGGTATGAGTGTTGTATATAATATACTACTTTTTTCCTCAATTACCAAGCGACGTGGGACTACTTTGTTGTATCCAGAAAAACGATATTGTAAAAGAAATTGTGTATTAAATTTCTTTGAAAGTTTTAATTTAATTTTTTAAGACAAAATTTATAAAATTACATTCAATGTTTACACTTTAAATCGTAAAATATGCGGTCATCAAAAGGTCAATTAACTGTCCACAAATCCTAGTTCAACTGGTAGAAATACCGAAATTGCTAGTGTCGGACACTATGATCGGGGTTTGATCCCTGGTCACTTCACTTTATGTCTGTGAGTTTCCAATATAGCTTTATCATTTCGTCTACCAACAAAAAAAAGGTCGATTAACTTGCAAAAGATAGTAATTAAGCCTATAGAATTAAGACATTGTAAAAAAAAAAGCCTAAAGAATTAAGACAAAGTCTTAACTAATATTCTTAATTTGATTTGGCCCGGGCACTTAATTTCCAATATATAACTACCATTACGAGACTAAGTAGTAAATTCATTGTCACAACTCACAAGTAACTCAAGATCACTTAAATAAGATTCAGGGTTTAGTCTCTAACTTGAACATGCAGTATGGATGCAAATTTTAAGAAAATTTTATCATAGATTTTAGTCTCTTAAAATATAAGAATTAGTTTTTACAAGTGTGCGCAGAAGATATCCGATTCTAAAAAAGAAATTAAGACACAGTAATTCCTAAAACTTTGGTTGACTTTGGTTTGGAGATGATCAAGTACGCATGTATAGTTGTTAAAGAATGGTTCTTTTACTAATAGAAAATTAATTACGGAAAAGATCAAATCTAAACCACTTCAATGTTTCATCATTATAAATAGCAAGCTATACATGCAACAAAATTCAATTCAAACAAGTACTACTAACTTACATAAGAAGAATAATTAAAGAGTATTAGTGAGTTTCAAAATGAAGGTTATCTACTTCCTAGTTTGCATCTTGGCATTGGCATCATCTGTTGCCTTTGCTTATGACCCCAGCCCTCTCCAAGACTTTTGTGTTGCTATCCAAGACCCCAAAGATGGAGGTATGCATATATTAATTCCTCATAAGCCCTTACTCAAATTTAAGGTTTTGTTTCTTGTTTAGTATGCTCATGTTATAAGAATTTTAACTAACTTTGAAAATAACAACTATATTCCTTTATAATTTACAGTATTTGTGAACGGAAAATTCTGCAAAGATCCTGCTCTTGTTAAAGCTGAAGATTTCTTCAAACATATCGAACCTGCGAATACATCAAATCCATTGGGCTCTCAAGTAACTCCGGTCGCTGTAGACCAACTGTTTGGACTTAACACACTCGGCATATCTTTGGCTCGCATTGATTTTGCACCCAAGGGTTTAAATCCACCCCACACTCACCCTCGAGGCTCAGAGATCCTTATAGTCCTCGAAGGAACACTTTATGTTGGATTTGTCACGTCCAATCAAGACAAAAATCGCCTTTTCACCAAAGTTCTCAATAAGGGTGATGTATTTGTGTTCCCAATTGGTCTGATTCATTTTCAACTAAATGTGGGATATGGCAACGCTGTTGCAATTGCTGGACTTAGCAGTCAAAATCCAGGAACTATCACTATTGCAAAAGCTTTGTTTGAATCTAATCCAGCCATTTCTGACGAGGTTCTTACCAAAGCTTTCCAGGTGGATAAAAGCATAATTGATTATCTTCAACAACAGTCTTGGTATGATAACAACTAGTTTGAAAACATGATTAGTAATTTTATTCTGAATGAATGATCCATCTTGAGTGTTTCAATCATCTTGTGGAATCGACCTTCTCTACTTACTTATTTGTATTGTAATAAATAAAATATATGTTACTTTATTTGAGAACATATATAGATGTTTGTGTTTAATTTGGTCCAATAATAAATTGTTTGTATTTTAATTTTAGTAATATAATAATTTTCTATCACACCCCTTCTCATGTTAATCCGAATTATTCATGCTATAAGTTATACACTACTTACTAGCTAGTAAGAAAGAAATTTTAGAATTTTGATTTAGTCTCTTAAGATGAATACAAATTAGAATATGTTAAGAATATCTTGTTCAGAACTATAAAGAAGAAAATCAGCAAAAGGAAGATGTTGATAATAGAAATAATTTTAAATACAAATTTGATATGAGTACATAAAAAATATGGATACAAAATGCAGCAAACTATAAATAAATTAAGACAGAATTGCATTTAAAACCAACTTGTAAGGTGATGATCACTCTCACTTATAAACATATATTCGAGGCTTTTTTTATTTCTTCTTTTGCTGCATGAACAGTGTGAGTGAACAGTACCACTGCCACATACATTGTTTGCCACTTCAATTATCTCACAACTTATGTGAGACTTTTTAACATACTCCATCGCACCCAACACTTTTGGACTTTGGAAGCGGATATAAATGGTGGATGACCCGATCAAAGACCTGATTGCAAGCGGACTAACGGATCATGAATCATACTTTGATATCATCTTAGAATTGGAAATTTAACGCTTATAAAAAAAAAAGAATTGGAAATTTAACTCAACACTACAAAATTAGTTTGTAAAGTGACGATTGTCCTTATTAAATGGATTTAGATATATATCCCAAAAACTAACTCAGAGGGTGAGGTGTTCAAACACATTTATACACTTAACAACTCAAAAATCCGAGCAATTGAGATTACTCATAAAAAAGTTGGAATTGACTTTGAAGTTGATTCTCAATTGGCTATCTTGAATTACAAGAATACCAATTTTGTGCATTGGAATCTTAAAAACAGGTGGCAGAATTGGTTAGTGCTTTCCTCCCAAATGACTTGTATCATATCCATATTTATATGGAAGACAATCGATATACTAATAAGTAGCAAATTTGGAGCTAACATTAAACTTTTTATCACTGTTGGGATGCAATTCCTCTCCATGTCACTTATATTTTCCTAAGGAATACTCCCTCCCGTCACATTTATAAGCAATAAAACACCTAAAATTTTGGTCACTATTATAAGCAAAAGTTAACTACTTTTAAACTATTTAATATTGTTATTCCTAATATACCATTACTTTTCAAAAGATGGATATCATTTCCAAGAAAAAGAAGGGTACAATATAGTATATTTATTCATCTTTTATATTAAATCAAGAATATTAATTACACTTAACTAAATTGCTTAAACACCGCGTAAGTATTTTTTTTGTTTATAAATGTGATCGGAGGAAGTAGGTTGGAAATAAGTAAATGTCCAACTTAATCCATGACTTTTGCAAAATTGGCAATTTTGGTCCCCCAAATTAATTAATGAAATTCCATGTTAGTTCCTTAGTTTTCAAAATGTTAATGAAAATACATTATAATAATTTTACAACGCAAAAAAAAACTTCTTTTTACTAAAAGATTTATAAGTGTTTCTTTTTTGTGGACAAGAGGGTCAAGAGACCCTAGGAAGAAACAATTACAAAGAAATCATTCGAGGGATAGCAACTCCCAACAAATCAATTGCAAAAAGTAAACTAACAAGAGTCGGAAAGACTCATAATAAATCAAGTAATCTCATGTATCACATCCTATGTCAACTAACATATATTCAAATTTTTTGGCCTCGCGATAAGAGTGTTGAATTAATATCTCCTAATCAAGCTGTAAAAGATGTCGGATGCGTTCGAGCATTTTGAGATACAAAATTATTTAAAATCAATATTTTTCAACATATCATTCTCAATTGACAAAGTTGGCATATCGTTCAATTTCTCTTGTTATTAATGATCTCAAGTATAGGTTTTAATCAATCTCAATTTTTGAAAAACTTATATGGATCACGTCTTCCGTTTTCAAGTTTTCTGGTATTATTGTTTTTTTTGTTTAATATGTTTTTAGACCCTACAAAATTACGAGCTTTTAAATTTAATCCTTCAAAAAAATTTTTTTTGCTTTTAGTCCCTATTTACATTTTTTACATTTTAAACTCTGACTATTTTGAGGGACTAAAAGTATCCACTTTTTCTAAAATAAAAACTCAAAATAGGGACTATTATTATAAACTGCAATATTACGGAGAACTAAAATTACTATTAAAATATAATAGGACCAAAAATATATTTAATCATACTTTTTTTATAATATTAGGTAGGTATTAAATAAAAAATTGGCCCCCTCCAATCAAGGACCTTATGCGGTGATGACATCTATATCGTCCCTCTTTAGAGCCGACCCTGGTTGTAGAGCTGTCAAATTAGGGAGCCAAACATATTTGGGCCATATCCCAATATGAAGGGGGCCCAAATATGATAAGTATAAATAGGCCTCATTTTATAAGGGCCCCAAATATGTTAAGCCCCCTAAATAAAAAGTAAGCCTTAAGGCCTAAAATGAGCCTCAAGTTCTTAATTTTTTTTCGGAAATGAAATAGTTCAGAATTTTTACTGGAACCAAATTTCTGAATTCTTTTTTGCAAAAAAGTTCCGGAATTTTTTTCGAAAAAAATTCTTATCGGCAAAAAAGCACTGGAGTTTTCTCAAAATATGTCTCGGAAACCTTTTGAGAAAAATCCTCGAAAATTTTTCGAGAAAAAATCATCGATTTTTGAGAATAAAGTTCTAGATTTATCTCGAGAAAAAAGCTCCGGAAAGTTTTCAGGAAAAAACCTCGAAATTTTTTCGAGAAAAATTTCTGGAGTTATCTCGAGAAAAATGTTTCGGAAAGTTTTCGGGAAAAAATCCTCAACATGTTTTCAAGAAAAAATGATTCGGAAAGTTTTCAAGAAAAAATCTTGAGAAAAATGTTTCGAAAAGTTTTCGAGAAAAAATCATCGACATTTTTTCGAGAATAAATGTTCTAGATTTATCTCAACAAAAAAAGCTCCGGAAAATTTTCGGGAAAAAAACCTCGAAATTTTGTCGAGAAAAAAGTTTCAGAAAATTTTCGGGAAAAAATCCTCGAAATGTTTTAGAGAAAAATTTCTGGAGTGATCTCAAGAAAAAATTTTCTGAAAGTTTTCGGAAAAAAATTATTGAAATGTTTTCGAGAAAAAATGATTCGGAAAGTTTTCAGTTCAAGAAAAAAGTTTTTGAGTTATCTCGAGAAAAATGTTTCGGGAAAAAATCATCGAAATTTTTTCGAGAAAAAAGTTCTTAGTTATCTCGAGAAAAATATTTCGGGAAAAAATGTTCGAATTTTTTTCGAGAAAAAAATATTTCGGGAAAAAATCATCGAAATTTTTTCGAAAAAAAAGTTCTTAAGTTTTTAACAACACTTATATATTTTTACTTTGTTTTTAAATTTTTGTGGGCCAATAATGAGCCTCATAAGAGGGTATTCAAACCAAATAATATGGGGCTGGGCTTAAAAAAAATAGAAGCAAATTTATTAAAGGGGGCCAAAAAATGGGGCCTTATTGACAGCTCTACCTGGTTATAAGTAGAGGTGGAAAGAGGCCAGACCGGCCTACATAAGCCTACGGCCTTGCCTACATAGGCTCAGGTCAGGTCAGCCTATTTCATTAAATAGAGCAGGCCAAGGCTTTTTTATAGGTCTATTTAGCTAAAAAGGCAAGGCTCCAGGCCAATAAAAAAACCTATTAAGTCTAGTAGGCCGGCCTATTTAAGTAAATATGAATAATATTTTTACATTTATTGTTATTATATATTAAAATTTGTACTTTGATTAAATTATAAATCTATTAACTTTTTCAGTAATTCAAGTTTATTAATCCACATTAATTTTTCACATATATAAATGTATTATTATAAACTAAAATCGAAATATGATGCCCTTATAGTCAAATTCTCCAAAATATATCAAAAAGAAGTTTAATCTCATTGATTTATTTGTTCATTAGTATATTTAAAATTAAATATAATTATTTATTTAAATATGTTTATGTGAAATAAGCTTTTAAAAAGGCTAATAGGCTATGTCAGACTTTCAAAAGGTCAGGCTCAGGCCTAAAAAATAAGACTATGATAGGCCACAGGCCAGGCTCAGACCTTTAATTTTTTGACAGACCAGGCTCGGGCTTGGCGAAGCCTAACTCGGCCTAACCTATTTCCACCTCTAGTTGTAAGGGGGCTATTTTCCTCATGGGTTAAAGGATGCAAGGTGGGATATATATATATATATATATATATATATATATATATATATATATATATATATATATATACTCCCTTCGATCACTATTATAAATAAAAAAAACTACTTTTTAGGTTCATTGAAAACATGATGTATCTAGTCCATATTATAAATCAAATACATCCATTTTTTAATAAATCTAAAAAGTGATTTTTTGCTTATAAGAGTGACCGGAGGGAGTATATATATATATATAAAAGAAATTCATGGTTTTTCCAAAAGGTTGAATGTATAAAAAAAATCCTTTCTTCATTTCACATAACCATTTAAAGATACAAACCAAGGACCTTTGAACTCTTGACTTGTGTTAAGGTTCACTTGAGCAATAAGTTTTTTTTTCCCTTCATTTTTTTCAATGGTTCCTCTGATTTTTCAGTAACCGAAACTATATACACAACAATTGGGGTGGTCGTAGCATGCCCAGGATCAAGACTGGGCAAAACTTTTGATTTGTGACCCTTTAGCCGTAGCATGCTACGTACGTACGGGTGGCTGTAGGGTAGGTTCAGGTAGAGGTGATTGTATTCAACCAATTCAAAAGTAAAACTGCAAACTGGACCAATCTAAATCGAAAACTGCAAAAAACTACATTTAGTGTCAACCGCACGAATCATGTTTTTTCTAAACTGTACGGTTTGGTTTGGTTTGATTTGCGGTTTTCATTTCAGAAAATCGAACCAAACCGCAATACTTAACTTAACTCTATCAACTAGTAGCAATCAACCTATTACCTAGTTCGACTTAGCAAACTCAATCCAAATTGAGTCCATAAAACAGTATTGTCAAAACATATCATTTCACATGATCCAGAACTATATTGTTGGTATTAAAAATAATTTCTTATGTATATGCAATTTTTATATATGCATATTACATCATCTAGACAATAAAATAAATTAAAATTTCCTATGTTTATTTTGTAACAAGTTGATAATATTGTCATATTTTTTATACGACGATAAACTGCACAAACCGAACCAACCATAACCGCATTGATTTGTTTTGGTTTGGATGACTTTTTAAACATCAACCGAAACAAACTGAACCGCATGCATTTTTATCTCGTAGTTAGAATAACTTTTATACTCAAAACCGAACAAAATCACACGCCAGCACCCCTATATTCAGGTTTAGCTTTTTATTTTTATTTTTTTGCTTTTCATCTCAATCGATCAAGCTCCTTTTTCTGCCAATTCTTGGAGCTCTATTCAATTGCAAAACAAATTATCACTGCTGTCAACAAACTTTATAATTTAAGCAAATGATAATTAGTGTCTTTAGAGATATTGCAGTAGAAATTGAGTATTAAATTTGTTTGAAAGTTTAAATTTATTTATTTAAGACAAAATTACATTCGATGTTTACACTTTTTTTTTTTTTACTAATTCGATGTTTACACTTTGAATCGTAACATATGCAGTCATCAAAAGACCAACTTGCAAAAGAGAATATAATACTATGTAGTAATTAAGCCTATAGAATTAAGACAAAGTCTTAACTAATCTTAATTTGATTTAGCCCGGGCACTTAATTTCCAATATATAACTACCATTACGAGACTAAGTACCAAATTCTTTTTTTAGAGCACTATAAACTCAATGTCACAACTCACAAGTGACCGAGAATCACTTAAATAAGATAACGCGTGTCTCTTCATATTTAACCAAGATTCGGGGTTCAATCAATCTCTGACGTGAATATCCAGTATCGTTTCAAATTTTTAAAAAACATTTATCATTGATTTAAGTTCCACAAAACACGAGAATTAGTTTCTACACTTGTGCGCAAAGGATATACGATTTTAAAAAAGAAATAATTGTCAACAAGTGGACACGGTAATTCCTAAAACTTGGTTGACTTTGGTTTGGAGATGATCAAGTATGCATGTAGTTGTTAAAGAATGGTTCTTTTATTAGTAGAAAATTAATTACGGAAAAGATCAAATCTAAACCACTTCAATGTTTCATCATTATAAATAGCAAGTTATACATGCAACAAAATTCAATTCAAACAAGCAATAAGAATAATTTAAAGAGTATTAGTGAATTTCAAAATGAAGGTTATCTACTTCCTACTTAGCATCTTAGCTTTGGCATCATCTGTTGCCTTTGCATATGACCCCAGCCCTCTCCAAGACTTTTGTGTTGCAATCCAAGACCCCAAAGATGGAGGTATGCATATATTAATTCCTCATAAGTCTTGCTCAAATTTAGTGTTTTGTTTCTTTGTTTAGTTTGCTCATCTTCAGAATTTTTATTAACTTTGAAAATAACAACTATACATTTTTAATTTGCAGTATTTGTTAACGGAAAATTCTGTAAAGACCCTGCTCTTGTTAAAGCTGAAGATTTCTTCAAACATATCGAACCTGCGAATGCATCAAACCCATTGGGCTCTCAAGTAACTCCGGTCGCTGTAGACCAACTGTTTGGACTTAACACACTGGGCATATCTTTGGCTCGCATTGATTTTGCACCCAAGGGTTTAAATCCACCCCACACTCACCCTCGAGGCTCAGAGATCCTTATAGTCCTCGAAGGAACACTTTATGTTGGATTTGTCACATCCAATCAAGACAAAAATCGCCTTTTCACCAAAGTTCTCAATAAGGGTGATGTATTTGTGTTCCCAATTGGTCTGATTCATTTTCAACTAAATGTGGGATATGGCAACGCTGTTGCAATTGCTGGACTTAGCAGTCAAAATCCAGGAACTATCACTATTGCAAATGCTTTGTTTAAATCTAATCCAGCCATTTCTGACGAGGTTCTTACCAAAGCTTTCCAGGTGGATAAAAGCATTATTGATTATCTTCAACAACAGTCTTGGTATGACAACAACTAGTTTGAAAACATGATTAGTAATTTTATTCTGAATGAATGATCCATCTTGAGTGTTTCAATCATCTTGTGGAATCGACCTTCTCTACTTACTTATTTGTATTGTAATAAATAAAATATATGGTACTTTATTTGAGAACATATATAGATGTTTGTGTTTAATTTGGTCCAATAATAAATTGTTTGTTTTTTAATTTTAGTAATATAATAATTTTCTATCACACCCCTTCTCATGTTAATCCGAATTATTCATGCTATAAGTTATACACTACTTACTAGCTAGTAAGAAAGAAATTTTAGAATTTTGATTTAGTCTCTTAAGATGAATACAAATTAGAATATGTTAAGAATATATATCTTGTTCAGAGCTATAAAAGAGAAAATCAGCAAAAGGAAGATCTTGATAATAGAAATAATTTTAAAAACAAATTTGATATGAGTACATAAAAAATATGGATACAAAATGCAGCAAACTATAAATAAATTGAGAGAATTGCATTTAAAACCAACTTGTAAGGTGATGGTGACTCTCACTTATAAACATATATTCAAAACTTTTTATTTCTTTTTTTGCTGCATGAACAGTGTGAGTGAACAGTACCACTGCCACATAAATTGTTCGCCCACTTCAATTATCTCACAACTTATGTGAGACTTCTTAACATACTCCATCGCGCCCAACATTTTTGGACTTTGGATGCGGATATAAATGGTGGATGACCCGATCAAAGACTTGATTGCAGGCGGTAACGGATCGTCAACCATACTTTGATACCATCTTTGAATTGAAAATTTAACTCAACACTACAAAATCAGCTTGTAAGGTGACGATTGCCCTTATTAAATGAATTTCGATATATATCCCAAAAACTAACTCAGAGGGTGAGGTGTTCAAACACATTTATACACTTAACAACTCAAAAACCCGAGCAATTGAGATTACTCATAAAACAAAGTTGGAATTGCCTTTGAAGTTGATCCTCAGTTGGCTATCTTGGATTACAAGAATACCGATTTTGTGCGTTGAAATCTTAGAAACAGGTGGCAGAATTGGTTAGTGCTTTCCTCCCAAATGACTTGTATCATATCCATATTTATATATTTATATGGAAGACAATCGATATACTAATAAGTAGCAAATTTGGAGCTAACATTGAACTTTTTATCACTGTTGGGATGCAATTCCTCTCCATGTCACTTATAGTTTTATAAAGAATACTCTTTTCTCCGGTCACATTTATAAGCAATAAAGCACCTAAAATTTTGGTCACTATTATAAATAATAGTTAACTGCTTTTAAACTAATTAATATTGTTATTCCTAATATACCCTTACTTTTCAAAAGATGTATATCATTTTGAAGAAAAAGAAGGGTACAAATAGTATACTTATTCATCTTTTATATTAAATCAAGAATATTAATTACACTTAACTAAATTGCTTAAACACCGCGTAAGTATTTTTTTTGCTTATAAATGTGACCAGAGGAAGTAGGTTGAAAATGAGTAAATGTCCAACTTAATCCATGACTTTTGCGAAATTGGCAATTTTGGTCCCCCAAATTAATTAATGAAATTCCACGTTAGTTCCTTAGTTTTCAAAATGTCAATCAAAATACATTATAATAATTTTACAACGCATAAAAAAACTTCTTTTTACTAAAAATTTTATAAGAAGTGTTTTTTTTTTGTGGACAATGAAGGTGCGTGGAGAAAACACAAGAAGGGGGGGTTGAATTGTGTTTTGGATATTTAAAAACTTTCCAAGATATTTAAACCTTTTCAGAGTCTTTAAAGCACAGCGGATTATTCACACAATTAACTTATGACGTTATGAATGATGAAGGAGTAAATGAGAGAGTGAGAGAGAGAAGAACACACAACAATTTATACTGGTTCCCCTCACAAATTGAGAGTACTCCAGTCCCCTTGTTTCCAAGAGAGTTTCACTATAATCACTAGGATTACAATAGTTGCTCAAGCACACGAGCTCAAGACTTCCTGCTCTTAGTCACAAAAGACATGGAGACTTCCTTGCTCTGATCACACAAGATCAAAAACTTCCTTGCTCAAGCACACAAGCTTGAGACTTCCTGCTCTAAGTCACACAAGACAGAGAGACTTCCTTGCTCTGATCACACAAGATCAGAGGCTTCCTTGCTCAAGCACTCAGGCTCAAGACTTCACTGCTCTAATCACTAAGATTGAGACTTACGTGCTTCTACACTAAGCAGAAGACTTACTACTAACTTAAGAGCTTAAAACTTATTACAAACATAATAACTTCAGAGGCTCTAAGCTAGTTTCTATGCTCACTTCATTTGAGAGATATTATCTATTACAATGCAAATTCTCACTTTCTTCTGAGAGATTTTATCTAATGGTGAGCGCTAGTCATCAATTCTTTCTTTGGCATATTTATATGAGTTGAGAAAGACATTGAGACGTTGGAGAAATTCCCGTTGTAACTTGGACAGTTGTAGACTTTGAAGATCCGTTGAGTAAAGCCACGTCTTCCTTTGCAGAGAAGCTTCACCTTTGCTGTCTGTCCAATAGTACAGTTATAAGGTACAACTAGCTCCTAGAGAGATGGATCACATCCTTTGTGACCATTGCAATTTAGTTGACCTTAGAACAAGTCATCAGGCTTGATAAGTTGTAGTTGATGTAGCCCTCTGATGACTGGGAATTCCTTTGCTTCTGATGAACCTTTGATAACTTGGAGTCTGATTGGTCTTTGAATAGTTGGCCTCTGATAGTCCTTCGTAATTCAGCTTCTGAACGTCTTCATCCTCTGAATGACTTATGACTAGCAGACAGCCTCTGAACTCTTGTAGGCCTCTGAACATCCTTGAGTTTCTGAACTCCTCTGAGTCCTTGAACAGCTTCAGACGTTCTGATATACTTTGAGCTTCTGAACTTTGTATAGCTTCTGACTACGTTGTAGCATCTGAACTCTTTCAGAGTCTAAATATTCAGACTTCCATTGGTTTCATCAGAGTTTAAATTAAGTGTGCTCTTGATTAAACATTGAATTCTCCTGCACTTAATTTAAACATTAGTACCATCAATTGTCCATTTAATACTTTGTTATCATCAAAACTTAAGGGTGTGTATTAACACATATTTTGTTCCAACAGACAAGAGGGTCAAGAGACCCTAGAAAGAAACAATTACAAGGAAATCATTCGAGGGATAACAACTCCCAACAAATCAATTACAAAAAGTAAACTAACAAGAGTCGGGCAAGACTCATAATAAATCAAGTAATCTCATGTATCACATCCTATGTCAACTAACATATCAGCAAAATTTTTGGCCTCGCGATAAGAGTGTTGAATTCATATCTCCCAATCAAGCTGTAAAACATGTCGGATGCGTTCGAGCATTTTGAGATGTAAAATTATTTAAAATCACATTAACATCAATATTTTTCAACATATCATTCTCAATTGACAAAGTTGGCATATCGTTCAATTTCTCTTGTTATTAATGATCTCAAGTATAGGTTTTAATCAATCTCAATTTTTGAAAAACTTCTATGGATCACGTCCTTCCGTTTTCAAGTTTTTTGGTATTATTGTTTTTTTTTTGTTAAATATGTTTTTAGACCCTACAAAATTACGAGCTTTTAAGTTTAATCCTTCAAATTTTTTTTTTTCACTTTTAGTCCCTATTTACATTTTTTACATTTTAAACTGACTATTTTGAGGAACTAAAAGTATCCACTTTTTCTAAAATAAAAACTCAAAATAGGGACTATTATTATAAACTGCAATATTACGGAGAACTAAAATTACTATTAAAATATAATAGGACAAAAAATATATTTAATCATACTTTTTTTTATAATATTAGGTAGGTATTAAATAAAAAATTGGGCCCCTCCAATCAAGGACCTTTTGCGGTGACATCTATATCGTCCCTCTTTAGAGCCGACCCTGGTTGTAAGGGGGCTATCGTCCTCATGGGTCAAAGGATGCAAGGTGGGATATATACACTCCCTCCGGTCACTATTATAAACAAAAAACCACTTTTTAGGTTCATTGAAAACATGATGTATCTAGTCCTTATTATAAATCAACTACATTCATTTTTTAATAAATCTAAAAAGTGATTTCTTGCTTATAATAGTGACCAAAGGGAGTATATATATAGGGTTGCTAATTTACAACCAACTAAAAACATGTTGGTGTAAATTAGCAATGCATACATTTTCTAATAGAACAAAAAAACCGTTGATATTTACTTATTTAACACTAGAAATTTGGGGTTAGTTAGGTAAATTTTATTAAATGATGTGCACCCATTTGCTAATTTACACCCAAACAATTATAAATATATACAATCATAATAAACACAACACAACCTAGGAAATAAAAAAAAGACAACTTGAGAATATATATATATACAATCAAATTTGACGATTAATATTTTTAATTGTATAATAGTATAAATTATAAAAATTTGATATTTTGAAACTATTCATCGAGACGAATCCAACAACATCTTATATGCTAATATTTATTTTGGACAAAAATACCCTCTCTTTATTATTTTAAAGGCTTAATTGGTCTACAGGTCCCTTAAAGACATTTTAAATTCCATTTTGGTCCCTTAAAGAAAAAAATGTCCGGATTGATCCCTTATTGATATCTCTGTTAGTCACAATGGTCCATTCCATTAATTTTTGTGAAAAAAAATGTTAATTTTGTTATTGTGGACCAATATAGTGGTCCACCATAAACATCAATGAAATTTTAAATTTTAACCATTTGATCATTTTGTCAAAATCTAAACCATTGAATCTTGTAAAGTCTATGGTATCTAACGGTGAATCACCAACACCTAACTTTTTCTCATTTTCTTCATCTTTTCTATCCATCTTCATCACCATCTTCACAAAGAAAAATACACAAAATTAAAAATCAAAATTCAAACCCCTCTTCATAAACATTCATCATCTTCTCTCTTTCTGAAGAAAAATCGAGCAATCTCCACACCACAACAAGAATCAGTGACCTCATCTTCCACTCCTTTGTGATTTTTTGTTATGGTAGTGGATCTAAACTCTATATTTCTTTGCTTTTGAATCCAATAGATTTGAGTTGAAAATATAATCCTTATATGACAAGAACATTAATTATAACAAGTTATGCACAAAATGTAATTCTTATTTGAGTTAACACTTGACAACATATAAGCTTTTGGGTCAAATGTTTGTTTGAAATTTATTCAGAACAAAGCTTCACCTCCAAATGAAATTATAAGACATTGAGACTACTGGGACTATAACCCCAGCGTGGAAGTTGAACTAATAACAACAACATATGCTTCTTAGATGTATCAATTACTAAATGGGTGAATGATTTATGGGTTTGTGAATTTTTGGGTTATGGGTTGTAAAATGTTGTTGTTGTTGTTGTTGTTTCCAATTCATTGTTGTTGAGCCTAAGAGGATGATGAATGTTGTTGTTGTTGTTGTTATTCTCAAATTTGTTTCTCTCATTCCTCAAGATGTGAATGAACTAGGGTTATTTTGCCCCCTTTTAAATTGTTGTACGGTTGTACCAGAGAAAGAGAGATGGAGATGAACAAAAATTCAACTTTTTTGTAATTCAATAATGAAATTTTGCATTTTGATGAATTTTTTTTGGATTTTTTATGAATATCCTGAAGATGAAGAAGGAGAATAGAAAAGATGAAGAAATAGAAACAAAAATTAGTTGGTGATGGTGCATTGTAAGATCCGGTGGACATATAAAATCTAATGGTTTCTTTTTCTTCAAAAAGATCCAATGGTTAAGATTAAGAAACATATTGAGGTTTATGGTGGACCACCTACAATGTTGTTCCACCTAATACATTTAGGGTTGATAAATTAACGGAATGGACCATTGTGACTAACGAAGATGTCTTTAAGAGATCAATCCAGACCTTTTTTTCTTTAAGGGACCAAAATGGAACTTAAAATATCTTTAAGGGACCTGTAGACCAATTAAGCCTATTTTAAATAGTTTAAGATGTTGGACAGTCAAGTAATTTTTTTTGGTAATCTAGGTTGTTTATTTAGGTTGTATATTTATAATTGTTTGGGTGTAAATTAGCAAATGGGTGTACAACATTTAATTAAAGTTACCTAACTAACCCCAAATTTCTTAATGTTAAATAAGTAAATATCAAGGAGTTTTTTGTCCAAAATAAAAAGGTGCGCATTGCTAATTTACACCAACATGTTTTTAGTTGGTTGTAAATTAGCAACCCCATATATATATATATATATATATATATATATATATATGTGTGTGTGTGTGTGTGTAAGAAATTCATGGTTTTTCCAAAAGGTTGAATGTATAAAAAAAATCCTTTCTTCATTTCACATAACCATTTAAAGATACAAACCAAGCACCTTTGAACTCTTGACTTGTGTTAAGGTTCACTTGAGCAATAATTTTTTTTTTTCCCTTCATTTTTTTCAATGGTTCCTCTGATTTTTCAGTAACCGAAAATATATATACAACAATTGGGGTGGTCGTAGCATGCCAAGGATCAAGACTGGGCAAAACTTTTGATCTGTGACCCTTTAGCCGTAGCATGCTACGTACGTACGGGTGGCTGTAGGGTAGATTCAGGTAGAGGTGATTGTATCAAAACCAATTCAAAAGTAAAACTGCAAACTGAATCAATCTAAATCGAAAATCGCAAAAAACTACATTTAGTGTGAACCGCACGAATCATGTTTCTTCTAAACTGCACGCACTACAAGAAATTTACCATATACCAACGGCTGCTTATAGTGACAGTAATTAAAACCGTTGGTATAGGCAACATATACCCACAAACACTTAAAATGATCATTGGTATAAATGTCATATACCATTGGACTTTTTTACTAGCCAATAGCAACAAGTTATCTCCGTTAGTATAGACACTATATTTTTTTTTTAATAATATACGCACTATATGTTAAAACAATATAAGTATTAAAAAAAACTATTATTGTTAAAAAATAACAATAAATGATATTCCATAAAAAAATTATAAAAATAATAGTAAATGAAGTTCAATATGTTTTATTTTAAGATTTTTTTATGGTGTTTTATTTTAAAATGATTATTATTATATGAGTGAGAGTGATGAATAGTTTTTTTTTTTTTTGAGCAAAGAGTGATGAATAGTTATAGAAAAGAAAATTTGTTTATCAAAAAAAAAAAATAGAAAAGAAAATTTAAGAAAATTGACCTTTACCAAAAAAACAAAAGAAAAGAAAAGCTACGTACGCACCAAAAAGTTTCATACAGAGTAAAATTTTATTCCCAAATTCACCTCCTTCTTCCCTGGTTCATCTCCCAAATTTCAAATTCATTTTCCAAATTCCAAATCACAATTCTCAAAATCAAATTCCATTGTAGTGATTGTACGTTACTTCAAAATCAGTTTCCCAAATTACAAATCACAATTCTCAAATTCAGTTTCCCAAATTCCAAATCACAGTTCCCAAATTCAAAATCCAAATCTTTGTGTCCGTCATGCCACAAGAGAAGGTTTTCTTCTCCTTCGCCAAATCGATCTAGGTTTTCTTCTCCTTCTCTAATCGATTTGCTTTTCTGTTTTTGATTGATCCATTTTCTGCATCTTGGAGTTTAGGTCATCGCATTTGCGGTAACGCCACACTCCGATTTATGGATTCTCTTTTGGTCTCCAAAGACGTGAAATCCTTAGTCAAAATTCGATCCAGTTTGACGCAAATCCTCAAATCTGAATCACTATCCACCATTCAATCAATCGCTGCAGAATCTATCAAGGATAAGCTTCTCATTCGAGTTCTTCGTTGCCGCTTTCGCTCTCGTTGAAGATCTAGAGGTACTTCTACTACTTACGAGTTTTAGAATCTAAGAGAATTCTTCATGGATTTGTTTGTATTTCACACAAAAAGTTTTGAAATCGTAACTCTAGGAATAACATAGATATAATAATATTGTAATGATTCAATTTCTATATCAATTGTTTGTATAACAATATTCTAATTTGTATATTTCTTTTGTGTTTTTGAATTTCAATTTTGAAGAGTAGTTTGGCTTTGAGATAAGAGGCTTTAGTTGTGGGAGAAATTAAATCCGCTAGTTTTCAATTGCTTCAAGTTTTGTCAGCAGAATGGTTAAAGTGTGTTGAGGATGTTGTGCACAGCGGTTTTCACGCCGTTGCAGTGAAAGTAACGAGTTATGTGTTCGTCTTATTTGTGATAATGTAATGTGTAATTTGATCCTTACCGCTCTCCAATTTCACCAAAACCTAAAATATGAAATTAATAAGTGTGCGTGTGTGGTACTACTGTAGCACTTAACTACGATTATGATGCAATAATAAAGCTCAGTGTATGTATATGATTCGTTCACTCTTAATTATGACTTTTTTCTTGACATAATGATCATAGTGGTTGTTCACGGGGTGGACCAGTTTGTTCATAATGTAAATTGCACGATTCATTGTTGCTTGCACATTTATGTTCTGGTTTACAATTACATCATGTGTATTTTAGCTAAATTTCCATTGTTAGAATGTTGAATTAGAAAGCTAGCATGAGATCTAGGACCAATCATTTTGTTGAATAATAATCAGATGCATGACAAACATTATTTATTTAAACTCCTATAGTTGTAGTTTGGATATGGAATTATTGATATGTTGCGTTATTGGAGCTTGGGAATTAAGATGAGATTGTGATTGCAGAATTTTCTCACAGAAAAGTATTGTCTATAAGCTTTTGATTGTGTTTTTATTAGTAGGTTTATTATTAATTATAATGAGAGGTTCTGTAGATTTTTTTTGAGTGTTTGTTCTCTTAGGTTTTCAATGATTGTACAATTATATTTGTGAGTGAATAAGTGACTAACCACATGCTTAGCTTGTGTTGTAGGTACTAATTTTCAAACTAATGAGGAGGTTGCAATTGAGCTTTTATGCAATCCAGGAAATTAATTCAAGTAGACAAATGGTGAGTCTTGAAAACCATTGGTGCACATGAAACCAGTTGCTTTACTATTTCTGCTTTAGTTTTTTATGTTTTTTTATCGTTTTTAGTGACATTCAATTTGTTGTTGTCCAGGTGAGGGAATTTCAGCTTGAATTAGCAAGCAAAAATGGTGTACTCAAAGCTATGAAATTAAAATTGATGAAAAATGGTGTAATTGTTAGAACTCATCAGAAGCCTGTTACAATTACTAACTGTCAGCCATGTTAAGCAACCTTGGGTAGAACTATAAACCATGTAATCTCTCTCTCTCTCTCTCTCTCTCTCTCTCTCTCTCTCTCCCTCCCTGTAATCCATAATGGAAATTCAGATTCAATACAGAATTCACTCTGCATTTTTGTTTCATATCAATTTTAATAACATTTTTAATCTTTGCTCTTATGTAATTAGGATTAGAAGTCTAGAAATTATCATCGTTACTTTTCTTATTTAACTAGGATTAGGAGTCTATTATTTGGTATAAATATAAATTTAATGCTTAGTCTTATGTATAAAACCATAATCACAAGTCAAACTCTTTTCTCGTTCTCTTGCCTCCTTCCACATCTATAAGACTATAACCATACAAGTTCAACATGGTACCAAAGTTCAACATGGTAAAAAGTATTTGATTATTTTGTCATCTTATTTTGATTAGGTTGCAATTTTCTAAAGCATATTGGAACCATAGCTGCTCTAATTTCTCCTCGAGGATGACATATGCCGCTACTCTAAATCTGTAACATTGTACTCTAAATCTTATTTTTGTATGCGCGCGGCCGTGTGTGCTTTTGTGTTGATGAATTTATACTAGTTTTTTCTTGCATCTAATGTCATTCATGTCTGTGATGAATTTTACATTGTAGGCGTAATTAAAGGCGATTTCAAGACACATAAAACCCCCGTTTCTACGATTTCAAGGAGTAATTAATAGGAAAAGTGATTATGACCTGATCTCTTGCTAGATTTTATGAAGGCACCATCGGTGAGGAGTTTAGAAATATCGTCTTGTATTCATTTTTTCGTGTTCTCCTTTTATGATCTTTGATCTTATTAATACTATTTATGTTTGAAGTTGCTGGACTGCTTGGCCATGATCACTTTTGTTGGAGGGAATGATCAAGAAGACACAGAGCGATCAATGGACATAATGTGGTTCCAATGTATGCATCTGTTAAAATATCCTAGTTACTTTATTTTCTAATCACCACAGTATTTCTCATCTGATTAATGTGCTATTTTCATTCTTAAAAAAAAATTTCTCTCTATAATTATGTATGCCCATTTGTCTTTCCCTTTATTTACTGCTTCAGATTGTTCACTCTTTAGGTAGTTGCAGTCAAACCTTCTGCTCAATTAATACCTGCAGTGGTATAAAGTTGTAGCTGTTAGATTCATTTGTGCATTTAAGTCTTGATGACACTATTGAAGATGGAAGAGGAATGAACAATAAAGTTGTATCAAGTGGATATGATTTTTTTGTAATTTTTGAGATTGTCATGATTTTATATGTTTTTAAATACATTATGGGGCTCTTAGCTTTATATTTTTAACTATTTGTAGTTTTACATACTTGTAAGACTTGTTAGTTTTGCAATATAATTTAAGATTTCTTTTAATTTTATTTTCATGATTATAGAGTGTAAAAAAATAAATATAGTGCATGGATTCAAAAAATATTTTTAACTAATAAATAATTTAAATTATCTATCAAAAAAATTTACAAAAAAAAATTGTGAAACCTATACCAACGGAAGAAGTTGTGGGTATAGCTCCCAGTTTTTGTCCAACAGTCAAAAAACCGTAGCTATAGGCTATTGGGACGGTAATTTTCCGTTGGTGTAGCGAATTAAAGGTGACGGAACAAAACACCCGTTGGAATAGGTTTTAGAGCCTATACCCACAGTTTTTGGACTTTTACCTACGGCTTTTAGCTGTCACTATATGTCAGTTTTCTTGTAGTGACGGTTTGGTTTGGTTTGCGATTTTTATTCCAGAAAACCGAACCAAACCGCAATACTTAACTTAACTCTATCAACTAGTAGCAATCAACCTATTACCTGGTTCGACTTAGCAAACTCAATCCAAATTGAGTCCATAAAACAATAGGTTGTCAAAACATATCATTCAACACGATCGAGAACTATATTGTTGGTATTAAAAATAAGTTCTTATGTATATGCAATTTCTATTTATATGCATATTAATTACATCATCTAAACAATAAAATAAATTAAAATTTCCTATGTTTATTTTTTGTCATATTTTTTATACCACGATAAACCACACAAACCGAACCAACCCTAACCGCATTGATTTGTTTTGGTTTGGATGACTTTTTAAAAATCAACCGAAACAAACCGAACCGCATTCATTCTTATCTGGTAGTTAGAATGACATTTATACTCAAAACCGAACCAAATCACACGCGAGCACCCCTATATTCAGGTTTAGCTTTTAATTTTTATTTTTTCGCTTTTCATCTCAATCGATCAAGCTCCTTTTTCTTGCAATTCTTGCAGCTCTATACAATTGCAAAACAAATTATCACTACTGTTAACAAACTTTATAATTTAAGCAAATGATAATTAGTGTCTTTAGAGATATTGTAATAGAAATTGAGTATTAAATTTGTTTGAAAGTTTAAATTTATTTATTTAAGACAAAATTTACAAAATTACATTCGATGTTTACACTTTTTTTTTATTTACTAATTCGATGTTTACACTTATTTTTTTTACTAATTCGATGTTTACATTTTGAATCGTAACATATGCAGTCATCAAAAGACCAACTTGCAAAAGAGAATATAATACTATGTAGTAATTAAGCCTATAGAATTAAGACAAAGTCTTTACTAATCTTAATTTGATTTAGCCCGGGCACTTAATTTCCAATATATAACTACCATTACGAGACTAAGTACCAAATTCTTTTTTTTAGAGCCCTATAAACTCAATGTCACAACTCACAAGTGACCCAAAATCACTTGAATAAGATAACGCGTGTCTCTTTATATTTAACCAAGATTCGGGATTCAATCAATCTCTGACGTGAATATCCAGTATCGTTTCAAATTTTTAAGAAAAATTTATCATTGATTTACGTTCCACAAAACACGAGAATTAGTTTCTACACGTGTGCGCAAATGATATACGATTTTATAAACGAAATAATTGTCAACAAGTGGACACCATAATTCCTAAAACTTGGTTGACTTTGGTTTGGAGATGATCAAGTATGCATGTAGTTGTTAAAGAATGGTTCTTTTATTAGTAGAAAATTAATTACGGAAAAGATCAATTCTAAACCACTTCAATGTTTCATCATTATAAATAGCAAGTTATACATGCAACAAAATTCAATTCAAACAAGCAATAAGAATAATTTAAAGAGTATTAGTGAATTTCAAAATGAAGGTTATCTACTTCCTACTTAGCATCTTAGCTTTGGCATCATCTGTTGCCTTTGCATATGACCCCAGCCCTCTCCAAGACTTTTGTGTTGCAATCCAAGACCCCAAAGATGGAGGTATGCATATATTAATTCCTCATAAGTCTTGCTCAAATTTAGTGTTTTGTTTCTTTGTTTAATTTGCTCATCTTCAGAATTTTTATTAACTTTGAAAATAACAACTATACATTTTTAATTTGCAGTATTTGTGAACGGAAAATTCTGCAAAGACCCTGCTCTTGTTAAAGCTGAAGATTTCTTCAAACATATCGAACCTGCGAATGCATCAAACCCATTGGGCTCTCAAGTAACTCCGGTCGCTGTAGACCAACTGTTTGGACTTAACACACTCGGCATATCTTTGGCTCGCATTGATTTTGCACCCAAGGGTTTAAATCCACCCCACACTCACCCTCGAGGCTCAGAGATCCTTATAGTCCTCGAAGGAACACTTTATGTTGGATTTGTCACGTCCAATCAAGACAAAAATCGCCTTTTCACCAAAGTTCTCAACAAGGGTGATGTATTTGTGTTCCCAATTGGTCTGATTCATTTTCAACTAAATATGGGATATGGCAACGCTGTTGCAATTGCTGGACTTAGCAGTCAAAATCCAGGAACTATCACTATTGCAAATGCTTTGTTTAAATCTAATCCAGCCATTTCTGACGAGGTTCTTACCAAGGCTTTCCAGGTGGATAAAAGCATAATTGATTATCTTCAAAAGCAATCTTGGTATGACAACAACTAGTTTGAAAACATGATTAGTAATTTTATTCCGAAGGGATGATCCATGTTTAGTGTTTCAATCACCTTGTGGAATCGACCTTCTCTACTTACTTATTTGTATTGTAATAAATAAAATATATGTTACTTTATTTGTGAACATATATATAGTTGTTTGTGTTTAATTTGGTTCAATAACAAATTGTTTGTTGTAATTTTAGTAATATAATAATTTTCTATCACACCCCTTCTCATGTTAATCAGAATTATTCATGCTATAAGTTATACACTACTTACTAGTAAGAATTTTGAATTAGTCTCTTAAGATGAATACAAATTAGAATATGTTAAGAATATCTTGTTCAGAGCTATAAAGAATAAAATCATCAGCAAAAGGAAGATCTTGATAATAGAAATAATTTTCAAAAGAAATTTGATATGAGTACATAAAAATTATGGATACAAATATGGATACAAGAATGGATGAATGAAGGTTGGAGTATAAATGAATGGAAGAAGAAGACACGATTTTTACAAACACAGTTTCGTATAAATTCCGACCCTCATTTTTTGTTCAAATTGTATGGGTTGTGTATTGTTCATATATGCAACAAGAAGAGGCTGGGGACGGCCATGGAGCTGAGCTAGCGGAGCGAAGCTTTGGCCGCCCCCTGCTTATATGGGCTTTGACCAGATGTTTTGGGGGGCGCTAGGGGGTGCGGGGGCAATAGTCTCGCGGTATGGTTAAGGGGTATTTACGACCATTCTATTATTATTATAAATACCGCTTGTAATACTGAAACCTTAATTCATTCATTCATCTAATAGAAACGAGTTGTAGCGAATTCTGCAGCTGGAGACGTACCTAAGGGGAACTCCGTTATCAAACTTCTTATGTTATTTATTATTTGCAATTTCGTTATTATTACCTTATGTTACTATTTGTGCACAATAGTATGTAAATGTTGGAGGCTAACTCAATTTCAATTCAAACACTGAAATTTGTCATGTTGGAGATAGCGCGACACATCAACAATGTTAACTCCATTAACTAACTAGAGATGACAGAGGGACTAACTTGATTGACGTTTTGAAAACTAGGGAACTAACATGAAATTTTGTTAATTTGAGTTGTCAATTTTACATAAGTCAAGAACTAAATTGTTAATTTGGGTAAGAGGTTGACATTTTCCAGCAAATATTTTTTCATACGCACCGACTAATGATCGAACTCAAATCAAATAGTTAAGCGGTCTAAGTATCAACCACTTGTGTCACACTATATGTTTATATGTTGGTCCTTCGCTTACTTTTTATTTTCCCTAAAAAATATAAAAATTACTGTAAAATTAAACTACTCCAAAATATATAAAAAAAAAATTAAAAACCCACTTTTATTTGAAGTAAATAAAAATCCATATATCCCTTAAGCTTAGCTCAGTTGATAGGAATGTAATATTATATGTGCAGGAGTCCGGGTTCGAACCCAAGACACTCTATTTATTTACCTTTAAAGTGGATTTTCCAATCATTAAACTACTGAACCAAAAAAAAAAAAAATCCATATATTATAGACAGAAGCCCATTTCGTTTCTTTCAAGAGACTTGCAGCAGTGAACTCCGTTACCTGCCTGGAAAACTCATTCAGGTTTTTCTCTTAATTTTCTTTCCCTTTTCATTAGAATGACAACGGTCTTGTAGTAGTTAAATCGCAGCTGCCGTGTTTTTTGTTCTTTCTTGTATTGGATTTTTTGTCATCCAGGTTGATTCTCTGTTAATGTGTATTATTGCTGGAAAATTATGCAATTTTTGTGTTGGTGTCTAAGTTTAAGTTTTGCTTTTTATAGAGTTTGTAATTGTTGGCTAATCTTGCACTTCTTGTTTTTGGTTAGTTTATTAATATATTTTCTTGATTATTAATATACTATTGTTAGTTTTGGAAGCTTAAGTTGAATTATTGCTAGTTTTGTTTTCAATGTAATGTTGAGTACATTGTTATCATCAACTCTTTTAATTGTTGTTATTGGATATAATATCTGTATGGTGTTAGTGTTAATTGTACTTTTGTTTAATCATTCTGTATATGTTTCCTTTCGAATTAGGAGAGTTGTCGATAATGACGTCTGCAATAACCCGAGAGTGGGTGGGATTCAACACATTTGCAGCTGCAACTCAAACCCAATTACTTCAATTGTTGAAAAGACTAAAAGAGGAGGTTCCATTTTTTTAATTTTTTTACTTTCAAATGCAATCTAAAGTTATATTTATACAAAATTTGAATGATTTCTTCGGACTTTTGCGATTTTATTTATGATTTTTTTCCCTGTTTTATTCTGTATGGTAGAATGTTAACAAGTTAACAATACTAGTGATGGGAAAATGTGGTGTTGGAAAATCTTCAACTATAAATTCAATTTTAGGAGAAAGAGCTGTTACTGTCAATGCCTTTCAGGTTAGTATTTCTCCTGGCGTATGATGAGTTAGTTGATTAATTTTATATGTTTCGCTGAACCTTAAATTTATTAGTTGCTATTAACATTGTTATATTACTTTCGAAGTCGGAAGGACCAAGTCCTGTAATGGTGTCGCGTTCAAGAACAGGATTCATACTAAACCTCATTGACACTCCTGGGCTCATAGAAGAAGGATACATCAATAATCAGACAATGGAAATTATTAAAAAGTATGTTATTTTTCAGATGATTATATCCTTATTTAATATCCATTTTCAATATGTTTCTGTATAATTTTTTCTTACCCTTTCTTTTCATTGGTTTGTTCTTTGGGCATTGGTGGTTGTTTGAGTAGTTTTCTTCTGAACAAGACCATAGACATTCTGCTTTATGTGGATCGTATCGATACTTATAGAGTCGATAACCTTGATAAGATGGTCATCAGAGCTATAACAGATAGTTTTGGGAAAGAAATATGGAAAAAGGCTTTGATAGTTCTTACACATAGTCAATCTTCACCTCCAGATGGATTATCTTATGACGAGTTTTTTTCCATAAGATCTGAAGCACTTGTAAAAGTTGTTCAAGATGGTGCTTGGTTGAAGAAATACGACACTGTGGTCTGTATTGCAAATTTTCAACCTCTAACTGCGTAATTATTTTGTTTCTTGCTTAAATCTGAGCTTTGAATCATTGATAGATTGCTTTGTTTTTTTATCTCACAGCACATCAAAATGTGCCTGAGATCACTGACAACTCGAAATCAATTCAATTCAGTCCTAATCAAACATATTATATACTACACAATGAATTATCACAAAAGATTCCTCAAACCACCTGCATTGATTCATTATGCCTCTTTATCGAGTTTTGGTACCATGCAACCAGAATTCGATTCAGAAGACACATGATAAATGTTAGATCTTTGATTCGCAAGTCCACTTGGCACACTCGAGATCACACCAAACCCAATCCTCTTTGACAGAAAACACCACTTCAGCAGTCTTATTTTCCATGCTGTGCCTGCAGATCAGTAGTTCAGTACCAACCCCGAGTTACCAATTTTGATCCAGACATGACTCTTAAGTCTATTCTGTAATCTATACCATGTGGTATAAGTCTATTTTCATTTGGGATATCTTGATTTTGTGCTTAGTTATATACTACATGTAATAGTTTGTTGATATCATTTTTGGCTGTTTTAGATTTGGTTTAACTTTAGTAGTTTGATGTCTTTTCTTATAGGCTTCTACCATTCCATTTGTTTTGGTTGAGAACAGTGGGAGCTGTAACAAGAATGTAGATGGTGAAAAGGTTGACATTTCTTGCCGTTAGGTTATAGTAAATTGATCGAGCATATGGTCCTTTTACTTAGTTTTATCTGACCTTTAGTGTGGTTGTTTTACCACAGGTTCTTCCAAATGGGATTGCGTGGATTCCTAATTTGGTCAAAACAATCATAGAAGTGGCCATGAATGGTTGCAAGTCTATTACTGTTGATAAGAAGCTGATTGAAGGGCCAAATCCTAATGAGAGAGGAAAGAGATATATTCCTCTTATACTTGCATTCCAAGTAAGCTTTAAATATAGAATTTTATGGTCATCCTTCTTTTCTTGTGGTTAAGAATTTATATATTGTAATATACCCTAGTCCTCCCAAATGCTCTTCATTACTTTGTTTGTTGTGTGTGGAAGGGTTTTTAAAACACATTGATTCTTAGGGCTTGTTTGAAACAGTTTCCAAATACTCTTTTTTAGTTTTCAAAAGTTAAAAAAGAAAAAACATGTTTGGAAGCCCTCTTTTCAAAAATTGTTTTTGAAAACTATTTCTCATTTTATAGTTTTAAAAACTAAAAAATAGAAACAGGTTATAGGTGTTTTGTTTTTTAAAAACTATTTTAAAAAACTAATTTATAAAACACATTTTAAAAACTAAAAACAAATCTGTTTCAAACAGTCCCTTAATCTCTCTAATTTCTTTATTTGTCAACAGTATTTCTTTGTGATAAAGCCTATACAACACTCAATCAAGAGGGATATAGCGAGAGACACTAATCGATCATTTGCAGCACGAAATGCTAAAAGCAAGTTCTGAAGGGCTGTTATTTTCAATTGAAGTGACCCCTTAATTACAATTCTATATGGAAATTCTTATTGTCGATAGAGAACTTTTTGTGTCCTCAAAGTTTTGTAATTTAGTTTGGAAGTTGGAAAAATGCAACTTCTTTGTACTTCCCTTTTATTTCAGCATGTAACTTAAATGATGTACTCTGAGTCTGACCATGGTTTCCGTTATCAATAAGATGGGTAATACAATCAGGAGTGGAGCTAAACACAAACACTTGAAGTCAAGTTTCATTGGTAACTACCTTAACTAAAACATGAGCTACGGCATTTTTGGTACGAACCAGCAGGCAGCTATGAATACCCTGTGCCGGTTGTGCAAAGGCAGCCTCAATAAAAATCAATAAAAATGTCCTCCTCAGAAAAGAAAGCTTTGGTCGAGCTACCGCTAACCATTTCATTTTTGGACCGAGAACATTTTCCTTGAAATACATTATAACCTACTGAAAGTTTGTTGATGGAGAATTTTATTCAACAAGTCCTTCCTTAGTATCTTTCCTGCTGCATTCTTTGGTATGGAATTGCCAAATACCACATGCCTTATTTTCTTGTATGGTGCAACCTATAACCACCAGCAAAATACAAAAATAATATAACAATAATTTACATTTTCATCAACAAACAAACAACAAGGAAATGTACTGATTTTGGAAAAGAAAACTGAAATATCAGCAAGAATAATAAAAAGGTTCAAGAAAATAGCACCCGTTTGGCTACAAAATCTATTATTTCTGCTTCACCCATGGAGCTTTGAGGTTGCCTTATCACAAAAGCTAGGGGAACCTGACCAGCATCCTCATCAGGGTATCTGTTGATTTTCAAAGGTAATGCATTCTGTCTTAGCTAAGGAGCACAAACTATGAGATAAGTGAAGAAAGAAGATTACGGAATAACTGCAGCATCTTTTATCTCTGGGTGAGACTGGAGTAGCTGTTCCAGCTCTGCAGGAGGTACCTACAAATGTAGTAAAAATAATAATAAATCCATCGTAACTTTTTTTAATGACAAAATGTTAGTATGTTAAAACATGAAAGTTCATGATTTGAACATTAAAATTCAATTGCATCGCGAATATTGAAGTTCTTTCAATAAAAGTTGCAAGCCAATGCATGTTTACATGCGACTGAAAAAAACTAAAAATCCATGTTCTTCATTCATCCAATCTTTGAACACAGAAGGGAATTAAAAATCCAGTATTTGTTCTTTGATTGGAGACTCTAAGAAATTTTCAAAACTATTACAAAATTATTTAAAACATTAATTTTAATTTGAAGTGTTTTATAAACCATACAAATTAATCTAGCAGTGCCCTGTTTTGGGTTTTGGCAATCATGAATTGAAGGCCTAAAGAAGCAAATACTTTACCTGGTAGCCTTTATATTTGATCAATTCTTTCAACCTGTCTACAACATACACGAAACCTTCATTGTCAAAATAGCAAATATCCCCAGTTCTCAACCATCCATCCACTAAAGTGTCAGAAGTTGCCACTGGATCCCCAACATAACCTGTTCAATACCAAATGCACAACAATGTTTCATTATTTATGAAAAAATTGGCTATAATCTAATTCATAATTCTAAATTGCGGTCCACAACTATAATCAATCACGACTGCAATATAAAAGTTTTAGAAATCCCAGCAATGGCATCACAATTGCAATTGCTCATGGCCACATTTTTTGCAATATCAAGGTTTATAGTATAACCATAACTGTGAATGCAACCGCAATTTAGAACCATAATCTGATATATGAATGACAAGAAAAAATAGTACTCTAACATTAATTAATGTGCATGCCTTTCATAATTGGAGGTCCTCTAACCCAAAGTTCGCCTTGTTCACCTGGAGACATTGCCTCTCCAGTGTTGGGGTTCACTATTTTAGCTTCCACCCCTGAAACCAGCCTACCCGTAGTTCCTGCCCGCGTAGCTTCCTCAGGACTTAGTATTCGGATAACACCGGCTGTTGATTCGGTTAAACCATATCCCTATAACAATAAGGTTGTATTCATCTTAAAAGATTTTACATTTACATATACAAATAAGTTACTCTACAATTTAACTAGTGTATTGCGGAGCTGTGGGGTGTGCTAAAAGGATTGAGGTGTGCTTGGTGACTTGAGTTTCTTATGTGGAGCTAAACACAATGAGTATCATTAGTCATTACACAACAATAACCTCTTCTTGAAATCTAGTGCAATGAATTTGTCAACTTCAGATAGATTGGAAAATTCGAATTCAACACTCTTATAATTTCAGAGGATCTTTCATTTTCTATGAGTCTTGTACAACTCCAATTAATTTTCTATTGCCTTACAGTTTTTTTTTTAGTTTTTTTTGTCAAGTCTTTTTTTTATTAATTAAATTAATAAATAAATAAATGGTCTTGCTAACTAGTGCTCCGGGACACTAGTTAAGGAACCAAAAGTAGAAATAAAGTAGAACTTATTCCTTGAAAACACTAACATTTGGACTTTTGTTGTATTGACTACACCATTTTTAAGAAAATAATTTCTAAACTTGAATCCTTAACAAGTGCCCCTAGAATACTATTTAGCATTTGCAATAAATAAATCTATACTTCTATACTATATATAAAGAGGATAGATGAACTTGTGGTGGCTTTTTCATAATGACAATATTACCCTTCACTAATAGATAAAGAGGATACATGAGTTTCCAAAATCGCCCTTAACTTCTAGTTAAAATAACACAATAACAACAGCACAATTTACGTTCCCCACTAACTATCTATCCGCGCCTGCCTGACCCGCTAGTAAACATAAAATACGGACTTTGATCATCTCCTTCAATATCCCTCTACATCTCTCTCCTAACATTTTATCTTTCTCTTAATCTCACTCTCTCTCTCTTCATTAAAAAATAATAAAATTATCAAGAGAGAGAATGAGATTAAGACTACCCACAATGGTGGGATTTTTGTGTGTTGAAAGACATCTTCAACAGTTTAAACCATTGCAAAGTGGGTGTTGAAAGCTTGTTTGCGGAGAGAGAAGATGAATATGTTCAACACCTATTGACTGCTGACACAGGGGACGCGTGGCAGCTCCGGATTTGTCCAATCCAGGCGCGTGCGGCACACGCGCCGACAGCGCGCGTGTGGTTCTGATCCGCGGAGAGAGAAGAAGTTTTTGGATAAAAAGGCAGCCACGTGGCTGCCTGTGATTGGTCCGGCGGATTTTTTTGATTTTTATCCTTTAAACTCAATTATCTCATTGAAAATTATTTTTTTACCAAAATTCGTGATTTTTTTTTCCTCTATAAATAGAGACTTGGTTCATTTCATTTGGACACAGAAAAAAACGCATTTTTTCACTATCTTAATCTTTTTATTAGTGTTAATCTTGAAGTTTTAGTCTTTTTTTTAAGTGAAATGGATCCCAATAATCCTTTGAACACCCAAAATTCTTCTAATTATCCCAATAATTATCATAATCCCAACAATTATCCAAATCCCAACAACTACCAAAATCTTCAAAATCCCAACAATTATCCAAATCAATTTTCCAACCAACATCCTCAAAACACATCTAATTTTGGTTTTCCACCAAATTCCAACCAATATCCTCAAAATTTTCATCCATATTATGGATCCATGATGAGAAATCCATATCAACCACCCATGTTTAATGGTTATATGCCAATGGTTAATGAAAATTTTCCAAGTAGTGGTGCTCATGAATTTCCCGAATTTTCAACACAACTAACTATTGGTGCCATGACAGCTGGTAGAGAAAATTTTGTTAAGTTTTGTTAAGTTTATTATTTTATTTTAATTTTAATCGATAATTATAATTTTATTTAATCATAAAAACAAAAATTTAAATTTAAATAAGAATATGAAATATAAAATGGTGGGGTAGAGAAAGTTGTGGGGTAGGGTGTTGAATAAAAAAAACCATTGGAGAGGGTAAAAATTGAATGGGTGTTGAATGATTAGGTGGAAGAAAGAGAAAATGATGTGGAGTGAAAAAGTGGGTGTTGAAGGTGTTGAAACCATTGTGGGTAGTCTAAGAGAGAAATAGAGTGTTAGGAGAGAGATGGAGATGAATATCGAAGGAGATGATACATTTTCATAAAATACTCTCTTTCTTGTACTGTAGAATCTAAAGATTCTTCCTCACAAATCCAATAAAATAATAAACAAAGTACCGTTGGGATATGAAGTTAAAAAGTTGAAAGTTTGAGGAGAAACCTGAATAATAGAAACTTGAGCAAATTTTGCTTTGAAAGCATCAAAATTATCCTTTCCCAACGGAGCACCGCCACAAACAACATTTTTCAACGACGACAAATCATACCCATCCGTCACTCCCTCTTTACTCATCGCCACCACCACCGGCGGTGCCACCACAAGATTACTCACTCGAAACCTTTCCAAAACACTCAACATTTTCCCAAATCCAAATCTCTCCATCACCACAACCGTTTCCATCATAGCCAAAGATCTCAACAGGAACATAAAACCATACACATGAAAAAACGGTACCGTAACTAAACACACCGCAGGACTCTCTTTCTGAATCCGAACAGCGTCATGCGCCGCCACCGCCGCCGTCAAATTCCGATGTGTAAGCATTACTCCTTTCGATTTTCCTGTAGTCCCTGATGAGTATAGAATCGCCGCCACGTCAGATTGACTCACCTCCGGTAATACTGCCGTTGAACTATTACCTTTATCTTCTTCCGTGGTGGTGAGTGAGTCGAACTCGGGCGAGTCAATGAGAATCGTTCCGAGAGGTAATTTGGGAAGTTTTCCATAAAACGACGTCGTAAAAGCGATCACAGGTTTAGAGAGATTTATGAAATGAGAAATATCGGAATCAGTTGAAATTGGATTTGCGGGTGAAACGATGACTCCGATGGAGAGTAATGCGAAGTAGAGGATTGGAACCTGGAAAATGTTTGGGGAAAGTATCAATGCGGTGTGGTGTTTGGTGAGTCCGCGGAGAGTGAGGTTTTTTGCGAGGGTTTGTGAGCGTTGGATGAAGTTGGAGTAAGATAGATGGTGAGATGTGGTTGAGTCGATGAGGAAAGTGATGGAGGAGGAGTAAGGGGATTTGTGACGGAGGGAGAGAATGTAGGTTGTGGCGGAGATTGTGGCGTTTGGTGGTGGAAGGTTTAGTGGGGGTCTTAGAGTTTGGAAGGTTCTGGAAATTGAGTTGAACCCGGTTTTTGGATCCATTGTTGCGGTGGAGTTACTGGTTCTGGTATTGTTTTCTTCTTCCATGTGAATGAAATGGTGGAACTACCAGATTGTGCTGTTCTATGGCCTTGGCCTTCGGAAGTCAGCAATAGAACAATGAACACAGAAAGTTAGTTGTCAAAATGTTTTTTATTTTAAAATCAAAAAAGGTTAAGTGGACGGCCTAATCATTTGGAGCTCTGACATTAAGTAATTTTAGTCTCTTCTCATTTTAATCTTCGTGAATCACTGTTGAACCAACTAAACGATTGTTTAATGATAAACATGTTATTAGAACTTGTATAATTTGTTTTTGATGTGTTTTAGTTTTTAATAAATCTACTTTAGTGATATTTGGAAAAGGATATTATTACAAATGCACAATTTAGAAGGATGGTCATTTAGGGAAAGAATCGCATGTGAACAAACATGATAATGATGTCACTGAGAGTTGGAATCAGTTATGAAAATGCCTCAAGAAGGAAGGAAACACCAATCACAAGCAACGGTGCATAAATATGTAGTAATCTCAAGTTCATAAATAGTTCTCCTATTATTACTATATCAGGAGAACATGAAAATGACATCACAAAAGCTGTAAAATTTGTCTAAAGAACAAGTTTAGTTTAATACTACATCCGTCCTTACACTATATCATCATCTTAGGCAAATCTCAATATACACTCACGCTCATACACTATACACTATGTCTTCTTATGTATCTTTGGAGTAAAATGTCAAATACTCCATGAAATTTAGAAGTAGGCAAATATCTTTTTAAAATTTTAAAATACCCCCTGAAATTTTATATGTTTAGAGAATTTCTTTTAGTACTCTAGTATTCTACTCCCTCCGGTCTCATATATAAGAAACAAAGCACACCATTTAAGAAAGTGGAGTAAATGATTAGAAAAAACATGTCATTTCCACTTTTACCCTTACTTTTTGTTTAAATTAAATTATTATTTATTATGGGGAAAAGTAAAACAAAGGGTAAAATTGGAATATTCAAAATAAATGTAATGATTGTAGTAACTTTTTCTTATATTTAAGACTTTGTAATTTTTTTTTGGTTTCTTATATATGAGACCGGAGGGAGTAATGTGTACTGCTAAAGTACCAAAATACCTTTAACAGTTACTCAAAGAACGAACACAATCCGCTAGATATGCAGCGGATGGAAAAAATATTCAAATTCAACAAAAGGGGAAAAAATCATGCCCCCGAAACCCCCCTAAAAAAAATTAACTTTGTGGCTACTTAAATAGAGTGTTAAAAGGGGTGAATATCTAGTGAAAGCAAAATCTGAAAAAGCACAGTTCGCTACTTAAGTAGTGAACCTTATAAAATAGGAGGGTGAAGGAAGGGTGAGTGATACAAAAATATTAGATTTTATAAGGTTTGCTAGTGAACTCTAAACCTTGTTTTTCCAGATTTTGCATCTTTCAACACCCGCGTTATGAGAGGCGTATATTTGGAAATCCAAGGGCCGCTTGAGATGATCAGGGGGTGGGAAAAGCAAACTCTTTTTAAGAAAGTAACTTTAGTTTTCTGGACCGGCCCAAACAGAAGAGAAACTCTAGGCCCGACCTTTGGGCCCATATCCTAAGAATCCATTTATGCAATAAACCCTAATTTAGCCACCATTTTCTGCCACTCTCTTCACTTCTTCGCCGAACAAGCCTAAGGTATCTCTTCTTCTGTTCTCTCTCTATCTTCTCCAATGTTTCAATCACAATTCTTATCTCGTTTCTCATTCCAGATCTTAACTTAGTTCACAATTTTCACTGTTAATTTTCCAATACACCACATATTTCAATTTTTGTTGTTAATTTTAAGTAAGATTTTTCGATATTTATCTAGATGTGGATTGTATTCACGGTTTATGTTATGTTTTGATTATCTGATTTAAGTCTTTTTGTTGATATTTGAAGGTAAGGTAAGCAATGGTGAAGCATAACAATGTTATCCCTAATGAACACTTCCGTAAGCATTGGCAAAACTATGTCAAGACATGGTTTAATCAGCCTGCAAGGAAGACAAGAAGACGCTTAGGTAATTTTCTTAAGTAATTTAGTAGCTTGGATTGTTATTCATGCGCTAATTGTTGTTAGCATGTGTATTTTGTTTTAATGATTTTTAAAGTAATTATTATTTTGTTTCATGAAGTTTAAAATGTTAGTAGCTTGGATTGTTATTGATAGTTACCTATGAAGCGTAGATACTCATTGTATTAGGCGTGGCTGACAAAGATTACATTAAATTAAGTCATTTTCTCAAAATTATTGTCGGTGTTGATATGTCCGAGTTTGTGCTTCATAGATTGTTACTCTATTTTGTTTCATTAAGTTTTTATGTTTTGAAAATGAAAATGTTGGTTTGGACTTTGGATTAGTATTGATGGTTAACTTATTTCCTTGACATATGTTTGGGATGGTGTATTTTTTAGCTCGTCAGAAGAAGGCGGTTAAGATTTTCCCCAGGCCTACAGCTGGACCTCTTAGGCCAATTGTTCATGGACAAACCCAGAAATACAACATGAAGCTTAGGGCTGGTAAAGGGTTTTCTCTTGAGGAGTTGAAGGTAAAATGGCTCTAAGTATCTCATGCCTTTAACTTATGTGTTTTTTGTTAAGGATGCAATTATTTGAAGTTGTTGTATAGAATCACTACCTGATGGCCGTTTGTTATGAATTATAAGAAAATGTGATTTTGATACTTAATGATAATTTAATGATTTTGATTTGTGTTACAGGATCAGATAAATATTTGTTTTGTGTTTGTTATCAAAAATGATTTTTTGGGAGAAGATGCTCTTAAAGCTTCTCATTTGAAGCAATTTTTAGTTTATTTTTGGATTCTAATATTTTTAAAACATACAAACATGAAAATCTCTTAATTTGATTATTTTGTTTTGTAAAAGTCATTTTTTCATGGATAATCTACATTTGTTGGAAATACTTGATGTGGCACCATATCTAGGCATTTACTTGATCTTATTGGCAGTATCACTACAAATACACTGGTATCAGTTTTGTTTTTTCTTTAAGTTTAACTTCCTATAGAATGAATCGATATTGTCACAGTACAATGCATGGAACTCATTTGCAAAATCCTCTCTTAATTCCAGTACAAAATATATCTCTAGTGAACCAACATGTCCATACGGAGTGCTTTTGCCTATAGTATAGGCTAGCTAGCCGGGTTTGTTTTTACAGCCTATGAGTTGGCCATAACTTGTATGGTATTATGGCAACCCTTGCCATCAAGTGCTAGATCTGCCCATTTTGAGAGTTTTTAATTCCTATTTTGCTTGAATGTTGAAATTAATAGGTGAACCTCGTGTTATCCATGATTTATTTGCCTATAATCCACTTAGCTCAGTAGTTATTTCACACAGTTCGAGTTCTTGGAATATTCTAATGTTTTAATTTGTTTCATATTCAATTCTGTCTAATTTTTTGCATGAAGATGATAACTAAGAATTGTAACTTCAATGTTTCTTCTTTATTTGCCTATACTATTATAGAATATAACTAAGAATTGTAACTTCAATGTTTCTTCTTTATCTTTTCCTTTTTATGGTATAATTCTCACTTCTTATATGTTAAATTGTAGGCTGCTGGTATTCCCAAGAAGCTTGCTCCAACTATTGGCATTGCTGTTGATCATCGCCGTAAGAACCGGTCTTTAGAAGGTCTACAAGCCAATGTGCAGAGGCTGAAGACATACAAGGCCAAGTTGGTTGTATTCCCAAGACGCGCACGCAAGGTCAAGGTAATGAAAATTGCAATTATATTTGTTTATTTATTATACGGTCTTTTCTTAATTTCAATGCCATCATTGCTGATAACTGTGAGAAAGAATAAGTTGTATGTTATTCTTATGGCTCCTTTATATTTGCAGGCTGGTGATTCTACTCCTGAGGAACTTGCAAATGCCACACAGGTTCAAGGTTCATACTTGCCTATTGTGAGGGAGAAACCAACCGTAGAGCTTGTTAAGATCACAGATGAAATGAAGGCATTCAAAGCTTATTACAAGCTTCGCCTTGAACGAACAAACAAACGCCATTTGGGCGCCAGACTGAAGAGGGCCGCTGAGGCAGAAAAGGAAGATAAGAAGTGAAAACTTTAGGTCGTCTGAGTTTCTTATTCATCCATATGATAGTTATTGCAAGACAATTTTTGCTTGAATTTTGTTTTTTTATTAAGAAAATGCTTTGTCTAAAACTTCGGTTATCTATGACAAGACAATTGCTGTTATTTTGTGAATTTCGGTTATTTATGGTTGTTAGTTTATCTAGCACTCTGGTTTGATTAGCATGTGTTTTATTTCTCATCGGAGAGATTTCTAATTTCCGATATTTGCCCGTCTTGGAATAATTAGTATGGCACGTTATGTGTCATGTTAACATCAATTTAAGAACTTTTGAATTAATTTTCATCTTTTAAGAACTAGTACTAGTATATGACTAACTATGATGGATGCTATTTATCTGTTTACAAAAACTTCTCTATCTCTGTACCTCATTACATAACATCAACCAATCTGTCATAGTATCTAACTTCTAAGTAAAAGTAATTATCCAAATATTTTGCAGTATAATAGACTAATTTTTAAAGCACTATGAAACATGAATAATAGTTCATGAAGCATGAGCAGCTAATACACTATCAACAAGCTCAATCACAACTGGCACTTGCTGGCTATTTGTCACATTCTCTTCTGCAGTTCTTGTTTCTGTGCAATTTCTAATAATGTTCGATTGGAGTTTCGAACAACACCTAGCAAAGAAGTTGGTTGTCCATCTCCCTATTCTCCATAACTGTGTTAATGTCAATACTACGTGGCTTGTCAAAGTGTCTACATTCTTCACCAACAAACAAATCACGTGATACGACAAAGCAAGACCAGCAAAAGTAGAACAGATCGAAAACAGGCCAACGAAAGGCGAAAGGCCTATCATTGTGTTACTTTTTCCCTTGCTCTCTGAAGAAGTACAATTAAATTTGCTTTCTTTCTCAATCTCATTCAACATATCTTTTTCTAGCTGTTCTGTTTCTCCACTTTCTATCATATTCAACAATGCCTCCGATATATCTGCAGCAAGACTCGAACCTTTTGGAAACACCTGAGGTTTCGACAAAAAAAAGGGCGAATCAGTTTCATAAAAATTAAGAAAAGATTAAAGAATTTACATTTACGGTTTTAAACTGCAGCAACAGTCTTAGTCCGTTACATGTAGAAAAATATAGTTAAATACAGCTAAATTTAGATTTAGTTTTTTTTTTTTGACAATTAGATTTAGTTTATTTAATCATTTATTAGGTCTAAAATTTTAATCTAATTACCCCAATTTCACTTCTATCAAACATGTCAAAAATTCAGTGACAATGAGAGTAGAGAAACCCACAAAACCGAAGCCACCGAGCCTGTAAGTGTCCTTCGCTTTGATGTAGCCCTTACATGAGTACTTTGCTAGAAAAACTTTAGCATGAGGCGCGACAAAGAAGGCGGCTTCTATTTCCTTGTTCTCAAAGGCAGCAGGGTAGTCACTCATGGAATTTATTTTCTTAATGTTCTCTTTCGTGAAATTTAGTACATCAGTCAAATACTTGACAATGAAGGAATTCCCATCACAACCAATTGTAGAATTTCTTTCTTTAAGGGTCTGAACATCTAACACAGATGGCTTTACTTGTGAAATAGTTATGGATGTTAAACTTGCTATGAAACTATTTGTCACAATGAAAATAGCAAATAACCATGGTGTCAGCACAATTCTAGCTAAGGGTCTTCTTATTGGCTCTCCTGCACATTGAATATGTATCAAGAATTAGGAATATGCTTTTCAAAGAGAGAAGTGTCATTTTATGTATCACAATATTATAGCACAATGATAGTGATGCGTATATTTTGGCTAAATTACACTTTTTCCCCCTAACTTTTACAAGCTTGCGATTTTAGCCTCTTAGCTTTTATAATAGCACATGTGGAAAGTTTTACACATGTCACGCTTGCATGTTATGTGAGTCGTTGTCCACACATGTGTTAACTTGGTTAAAATCTGTGGGGACCAACCTTTTGCAAAAAGGACTAAATTTAGGAGGCCAAAAATGTTATTATGAAAGTTAAAGGGGCAAAATCGCAAGTTTTTGAAAGTTATGGGCCAAAAGTGCAATTGAGTCTAATATTTATTAGTCACTCAATCCGTTTTAAAATGTGTGTCATTTAAAGTTTTTGCATACTTATTAAGAAATACAATGATGTTGTCAAAATATATGACACTTTTACTAAAGGGACACTCATTTTAAAATGGAGAAGTATGATATTTATCGAAATCAATATGCTTAAACATATGATGTTAGAGGACTTACTATGAGCATAAAATAGTACAGTGACTAAAAACCAAAGCATGGACCCAAATCCCCTTAAATCTTCATTTACTTCTCTTTCAATCACCCAAATAACAAATCCCACAAAAATATGCATAGCTATCATCATAAGCCACATCTCTTTAGTAAAGGCATCCAAAAACTTCCATGTTTTTGATTTTGCTGGTTCTTCAGTAACCACCATATGAAGGCCGGATTCAACATAAGGTTGTGAGAAGTCCACTAGATGATATCTATATGCCACTATTGATGTATCACCAACAGCAGCATCCAATGTCTGCATCATAAACACAAGTTTAGATTTTCAACTAACTTTAGCATTTTCATCCCCTAACTTTAGCCTATTTTGCAACTGATTTTGACCAAGTTAATACACACATGGACAATGACTCACGTGTCATGTTAGTATGTCTTGCCACATATTCTGACGCGACATGTGAGTCAGTGTCCACGTAGCAAGACACACATATGTGGCATGTGAGTCACATTCCACGTGTGCGTTGACTTGGTCAAAATCAGCGAGGGATGGCCTTTTGCAAAATGGGCTAAAGTTAGAGGGTCAAAATGCTATTATGAAAGTTAGGGGGCCAAAATCGCAAGTTTGTGAAAGTTAGCGGACCAAAATCGCCGGTTTGTAAAAGTTAGGCAGCCAAAAGTATAATTTTGCCATTCCTTAGATGGACTCAAAATTGTGAATGAAGAAAATAGAGGGACCCAAAAGCAAGTCCTATAAACTAGTTAATTGTTACCATACCTTATTATAGACTTGATCAACCATTTCATCATATGAACCATTAAAGGGAGAAAAATTGTAATTTAAAACATAAGGTAAACGTCCCGCAGCTGCTTCAAAGACTTTGATTGAAAAACCAGTAAACTTAGTTACATTTTTGTTATGATCATATTCCACATTCACAAACTGAGAAAAAGCACCATTGGAAGGTATAGCTATTGTCAAATTCCTTTCCTCTTTATTGTGACCCTTAGGAATGGATTTCATGTCTCCTGGCCAATAAACCGCGTCGAAAACTCCATCAGAATCATCATCATCATAATTATCGCTAACAATGTTCTTGGAAAAACCAAGTTTTGGTGACCAAAATGCCATTTCTCTATAACTTTTCCCTATCACATTAATTATGTTGAAGGTTGGTGAATGCAACAATTGTCCCTTCTTTGAGAATTCTTTGTCAAGGATGAATTTTCCTTGTGATGATGACTTATTTGAAGCCTCAAAAAAAGCCTTAGTTGCATCATATGCTTGAAATGCAAAGATACTTGGGCTAATGTTATCTTCTTCAGGATATTCTAATGCAAACTTTCTTTGGAATTTGAATTTAAATTTTCTTAAACCCTCATTCATTTCCATGAAATGTGTTTTAAATCCAATAACACCTTGCATGTTGAAGATAACAGAAGAGTTAACAGAATCAAGAAGACCAGAAACTTCATTTGGTATAATCCAAACAGAACCTTTTTCCATCAAACCTATTTGTTTTGCTTTCTCAAAAAGCATGTTGGCTAGCTCTAAAGAAGAATGAACAATCAAGAAGACTCTATTAGTCTCTTTTTTCAGCTTATTAAGCTCATTTTCAATTGTAGATTTTGGATTTGAAAGAGATGAAAGTGAAGGAAAAGCTAAGTGATTATCAATCACAGAACCAACAAGTTTAAGAGAATAAGAGAGACTAAGTAGTATTCCTGGATCATAGGAAAAGTCATTATTGTTAAGTTCATAAATTACTGTCACTTTTTTCCATTTGAATTTTCCTACAATTGATGCAATGCATTGCATATTAAGGTTAATATCATCTCCTACTTGGATGAAATGTGGCAATTTAGGAGATGATAATTGTGGTTTACTTGCAAATGAAGTTAGAGACATGATAGGAATGTTGTTTATGGTGTCACTTAATTCACTTGCTAGTGTTGCTTCATTGTGTGTAATAGTTCCTATGATGGCTTGCACTTTGTTGATCTTTGAGAAATCCATAACTATATTTACAAAAAGCATAATGGAATTAGAATGTTTAAACATAATCATGATTCATGCACCTTAAAAATGGGAAATATTTCTATTCAACATGATCATAATTATTCAAATTTGACCTCAAGTCCACATCTCCGAGAGATTGTCCGCTTTGGGGTTAACCCATCACGGTTTTGTCCTTTGTAGAAAAGGCGCCTCGGTGGTTTGAAAGGTGTGGGTGTTGTATATAAATTACCCTTCGCCTCGAGTACCAAGCGATGTGAGACTATTTTGGTGTATCCAGAACAGAAGCCCCCAGTCGAGGCTAAGGGGCTAACGGGTGTCGACCACGGGCATGCGCGGGGCACCCACAAGTCGTTTCCCACAGACAGCGCCACTGTTCAGATTTGACCTCAAGTCCACATCTCCAAGAGATTGTCCACTTTGGGGTTAACCCGTCACGGTTTTGTGCTTTGTAGAAAAGGCGCCTCGGCGATTTGAAAGGTGTGGGTGTTGTATATAAACTACCATTTGCCTCGAGTACCAAGCGATGTGGGACTATTTTGGTGTATCCATAACAGAACAGAACTTGTGGATGCCCCGCGCATGCCCGTGGTCGACACCCCTTAGCCTCGACTGGGGGGCTTCTGTTATGGATACACCAAAATAGTCCCACATCGCTTGGTACTCGAGGCAAATGGTAATTTATATACAACACTCACACCTTTCAAACCACCGAGGCGCCTTTTCTACAAAGGACAAAACCGTGACAGGTTAACCCCAAAGCGGACAATCTCTCGGAGATGTGGACTTGAGGTCAAATCTGAACAGTGGCGCCGTTTGTGGGGAACGACTTGTGGGTGCTCCGCGCATGCCCGTGGTCGACACCTGTTAGCCCCTTAGCCTCGACTGGGGGGCTTCTGTTCTGGATACACCAAAATAGTCCCATATCGCTTGGTACTCGAGGCAAAGGGTAGTTTATATACAACATCCACACCTTTCAAATCGCCGAGGCGCCTTTTCTACAAAGCACAAAACCGTGACGGGTTAACCCCTTAGCGGACAATCTCTCGGAGATGTGGACTTGATGTCAAATCTGAACAATAATGGAATTAGTATATTTGGAGGGAGATAAATGTAAATATTTTTCTAAAATCTTTTGTCTTAAACTAGAACATCAATTATCGTTGATCGTTGAAGTTAAATAAAACATTTTAAATAATAACATGTGCAAAAGTTAGCGTACAAGATGATGATGGTCGTACATAGAGGTGTCAAAATGGACCGACTACCGGCTCGGCCCAGCCAGCCTGTATTTTAAGACGGGTCATACCTTAAAAAAACAGAGAAAAAAAATAACCGGACATTTTTGGGCTGGCCCATCGTGCCTATATTTTTCATCAGTACGCATATGTGTGTGCACATATGTGTCTGTATACATATTTTGTCTTTAATGTCTAATTTATGGGAGAGGCAAAAAGAGATTTTCAAGATAATATTTCTATATTTATTTGAATTTCTACTTTGTCCACAAATTTTCTGTAAAATATTAGGCTCCATTTGATGGTCAGGATAAGAGACAATATATGATAATTGTATATAATGTCACAATTCAGTGTTTGATGATACAACAAAATACAATAAGCTAATATGAAACTTATCACATTCTATCTCTTTAGTTAAAATTTCTTATCCTAATTATGAGCTAGGTTAGAAATCAGCAGGATAATATAAAAAGTAATTTACTGATTTGCCCCTATAAAATATAAATAAAAAATATTTTGATATTAAATTTAAAATGTTAATAATTATTTTGAAATATATGTATGATTTTATCACAGGGGTACTTTTGTAATTTAAATAATCTAAAAAATTAATAACCTATTTAAATCTTTTAAAAAATTAAATATAATATTCTTACGATGGTAGGTGTCTTATTTACATGTAATATGTATCATACATCTATTTAGGTTATCAAACACATATAGTAAAATTATTATTTTTTGTTTAGAATTGACATAGTAAAATTATTTAGTTACTCGTGATTTTTTTTAAAAAAACAATTAGAAGTCTTATTTAATAGCATCAATAATTTCTTTTAAAAATGTTATAAAATTATTAAATTACTTATTTAGTTTTATATTAATTTATAAAATGTTACAAAATAATTTGAATAATTTTTTTTATTGTTTTACAAGTATAATTTTATCATTTAAATATAATATATATTCTATCATGTCATTATAAAATGTGTACAAAAAATATGATATGATAAAATAATAATATTAGCATGTTTGGTATCATACACACCAAATACATGATAGAATAATATTATCATGATTGGATTTATAGTGATTGTAAAATTTGTAGTCGAACTAATTTATAAATATAAAAAATATATAGGTTTAATAAACTGCAAAGTACAGGCTAATAAAAATAAAGTACAAGCTTGTGACAAAAGAAAAATGTAATCAAAGAAATATTATTTTTGTCCTATGACCTTAAACTACCTTTAATAGAAAGACCATATTATTTAATCAATAATTTTTTAGAGACAAAAAAATTTCAATTCAAAGAAAAAATAGCAGAAAACACAGAAAGTGGGAAGAAGCATTACCACTTGCAATAACTTGAGCAGAATTTCCATGTGAATCTTTTATCTGCAAATCCAATGTGGAAGAACTCAAATGATTGTTGAACTCTTCAACTGCAATTTCCATTGCTATCTTTTGATGTTTTCCCATTAATGAAACCAAATCAAGCACAGCACCAATGCTTATAATGGATCTTTGTGGCACTAAGCAGTGCCCTTTTTGCACCATTGACCATGCTAACAAGTGCATAACAATGAAACAAATATTGAGTTGCAATGAAAATTTTCTTCCCATTCTAAAAATTTCCATCAACCTAGAGAGTGTCATAAAATTGATGAGTCATTGACTTTCTTACATTCCTATGGTTTCTTTCAACTCCTCATCCTATAATAGGTGAATATTCTTTTTGTAGCCTATTAACTAGGAGAACTAATAATAGATAATATTTTCAAAGTCTTCTTAATATGTTTGTAAAAAAGTATATACTTCCTAAAGAAGCTAATCCATATAATATTTACAGGTAATATTATCTACATGAACGGTTGGACCAGTTACTCTGATTTTTTTTTTTGTTAGTATAATATTTATACGAAGTTTTCACCTTCACTAGCAAAAACTAATTTTTACCAGAAAACATGTGGGGCATATAAAGTGATTCTCTCATCTCAATTGAATTTTTTTGGTATGCAGAGCCAAAAATCGAACTCATAATCACTTGTTTAAGAGGTTTAAAACTCTTACCACTTTGATCAATTCGTGTTACTATGATTGAATTAGTCATACAACAAACAACTAGATGTTTGACTAGAGAAAAGTCAACGGAAATATGCATGAGTAATGCTCTACTTATTTCTAAATAGAGCAATATTATTATTATCCCTGCAGCTTAAAAAATGATTTTGGTTTGAGTTGGTCTTAAGAGGGAACTTTCCAAGCTACTCTCTTCTTTAAATAATAAAATCTTAGATAATATCATATTCTATCGATGGAACCACTTACTATATTATCCAAGATACAAAGTTAAATACATGATGGAGGTGTGACGGTGTATCCAAAAAAAAGTCTCTAATTGAAAAAGACATATTTCATCATGTATATACAAGTTAAGTCTTAAGACACATATTGTAAGAATATATTTTAAGACTTAAGACACATATTATAAGAATATATATCAATTTTAAGAAAGAAAGAAGAAATCAATTATGGAAGTAGCTTGGAAAGTTCCCTTTAAGAAAGGTTAAACACAAAATCGTTTTCTAAAATAAGAAGCATAGCATGTAGACAATAGCATCAGGACTGTTAAAAACTTCATTGTTAAGCTTCATTGTATGAAATGTGTTGTTTGAAAAACAATAATAATAGAGAATACATAAAAATAAAATAAAAAAGTTATAGCTGAAAATAATAAATATAATATTTGGAGAAAAAAGGTCGCAAACTCATCAACCGAACCAAACCGGTTAGTTTGATTTGGTTCCATTTTTTATTTTTTTTACTCAAAAACAATAATGTTCATTCATTCATTCAAATTTATAGAAAATACATCAATCGGAATCATTACATATTCAATTTCGCTAAAAACTAATAAGGATAAATCTGCGAACAGGCTCACAGCATCCGAGTTAATAGCATAAAACGGCCTAATGTCTATGACAAAGCCTACGGTTGATTGACAAAATTCAAGTGTCCGAAATAATCATGCATTCGGATCTGCAACGTTGACGACGCTAAAGTCATTGAATCTGCACTGAATTTGGATCGAAGCAAACCTGCAAATCTGAACAAAAACAAACACCGTACTGCGACGAGATAATCAAAACACCGCACTAAGACGGGATTAAAACAACACCAGATGAAACAATCTCAAAGAAAACTCGAATGAAACCTAAAAAACTTATGTGAAAATCACTTATTTAGATTAAACGGGAGAAAAATAAAATGCAGAGGGGTGATTTTAAAAATGACCTAAAATCACCCCTCACCAATCAAGGAAGAAGAAAAAGAAGACTTACTTGGTTCCATTTTTAAAAACACCAAAAATTGAACCAAACTAAACCAATAGAAGAGTTCATCTGCATGACCAATAAATTTTTGAGTTAATTTTTGGGGTTTTAAATTTTTGAGTTTAGAAGAAGATTTGAGAGAACATAAGATAGAGAATGATGTTATTTAGAGGTGTATTTGAGTAGAAATTGATTTGGGTTTAAGGAATAAGATGATGAACATTTGAAGATGATGATGAATGTATGAAGAAAAAGATGAATTTTCTGGATTTTATTATTTTTAATAAAAAAATGTTTTAAAAAATAAAATAATTTTATTTGCATTATTTTTATATTAAAAAAAAGGACTTATATGTGCGCAACATAAAAGATAAAGGAATTAAACGTTAAAAAAAAGACTAAATATTACAAATAAATAAAATAAATTACTTATAATGTAATTTTGCCTTTTAACTTATATCTAATCGAAAGTGGTCCAAATACACTACTCCTGGACATGGTGAGTGTAAATATTTCTCCTACTTTTTATAAAAAACAAAATGACAAACATCACCTAAAAATCACGCACACAATTGCGATGTTACAAACTCTAATCCAAATGAAAATGTCCATCTTATCAATAATCGATATTGTCAAAATGTTACCTACAATATTTGTCCATCTTAATAAGATACAAGTTGAATATTCATGTATTATGGAGGAGTTGAAAATGGATGGTAGAAAAGTCAAAAAGATGATGAGGTTTATTAATACTCATGCTCAAAGTCAATGACTCAATCTTATGACACTCTTGGTTGATGAACATTTCTGGAATGGGAAGGAATTCTTCATTGCAACTCATAATTGTATGCTTCAATATTGTCTTGCATTTGTTAGCATGTTCAATGATGCAAAGATGCCACTGCTTGGTGCCTCAAAGGTCCATTATGAGCATAGGTGTTGTGCTTGATTTGGATTCATTAATGGGAAAACAACAGAAGATAGCAATGGAAATTGCAGTGCAAGAGTTCAACAACCAATTAAGTTTTTCCAAACTGGATTTGCAGATAAAAGATTCACATGGAAATTCTGCTCAAGTAATTGCTGGTGGTAAAGTCCCTTCCTACTTTTTGTCTTGTATGTGTTATTTTGACCAATTTTATTTATGGAACAATTTTTTATTCTCTATAAAATCACGTTCTTTTAAAAAAAATAAAAATATCAACCGGTCTTTTAAATTGAATTTATATTTTAATGATAATTTTAATTTTCTATAATATTATAGTTTACAAGAATAGTCTCTATTATAAAAATAATTTATAAAATATTGATATTTTAGTCACTCAACCCCCTATAAAATACAAAAAGGAACTAAAAATACATAAATCTTTTTGAAATATTAAACTTAAAAATTCGTGTAAAATCATAGTTGTTACTTAGTTACATTATTTTTTTTTTATCTAATACACATAATATTTTATAACTTAGGTGTTTAGTTGTGACAAAGGGAGAAGAGGAAATCAAATCGTCTCGTGAAGCAAATACTAAAAATGGATCCTTAATAAAAAAATATAAAAATTCAAAAAAATAATTCTCATTTATATAAGTGAAGGGTTAATTTTTTTGGATTAAGATGTGTGTGCACATACATGTGTCCAAAACCTCGACGTTTCAAACATTTAGGTTCCTTGGGATGGTTTTCTTTCGTAGGTTAAGGAGAATGTTTATTTGAGCCAATGATTGATTTATTGATATTTTGTGGGCGTAGAGAGAATAAATTTTATAAATAGACTTTTTGGATAAATATTTCTTCATTCGGATGACTAAATGAATAATATCGTCCAATAATGACTAGCAGGGCCGGCTCCGGCTATTTGATAGTTCAACTTTAATATTAAAAATGGGCATACAGTCAAAAAGCTTAAAATTTTTAAAAGAATCATTTCAATTTAAATTGTAAATAATTTTCATTGCATAAAACATTAAAAAAAAAAAGACACGCATTAATCAAGATTAAATTTTCTACAAAAATTGAATTTAACTGTTTTAATTTAATTTGAAATGACTAGAACTAAGAGTCTGTTTTATCTGTAAAATGTTAGTACTAGACAGAACAGTACAAAACGTACAGTACAAGACAGAAGAGCACAGTACAAACGTTTAAGGTATAAAATAAATTTTGTGTTTGTACGATGTTTGGTGGACAAAAGGTTAGTTTGGTACTTTAGACAACTTGTGGAGAGGACAAAAAGTTGTCCCGTAGTTCAGTGGGGGACAAAAATTTCAGTTTTTGTCCTATCCCTTGGCCATAAGTTTGTCTAATACCAGGAACAGTTTTAAAATCAAACACAGTACAACTGAAGTTGTCATGTTCTGTCCCTTATTTTTTAGCAGACCAAATGCACCCTAAGACTATGCAAAGAAATAATTGTAATATTGGGATTTCAATCGAGAACCCTGCACACACAAACATCACAGTCTACCATTAATCTATAGATGCACAACTAGTTTAACCAGTTGAGCTACTCATCCCACCCCTTTATTGATGCACATTTGATATTTAATGAAGATTGACAATATATAACTACTAATGAATGAGAACCTCAAAATTTAGAGGCCCTAAAATTTTTCCAAAATTTGGAGGTCCGATGTCGTCGCACATTCGGCACAAATTATAGGGCCGCCCCCGATGAACAGTATTGTTAGAGCTAATTATGATGAGAAATATTAACATTTACGCTCGATTCATTTTAAGATTCTCCCACCAAATTCAGGCATTTTTTTTAATTTGACAACAATGATCTTGACTTTCTTTTCTCCTAATATCTCCTTATACTCGAAGAATCATTCTAAAGTTTTTCTTCAAAATCCGAAATATCTACTTTGACTTCGTACTCTACGAATAATTGTCTTCTTGGACCAGACTGTATGTGTTGAATCACTAGCTGCATTCACGGTTTCTTGTAACTGCTACTGTTAGATTTGTCTTTTCATTTCTTCCAATTCAATATCTAATGTAGTTTGTTTGTTCTGTCTTCATAGATGCATTGTATTTTTTAAGGGTGAAACCGGAATAATTATTCTAATACCATTATGCTTTTTATGATATAGTTATGGATCTCTCATTGAACAGCCAAGTGTTGGCCATCACAGGCACTATTACACACAAAGAAGCAACACTAGCAAGTGAATTCAATGACACCATAAAGAACATTCCTATCATGTCTCTAACTTCTTTTACAGGCAGACAAGAATTATTATCATCAAGATTGCCACATTTCATCCAAGTAGGGAATGATATTAACCTTAATATGCAATGCATTGTAGCAATTGTAGGATATCTCAAATGGAAAAAGGTAACAGTAATTTATGAACATAATAATGACTTTTCCTCTGATCAAGGAAGGATACTACTTAGTCTCTCTTATTCTCTTAAACTAGTTGGTTCTGAAATTGATAACCATTTAGCTTTTCCTTCTTTATCCATTCTTTTAGATCCAAACACTACAATTGAAAATGAGCTTAATAAGCTGAAAAGGAAGAGTAATAGGGTCTTCTTGATTGTTCATTCTTCTTTGGAGCTGGCTAACATGCTTTTTGAGAAAGCAAATCAAATAGGTTTGATGGAAAAAGGATCTGTTTGGATTATCCCAAATATGGTTGCTGGTCTTCTTGATTCAGTTAACTCTTCTGTTATATTCAACATGCAAGGTGTTCTAGGATTTAAAACATACTTTATGGAAATGAATGAGGCTTTTAGAGAGTTCAAATTCAAATTTCAAAGAAGGTTTGCACTAGAATACCCTAAAGAAGATAACTTTAACCCAAGTATCTTTGCACTTCAAGCATATGATGCAACTTGGGCTATTTTTGAGGCTGCAAATAAGTCATCATCACAAGGAAAGTTTAGCCTTGAACAATTCTCAGAAAAAATTTTGTCCAATAAATTTGACAGACTAAGTAGAAACACTTTCTCAAAGAATAGACCATTGATGCAATCACAATCCTTTAACATAATAAATGTGATAGGGAAAAGTTATAGAGAAATGGCATTTTGGACTCCAACACTCGGTTTTTCCAAGAGCTTATTTAGTCATCAATTAATGGAGAAGAAAAACACAAACAATGATCATGACTCTAATGGAGTTTTCAGCACAGTTTATTGGCCTGGAAACATGCAATCGGTTCCTAAGGGATGGATTCACAGTAATGAGGAAAGATCATTGAAAATAGGAGTACCTTCCAATGGTGCCTTTACTCAGTTTGTGAATGTAACAAATGACAAGAGTATGAACGGATCTTCAATCACTGGTTTCTCTATTACTGTCTTTAAAGAAGCTGTCAAGCTTTTACCATATGATTTACATTACAATTTTGTTCCTTTCAATGGCTCATACGACGAAATGGTTCATCAGGTCCACAATAAAGTATGGTAACAATTTACTTACAAGTTGTCTTCCTTTTGTGCTTATCTATGAAACACGGGCACTCCTTAGATTAGGCGTGTTTCGGTGTCGGACACACGTCCTTCCGACACCGACACCGACACAACACCAACACATATAGTTAAATTAAATTATGTCAACGTGTCAATTTTCGTGTTGTGTCTGTGTGCGAGTTTCATAGGTGCTTATGCTTAATACAAATGTTAAGTACTTTTGTTTCTGATGTAGGCATTGGATGGTGCGGTTGGTGATACAGGGATAATGGCATATAGATATAGTTTAGTTGACTTCTCACAGCCTTATATTGAATCTGACCTCCACATGGTGGTTACTGAACAACCAGCAAAATCAAAAACATGGAAGTTTTTGGATGCCTTTACAAAAGAGATGTGGCTTTTGATAGCAGCTATTCATATTTTTGTAGGGTTTGTTATTTGGTTGATTGAACGGGAAGATAATCCAGATCTAAGGGGAATTGGTTCTATGCTATGGTTTTTAGTTACTGTACTATTTTATGCACACAGTAAGTCCTCTAACATGAAATTTCAGCTTTGACAAGCATGCATAATAATCCTAATTCTGGATACATTTCAAATATGCGCACAGGAGAACCGATAAGAAGACCGTTGGCTCGAATTGTGCTGGCACCGTGGTTATTTGCTATTTTCATTGTGACAAATAGTTTCACAGCAAGTTTGACATCCATAACTATATCACAAGCAAAGCCATCTGTGTTAGATATACAAACCCTTAAAGAAAGAAACTCGCCAGTTGGGTGTAATGGAAATTCATTCATTGTGAATTATTTGACAGAAGTACTAAAGTTCAAGCCTGAGAACATTAGGAAAATAAATTCCATCAGTGACTACCCTGCTGCCTTTGAGAACAAGGATATAGAAGCCGCTTTCTTCGTCGGGCCACATGCTAGAGTCTTTCTAGCAAAGTACTCGTGTAAGGGACTAATCAACGCAGGGAACGTTTTTCGACTTGGTGGCTTTGGCTTTGTGGGTTTCTCTCCTCTCCTTATCACTGATTTTTTACTTATATGTTTCATACTGATTTTATAAAACTTATCCACTTTTGTGATAAATTTTGGGGTTTAGGTATATCCAAAGGGTTCTAGTTTGGCTACTGATATATCAGAAGCATTGCTGAATATGATAGAGAGTGGGAAAATAAAAGAGCTAGAAAAAGATATGTTGAATAAGATAAAGAATGAAGGCAAAGCCAATTGTTCTTCAAAGGAAAAAAAGGAGAAAGATAATTCATCAATTGACATTCCACCTTTCCTTGGTTTATTTTCCATCTGTTCTTCTTTTGCTATTCTTGCTTTGTCATATCACACAATTTGTTTGTTGGTGAAGAAGAACTTAGAGACCTTGACATACCTCATAGTATTAACATTAATTCAATTGTGGAGATTATGGAAATGGACAACCAAATACTTCTCCCGGATCATGAGAAGCGTAAGCAGTTGCATAGAAACAAGAAAGGCAGAAGAGGGTGTCAATAATAGCCAGCAAAACCCAGTGTTAGTGGTTGCTCATGCTTCATCATGAACTATTCATGCTTCATACTTGTTTGTTAATATTTAATTAAATATGAAAGTAAAGTTCATTAACTTTCTACATTGTATCTAGAAATTTAGGTTTCAAATTAGTGCTTCCTTCCTCTTCCTATTGAGGCACAACAATGCATGGGCTGAATTAATGCTTGCAATGTTACAAAATTAATGAAAACTTAAATTATGTCTAATAATTCATCTTCGACTTCAACTTTCAGAGTATTTATGACCAAGATTCAAACCAAATGTTGTCTAATACCTCCTAGGCCAAAACCCATGGTAACAATCTAAAGAAAGGAAGCTCGTTCGTGTTACAGAAAAAGTCATCCTTAATAGTTAATACAATTAGGAATTGTGTCCAACCATATAAAGTCATTGCATTGGAACACATGAATGCGGACAGTTGTTTCCCTCTCTAAAAATGTGTGAAACTCTAAAACACAAACTCTTGATAAGAGTCATAATTACTCATCTGTTCTGAAGTTACCAAGGCACCAATAAGAAGTTATCAAAGGTCTTAACAGTGATCACGGAATCACATTCCAACCGTAAGTTAAATCAACCTCTATCATAAGCAATTTCAACAAAAAGCATAGCTACAGTAAGTTCAGCACGAAGAGCAGTAGAAGTTCCCAAAATCTGGTCAAAATTACCTCTATAGTCCTGAAAAATGGTTTCTATTTAAACAATGTGTCTGTCAACTCAGTCATGTAACCGTTAATATTTGACCTCTCTAGAAACATTGTTCATGGAGCAATGAAAGTACATTTATATTGGAATCAAAGGTAACATACAATGTTTAATGAAAGTGGAGTATTAGTGAGTAAATTTGTTAATAAGATATACATATTAATGTACTCATCATAGTAATATTCTTTCCAAATTCGAATGTATATTAAATTATATCTACTCTGTACACAGTTGCCCAACCAGGGTACTGAACAATAGAAAAGGAAAACAAATAATTTGAATGGCGGCCCAAAAAAATTGGAGAAAATTTGATGACACACCTTGCTGATCTAAAACTGTTTGTGGCAAACTTCTTGTTGATCTAAAACTGTTTATGGCAAACTTAATTTGGTTCTCCACGTTTCCCCAACTACCTTTCTTGGTTGTGGATTATCCGGTCCTCTGTCCCTCTGCCCTGATGTAAAGTATAGCCATCCATCCCAATATCCAGCTAATGTTGTTTTAATTCTATAAGGAAGCTTTCCAATCACTGACCATTTCTGCAATCAATAACAAAATTACCAGCCATGATCATTTTTAACCATGAACAAATCCACAAGTACAATTTATAGAATAAACCAACAATTTGGTCCCTAAACTATAAAAAGACATAATACTAGTTCAGTTCAGAGACCAAATTGAAGAGAAACTGGTAGTTTAAGGACCAAATAGATGGTTTATTTTAATTTATCAGCTAGTATGAAACAAAAGAATGTCCTAATAAACTACATGCCAATGGCCTAATTATCAGCTAGTAGTATAGAATGGCCTAATTATCAGAAAATGGTTTTATGAAGTTTATTCAGAACTCTACAAGTGTTTATGTCTCTACAAAAACCCTTAGTTTAAGTTCAGACCCCACTAAATTTGTGGTCTAACTTATTTCACATTTATAAAATTGAATACATGGAATAAGTGAAGACCAAACTTCCATGAAAAATTTAGTAGGGACTAAACATAAATAAGAGGTATTTTGTACAAACCAAAAACATATTTAACTCATCAATTAAAGAATAAATTTGTGGATGCATTCAATAAATGATCAATTTATATTATATAGATTTAAAAACTAGAATAGTTATTAATAAGCAAAGTAAGGGGTATTATGTTTAAAAAGAAATTCATAACCAATTTCTAAAGAGCGAAAGAGTACCATAGAGTCCAAATTAAATTGGAAGACTTCTCCAACCAGCATCATCCTTTTCGTCAGTGGGTGCTTTTCTGTTGTACCTCCAGTTATAATAATTGAATTGTTGACAATTACCCATGCACACTCTATATGGGAATTTGGTTTTGGCATAGGTGGCAAAACTTTCCATTTCATTTCTTCATCCAGCATATAAACATCTCCATAGACTACCTGTAATGTACGAAAGTTTAAGGCCACAACTACAAGACACTACAAAACAAGCTTCGCAAGAAAATGTAATGTTAAAAATCCAATGTATGTGAGCCTATGAGCATTGGTACACACACGTTGACACCAGTAATTATTTGAGAAACTGAAATTATTGAATGTAAGTTGTAACTATATGTGTCACTGTCATGTCGCTGACACGTGTCGAATATTGGACACGCCTTTAATAGGAAGGGAGTACTAATGTATGCAGCTGATAACAAAAAAAGTACCTCAAGTCTGCGTGAACACTTGAATATAGGTGAACCCGGTTTGGGCATGAAATCACCCTCTTGTCCACCGATAACATAAAGACGATCGTTGACCACAATGCAAGCCCTACACCAAATAAGGTATGGTTAGATGAAAGCCAACCAATTTTCTTTCAAAGACAATAAATATTGCACCACTTTTCAAGTAATCCTTCAAAAGCTTCTTAGGTTTGTACTAACACCGGTTTACTGTTTGAGTAGTGCTAGTAACGCTTCCTCTCTTATTGAGTGGAATTCATGTGGGGCCACCATTTTGAAAAATGGTCCCACATAAAGTGGCGGGACCCACGTGAATTACACTCAATAAAAGAGTGAGTATTGATGTTATGATCCTGGAACCCTGTCCAAGAATCCTTGGATGATATAATAAAATATGCAGATTAATGTCACATGTATGAAGAATATAATGAGTCACACTTTTTATTATTTGTTGAGTATATGCTGATTAATGTAGTTATAATGTAGTAGGATTTGGTTCTATGTAATTGGGCCTAGATTACTATTGGTGCGCTCACTTTGTACCTTATATGGGAATGGTACTGTATGTACAAGATATTGAATGAAGAAATAAGTCACTTTGTTCTCTTAATAATTTCTTAGGAGGTTTTTGCACCTCAAAGTAGAGTTTATACCGTTTCTGGTATCCCCGCCCCTAATAGTTGCTAGCATTACTCTTCCTGTTTTATGAATATCCTTAGCGAGAGATACCATGGTATAAGTGTATAACCACAACATCAAATGAAAATCTTCACCAGTTTTCCCATTATATAGAGTCAACTACATTAATCAAACAAGACTATAATGTCAATGAGAACATTAAGGTTACCCATTGACCAGGTACAAGAGGTCTAACTACAAGAATTTGGGTAATATGCTCACCGATGCGGTCCACCACGTGGAATAGGAATTTCGGTTCGCCATTGTTTCTCCAAAGCTTTCCCATCCTTCACTGCCAGACTCCAATGATCTAACCCAGGTGTATGGCGATTCTCTTTGCTACCACCCATGACATGGAGCCTTCCCCTCCACAACTGAGTTGCAGGAGCATACCTGAAAATTCCAATGTTAAAAATTGTAGATTTGGCAATTAAACATCCCAACTTGTCCAAGTTCAGCTACTCTACTGGTAAATAAAACAGGATCAATCATATTGTAGTGAATAGAGCATTTTAACTGGAATTTCAATTTTACTTCCTCCATTCCCTTTTTAATATCTTTTTACCAATAACACCACTGTCTTCACTTCACCTAATTAACTAATAAAAATTATTATTTATGGATAGATGACAGATCAAAGAAATAGCACTAAAATTAAAAATAATTACTAATTAAAATCATTACATATGGTTTAGAAAAGAATAGGAGGAAGTAGTAACACCCGATTTACAGTGGAATAACAAACAGAACTAAAATGTTGGAGAAAATACAATCCTCTCCTCTTAGACATGCTTAAATAGACTGACCCTTTTGATTTTTTAAATGAATACTCATCACCCTTGTTTGTTGAAGAAATTACATACAACACTAGTTAGAACTGTTTAGATGCCACACACTCCTTCCATTTATGTTCACTTATGCATATCTCATGGGATGTGATCACAATTGTCCCAAAATGTTGAAAAAGTGATGCATTTTAGTTTGAACATAAATGATTAATGATTTAGTGAAATGACAGAGACATGAAACACTGACACAAACACGGATACTAGACATGAAACTGGCACCTAGTCGACACCGATAGTAATTTGAGAAAATAAAATAATTGAATGTAATCACATATGTTCGTATCATGTCGGTGTTGGACACCGATACTTGTCGGATATCAGACACATTTTCGATATGATGCTCCAGTCACATGACACAATAATAACAAATCAAAGGTCCCATTATGTTGTTTATGATAATCTAATCTGAAATATTAACAATGTGCAAAATAAACACACACACCTACCTGGGGAATGGCAATGGAGGCAAATCGCTCCATTTCTTTGTTTTGGTGTCTAACACAAACGCACTGGCGGTAGGTCCTCTGCATTGTGTACCTTTCTGTCCGGAGATTATATATATGTACCTCCCATCAGATGCAATTCCCAAATGTGAATTTGCCATTTCTTTTGGTGTATCAAACTTCTCTATCCACTTATTGCTCTTGAAATCATACACATCAACATGAGAGTGCACCTGCAGTGTAAGAAACCAATAAACAAATCATCAAGGTTGTCCACAAATAATAGTTCTATTAAATTGTCACAAATTCAAATTGAAATTTGTAAATGAATCGTCTTACTGATGACATATACTATTACTTATTCCTTCCATAACTAATAATCGTCAAAGTTAATGTACACAATACCACAAACTTAATTAGTATAAAATATGATTATGTCTTGACTAAAATATTTTTATCAAGAATCTAGTATGGAAATCCCATTCTGAAATTGGGTTTGTAAGTGAGAATGTTGGGACATCTAGAGGATGATGATCTAAGAAAGGCTCCAATACTAATTTAACTCTGCGAAACTGAAATGTCCAACACTAATAATCACTAATCAGATCATATCATTATCTAATGTGAGAATCTCTGTGTGAATAAATTTTTGAGTCACTAAACTTGAAAGCTGGTTATTTTGTAGGAGTAAAAACTTTATTTTTCGGTCAAGTAGTCTAATGGTTAGAAATTCCCCTCTTGAGGTGAATAAGTTGAAGATCCCGGGTTCAAACCCCCGACTCCAATATATAAAATGTGATATCCCTACCAACTGAGTTATGCTCAGGGACACGACTACAAACATATTTAACTCAATATTAAATATGAAAAATATAAAATGAGCACATATATAAAGCACAGAAAGAAAAAGGAAAAAAACGTTAGTTGAAAATTGGATTCCTAAAGTATGATAGTGTATATAGAAATTGAAATAAAAATTTACTAACATGATCAAGATTGGCGTAACCACAAAAGACATAAAACAAATTATCAATCTGAATAGAATAACCATCCAAACGAGGCACAGGAGCAGTTGGCATTTGTTCCCAATTCAATTGAGGAGCAGGTAAATCCGCAAAAGTAGCTGAAAGAAACCTCTCAGAAATCTTCTCCTTCACATTATTATTATTATTATTATTTACAACATTTTCATTATGAGTGGTGGAATTAGGGTTATCAACAACAATATTAGTAGTGATTGATATAGGAGTTGAGGAGAATGAAGCATGGAAGATGTTATAGGCAACGAAAGCGATGCCGATTAACGTTGAAAAGAAGAGGAAAATGATGATGGTTTTTGTAGAAGAGGATGTGTGTTTTTGGTGGTGGATGGCGGTGGTGGCCATTGAAAGAGGGTTTGGTAATGGTTTGTATGATGTGAGATGTGCTTGACATTTTGATTTATTGTTGTTGTTTTGAAGGGAAAACTGTGGGGGGGGATTAGAATTGAGAAGGAGAAAGAAAGAAAGGTTTATTGGTTTTTAGAGAGAGAGAGAGACTAAACAATGGTTGCGCGCCAATGGTTTTGGTTTTCTATTTTTCTTTTGAAAAAACCACGCGCACCGTCTTTCATTTTTGGCTTAATTGCAATTTTAGTCCCATTTTTTTAACAATTCCGGGATTTTGGTCCCCTATTTTTAAAACCGCAATTTTGGTCCTCAATTTTTCCAAATTCTGAAATTAGGTCCAATTTTTCAATTGACAGTGATGTGACATCATTTTAGTTGACGTGACATTGAACATAATGAACACATGGATGTCATATCATATTATATTATATATTATATTTTATATATATATATTTAAAACTATTTCCGTCAATAAAAAATTTAAAACAGACTTTTCATTATATATAAAATAAAACAAACTTTTCATCATTATCATTATACATAAAACAAACAATTTCCGTAAAAAAAAATACAAAACAAAATAACCAAGTTTAGAAACCAAAACGTTTTCTACAGAGAAACCTTGCGAACCTTTTCATCTTCATCACTCTCACGCTGCACTATATTCGTCGAACATATGCGAACCTTGCGATTGGTTTATTATCCTCCTCTATTACTACTCTCACACCTGCAAGGGTAAAACAGCTGCTGATAGAGACATACCTAAAGGTGGTAATAAGGTAAAAAAAAAAATCACAATTATACATATTATGTCATGGTTATTTTGGATGTTATTATAATTTTACGATTGTCTTTATTTTGTGCAGAAACAGAATACCACTACACCTGGTCATGCTCAAACTTCTGCACAAGGTGTTGCTCAAGCCACTACACAAGGTTCTGTCCAAGTTCAAACAGTGTTGACTCAAGGATCTCAAGCACCTTCCACATCACAAGCATGAGTGTGATCTCATGAATGGACATATTCTGGTTTTTGTTAAAGATTGAAGAAACTAATTATGTAATGACTTATTTTGTGAATGCTTGAATTATATAAGCACTACTTATGTAATGTCTTCTTTTGTAAATGCTTGAATTATAAGCTCTACTTTTGTGAATGCTTGAATTATAAGCACTATTTATGTAATGTCTTCTTTTGTGATGCCATAAAGGCTTGATGTATAAGCACTACACATGTAATGCTTTATATTACTATGGATTTGTGATGCCTTGAAGGCTTGAATTATAAGCACTACTTATCTCTCTATTGTTCAAAAATCACAAGTGTTGCATTTGAAAGTTACAGGTTATACTAATGTTATTGTCTTATTTATTTACATTTTGGTTTTTTTAATTGGTTTTCGGATTTTTTTGGTTTTTTAATTGGTTTATTCTACTCATTTATTGATTTTCTGGTTTTTTAATGCTTATTATAGTTTTTTTTTTTACTGATTTTCTGATTTTTTTATACTAATTTTCTAGTGATTTTTTGAATTTTTTATGGTTATATAGAATTTTTTACAGATTTTTTGAATTTTTTTTGGTATTTTTTAATTTTCACAAATAATTTTCTGATATTTTTATTTTGTTTTTTTGGTATTTTATAATTTTCACAAATAAATTTATAAATTTCTGATATTTTTGTTTTTCATTTTTTGATATATATATGATGTGGCAGTATTTTTAAAAATTATAAATGCCACGTCAATTAAAATGATGTCACGTCACTGTCAATTGAAAAGTTGGACTTAATTTCAGAATTTGGAAAAATTGAAGGACCAAAATTGCGGTTTTGAAAATAGGGGGACCAAAATCCCGGAATTGTTAAAAAAGGGGAACTAAAATTGCAATTAAGCCTTCATTTTTTATTCATTTTTTAAGGTCATATTAAGGGTGGGGCGGTCGGCCTATTTCTTTAAATAGAGAATGTCAATAGTTTTGTGTAGGGGTGTAAGTGAATCAGAAAAATCAAATTGAACCGACGATCTAAACCTAACCAAACCGAAAAAAAACTGATTTTTATGGTTCGGATAAAAAACCGAACCAAACCAATTGAAAACCGATGTGGTTTGGTTCGGTTCTCGAATCGAATTTTAAGAACCGATGAACAAACTGAAACAAACCAATATATATATATATATATATATATATATATATATATATATATATATATATATTAAGTTTTTTTTTACAAAATATATATTATTATTAAGTTAATTTTTTTAGGTAGCCTACATCTATTAAAAAATAAAATAGACCCAACTACTTGTAAAAAAAAATATTGCTCACTCGCATCACAACACAAACTCTAACTTATAAACTCTCAGACTCAGTCTCCTCATAGTCACAGCTACAAAAAACCTCACGCTCTCAATTCTCATCTCTCAACAATGTGCAAACAACACAACACTCTCACTTTGCTCTGCTCTCATATATTTCATCTCAAATCTTCCAAAAACGGTAACCTCTCATGTCAAACGTTGTCGGAATGCTTCTTACTAGTGGTGAAGTTAACATTGACGGGATGACAACATGATGTGCAAGAAGTATTGGCGATTATAGTGGGAGTAGACTTGAAGTTTTATTTTTGTTGTATGTTATTATTTGAAAAACTCGTGAACTTAATTTCAATATGCTTGTATGTTGTATTTGATGAACTTATGAACTTAATTTCAATATGGTTGTATTATGTATTTGATGAACTTATTTGATGAACTTATGGGAAAAGAATTGTATTTTGTATATGAAGAAATTATTTTATAGATTCTATTTTGTATTTTATGAACTTATTTGGTGAATTTATAGGAAATAATATATCGGTAAGAAAAATAATAGCATGAAATACATCAGAAAAAATGCGCTATAAAACCGATTAAAAGTATCCGAACCAAACCTATGAGTTCGGTTCGGATTCATTTTTGGAAAACACTAAAAACCGAACCAATCGAGAGTTTATTGGTTCGGACATTGGATTCACTCGAAATCGATCCAAATTTGTCCAATTACACCCCTACTTTTGTGAGTCTATTTACTTTATTGAAAAGTTCGATTGTACCTTTTGAGAACGTCATATGAGACTTATTTGATTTTTCTGCTTTTTTTTATTTCACCAAATTTTCTCTTCCGTGTATTGAGTTTTGTTGCATTGTTGTATCCATTGAAATTCATTGAACTTTTTCCTTTAAGCAAACAAAAAAAGAATAATAAAAACAAGATTTTATCTTCAAGTGTGTTGGTAATGGTATTGTCTCAATGTTGTGTTACGACATCTTCCTACATATCAAAACTCTCTCTCTCTCTATATCTCTCTCCTGTGTAATAAATGCAAAGATCATAATAATTGCGAAGAATATTTTATGTCAGCTCAGACTTAATAGTGTAATAAAAAACTGACTTATTTTTGTTGGATATAGTAATAACATAATTATTTTATGAGAAATCAAAGCCATTAAATTTTTTCTTTTGAGCAAACAAAGAAAGAACAATAAAAACAAGGTTTTCTCTTCAGGTGTTTCGATAATGGTATTATCTCAATGTTGTATTACGATATCTTCCTTTTATACACACTACATCTCTCTCTCTCTCTCTCTCTCTCTTCTATGTAATAAATGCAAAAATCATAATAATTGCCAAAGAGATTTCATGTCATGTTAGACTTGTATCACTATTATTAACACCTAATTCAAGAAGTTAACGTGGACATTAACTTATTTTCAAAGAAGTCTTAAATTCCTCGAGTGATTGTAAATCCAAATCATCAATAGGATCATTCCAACAACAAGAGAAAATAGAACCACTCTTCGCTGCCTCATTGTCGCGGTGATTTTCGGACGCCAAGCTATTGGTTAACTTTGGTTCTCAAAAATTATGATTCACCACCGAGCTTTAATTTATCCAAGGGAAGGGGAAAAGATCGAATAAACCCATAATAAAAATTTAGAGATTTTAAGGTTCGGGGGTTAGTTATACAAAGGGAAGGTACTAGCATCCTATGTATCCGTAGTACTCTACGGGAACCTCTTGTAAAATATGTATTTTTGTGCTAAAAATGTTTTGCTTGTAAAATTTGCTTATAAGTGATTGGGTAACGATGAGAGATTTCTTTATTAATTTTAGGATATTCAAAAGAAAAGAAAAAAAGTTTTATTAATTTTGAATTGGGAAGACACAAGGTCTTTTGCACTACGTACCCGTAAAGGATCAAAATCTCGTAGTTCGGGGTAAAATTTGTAAAGTGATTCGTTTGATTGATTTTTTAGGAGAAAAGACGAGTCGTCATCTTAAGTTTAAACTCCTTTTAAATCCGCCACGAACATACTGAAAAGTTTATATCTTTTCCTGCCATATGTCATGGGAAAATGAATTTCAACTATAGATGACTCACGTCTAAACTCTCTTGAGAAAAAGTTTGAATTTGAAAAGCCAAGCGGCAAAAGATTTGAATTGTTTTTGTATTTTTTAGTCTTTGTGAAAATATTTAAATACGCTTAAGTGTATTAGAGCGTTTATTGAAAAAAAGTTTGAAAAAGGTTTCTCGACGAAAGTCGAAGTTTATTATAAAAGATTTCTTTTTTTTGAAAATATTTGAAGGTTTTAGTTTTTGTTATTTTTTTAGAAAAAAAGTATTTTTTAGAACGTCGGTTATTCGGATCGCAAGCCATCCGGCAGGAAATCCGAAGTCACCGGAGAGTGAAAAGTCATCCGCCAAACCACTCCTTTTTTCATTCTTTTTTTATTTAAATAAAATGATTTTTTTTATTTCAAGCTCATAAATAGCGAACAAGTAAAAGCGAAAAAAAACAACGTAACGTGGGGTTAATGAAGAATTCCCCTTTTCCCTTTGGACTTGAACAAATAAAACATACAATAATATTTTTTCATTTTTTTGATATTCGAGCAATAATAAACGAAACAAATAACATGGCATATATTTTTTGACGTTTTTGATATTTAAACATAACGTATAACATATAAATAATGTACAAAATAAATAAATTAAATGACATTCAAATATAATAGAACACATAAATAAAACAATAAAAAAAAAAAAAAATAGAGCAGGGGGGTGTAAACAGCAAGACAGGGGGGTGTGAATAGCAAAACTGGTCTAGGCCCAGTCCATCAAGGCCCACTGGCGCTGCCTTTTTGTGCAAAAAACAGGGACGAGATCTGGGCCGTCTGATTGATCAGACAGCCCTGATTTAATCATAGAAGTAATGAATCAGGGACCATAGATTAGATCAGGATGGTTCTGGGTGCGCTGGTGCACCGTAAGGCCATGCACCAGCCCGCACCTGATTGGGTCAGGGTATAAATACCCAAAACCCACAAAAAATCACATTTTTCCCTCACTTTCTCTCTTCTTCGCCGCCTTCCTTTTCTTTCTCTCTTCTTCTTCCTCTGCTAGGGTTCTTCATATGAAGAACCAGGGATGAATCTTCATCCCTTCCGGCGAGACGCCGCCACGCCGGAGCGATTCCGGCGGCGGCTCCGCCGGCTAGCCTATTTTTTTTTTAAAAAAATTAAATTTTTTTTACATCAAAACCTTCCCAATCCCTTTCTAAACCCAAATCCACAAACAAAAACTTCTAAAACCTAGCCAAAAGTTCTAGATCGGAAAAAAAGAAAACGAGATAAAACACACAAAAAAAACCCAACCTTTTTGTTCTGGATTTGCGGTGGCGATCTCCCTCTGGTGTGCGTTTATGTTTTTTTTTGACGAAAGGAAAAAAGGTTCGTATATATTTTTTGTTGTTTTTTTTCGGTTTCGTTGGTTTTGAAAAGGAATGTTTTTTTTTTATTTTTTTCGTTTCTGGATTGTCTGGAAAAAAGAAAAACAGTGTTGTTCGCTTTTTTTTTTTTGTATGTTGGGTTTGAGAAGTTTTTTGTTTCTGTTTTTTGATGTTTGTTTTTCTGTTGGAAGAAAAATAAGTTAGGGTTTGTGATGGTTTTTGGTGTTTTGCCGTGGTAAAAAAAACTTCCTGTTCATCTATTCTCTGTTCATTTATATACACGAATTTTGGGTTCTTAGGATCCAAAAGATCTAGTCTGAAACTGGACAAGGACAAGGCTTGAGGGAACAAAAATCTGGAGTTGGACAAAAACGTACACTGTCATTTGCTTTCTGCAGAAAGCAAATCCCTTTGCGTGTTTGGGAAATTGGAAGTTGACTTTGGACATTTTTTTTTATTTTTTAATTAATAATAAAAAAACAGAAAAAGAAATCAAGAAAAAAATAAATAAATAATAATAATAAAGAAACTGAATAATATAATAAAATAATGAAAATTGAAAAAAACAAAATAATAATAATAATAATAATATAAAAATATAAATGAACACAAAAATGAGGTATTTTAAAATACCTCTCTGTCGAAATTTCGTTTGAAAAAGCGAAGCAAATCCCGGAAAAAAAATGCATGACATATGGACATGAGGCGGGATCTTAGGTCAAAAATTGGGGTATGACACTCATCATTAATTGCTTGCAAATTCTTTTCCTCTTCCATAAGTTTCTTAAGTTCATCTTCATTTGTCTCATATTCAAGTTTTAGGGTTTCAACCATCTCGTCTTGTGTTTTTTTTCTCACTGTCTTCAATGTTCTATTTTCTGGTAAAAAGTTGTTGAATAGCGTCGTCACAATTAGGATAGCCACATGTATAGAGCTCGTTGTTGGTAGATGTGACAATGAGTGCAGTTTTTGCTTTGCACAAAATAAAGAGTTCTGTTACTTTGTTGAAAATTTCGATTGTACCTTTTGAGAACATCATACGAGACTTATTTGTTTTTTTCGCTTTATTGATTTCACCAAATTTTCTCTTCCATATGTTGAGTTTTGTTGCACATGACATTTCCATCCAAAACCATTAAACTTTTCCTTTTGAACAAACAAAGAAAGAATAATAAAAACAAGACTTTATCTGTGTTGATAATGGTGTCGTCTCAATGTTGTGTTACTACATCTTCCTTTTATACACGCACTACAAATCAAAGCTCTCTCTCTTTTTTCTGCGTAATAAATGCAAAAATCCTAATAAATGTGAAAAGTAAAATCTTTTATAGCTGCAATATAAAATATTTTATAATTGCTATATCTACTAGTAGTATAGTTTGGGTTAGCTCAGATCTAATAGTGTAATTAAAAATTGACTTATTTTTGCCGGCTATAGTAATAACATAAGAGTCTTGCTAACGTGTGCCCTATGGGCACATGTTAAGAATACAAAAATAGAAACATTTTCTTAAATTTTGTATAATTAATTTGTGATAAAGTTTAAAAAATGAATTAGATACATGGATTATGACAAAACATTTCATTTTTTGAATCACAAACATAGTGCACACGTTAGCTTTTCCCATAACATAATTATTTTATGAGAAACTACATAGTTTGTAAATATTTTTATCTATTTAATGTTATGATATCGGGAATTTGATTCAATAAATATGCATTTATGGTGTTTGTAAAAATCTTTATTTAAACATTAAATTCTTACATTATTAAATGCAAAATTTATATATTAAAGGCTTAAATATGAAAATAGTCCCTGCAATTACACCTTGTTTTGATTTTGGTCCTTGTAAAATAAAAAGTTTGATTTTAGTCCCTGCAAAATTTCAAATTTTTTAAAAAAGTCCTTGAGGTGAATTTTTTGCTTATATGTCAAATTGTTGATGATTTGGCAGATGCTGAGTAGGATTTGTTGATAACATGGATATTTACGTGTAATTTGTATTTAACTTTTAAATTGAAAATTACGTTTTTCAGAAAAAACAAAATAAATTGAAAAATAAAAAGTTAATAAAATAGAAGAATGTCTCAGCCTTCTCAACTCCTTCAACAAAATCACCAACAACAAGGAAAAATAAGTGAAAAGGTTGCTTGTCCTACACAGTGATCCACCACCGGCAACACAAACCCATCTTGGAAACATGATTATTAATTTCATATTTGAAGCAAAATGATTTGTATAAAAAATTAGGGCTTTCTAAATATAATGTTGAAATTTAAGTATGCTACGATTTTGTTTCGTGTGCGTGAGTTTGTTGCGTTGATCTTTTATAATCTGTCCCTTCTCTAAAAAAATTGGGGATGAAAACTTGAAACCTTAAAAAATTAATGGTGGAGGTTGTTTTTGGTGGTGATTATGGTGTTGAAGATTGTTCATACTGTGATGCACGGGTACTCCGTTTAAGGAAAAGTACCGGTACCGGGTACGTACCCGTACCAGTACTGGGTACATATCCGTACCTTAATTTATGTCCATACACATATATTAGTTTTTCTAAAAATGCCGTACTCCGTACCGGTATCCGTATCGGGTACCGGTACCGTACCCGCACCTAGGCAACACAAGTTCATAGGGTGAGATTTCTTCATGTGATGAACAAGGGGCCTTGCGGCAGCAGAAGCCATTTCTGGTGGGAAAAATTGGAGAAACAGAAGCTACGATTCTGTTTTTAATATATTAACATTTTATTTTTCAATTTATTTTGTTTTTTCTAAAAATTGATAAATGTAATTTTCAATTTAAAAGTTAAATGAAAATTACATGTAAATATCCACGTCATCAACCAATCATACTCATCATCTGCCAAATCATCAATAATTTGACACGTCAGCAAAAATTTCACCTCAGGGACCTTTTTAAAATTTTTGAAATTTTGCAGGGATTGAAATCAAACTTTTTACTTTACAGGGACCAAAATCAAAACAATGCGTAATTGCAGGGATCGTTTTCATATTTAAGCCTATATTAAAATATCTTATCATATGTGCATTAGGGCACATGTTAAGATGGCCCAAATTTGAAAATTGTAAAACGTCAATCAAATTACCCTCTGCTCTGTTTATTTTAACGAGGAAAAAAGATAAAAAGATGGATGAGACAAGAATCGATAAAGAGTATGATGATGGTGATGTGTTTCTTGTCTGATTTTGAATTTGATAACCCATATTGGTCTATTGGGTCTTGGTTCTGATTTTGAAAGCAAAAATAATGATGATGAAGATGATTCTGGTGATGATAATTTTGTTGATTTGGTTCATTGTTATTCACCTGGTTGCAAAGAGGTTGAAATCTCAAACAATGCACTTTTGAAGGCTAAAAATAGACGGAGTAAACGTATCAGAGGACAATTTGATTGACATTTTACAGTTTCATGGAATATTTGCCTATTTCTAAATTTCATTAAGGTATTTAACGAATTTTAAAATTTTATAGCTATTTGACATTTCACTCAATTATTTTTCACCTAAAGAGAATTTCTTTTTTTTCCTTATTATAAAGATAGTACTCCTACGATTTTTCTCTTGACGCATAAAGATAGTACGATTAAAAGAAGTAATAAAGACAAAATTATTCACAAGTACGGGAAGTATTAATTACATCTCTCTAGAATCTAGAGTTTATTTAACACCAAAAGTTGCATTTATCAAAAAGAAAAAAAGGAAAAACAATATATCAAATCGCATCCTATCCGTTAATCAAACATCGCACGGCCAATAGTTATTTTCGGAGCGATCTAAATTGCACAGAAAAGTCGGCGTCATAATCTTCTTACAAAAAAAAAAAAGTAATAATAAGAGTCCAACTTCTTCTTCTTTCCTTCTCCTTCTTCATGTTTCTTCTCAGGTCGCGCTTTTCGGAAAACGCGCTTAATTAATCAAGCTTTTCTCGTTTCACTAAGAAAATTCAGTTAGGGTTTCACTTCACCTCTCTGATCCCTTTCCATTATCGAATCTCGGCATCTCAAATTCTTCCTTTCGTAATCAATTCCGAGGAATTCAAGGAACTACTTCGAGTTTCGTTGCTGCTGTTTTCAACTTCTGTGTTACAATTTGGGTAATTACACAGGTTATTATGATTATTAATTTATTATTTGAGGCTAATTTTGTAGGTTTACGGAAAAATCCTAGTGATTATTGAAGATTAGTTAGATATTAAATTTTGTTTTATTATGGACAGTTATACATATTGAACAAGCTGATTTGGGTGATTTTGTTCCATGATTAGTAGTTCTGGATGTGGAAATTGAGTTAATTGAATTGAACTGAACTGAACTGAACTGATTAGTTTAGGATGGCGAAGAGTAGGGTTGGTGGAAGTTATTTTGGTAATCCTTTGGATACAGTTGGTGAATCTGAGGGGTCGGGAACATCAGGGCAAATAGATACTGAAATTACGGTTTCGGAGGATTCTAGTGCACCGGCGAGGAAATCGATTAGTTTGAACTCAGGTCGACGCGGTGCATTTGGTGCTTCGATATTAGTTGTTCCTTTGTCAAAATTGTCAACAAATGGAAGAAAAGATTTGGCGCAAAGGTTGAGATCTGAGCTTGAACATGTTCGACAACTTCAGAAGAGAATTGAAATACAGAGATTGAATGGTGTTACGTTGTCATCCTCTAGTGATATTCTTAGTTGTAATAATAATAATAATGGGAATAATGGTCAAAGAGTGGAGAACTCGAGGAAAAAATCGGTGTCTAGTTCTTTACCAGGGAATAAATCGAAACTTTTGGGTAAGAATAAGCCACGTGGATGGAATCGAGGCACTTCTGGAAAGTTTGAGGCTCCAGTACAGGGTTCTTCGCCAAACATTACAAATTCTTTGTTGATGAAAGATTGTGAGTCATTGTTGACACGATTGATGAGTCACCAGTATGGTTGGGTTTTCAACACTCCTGTGGATGTGGTGAAGTTGAACCTTCCTGATTATTTTACTATCATTAAACATCCTATGGACTTGGGAACAATTAAAACCAAGATCGATACAGAAGGGTACTCAGATCCATTGGAATTTGCCGCTGATGTGAGACTTACATTTTCAAATGCGATGACCTATAATCCACCAGGGAATGATGTCTATATCATGGCTGATACCCTCCGTAAATATTTTGAAGGGAGATGGAAAACAATAGAGAAGAAACTGCCCAGAAATGATGCTCTGCCATTGCCTACGAAGCCAGGCCCTCGTCAAAATGTGAAAACTACTAGACCCACACCTCCTTCCAAAAAGAGGAAAATTGTCTCATTGCCCCCTCAACCTGAAGTTATCACACCTGCTAAGCCGGTTTTGTCGGATGAAGAGAAGCACAATCTCGGTCGACAGTTGGAGTCTTTGCTCGGGGAAATACCTGTCCATATTATTGATTTCTTGAAAGCACATAGTTCAAATGGAAGAGAATGCGGAGAGGATGAGATTGAGATCGATATTGATGTTCTCAGTGATGATACACTTTTAACATTACGAAAGCTTTTGGATGACTTTTTGCAAGATAAGCAAAAGAACAAAGAAAATATTGAAATGTGTGAAATAGAGGTGCATCCCTGGCCCCTGCTACCTAACTCTTTCAAAAAATCTAATGTTATTATCATATTTCATGTTATTGTCCTACTAATCCTCCTTTGCCATACTGAAATTCTGTCTTACAATACATATTTTTTGACTTCCTATACTCTATATTTTCTGTTGCAGGTGTTGAATGATTCTGGACCTAGCAATTCCTCGTTGCAACCATTTAAAGGTACAATTGTGAGTTTGTCTCTATGCATGTGTGGATGCATAGTCTGTTGTTTTACTTTTCAAAATTGTTCTACTTATAGGTAATGATCTGGCTGATGAAGATGTGGACATTGGTGGAAATGAGCCCCCTGTTTCAAGCTATACTCATGCGAAGGTTGAAAAGGATGTTGGTGGAAATGAATCCCATGTTCTAAGCTCTCCTAATGTTGAAAAGAACGTTGGTGGAAATGAATCCCATGTTTTAAGCTCTCCTAGTGCAAAGGTCGAAAACGATACTAGTGTAAATGAGCCCCCTGGTTCAAGCGATCCTGATGTGAAGGTTGAAAAGGATGTTGGTGGAAGTGGGCCCCCTGTTTCAAACCATCCTGATGCGGAAGTAGAAAAGGATACAACCTGCAGAGAGAACAAATGTCAGAGTCCAGGCCACTCCAATGGTACTTCTTGTATTCTGTTAATGTGGACCGTGGTTCTCCATATCTATGAAGATTTCATTATAGGATATATTTCAGACATGATTGAGTGAAATATCTTATTTTATTTCCCCCCAGAATAGAGTTATAGAAACCCGTAGAAAAGTAGAGAGAAATTTCAATCTGAAAAATAGTTTGCATTACCATTCTGAGTGAATTACATAGTGATACAATTATTTATAGAACCCTTAAAAGTGGGAAGCAGTTATGGCAGCTGTAACTACACTTATGACAGATGTAACTGCACTAAGCTAGACTCTGACAAACTATGCCAGATGACCACAGCTTAGCCTAGATGAGTTATGTGAGACATGCAGAGGGAGGAGTATTACATTTTCCTATCACCCCTGAATCTGGCTTTAAATTCATCCTGCTGGTTTTAAACTCTTCTATTTTTTCCAGTCTTTTCTCTCTGCCTTTTTGTAAGAAGATGAGTATTTCAGAAAAGCAAAATATTTGAAATATATATGAAACAAATTTACTTTTTAGATTTATTGCAGAATTGATGTATCTAGACAATATTATAGTCTAGATACATCAATTTTACAATGAATCTAAACAGTAAACTTATTCTTATATATAGGACTAGAGGGAGTAATTATTTTCATTTTCATATTAACCCAAAATCACTTAATCCTCCATCTGTTTATATCATAAAATGCACGATCAACATGACAAACACTTTATGGGGCAGCCAAAGTATCTTTTTTGCTTACCGCTACTGTAGCACTGTATCAGATAATTAGAGCTTCCTTGGTGCTTTGGGATTGGAGTTGGGTAAAGTAGGCTGCTGTGGTTATAGGGGAGGACTACAAAGCACATGTTAATATTAATGAGTTTCATTCTTTTTGTAAGCTGAATTAGCAACCCCATAGTATTGCTTTGTGTTTATATGCTTTTCAATTTGATAGTGTGACATGAATTTGTGCAGTTCGTGTTGAATTTCCAAAGTTATGCAAAAAAAAGAGAGAGGATATTGAATCCTCCTAAGATATAAATAAATAGGAAACTAGCCAGTAAATGGAAACAAAGCCCCTAAACAAAAATACCAATGCTTAATGGCTCTCCAATTCTGTTGAAAATCTTCGAAGCTGATTGGTCAGGAGAATCCCAGCACACCGTTGGGAAGCCATGTAAAATATCTTGTTATTAACCATGACTATGGTAAGGATAGAGACCTTTGTAAAAAATAAAAGCATCCCCTTTTCTAATTGTAGGTGTCGGAAACAAAGAGCACTGCTAATGAACTGTGTCATATGCTTCCAAAACTTGTATTCTTAAAAACTGATACATGTTTTGGTTACACACACGAAATACTCGTACACCTACTATGAGACCTGACAATTAAAAAAACAGTTGCATATTTGCATCTGAATTTAAACTATATATGAGACACCCATTCTAAGGGACTTCCTAGATGGTTAGATTCGATAAATTTCACAATTCAGAAGCTTGCCCCAACATTCCCAAAAATGGAAATTTGGTATCTGCTTATTTTACCAGAATGCAATTCCATTTCACCCAATAACGGCTTAATTAAAAAACTCCGGTTGCTAATATTAAAAGCAATTGAGGGATTTTCTTCGCATAATCAGAGTTGCAATTTGCATGTCCGCTAATTGAAATGTGAAGTTTTGTACCTTTACCTAATTGAGCTCTTGTTCAAGCGTGAAAAGAAATTGTTGAAGGACTATTTTAAATTGAATGAACTATGCTTGGAGTTCTACTTGCCCTCTTTAAATAATCTCTCTTTCCATTTTCAACTGTGGGCTGAATCGTACAGTCTAACCAAGAGGGTCAATATTGGCTTCACTTTCACATTCAGTTATCTCTTTTGTTATGTCATGGTATCTTCAGAAAATATTTTCTGAAGCTTAAAGTAGCATGTGTGGAGACAAGTGAATTGCCCGTTGTCGTTATTTAAACAGCAACCGGTTGGTTGCCAAATAAGGCAAAAGTTTTCATTTATTTACTATTAATTGGTCACTGCATTTCCTTTTCCTTTTTTAGATGTACGTTGTGGCATTACACTTATTATTATATCCATAGTTTCTTTTTTAGATGTACTTTGAGGTCCAAAGTGTCTTCTAAGAGTTATTTACATGTATTTTCACTTTTGATGTATAGCCAGATAACTTTTGATGTTAATTAGTGACCATCCAACGTGTGCATTGCAGATTCAGACTCTAGTAGTTCTTCTGATAGTGAATCTGATGATGTTAAAGCAAGTCCAGCAAAAGAAGCAAAGGCACGAATTTTTTTTTAAGTGAATGTTATTATTTTTTCTTATATCATAATTTTGCATTATAAGAATATGATTGTTTATTTGTTGATGCTGTTTTGGTTCCTGCTATACGGTTCTTTGCTACATCATATAATTATTCATTTGGATTCTTATTCAGGTACCAGAAATTACGGGTTCTGATGCTCAGTTAGACGAGAAGATCACGGTTGCTGATAATCTTGAGAGAAATCGTGAGTAATGGATATTTGTTTTTTCTTTTTAGGTTTTAATGTGTTGAAACTAACACGTGTCCATGTCAGAAATCATACGAGAAATAATCCAAATGAATAAAAAAAGGCTCACTAGTCTAAAAGAAACAAAATAATAATAATTGAACTGGGCCTTCAGTTATCTCTTTTGTTATTTCATGGTATCTTTAGAAAATATTTTCTGAAGCTTAAAGTAGCATGTGTGAGGACAAGTGAATTGCCTTTTGTCGTTATTTAGACAGCAACCGGTCGGTTGCCAAATAAGGCAAAAGTTTTAATTTATTTACTATTAATCGGTCACTGCATTTTGTTTTCCTTTTTAAATGTATGTTGCGGCATTAGACTTATTATATCCATAGTTTCTTTTTTAGATGTACTTTGAAGTCCAAAGTATCGTCTAGGAGTTATATGCATGTATTTTCATTTTTTATGTATAGCCAGATAACTTTTGATGTTAATTAGTGACCATCCAACGTGTGCATTGCAGATTCAGACTCTAGTAGTTCTTCTGATAGTGAATCTGATGATGTTAAAGCAAGTCCAGCAAAAGAAGCAATGGCACGGTTTTTTTTCTTTTCCAGTGAATGTTATTATTTTTTCTTATATCATAATTTTGCATTATAAGAATATGATTGTTTATTTGTTGATGCTGTTTTGTTTCCTGCTATACGGTTCTTTGCTACATCATATAATTATTCATTTGGATTCTTATTCAGGTACCAGAAATTACAGGTTCTGATGCTCAGTTAGACGAGAAGATCGCGGCTGCTGATAATCTTGAGAGAAATCGTGAGTAATGGATCTTTGTTTTTTCTTTTTAGGTTTTAATGTGTTGAAACTAACACGTGTCCATGTCAGAAATCATACGAGAAAGAATCCAAATGAATAAAAAAAAGGCTCACTAGTCTAAAAGAAACATAATAATAATAATAATAATAATAATAATAATAATAATAATAATAATAATTGAACTGGACCTTCAGTTACCTCTTTTGTTATTTCATGGTATCTTTAGAAAATATTTTCTGAAGCTTAAAGTAGCATGTATGGAGACAAGTCAATTGACTGTTGTCGTTATTTAGACAGCAATCGGTTGGTTGCCAAATAAGGCACAAGTTTTCATTTATTTACTATTAATTGGTCACTGCAATTTGTTTTCTTTTTTTAAATGTACGTTGTGGCATTACACTTATTATATCCATAGTTTCTTTTTTAGATGTACTTTGAGGTCCAAAGTATCTTCTAAGAGTTATTTGCATGTATTTTCACTTTTGATGTATAGCCAGATAACTTTTGATGTTAATTAGTGACCATCCAACATGTGCATTGCAGATTCAGACTCTAGTAGTTCTTCTGATAGTGAATCTGATGATGTTAAAGCAAGTCCAGCAAAAGAAGCAAAGGCACGATTTTTTTTTTTTCCAGTGAATGTTATTATTTTTTCTTATATCATAATTTTGCATTATAAGAATATGATTGTTTATTTGTTGATGCTGTTTTGGTTCCTGCTATACCGTTCTTTGCTACATCATATAATTATTCATTTGGATTCTTATTCAGGTACCAGAAATTACGGGTTCTGATGCTCAGTTAGACGAGAAGATCGCGGCTGCTGATAATCTTGAGAGAAATCGTGAGTAATGGATCTTTGTTTTTTCTTTTTAGGTTTTAATGTGTTGAAACTAACACGTGTCCATGTCAGAAATCATACGAGAAAGAAAATGTCTATATATAAGAGTGTGGGTATGTTAGCCAAGTGTCATGACATTTCGAATTAACACACGTTGAACTGAATAATATATGGGCCAATTGTCATGATGACATTTTGAATTAACACACTCACTGGTGTTGAACTAAACAATAAATGGCCTTCGATTGTTACACATAACTTACACAATGGACATGCTTAATGTCAACAAATATAATTCAATGAAAAATTTAGTCTTCCTTCCCTTCCGATTGTTTGTCTCACGTTTGTGTGGTAATTGTTAACAATAGATACAAAATTGAGAAGAACAAAGGAGGCGGGTTTCATAGAATTGCAATGGCATAACATGTCTAAATGTTACAAGAGAGTATATAATAATACCTAATGGACTAAACTACTAACATAAAAGCCCAATAACAAAAGCCTTATTATCTAATAGTAACTTCTGTGGTTTGCTAACACATGGCTTCTCATCTTTCCCAGTATAATTCTAATTCTGAGCTGGATACAGACACTATTTAATGAATACCACATAATCATATACTGGCTTTCAGGAAAATCTGCTACATCAAGAAAATTTATTTATATCATACAAGTGCTAAAACTGACTGTTGAACTGATACTTTTGAACATCCATTTTGAATTTTTATGTTGTAAAGACAACAAATTGCAGAAATTTGTTGCTGTTAATTCTCATGGACAATTCCATAGAGGCTTATTTGAAATATTTGAGTTTTTAGGTAAATGTTGTTATTTTTTGACAAGTGACACGATGACACGTTTCCGTCCCTATCGCCCTTTGTCTCCTCTTCAATTCCCATGCCCCCCAAATTCTATTTTTATAGTGATAACAGTTTAAACAAGTTTTGGAAACACAACTAGCTTTTCAATGCGTGTTTTTGAGGGGTAAAAAAACAGCTTATTGAATGTAAGCCCATATAACATAAAATTGCATATGATAAGCATTTATTAAATAAGCAGTTAAGTAAGCTGTCTACTAAACACCATTCAGTAGGAATAAATGCTTGGTTTTTTATTTTTGAACAGCATAAATGTTTGGTTGTTGTTGATGCTTTGCTGTTCATATCGTTTGAGGTTGGGGGAGATAATGCTGAATTTTTGGAGTTTGAATGCAATGTTTTTTTGTTGGAACTAGGCCTGAGACATTGAATAGGAATAGTTTCTTTCATGTTCCTTTTCTTTTCTCTTTTTGATGAATTCCCATCACCAGTAGAATTTATGGAACCAATGGTGTGAATATCTGTAAAATTTCCATATGACCAGAGACTCTCCCAAAGTTTAAATTGTTCCATGATTTTTTTCTTCTCCATTTGAATTGTGTAACTTCAGTGAAACTGAGCAATATTCCCACCAAAATAACAAAGGAAAATAAAATGTTTTGGCGTCCTTTTCCTAATATAGTAATTGACTAATACCTATGAACTTTAGTTTCATATAACTATGATTTAATTTAATGTGAAAAACCATTTGTGTTTCCATTTAGACATTTCAAATTTTGGATTTGGGATTATTACATTACTCATAATCTTGTGAAAAACTTGCATATTTTTGGTTATTGCTTGTCAGCCTTGAATTCGTTTAGCTTTTCCTTCACTCTCATGATTAAAATCCTTGGGCATTGTTATACAACCATAGGTTCTTACTTCTTACACTTTATTTCTTACAGAATGTGTCAGTGGCTTAGATCAAGTCGAGGATTCTCAGGATAAACGAAGTTCTTTCGACTCTGATTGCCAGCAAGATGGTATGTGTGTGTGGACCATTTAAGATATTGTTTTATTGTAATGTTAGATGACTATAGACAAATTATCTTATAAATGTTGCAGGGGACAGTGGTCCAACTGAGAGACAGGTCTCCCCAGATAAACTTTATCGAGTCGCAATATTGAAGAAGCGATTTCTTGATACTATCTTGAAAGCTCGAGAAAAGACGCTCACACAAGTAATTCACATCTCATATTTGAGATATGTGGGACTTAATCTGCTTGTATTATACTTCTGATTGTTGTTGAATTTGAACGTGATTTGTTTCAATAAAATTTGGCTGATGTCAGGGAGAAAAGGGGGATCCTGAGACATTGCGCCTGGAAAGGGAGAAACTGGAGATGGAGCAAAGGAAAGGTGGGTCCACTTTTGTACTTGTGTGCTATTATAATGAGTGATGTTTCTATGCTAACTGTTCAACTTAATTAAGTGCTAATAATCTATCCTGTTGATCCAACTCTTTGTCAACAGAAAAGGCAAGGCTACAAGCAGAAGCGAAGGCTGCTGAAGATGCTCGAAAGCAGGCAGAAGAGGAAGCTGCAGCCGAAGTCAGACGAAAGATAGAGCTTGAAAGAGAAGCTGCACGACATGCTTTGACACAGGTAAAAGTGGCGTGTCTATCTTTCTGGAATATGTGTTTGCTTGTTTGTTCTGGATGTTATTGGAGTGTATGCTGGAATCTGTGCAGATGGAAAAGACTGTTGAAATCAATGAGAATTCTCGTTTTCTCGAAGATTTGGAAAGGCTTAGAGCTGTACCTGCTGAGACATTACCAATTTCTGTAGACGAGACAAGTCCTGATCACGCTGAGGATGGCTTGGGTAGTTTCAAGTTTGGTAGTAGTAATCCCTTGGAACAACTAGGGTTATATATGAAAGTTGATGATGAAGAGGAGGAAGCAGAGCCACCCTCCGTTCCAAATCCTGTAAAAGATGTAGAAGAGGGAGAGATTGATTAAGTTATGCACATTTTCTATCACAATTAAGGAGTAAAGTATATATAGTTATGTCTACCCCACAAAAATATCCACATGTATTTTAGTTCTCGTGATGCATTAATACATTGTAAATGGGACGAAGGAAAGCATTCAGCTTCTCAAAGGACAATATTAAACTCAGGCCTGGGCTGTCATGTCATTGGGGGAAGCGGTTCTTGGCCGTTCACAATCAAAATGGAAGTATGCATCCATCTTGTTGTTTTTATAGTGCGAGTTAGTGTTTGATTTTCGCATCCCTTTGTCATGGTTAAGTTGCACAAAAGATAAGCAGTGTTGGCCTTGAAACTGTGAACATTGAAGGAGCTACATCTTTCTGATTACTGAGAGTTGTATTTGTGTTTGGCTATTTATGTAGATGCTAGAATATTAGTTTAAGTTTTATATCAGTTTCATTATGAGGACAGGAGACATCGTAATGTACATTAACTGTATACTTAAAAACAATTATCTATGAAATAATCTTCATTTGCATGTGGCAACTCTATTTAGTTTCATTTTCATCCTGAGTCATTTTAATACTTGTTGTCTATATTCTAATTGTTAGTTTCACTAAGGTTGTTGATGAAGTTTATTCCAAAAAATAAGTTGTTTTAAATAGCACCTCGTATGAGAGCACAAATGCATAAACAAATTAACATGGTATGCATGAGACACAATTTTGATCTCTCAAGTTTGAAAATTGAAATTTTGACCCTCCAAGTTTGTAAACATTAATTACTCCCTTGCTACTAAGATTATTGTTTTCTATGTTTTGTTATGATTAAGTTATGTTTTATGACTTTGTTATGATTCAATTATGTTATGAATGACTTTGTATAACTCTTTTGTGTTGTAAACAACTATGTTGCATTCAAAATGACTTTGTACTATTATTATTCTGCCAAGTTTTGATGTGTTATAATTGACTGTGTTATGTGAATATGTGATTATGATGCATTAATTGGTTCCTTAAGTGTAATGTGCATATTTGAACGGATATATGTAGAGTTATGTGAAAGTGTCTGTAAGTGCAAAGTCATGTTCAAGTGTAGTTAATGTTCAATTTTTTACTCTAGTGATGATGCTCAACTGTTGAGTACTTTGTTATACACTCATACGAGTGTATAAAAACTGAAAACTACTATAGGTATGATTTGACAAACATATCGACCACCACCACCACCCCACCTCGCGCACACACACTATATGTCATGATAACTAGATGGGGGCGGAAATAGTTTTTGCCTTACCCGTCCATGAACCCAAAAGGGTTTATGTTTCTCCGTATCCGTCTCAATATCTGACAAGGGTAGAATAAGACCCCAATCCAATATTTGATGGGGTTCACATATCCTCGTCTGTCTCATTTCCTCATGAATTTGTATTGTATTATAGTACATTTTTTATAGTGAAAAAGAAAAAGTAAAGAGTCCAAGTCAACAATATGATTTTTTAAAATAAAAATAATTTAGGAAACAATTTGTCCAAGGCTCTTCTTGAAAATAAAAAGGGTTAAATAAGTTTTTGATCCTTATAAATATCTGAAATATCATTTTTAGTCCCTCTAAAAATTTTCAAAAAGTTTTGATTCTCAAATGTTTTTCGTCACAATTTTTTGTCCCTGCTTTTAAGTCAACTCGTGTATAATTCAAAATTTCGAATTTCTTGTAATCATGTTTAGTATATTATAGAAATATATTTTGCAAAAAATTAAAATTTTTATGTAAGGAAAGTGTTTCTGCAAGGCCAATGACGTTAAAGTAAAAACTACTATAAAGTTTTAAACGGAAAGAAACAATATTATGAGTCCCACAATGTGTAAATAAATGTACTCAATAGTCATTTAAGGCTGATTGCACATATAAAAAAATTAATAAATTTTGATAAAATCATTTATCATTTTTTTGTTAAGTAGTCTAATGGCTAGAAATTTCACCCTTAAGGTGGATAAGTGGATGAACGGTGTTCGAACTCTGTCCCCTTACATATATAATGTAATGTCCCTGCCAAGTGCCAACTGAGCCAAACTCACGAGACTCATATATCATTTTTTTATAACATAACATACTTAACTTTTTTTGTGGTCAAACATACTTAAAAATTCATTATTGCATTAAACTTATTTCTCTATCATATAATTTCAAAAAGTTATTAAATATAAATAATTTTTGCCCTATTAAAACAACAATTATAAAGGAATAGAGTAATTTAATATAATAATTATTTTAATCATTTGACTAACAATTCTTTTTGATAATCATTTGACTAACAATTATAAAAATGTATAAATTAATTATTTTGACTAAAATAATAAATTAATATATTAATTAAAAATTAGAGAAATTTAATATAATAATTATTTTAACCATTTGACTAACATTTTTTTTGATAATCATTTGACTAACAATTATAAATTAATATATTAATTAAAAATAATTATAAATTAAATATATTATTTATTATAACGAAATTTTAATCTAACCCTAGTCAAAGATTTTTTGTTTATTTTTTGACTACAGTCAAAGATTTTTTAGTTTTGGGCTGGATGAATAATAGTATCAAATCTTTTATTTATCGTACGGCTAATAGTAATACTCTGAAGTGAAATCTCCACCGTTAGATCGACAACAACACAAAAACCGAAGGGTTATATAAATTCATTCATAGAGCGCAATGAAAAAATTTATAAAGGGAGGCGAGAAATAAAGAAAGCCTATTCTCGCTCTCCCGCTTCTTCTCTCCAACGCCGTCGTTTTCTCTTCTTCCTTCAACAACCACTTCATCGCTCTTCTAGGGTTTCTCTCTTCCTTCTTCGTTCAATCCAACTTCGGTAACAGAATCGGTAATATTCTACTGGAATTTCTTCAATACTAGTAGTTTTACTTCTAGTGTTAGTGTTCTTCTGGTTTAAAAGATTATTATTAGGTTTCAATTTTTCTTTTACAAGAAATTTCCTTTGTTACTCTATCTAGGAAGCTAATTTTGATAATAAAAGAATTGGAGTAGTAATCTTGGTTTATTATAAGAAATGAAGAAGGATTATGTTGAAATTTTATGTAGTTATTAGGTTTGCTGGGAGAAGAGGAATTGCGGAATTTAAGTGATTGTGAGATCGGAAGCATTGTTTGATTGCGATTTTTGATAATGGCGAAGAGTAGGCATTCTGGAGGATATTGTGGTAATGCGGTTGAAACAGGTGGTTTATCGGATGGGTCTGGTACGTCGGGGAGAATGGATACTGAAATGACTGTTTCGGAGGATGATAGGGTTTCTGGAAGGAAATGTGTTAGTTTGAATTCGGGTCGTCGTGGTGCTTATGGTGTTCCTATGCAAGTTGTTCCTTTGTCAAAATTGTCGTCTCGTCAAAGGAAAGATTTGGTGAATCGGTTTAAGTCTGAGCTTGAAAGAGTTCGGGTTTTTCAAAAGAAATTTGAAATGCAAAAGAGAAATGGTGTTGCATTGCCGTTTGCGAGTGATAGTAATATCAGCTGTAATAATGGTCAAAATGGGCATCAAATAGAGAACTCGAGAAAACCATCGGTATCTGGTTCAGTATCAGGGAATGCATTCAAACCATTAATGGATAACTCGAGAAACCCATCAATATCTGCTTCAGTACCAGGAAATGCATCAAAACCAATAATGGAGACCTCGAGGAAACTATCAAAATCAGGTTCAGTACCAGGGAACTTGAAATCATTAGATAAGAGTCATAAGTCTCGTGGGTTCAATCGGGGCTCTTCTGGAAAGTTCGAGACTCCGGCACGAAGTTCTTTGCCAGGAACTGTAAATGCTTTGTTGATGAAAGATTGTGAGTCACTGTTGAAAAAGTTGATGGATCACCAATATGGTTGGGTTTTTAACACCCCTGTGGATGTGGTTAAGTGGAATCTTCCAGATTATTTCACTGTCATTAAGCATCCTATGGATTTGGGAACAATAAAAGGCAAGCTCTCTAAAAGATCATACACAAGTCCATTGGAATTTGCTAGTGATGTTAGACTTACATTTTCAAACGCAAAGACTTATAATCCACCCAACAATGATGCCCATATCATGGCTGATACCCTTAGTAAATTTTTCGAAACAAGATGGAAATCAATCGAAAAGAAACTTCCTAGAGAAGATTCTCCACCGTTGCCCATGAAGACAAACACTCGTGAAGATGTAAAAACTGCCAGACCAATGCCTCCTTCTAAAAAGAGGAAAATTGCCTCACCGCCTCTTCAACCTGAAATTATCCCATCTCCTCAACCTGAAGTTATCCCCCCACCTGCTCAACCTGAATTTATCGTACCTGCTCAACCTGAAGTTATTGCACCTGCTCAACCTGAAGTTATTACACCTGCTAAACGGGTTATGTCAATTCAAGAGAAGCAAAATATTGGCAGCGAATTGGAGTCTTTTGAAGGAGATATACCTGCGAACATCCTTGATTTTTTGAAACAACATAGTTCAAATGGTAAAGAATGTGAGGAAGATGAGCTTGAGATTGATATTGATGATCTCAGTGATGATACACTGTTCAAATTACGAAAGCTTTTGGATGACTCTTTAATGGAGAAGCAAACAAACAAAGCAAAAGTTGAAGCATGTGAAATAGAGGTTTCTCTCTGCTACCTAAAACTTCCATGAATTAAGCTTGTATCACATTTTATCTGAAATGTACTCATCCTCTTAATGAGATGTCAGTCACAATATGTATGATACGACTTCTGGTAATTTATGTTTGCTGTTGCAGATTTTGAATGATTCTGGACCAAGCAATTCATCGTTGCACGCATTTAAAGGTTATATTCGTGTTTTGTGCCTGTGTTTGAATATGTGTGTGCTTTGCTTTTTGTTTAATTTGTTTTGCTTGTAGATAATGATCCGGCTGATGAAGAGGTGGACATTTGTGGAATAGATTCCCCTGTCTCAAGCCATCCTCCTGTAGTGATTGAAAAGGATCCAACCTACCAAACGAGCAAATGTTCAAGTCCAGGGAGTAGTGGTAAGTGAGGTTTGAATTTCTTTTTGATACTTTTTGAATACTACTAAGTAATTTTCTGATAATTATTATAGGATGTGGAAATCTGACATTTAGTAAATGATTTGTGAAAAAAAAAATCTTATTGAACACTATTTAGTAGGACGTTATGATGTCTTCGATCTATGTAGACAATCTTACTTATTTATAGTGTCTAGTGAGCATAGTGAGCAAGAGCTGTGTCGATTTGTTTATCATTAAACATGATTCAATAGGACACTAATGTCATTTGGTTTACGTGGGCAATCTCACCTAGTGGGAAAAGGTGGTGGTGATGGTTGTTGTCGTCGTGTGTATATTGTTCCTATGACTGGCATCATGCAACTTTATTTATATAAAAATCGTTGAAGTTTAAAATTTTTGTTGATAGAAGATTTTTTATATTGAAACAAAAGATATTCAAAAAGGGTGAATAAGGAGTCCTAATAAACAACTAATCAAGGAAGCTAGCCACGAAACAAAAACCGAATTACTAAATACTAATGCTAAAGGATGTCCAGTCACTTTGCCATTCTATCAACAGGACTTGCTAGATAAATCCTTGCTCAATGAAGAGAGGCCAATCAAACAATGTTGTTCTAAAATGAGGACTTTGGAAGGAGACTTTCCTTATAAATTAATACCAATGTTGTGCAATGAAGAGGCCACACACATATAGTCAGGGCATCTTCTTAACTTGCTACTTAGGTTGTCTTTCTTTCCCCGACAAGGAGCTAATAAATAAAACCCTGATCAGCATGTGCAAAACAATTGATGGATAGCATGACTGGAATTGGTTTCATACTTTTTGAGAACATGGGATATTGTCTTGTAATTTGTCAATACGCTGACTCCTTTGGGTTGGTGAATGAACTCTGAAGCAAAGTTGTTCTTCTAGTTTTGAAATTTATATTTAACTCATCGTAATTGATTCATATGTCAATGGATATTAGCCATGGATAATGTTACATCTTAGAATGAAACTGTCCAATGAATATTTAACTCATCGTAATTGATTCGTATGGCAGAGGATAAAGGGTAAAGATGGTTAATTGTCAATATTGCAAAGCAAAGTGCAATGTTTCGTCTACATGGTTGAAAACTAGTAATTTTATTTTACTAATTTAGGGAGTGGCTGTCGTGCTGATTATTTTTGTAGGATCAATATTGAAATAAGACTTAGTAATTGTTAGTAGTTAGTAGTGCAGGTGCATGCTTGAGCAATTATATATTGAAATAAGTACTTAGTAATTGTTATGATTGAATTATATGTCCAAATGTATGTTAATTGTTGCTTATATTGAATGTGTACATTGCAGATTCAGACTCTAGCTGTTCTTCTGATAGTGAATCTGATGATGAAGCAAGACCAGACGAATTATCAAAGGTCTGTTTTAATAATTTAGTATAATATTTATTTCTTTGTTTGTTATTTTTTATACTCTAAAATAATATAAAAGATATCATAATATTTTATAGGAAAAATCACGTCCATGGTCCTTTAAGTTCGACCATTTTCCCGGATTGGTCCTTTAAGTTTTTTTGTCTTACCGAACTTATCTTTTGTTTGCACTGAATCTTTTTAACTAAGTTTTGGTAAAATAAGCATGTGTGACGGTGCCTAATTTTTCACATTCTCAATTGCAAGAACCTATGAATCAGAGCACCTAATTTTTCACATAAATTGCTTCATTCAATAGCAATGAATGGTTCAAATTGATCAACCCAAAACAGTGGGTAATTCATCTCTAGCGTGGGGGCTGATGAATGGGTGTTTGAATGTTGTTCATCTCTAGCTGTGTAATAAAAGTTATGGTTTGCTCAATCACAAAATATAACATAAAGGACGCCAATGCAAGAGGATTATTACTTAGAGGCTAACAATGAAAACAAAATAACATTAAGGACCAATCTGAGAACAAAAGAACTTAAAGAACCAATCCAAAATAAGGGTTAGGATTTAGTTAGGATTGACAGTCTACTGGAAATTTGAATAGGGATTGCTCTTTTTTATTGTCATAAATCACTAATCTTAATATAAATATAATTTTATTTTATTATTCATAGTATTCCTTTCTCTCTCTAAACCTAAGAGACCAAACCTATTACTTATCTCGAAGTTATGAGATTTAGATAAAAGGAGGATAGAAATAATAAAAACTTTGATATTGTTGATACGTAAGACTAAACATATTACAGGGATACAGACATAATCCTAAGTAAATAGGGAAATCATGAAACAGATCATGCTTTATACAAATAATAATAATAAGTAATGTGAAAACTACTCCTAAGAGATACTCTAAGATACTCTTAAGATTTTACTTAACCCTAGACGACAAACTAAGATTCTGTAATATAATATAAAGATGTTATATGATATTTTATTATATTCTAACAACTTCAATGTTAAAACAGTTGTATGATTGCTTATGCACTTTTGATATTATGATATATTCTTTGGTTTTTGTCAAGATATGTATAGATTTAAGTTATATTCTTTTGAGAAAATCTCTTTATAAGATTAGGTTTGTTAGTTTTATTTATCCCTATATTCAAGGGATTTGATCAGATTAAACAATGTATTTTCTTGGTAAATTACAAAGGCTGATCGATTATTCATATTTTACTTCAGGTACCAGAAAACATAACCACTGGTGCTGAGATGGATTTAAAGACCACAGCTACTGCTGCTCGTACTTCTGAAACAAATCGTGAGTAATTGTTCTTTGTCTTTTCATTGTCTGCAAAGATGATGATCAAGTACACTCTGCTGTTTGAGAAATAAAGCAATTTATGTAACTGAAATTTGAGATTTTCTACCCACTGTCTCCTGTTTGTTTTGTATGATTTGTTTTCTTCTGCGTGGCTTCTCAGTTTTTTATATTGAATTCTGAGTTGAGACTCTTTGGTAAGTGCGTTAAGATTAAGAATCAGTAAGATTAAAATGAATAATAGAAATAATCAAATGAATAGATTATAGATTGTATTATTGGAAACTGAAAGAAAGAAATGGAAGATATAATCCTTGCCAAGGGTTTCCCCTATGTACATAGGATATCTCCTCTCACAACAATTATCGAATATACCGAATGAGCTGCTCTATCCCCATTTTCCCTTTATAGTTCCTTTTAACTAACTTGTTAACCTATCTAATTTAACCGCTCTTCATTATCTAAGCGAAATGCGATAATTAATCTACTCAGCGGCTGTAGATTCATGTTGACAATTGTGCTGCAGGGTTTATGAATACTGAACTTAATGTAAATGTTTTGGGGTAGTAGTATAAGTCAGTTTTGAGGATAGCAGAATTTGTGATCAACATGTCTTGCTAATTAACTGTTTTACCCTGTACACTAACTCTGGTGATTGTTTCAGCATCCAGCTCCTCCATAATGATGGTGGTGGCATTTGTAGTATAATAGCTTGTTAGAAACTGGTGCCAAAATACAATTTAATTGTAGAAACTGACTGCTATTGATGGTAGAATGTTTACATCAGAAGCATAGTTACACTATAGAGAATGCACAATTCGCCTAGATTACTCTACTGTTACAATACAACTCCTATCAAAGAATTTCGAAAGTATTGGGCTCTCCCTCCAAGAATTTGAGAGCTTTGGGCTCTCCCTCCCATAACCACTCAATAACAATCCCATAACCCTTTCTCCCTTCATTGTTCTTATTTAATCCTAAAAATAAACAAAACTGCCATAATAAGGAGTCTAACTTAGCTATAAGTCAAGTTTTGAACAACTGGAAAAAATAGCTGAAGCATTAGAAGAATCAACGTCACATTCTTTTGATCTTGATCTAATAGAAAACCATTCTTAGCCTATAGAGAAGCTATTCAGTGAAACTTCTTGGACAAGAATATCCCTGACTGATGTTAATAATCTATCCTTTATCCTTCATATTCTTAAACCCTACTGCATCTACAATACTGCACGCTGTATTCTCACATTCCTTTTGTCAGGTGTTTCTTTAAACTATTTTGACTCTTAGCTGTTATATATATGTACATTGAACATTATGGATCTAAGAACTTGGAGATTGGGGAACCCTCCGTTATAAGCTAGCTATCAAGGGGAAGAACCATGCCACTTAAATACTCCACTGAGCATCCCATACTACTCGATGCGGGGCTTAGGCACCCCATAATACTCAAGTCCCTACGATAGAACTCCCCTGAGAGCCGATGTCTCTGCGGATGCACACTACTAAGTTTTATTCATCCTTTCTCTGGTCAGCCCCTTCATAGTTGGTAGGTAGCCCTTTTCGAGCCAACGGCAACCCAGCTGACACCATCCTTAAGAACTTTTCGTTTTTGAGCCCTTTCCAAGTCTGTAGGTAAGTAACCCTTCATAGTTCCTAAGAACTTGGGGAACCCTCCTTTAAAAGCTAGCTATCATGGGGGAAGAACCAAACAACTTAAGTACTCTACCGATCATCCCATATTAGCTGTGACATGGGCACCACAGAATAACCAAGTCCTTATCAATTATTGATTTAAAATAACTAATTCATATTGCCCCACTGAAACTAAAAGACATTCATCATTAGCAATTTAAAGTCATAATTTTGACATATGGCACTATCAAATCTAAGGCATTACAAACAAGTCAATAATCAAACGGAAACTTAAAATGGTACAATGATATCCAGGAACTTCCCATAACTGAACAGTGCAAATAAAAATGGGTAACAAGTCCCAAGTAAGAGTTTAACACATAATTAAAGGAAAGGCCTAATTGGAATGATGAGAGACAGATGACAAGCAAACGCTAGAATGTGCTGGGGCTATTTGAAAAAGGTCAGGTTTGGCTGTTAATAGCTTGGGCTGCAGTGATGTAGTTGGAAAAACTATGGGATGCTAATAGAGGGTCCTTTTAAAGCAATTTTACTGTTTCCAAATAAAAGTAACTTTTAGTCTTCTGCCAGTTTGGAAAGATTTTTATTTTAATAAAGAATGCATTAAAAGGAGATAGTTTGTTTAACTCTTCCAAAGCGTCCTATGTAAAAGGTCATATTGGTGATAGAATGTTATAATGATACTGATAAGAACCGAGCTGCTGCTGGTGGTTCACAGTTGTTGCTTCTCTTGCTCGCTGTCTGCGAGTGTAAACCTTGGTGATAGGCGGCTTACGCTTATCAGATACCAACTTAAATACATGAATGGTCTATGACTTAGTAGAAACAAGCCTTTCATCTTGTGAGGCCAAAAATAATGCTGGACTTAACTCTCATACAGTTTTAAAATTCTGTAGTCGAGGTTTTTAATGTCTGTACTCTAGAATTTATCAGGTTTAGAAGATATTAAATGAACAACACAATGCATACACTCCCTGGAATCTCGATATTGAAGATGTTTCTTAACTACTCAATTAACTAACTTATCAATACTTCCCTCTTAAACTTTCACCTTGTCCTCAAGCTGAATAGGTGATGGTTGCTGGTAAAATTTAATCCATTGCCTAAATCATTAAAACCTTGATTTAAATGACAAGGTGCCCCAACATTCTTTAAATATCCACTGTCTAAAGCTAATTTTTTCTGAGCTAGTTGGGTTTGGCCCATTAAATGCAGAAATTTATTTTCCTGTTCAATATCCAGATCCTCTGCATTGCTTTGGGCTTGATCCATCATCGCTGAAATTCAGTTTGAGTGGTTCTGGTGGTTTTGTATTGGATGAGCTGTCTGTAAATTCAAGTTTTTTGGCTGTTATGTCTCTCTCAATTGAGAATTGGAGCCCTCCATTTGGAGAGCATCTTAACCCCATTTGGACCTTTTAGACTTGACTTATCAACTTTTCACTAATGTTATAGACTTGTGATAAACTAAAGTATCTCTACTTGCTAGCCTTGACTTCTTTTAGCTGTTCCTTTGATATTGTTCATGGTTGAATTTCATGGCCATTGCTGTATTATCTTATACGTCTTATTCTTTATTTCAAGAGTCAGGTAATGGCTTGGATAAACTTGAGGATAAATCTCAGCAAAAGCCAAATTCATGCGACTCTGATTGCTTTCAAGATGGTAAGAGTGCATGAATTATGGAGGATATATTTCTAACTCTATTGTGATATTCAATCTCACCAGTTATCTTATTAATATTTTAGGAGAGTGTGGTGCAACTGAAAGACGGGTCTCCCCTGATAAACTTTATCGAGCTGCATTATTGAAGAGTCGATTTGCTGATACTATCTTGAAAGCTCAAGAAAAGACGCAGTCCCATGTAAGCAACACCACACATTTGAGCTACATAGTATTCATTCCCCATGCAATTATTCTTCTGTTTATTTTTCAATTTGTATGTGATTTGTTCAATTTGATTTGGTTGTGGTTAGGGTGTGAAGGGAGATCCTGAGAAAATGCGTCGGGATAAGGAAAAACTGGAGATGGAGAGACGGAAAGGTGATTTGGGTGTTCCACTTGTGTGAGGGGTATACAGTACTTGCTGTTAAATCTTAACTAACCTATCTGTTGATCTGACTCAATCTTGAGCAGAAAAGGCAAGGCTACAAGCAGAAGCAAAGGCAGCTGAAGCAGCTAGAAAGCGGGCAGAAGAAGCTGCTGCTGTGGAAGCCAGACGAAAGAGGGAGCTTGAGAGAGAAGCTGCACGACAAGCACTGCTACAGGTAAATAAGTGTCTATGTTGCCTGAAATATGTTCATCTACATACATTCTTGCTTTAGATTTTATTGCATCATACACTGGCATCTATGCAGATGGAAAAAACTGTGGAAATCAATGAGAATTCTCAATTTCTGGAAGATTTGGAAATGCTTAGAGTTGTACCTGTGGAGCAATTACCATGTTCTGTAGACGAGACAAGTCCCGAGCTCTCTCAAGATGGCATGGGTAGTTTCAAGCTTGGTGGTAGTAATCCCTTGGAACAACTAGGATTGTATATTAAAGATGATTATGAAGAGGAGGAAGGAGATCCAGTTTGTGTTCCAAATCCTGTAAATGATGTAGAAGAGGGGGAGATTGATTAAGTTATTCTTATTCTGTATTTTGAATCATGTAGCAAACTAAAATTACTTTGATCTCAATTATAGTCTAGTCATCGCAATTCTTCACAAATTAGAGAAGTTAAGATTTTCTTGCGACAACATTCAGATTTTAGAGTGACAATATAATATATTTTTGGATTTGTCTTTGCAACAGATCAGAGGTTTGAACATAATCATGCTTCATTTTTAGTTATTTAAACTATACATTAGACTTTTGGTTTATGTTGTACAAATTGAGTTTATAATTTTGAATACTGAAATTGATTCTGCCTTTGTCTCCGACGGAGTATTTTATATTTTCTTATTAGGCGTCTTTTTTAAAAAATTGGCATTATTAAAACCTTATTTATAATCTAATTCTTTTTGATGGAGAGAATCCACTTTGTTTGTTTCACATCTTCCTTGAACAAAAACTTCGTCTATAAAAATGTCTGTCAATTAGTACCAATTTAGGAATTGCCAATCCTAAGTCTATTTTTATAAGTAAAAGTTTTTTATTTTCCAAATATTTTAGTGGTTAGAAAATTATAGATTTGGTATCTTTTAGAATTTTTTTTTTCATCCTTTAAAGAGAATAAGTTGAGAATTATAGATTTTAACCCCGATTCTTATATATATAGAGCAATGTACATACTACTTGAGTTATGTTCAGGAGGATAAAAAAAATGTACTTATGAAAACAAATATATGGTCTTGTATTGTAGGTGAATAATTTCATTGTAAAGCCAGCTAAGCAAGAAAAACAACAAGTGTTCTCTTTTTCCTAGGCCTTTGCCCATCCTTTACATAAAAAAGAGAACAGAGAATTTCATGCTACTATAAAGTTTTGTTGATGACGATCCCCTCAAAGCAAAATTATTAAAAAATAAAAATTATTTTAAAATAATTAAATATAAAAAAGATATTATGTTAATTGGAAGTTGAATATTATATCCAACAAAATTTTATAGTAATTAGTAAGGAGGGTGTTCATCAAGAAAGAAAAATTTATGCCAGCTATTATTGACGTTGATATTTAGTGTAACTGTTTAAAACATTAAGCTCCATACATTTGAGTTTAATTCAATCTTACAAAATTGAATTGTACGGTGGAGATTGTCTCTCAAAGCTCAATGCAATCCAATGAACCTTGGAGATGTTCTGATACCATATTAAAAATGAGAGTTTCGCCTATTAACTATAAAATTGGTTTGTAATGTAAAAATTGTCTCTTACTTATAAACCCACAAACTCACACCCGATCCGATGTGGAACTTATTAACACTAACCTAAGCTTGATGTTTCCTAACTAAGTTCTTTATTTTTTAACTAAAGTTAAAACTCAAACATACAACTGTGAGATTACAAGTTCAAATTCAAGTAAAGACGTCTTTCATTTATCAAATAATATTAATATTTTCAATTAAACTATCCCTTATAGATTATTTTTTAATTAAAATGACGTTTATGGAGTATATGAATTATAGGACATAAATTGCCGGCTTTGTGTCAACACTAGGACGGCTGGACGGACTTCTCTTGAGAGTCACTGTCCTAAGCACTATGCATGTCCCATATCATAACCATCTTTCAACCTTTAATTATATCTTTCTCCTCTTTGTCACTAAAAATTTAAACATACCATAATTATCACCATGGGAACTGAATCTCCAACAAAGGAAAAACCAATTGATCATTCTTCTTTAGAGGCTGAAAAGGTAGCACCAGAGCCAGAGGTAAATTAAACAACATAAATTAAGCACATGTATATAAATATTGCTAGTTGTAAGAAAATAAAAATAAAATAAAAAATCTAGTACTATAGTTTTGGTTGTTGAATTTTTTTAAGAGATGAGATTTTTATTTTTTTTTAACAGAAAGATAATAGAACAGCTGAGCAAAAAGCAATTGATGATTGGCTTCCTATAACTTCTTCAAGGAATGCAAAATGGTGGTATGCAGCTTTTCACAATGTCACTGCCATGGTTGGAGCTGGTGTTTTGAGCTTACCATCTGCCATGGCAAATCTTGGATGGTATGTATATAGAATGATAAGTTGATAACTATCTAATGATGAATTTAATTCATGAATAAGGGACTGTTTTATTGAATGTTAAAATTACTCTCAACGTATATACTAAAGATGATAAATTTTAAATTGCGGTTGCTGCAACGCCCATTACAACGTTTAAAGTGGCACCATGCAACTATATACTATTTACCTATTATATCAAAGTCAGTCTCCGATTACTTTATAAATACTAATAATTAGGAGGTGTTTGAGGCAATTTGAGTGAGCTAATTTAGCCTTTTCAAAAAAAAAATTAAGAGGTAAATTACTCTCCATATTTACTTCAAATCTAATGAATTTTTTTTACTTCTAACAAAGGTGTATAATGTTTTGATATACTGTATAATGTTTACTAACATAGTCCATCACAAAACTCAAAACTTAATTGCATTGAGGAAACATTATAATTAAGTGTTTATGATTGAATTTATCATTTATTAGTTCTATAAGCATTTATTTATAGGTTATTTCTAATATAAAAATCAAACTTAATTAAAACATTTTCACATAAGTTGTTAGCTATTCTCATACTCAACCTTAAGAGCATATTAAAAAAGGTGAAAATCAACAGCTTATAAACATGTCAATATTTTCATAAACTCAAACAAATAATCTCAATGAAACTTATGTTTGTTTACATTTCACATTGTGGAATTGCAGGGGTCCTGGTGTAGTGATTCTAATATTGTCATGGATAATCACTCTATACACCCTATGGCAAATGGTTGAGATGCATGAAATGGTTCCCGGAAAACGGTTCGACAGATACCATGAGTTAGGACAGGAAGCATTTGGAGAAAAGCTTGGACTTTGGATTGTGGTGCCACAACAATTGATATGTGAAGTTGGTGTGGACATTGTTTACATGGTCACAGGTGGAAAATCACTGCAGAAAATTCATGATCTGACATGCAAAAAAAATTGCAAATCGATGAAAACTACTTATTTCATCATGATATTTGCCTCTGTTCATTTTGTTCTTGCCCATCTTCCCAACTTCAACTCTATTGCTGGTATCTCTTTGGCTGCAGCAATCATGTCTTTGAGGTTTGTATCATTTTCTAATAACAATTTTGCAGAAAAACTTGTTACTTAGAAACTGATTTTCCCAAAAACATTAAACCACTAGTTGTAAATATTATGCTAAATTGCACTTTTGACCTTCTAACTTTCACAAATTTGTAATTTGGACCCCTAACTTCAGCCCATTTTGTAAAAGGCTGGCCCAACTGATTTTGACAAAGTCAACGCATATATGATCAGTCACTCACATGTCATGTCAACAAATCAACGTACATGGACAGTGACTCGTATAACATGTTGATGTGGCATGTATTGTTCACGTGTAGCTGACTTGGTCAAACATGTGATTGATTTTCTATGCTAGTAGGAAGTTTATCTTCTTAATTTAAATTTTTTAAATTACACTTAATGGAAATTAATTGGTGATCATAATTCTATGTAGTTACTCAACCATTGCATGGGTGGCTTCATTAAAAAAAGGAGTTCAACATGATGTAGCATATGGTTACAAAGCCACAACTTCACCAGGAACAGTTTTCAATTTCTTCAGTGCTTTAGGTGATGTTGCATTTGCCTATGCTGGACACAATGTGGTATTAGAGATTCAAGCAACAATCCCTTCTACACCTGAAAAACCATCTAAGGGTCCAATGTGGAGAGGAGTTTTATTAGCCTATATTGTTGTAGCTTTGTGCTATTTTCCTGTTGCTCTTATTGGTTATTGGATGTTTGGCAATACAGTTGCTGATAATATTCTCACTTCTCTTAATAAACCCACTTGGCTTATAGTTACTGCTAATATGTTTGTTGTTATTCATGTCATTGGAAGCTACCAGGTATATGTATAGTGTGACATTAATTTCCATTGATTTGCATGTTTCATTACTACAATCATGTTATAGTTGATATTTGTTTTCTGCAGTTGTATGCAATGCCGGTTTTTGACATGATCGAGACCATGTTGGTCAAAAAATTGCGTTTCAAGCCAACCCGACTACTAAGATTTATTGTTCGCAATGTTTATGTTGGTGAGTACAGTTTTGAAATTGAACTTTCTATCTTCATATGAAGTCGCAAAATTAATTTAGATGAAGATTGATCAATTTTTTTTGAATGGCATGAAGATCGATCAATTGACTCGTTTAGAATTGTATTCTAAAGTCTTTTTGGAGAAATAAAAATATATACTATTTTATCTTCTAATGATTTAAATTTTGTAAATGCGTATGATTTCAGGGTTTTTTTTGTTCTATTTTTAATACTTATATATTTGGCTCTCATAATAAAAAATATTGTGATTCAGCATTCACAATGTTTGTGGGCATTACTTTCCCCTTCTTTGGTGCTCTTCTTGGATTTTTTGGCGGATTTGCATTTGCTCCGACAACATACTTTGTAAGCCTCTAATTTTTTTTATTTTTTTTAAATTTCTTTGAAGTATATTTATTTCATTTGATATAATAATACTTAACATAGTATAATGTTTAACATAATGTTATTTTATAGCTTCCTTGCATTATGTGGCTTGCTATTTACAAACCAAAGAGATTCAGTTTGTCTTGGATCACCAATTGGGTATGTTCAATTGCATCTTGTTCTTATAATTTATTTGATAGCTTTTGAGGTTCAAAGTTGAAACATATATAACTTATCTAGCTTTTGAGGTTCAAAGTTGAAACATATATAACTTATCTCTAATTGGATTTGGGGTACATTGTTTTCAGATATGCATTATACTTGGCCTCCTTTTGATGATTCTGTCACCAATAGGTGGATTAAGGCAAATTGTACTCAATGCCAAAAACTATGGTTTCTACCAATAGGTGGATTAAGGCAAATTATACACCTAATAGTCATTCTATACTTTCATATATGAATGTAAATTTGATTGAGACTTGCCTTTGTCATATCTTGCACTTTATTTTTTCAGCCAAATAATGTTTTCCTTCATTTTATTTCCATTACTATTGTAAGGGTATGTTTGGTTGGAAGAAATTGAGAGAAGGAGAGAGTACATTTTAAATTCAAATTGTTTGGTTCAATTGTTTGTAATAGAGGGTACTTGAATTTTAACTCTATAAAAATGAGGTGATTTGCAAGAAGAAAACTATTGCTATAAAATAATTGATTTTCTTCCCCGTGTTGCTCAAAATCTCTTATTTGCACTGAAAATATTCTCAAAGTGTAAATCTTATCAATATTAGAATTTATCTTTCAGTAATATACTTGCGTGTTTAAACACGGAGTGGCGTAAAGAAAAGTCGCCTTTATAAAGTGGATTGCATTGTGCTTGTTTATGTAAACAAAAAAAGAGGTTATGTTACAATAATACACACTCTTTCTCCTTATTAACCAAAAAAAACCCCAACAAACTCTAATACACTCTTTGCAAAACACTCACTAATTTGAAAACAAATCCCACAAAATTATCTATATTTGAAAATCAGAATAGGTAATTATACAATCAAGTTCACCAAAATAGAGGAAAGCAATATACATTGAGAGTTTAAAAAAGACAAAGAAATCTAAAAAGTATCCTTTACTTTGATGTTGCTACTTTTTGCCTTTAATAAGCAAGGTGTAGATGTTCCATAAGCAAATATCTCTAATTCACATTAGATAATAACCAATTTCTTTCATACTATATTTGATCCCTCTCTTGTATTTGCATACCTAATTTTGCCATTATTGTTTCTATGAGTGATGGAGCTTAAGAATAGAAGTCATATGTCTTAGCATTAAGTATGATTGACCTCAATCCTCCAATAGGTGATAAAATCATCAAGCATAGCCCAAGGGCAATGCAAACCTATAATCAATGAAACAAGATTAAACCAAGCTTTAAACAAAATCATTTAAAGAAGAATATTTAAATTGAAAACCAAACTCAAACTTACATAGTTGCAACACCAAGATAAGCTAAATCTCTTTGGTTTGTATATTGCAAGCCACATGATGCATGGTAGCTGAAAATTTAACAATGAAAATGAAAAATGAATTGATGTACTTTTATCAACCACTCTAATTAGTCAAATTCACTAGTTTTGTTAGCTTACAAAGTATGTTGTTGGAGCAAAAGCAAATCCACCGAAAAATCCTAATAGACCACCGAAGAACGGAAAGGTAATACCAATGAACATTGTGAATGCTGAAAACAAAAACAAATAAATTATGTCACAAGAAAATCACCTCGCCTATGTGATTTTATCAAACTCATCGCACCTCCAAACATTCCTTAAAAGTTATATAACAACTTTGTTTTGAATAGAAAAATTATACTTACCCACATATATATTTCGTACAATAAAACGTAGCATTGTGGTAGGCTTGAAATTCAACTTTTTCACCATCACAGTTTCAATCATGTCAAACACTGGCATTGCGTAAATCTACATTTACAAAACATAGTCAATCTTAATAAACTATAATTTTCAACCAAAAGGTAGACTCATTTTAAAATGAATTTTTTGAAACAATAATAAATGATTAAAAAATGGAATTAAATTTCACCTGATAACTTCCAATAACATGAATAACAACAAACATATTTGCCATTGCAATAAGCCATTTTGGTTTGTTTAATGTGACAAGGATGTTGTCATCAACAGTGTTGCCAAACATCCAATAACCAATAAGACCAACAGGAAAGTAACACAAAGCCACAACTATGTAAGCAACAATAACTCCTCTCCACATAGGACCCTTTGATGGTTTTTCAGGTGTAGAAGGAATTGTTGCTTGAATTTCTAACACCACATTGTGTCCAGCATAGGCAAAAGCTACATCACCAAGTGCATTGAAGAAACCAAACACTTTTCCTGGTGTAGTGGTAGCTTTGTAACCATAGTCAACATTTTCTATAACACCTTTATGAGCAGAAGCTGCCCAAGCAATTGTAGAGTAACTGTGGATAAAAATAAATATCAATGTCAAATTTCATATGTAAAAATTATGTTTTCTTGAATATACTCTCTCTTAGAATTATTTTCCAGGTTCGGTTAATAACTGATGTATTTGGCTCATATTATGGATCAGATACACCAGTTATTCAATGAACCTGAAAAACAATCTTTGCTTATATACCTTTCGGTCATATGTAAGCAAAGATTTTTTTCAGGTTCATTGAATAATTGATATATCTGGTCCATGATATAGATTAGATACATGAATTATTAAATGAACATGAAAAAAGAATATTTGCTTATATATCATACTAGAGGGAGTATATGAGACCGGAGAAAAGTCACTAGGTTTGGTTTAGTGATGAGGGGTTTGAGTAGTAGGCATGATGTCCTTGATTCGATTTTCATTGACAACATTATAAACAAAAAAATATGAGACCGGAGGAAGTACGCCCTAATGAGTTGTACCTTAACGACATGACTGCGGCGGCCAAAGACACCCCGGAGATGGCGTTCAAGTTGGGGAGATGTGACAAGACGAAGTGAACAGAGGCAAATATCATAATAAAATATGTTAATTTGATTTTTTTGCAGTCACTACACACAGTATCATGAAATTTCTGCAATGATTTTCCTCCGGTGACCATGTATACAATGTTAACACCAACTTCAACAATAAGTTGTTGTGGCACAACAATATATAAACCCAATTTTTCACCAAAAGCATATTGACCCAATTCATGATATCTATCAAAACGTTTTCCTGGCACCATTTCATGCATTTCAACCATTTGCCATAGAGTGTAGAGTGTAATGAACCATGAGAGGACTAATACCGTTACTCCGGGACCCCTGAAAAAATAAAACAAAATACTAGTCAGAGACTATGCATTTTTAGATTATTTTTCTTAAATTACATTTTTGGCCTCTAATTTTCACAAACTTGTGATTTTGGCTCCTTAACTTTTCATAATAACACTTTTGATCCGTAACTTTAGCCTTTTTGCAAAAGGTTGCCCTCCACTTATTTTAACTTAGTCAACGCACGCATGACAAATGACTTACATACCACGATAGCATGTCTTGCAACGTGGACAATGACTCGCATGTCACATTATAGCAATGCGGTAAAACATGTTGACGTGACATGTGAGTCACTTGCCACTTGTACGTTGACTTGGTCAAAATCAGAAGATGACCAACCTTTTGCAAACAAAGCTAAAGTTATGTGCTATTATGAAAGTTATCGTGTCAAAATCGCAAATTTGTGAAAGTTAAGGGCCGAAAATGCAATTTAACCTAAATTTTATAAAAATGTAAATTGAAAACATTTTTACAAAATAAACAAATAAATATATGCTTAAAATGAGTTTGAGTTATAATCATTAAAAAGTAAAAATAGGAAATGAAATTTAAAATATATATACCATCCAAGATGAGCCATGGCATAAGGGAGACTAAGAACACCAGCTCCAACCATAGCAGTAACATTGTGAAAAGCAGAGTACCACCATTTTGCATTTCTTGAAGAACTAATTGGAAGCCAATCATCAATTGCTTTTTGCCTTTTTACTTTTTCATCATCAATAATCTGTTTGATTAACAACAATAAATAAAATTAGTATGCTATAGAAAAAGGAAGCTAAACTCTGCCAAATGATTTTTATTTATTTTTAATGGTTTTGTTTGGAAATTTTTACGTATGACTATATATGAGGGGTCCTTTTTGATTTGATTGGCACCTAAAGGCAATCACATTGAGTGGTTACTTCTAAATTCTAATACCTCCCAAACTTCTTGGAAAGTTCAAAGTGCATAGAAAAGTTGTACTAGCATTATAAAGTGCATGTCCTTATCCATGACTTTTGTGCATCACACTTGTTTGACTAAGTACACTTTTAAGTAGAGCTCGGTGTACAGACTAAGGTCTACGGACATATCTGTTTAACTCGTAGTCCGCACGAATTTAAGATCAAATTTTTTTAGTTCGTTTATATTTTTGTCAGTGCAAATTGGACTGTTAAAATCGTGGGTTATGTGGGTTAAATCTGTGGGTTGACCCGTGACCCGCCTTTTTATAAAATATATAATTAATTACAAATTTTATCGCTTATAAATTATAATGTGGTCCATGTCCAAATCGAATATTTCTCTAAAAAAAAAACCCAGTCTAAACTCTAACTATAAAAAACAACAACACACTCTTATGTTTACTCATGTAGACAACAACACAAAACATGACGATTCAAGCATATTGAATTTGATTTTGGTTGCATTACTTACATAATGAAGATAAATAAACCAAAAAATATCACAAACTTTATTTTTTTGATTGTTACTTATAATTATATTTTAACATAAAATTATTAACAATATAGTTATTTTTTAGGTTTTACAATTTCAATATTTCTGTTTATTTTTTGAAAAAAATGATTTTTAATTTTTTTGTAATAGTCTGCTGGTCAACCCTTTAACGCGCGGGCTTATGCGGACCGAACTCGAGCCTACATATCATAACTCATTTATATTTTTGGCAAATGCTAAATAGTGCCTCCGGGGCACTCTTTAAGACCATAAATAGTAAGTTTTTCATAGAATTTTTATGGAAATACTTAAAATCAATGCATTGAAAGTTGTAGTGTTTAACTTTTTGAATAAAAAGTTTCTTTAAGTGGAATGCTTAAAAAGTGCCCCGGAATCACTCATTAGCAAAACTCTATATTTTTTCCGGACTTATTCGCCCTGTTTATGTACGTGCTTATGCGGAGAGGGTTAAATTAGGCGGGACAACCCGTATACCCAGCTCTACTTTTGAGTTTTGAGGATCTTGTATGGCCACGTAAGTTATACGGCACTATGACATCACTGTTTTTAATTAATTAACGCCGTTAAGTTATGTTTACTCTTTACGTGCACTATAATACTAACAATTATAACAAGTAGACTAGATGGTAAAAACATTATAAAAAAATCTTAATTGAAAAAAAAGAATTCGATAAGAATTAGTAATAGTTAGCAAAGAGATTATTACAACATAATTTAATTTAAAGTGGTTTTCAATATGAAGTGGACGGGTTTATCTTCAGCAATAGGGATTTATAAACAATATTTAGGAACGAAAGCCATGTGGAAACTATAATCGGTCCAATTAATGCTAAATATTTATATATTATTTTTGCTGTTAAAAAAAAATTATATATTATTTTTTGTTACACATAGTTTTGGTCAACCAAGGATTCCAGGAGGGCATCACGTGCCATTTGGTTCTCTTGGTCTTTAATCTAGGTATGTAATTAAGGCTAACCCATGCTTAATTTACTTTCTTTTTTTCATGGATGAAGTCATGGTTAGTTAATGTTTTTATTTTTTTATTTTAAAAGTAAGGTGTATTAGAAAATTCATTCTTTCATGTGAATAAGTGTAAAATTTCAAATTCAAATTCTAACTTCTATATGTATAAAACAATTTTTCTACCAATTTTTAACTATATTTTTTTTGTCAAATAGTTTAGTAACTATAAATTTTATCCTAAAAAATGAATAAATCGAGTGTAGAAAATTCGAATTCTGATTCATACATTTTATAATGTGACGTCTCTACCAATTGAATTAACCTAAGAAAACACAACTATGCTTAGGGGAACTAATTAATTAACTTATGCAAGTATGCAACTATAGTAAAAAAGTGGTGACTCAAAGCTAAAGGGTGCGAGTCTTTCAAGTTTCCATTTAAAGGCTATCACGGGTGTCTTGTAGTCTTTAATCTCTAAACCAAGAACAAGGGATTGGGCAATGAATGGAATGAAATCTCTCACGAGTCATTCTCATAAAAATCTCTAGTATCTCAACCACTTAAGTATTTGATGCATTGATTTTACATTGAAAAATAGATTATATTTTATAAGTTAATTAATCTTTATAATTTTTGAGTTTGAAATGTGAATCTTACATTAATTATATTGTTTAACTCATTTTAACGTAAATATATTCAAATGTAAACCACTTTATATTTAACTAATTTTTTAACAAAATAAATTATTCACGTTGGATTACTGACTAGGATGAAATTTTTAAAAATTACAAACGAAGAATCTAAACTCATGGTGTGTCAAATGTCAGCCGTAAAATCAAACACACACTCGAGAAGATAGATAGGAAACATCATAAAACAAAATCCCCAACAAAACAAAAGAAAAAAGACAAGGAATTTTTTTTTTTAAAGAATGAAACAGAGTCCATATGCAAATAAAACAAACTATAACATGGTTATAAAAACAAAGAGATCAAGAGCTAGAGAGAGAGAGACATACATCTGTGGGGGGTGCTTGTGCTTGAGTTCCCATAGTAATTATTTGAGAAGAAACTAAGATAGATGAATGAATGTTCTTTCTCTCCCAAGAGTTGAAATTTGGCTTTGCTATTATATCACCTCTCTATGTATGTATCTACTTATATACAAATAAATAGTATACTTTATAAGTCAAAAGTCAATATGTATGTATCACATGAAAGAGAGAGAGAGTGACATACCGCGTAGGAGAGAATTCCTCAACTCATGAAGAATGGTATGAGATTTTTATTTTCTTTCTTTCTATTATAGAACAATGGTGGGATCAATATTTATGACATTATGGGCTTCTTTCTTGAAGACTTTTCTATTAAAAAATCAATTTTTAAAAGTTTTTCATGTGTTTGTTAATACGGTTAAAAAGAAATTAAACGACTCAAATAATATTTTTTACAAAGACGAAAAATCAAAACAAACAACTCTACACTAAGACGGGTAGTAATGAAAAATTCACAAAGAAGAAAACTGAAATAAAACTTAAAATTATGTAAATTAACATTTATTATTTTAAAAGAAATTAAATACCGAAAATGTAATTTAATAATTTAAAATTATAGTAATAGATAGAGTACGACGCACACCAAAAATATACTAATGTTCCGTAAATTTTTGTAACATGCATGACGGGTCATTGCATTGACTTTGAAAGGTGAAATGAAGTATGCAACGTACAAGCAAGTGGACTTGGATTATTGAAAATTTGTCGTATTTAAGTCTTGATTAGTGGCTAAAGTTGGCTGAAATTAAAGAACAAGGATTCAAGTTATATAATCAATTTTCAACGTATCATCAAACCCATGTTCATACTATGTGTGTATGTTCAAATAATCAAATGTTCAATTCTTAAAGTGAGCTGGAATCTTTGATTACGGAAGTATCTTAGAATTGAAACAAGATATTGTTATTCATTCATATAGTAGCGCCGTAGGTTCGTTTCTATTCACATTTCCTCTTATTTATTTAGAAAATAAATTGTATATTCTCCGCATACAACTGAAAAGAAGGTTATTTTCTTATGTTTTGTGAAATATAAATGAATGATAAATTCTCATTAAAAAATTTAACGCCGTTATATATTTAAATTAGAAATTAAACCCAAAATTTTAATTAAGTTATAAAATATTTACGCTATGTCATCTAAATCTTTTTTAGTGTATTCACATTCATTCTTCTTTTTTTGTTGAAAAAAGAAACTAGAACTAAAATGCTACATTAACATTTCTAGCCATGCAAGCTTCAAATGCATCATTAAAAAGGAGATTCTAAAATTCCTTAGAAGGAGATTCTAAATTTCTTAAATCAAACGAATTTTGACTAAAGCTAAAATTAGCTGATCAAAATTAAAATAAAGTGGTTAATTGGTGTTATATGTCACTTCTATACATTGAAGGACGAGGTTTATGATTTTGAGTTTCACAATGGGTGTTTGAGTGTGACATAATAATGAAGAAAAGGAAGGAATCTCAACGCCTATTTTATCCCAAATTAAAAAAGTAAATATATAAAAGCTAGTGCACGTCTCTTTGGCTATGGAGGCTAGATGCGATTCATGCGAATAGGAGGAGTTCTAAATTAGAAATATTAAAATGTCGGCGGGACTTTGGAGGGTGTTAACAATAAAAATTATAAAATAGGATAACAACCAATAGATTAGCATTCATTGACAAAATTAAAATTAGCATTCCAATAAATATAAATATAATAACTAGGGTTTGGATACTAAGTTAGAAGTTATAGGTTCGATCTTCAGTTCCATTGTAAACAAAGCAAATATATATAATCATTGGGGATGTGCGTCTGACAGGTTGAGATAAATCATAATCAATCTTAACTATGTCTTAAATTTTGATCGGATTATTATAAAGTTCTTAATATGTCCTTAAATTTGAATAAATCCAATAATTTATGAGTCAATTTAGATTGAATTTATTTAAAACGAAATTAGGTTGACCCGAAACATAAGTAAAATATTCTTTTTGCTTCTTTTTATAAAGAACATTTTGAAAAAAATCACACAGACAAAAAAAGCTAATTTTTCTCATTAATAATTCTAAAATTTTACGTTTTATTCCAAAACTAACCCTGGACTAGCATGAGAAATAAGTCTCTCAAATTAATGCACTAGTAGTAGAATGAATTATTTGATTTTATTTGATAAAGTTACAAATGAAATTGTGCATTTAATAACGAATAAATTTAAAGAGTATTTTTTATGACAAAAGACTAATTTTTTTTCTCCAAAATATACCTTATAAAAACGACTGGAGAGAGTATTTTTTTAGTGACTTTGATACTACTAAATAACTGTAAAATAAATGTAAATCAACAATATTTTATAAGTTAACTTTTTGCTGCTAGAGAAAATAAATAACACTATTACAAAGAAATATAAATCAACAATATTTTATATTTATAGACAATCATAGGTTTGTTTCTAAGATTGTGACTAAGTTCATAACTAATATAGGATCAAACCTACCCTTTCCGAAATTGTGAATTACTCCATTAGTGATATTTTATAAACCTTTTTAGGTATATTGTATAATTAGTGTATCTGGATTTTATTATAGTCGAGATACATTAATCAATGAACATAAAAAGGTGAATTTTGCTTATAAAATATCATAGATGAAGTATAATCAAAATGCATTCGTTCACGGTAGACTTATATATGATAATACTCTAATCGCTTTTGAGATTTTCATTATCTTAAAATTAATAACACGAAAAAAGGTTATATGTGGGGATTTAGACCTTTAATGCTTATATTATTACCTATCAATATGGTAACTTACTTTGTTATTGACTCTTTTTTAATAGATTTTTAGTAGTTTGAGTCGAGCATACTAGGTGCTATGTTGGGTTTCACATTATTTTCACATGTATAAAGTTTATGTGCTCTCATTTGATAACAAGAGTCGCGACACCTGATTCCGTACAATCGAGAGTTTCTCGAGAATTACGGTTAGTTAGACACGAGTCAAAGCGCTACGCTGGCAAGAGGATATATAAGATCAACAAAATGTTACTAAACAACATGACAAAATTGGTTTATCCCATATGCTGTAATTGTACTATCTCAATGCTAATCCAAAGGAGGAATACGCTTTAATTAAATAGTCATTTGGGAAAAATTGAGTGACATGCCAAATATCCCACTGAAATTTTAAAATTTGTCGAATACCCTCATGAAATTTAGAAGTAGGCAAATATCCCATTGAAATTGTAAAACATCAATCAAATTGCCCCCTGCTCTGTTTACTTCGTCTATTTTAATGAGGAAAAGATGGATGGTACAAGAATTGATAAAGAGTAAGACGTTGGTGATCAGTATTTCTTGTCTGCTTTTAAATCTGTTGGGAGGTGTGCCATTTGAGCCTAAAATTGGGCCTGAAGCTCTCGCCTTACCAACGAACTGACAGCTGATGGCTGTTGGTCACGACTACCACCAAAAAGCTCCAATGAAGATGAATATTTCACATTTTACAGTGTGCATCTGTATGTTGAGTGTTCTTCTGTCTAAGACAAATTTGGTCTGAAGTCGACCGAAACCGACCGTTGTCCACCCCTAGTTCATACTAATGTTTCTCTTGGTTGTGGACCTTTTCAGTAACAACTTATTCTATGTATAATACTAATAGTAACAATTTTAATTTTTTTTATCAGCAGTAACTTAACGGTGTATAATTGTGACTTTAAAATTATCTGGTACAACTTATTCTATGTAATAGTTAATAAAATTATGCCATGAATATGAGATAAAGGTGATGAAATGTGTAGACTTTGGAGTAAAAACAATAATAAAAAATAAAATTGACTTTATAGCTTCAATTTTGTACATTTTGTAAAAAGTACAAAGTGGTACCTTAACCTTTTTACATATTTTAAAATAGATTGATGCAGAAAGTACACATATTAATGTATTTTTCCATTATTACCCTCACAAATTTAAGAAATGCATTTTTGAATTTTTCTTGATATTTAATTAATAATAATATTAGATAGATTAGATATAGTCTATAGATAGATGAAAAGGTCAATTTCATCGTTTTAAATACAAGCTGGAAATTCAATCTTTCCAATAGAATCAGAATGAGGTAAGCACAAATTTTCCACAATGTTATAAGATTATTTTACCCTCACTTTATTATAAGTCAACATGCTGAAGGCATCGTTATCTTTACAATTTGCAACTTGTGTTGTGTGTGTGGGAGTGAGTCAAAGCTGTAAAAAACTACACCCAACAACCCACCGGATATAGTCATACGTTTCCATCAAGTGGAGAAATTATAATATTGGATATTTTTTTTTATAAATTAATCATCTTCTACGCACAACTGTATAAACTAATTCTTCAAAATTTACTCTTGCATGCTCAAACCTAAATCAAATTCATTATTTTTTTTTAACGTAAATCGGGTATCCTCTGCACGCAACTTAAAAGACTAATCCCTCGAATCTTATGTGATTCAAGTAGATGACAAACTCATCTAAGAGTTTTAACACAGCTGCATGTCCAAGACAGTGATCGAATTCAAGAGACACGCACTATCTGATATAAGTGCTCTTGAATAAATCAAATTTAATATTTTAGTTAAATTATAAGAGATACGCGTCATCACATCAGATCATTTTTGAGTAATTGCATTGAATTTGTACGTTTGGAAACTAATATGTCAACAAGGCTTGATTTTAATTCACACACAACAAACACTATATGTACTTGAACCAGAAAGCAATTGTGTGACATTGATTTTTCTTTGTGTCCACCTTACACTTAATAGTCAGTCAACCACACATCATATTGCTATCCATAGTTGACCATCCTTCTTCGGTTTGTTTCGCAGTTGGCGTTCTTCAGCTTCCCAAAACTCTCAATATTGCAATTAATAGTTTAGTAGTCATACTATTCGTCAACTAACGTCATCCAATGATGATACATTTTTCTCATACCTTAAATTAAACCTTTCCTTGAAGAGGTTCTTAATCACTTTCACCCAACAAACAAGACAACTTTTATTTTATATTGTCCTTGCGAAGCAAATTCTTGTGCGATTTTATTGGCTTATAAAGATCATAATGACCCTTTTCCTTGTTTCTTTTAATTTTGTTAACTCTGACTAGATATTTATTTGAAGAATGATTATAATAGTTTTAGATTATTAAAGGATATTTTTTTATTTTCCATATTAAACAAAAGTTAGTTAATGTTGAAGTAAATTATTATATTTTAGATTATTAAAGGATATTTTTTTATTTTCCATATTAAATTCAATACAAAATTATTATGGGCCTGTTTGTTTCAACTTTAAAAAAATTGATTTTTTCTTTGTATTTTTAAAAATAGATTTTATAAAACCGTTTTTTAAAATATTACAAGTTTTTTTATATTTGTTTTTCTAAATTGAAACACTAATTTTGACATCATATAACATAAATATACATTATTGAAGATCAAAATATAGTCAAAATCGTAATTTTTTCAAAAAGTTGTGTTTCAAAAATGATTTTTATGAAAATCTATTTAAAATATCTTCAAAATTAAGTGACTTTTTAAAATTTTGATGTAAAAAAAATGTTTCAATAAAATGATGAAATATCTAAAATAACATTTTAAGAATAATTATTCAAACCAAATTTTCATTTGAATCTTTTATAAAAATTAGGTAAACAACCCTATCTTTATAAATTTCTTTACACAAAATTATGTAACATTATAAAAATCATTTTTAAAAAAAAAACCAAAATAAACGGGCCCTATATTTCATTTGACATGCATATTGTGTTCATGGTTTGTTCTTTGTGATCAATAAAATTATTTGGCACTTAAAAAAAATTCAATGTTAAAATTAAACCACCAACAACAAAAACAAATTCATATCATATAAATTTTGTTGGACGGAAATGGCCACACAAGATCTAAGCAATTGATAAGCAATTTTAACTAGTTTTATTCCAATGACATTAAAATAAGCAATGGATATTTGACCTCACTCCTACATTAATAGGTCATGGATCGCCCCACTATGTCTATTAAAATAATGAGTTTTATTGCTAAGGTCTCGCCTTTGCAAGAGTTGCTCCATGAAGTTCGATTGCTTATTTTTAAGCATTTTACATGTCATGTCAGTCAACTCCGATGCTAAAATAAAATCCGATTGCTTAGTTTTAAGTTCCCATCAAACCACTTGCATTAAAAATGTTCTTAGTATATATAGTGAGGTGAGAGGAGTGAATGATCATTATGCAAGATTATAGTTTGTTATGGAGAATTGACTTCTTACCCTTGTAGAAGCTTTGTTCGGTGGGAATTAGGACACTAGCACACATTGTTGCCATTGATATCCAAATTAAGTCCTTTTATTGCTAAGATGCAACGGTGCAAACATATATGAGTCCGCTCATCTGGTCTGTCTGTGTGCAAGATGCACCAGTCTAAGTTATGTTGCACTGCTACATGTTTGCCCAAAATTGTTGAATGTGTAACCAGGGAGTAAGATCGATGCACGGTACATACATGGTGTTAATTAGAGAGCTACAACTAACCTAAATAAATTCAGTTTTGTTCTATCAGAACTTTATAGTTTAGAAGAAACAGGATATAACCAACATCAAGTAGTCACTTTATACATGATGCTTCAATGTGGAAGTGAATGACAGATTAACAGGAAAATTAAGCATTTAAGTATATCTTTTATCAAGGGCTACATTAAATTGGCATGATACTTTTCTTAGTTACAAGGATTAATGCAAAGCACATTAGAAGAACATATACCAAGCATAACAATGTCATAATTGTTATATAAATGAAAAATAAAATTTAGGGTGAAATGAATATTTAAATGTTGTAAAAATAAAACTTCAAATAATTGAATTATCACTTTTAGAATACTAACAAACAAGGCAACCATGAACATGATCCGTAGTTTAAACTTCACCAAAGTATCTTCAGACACTTAGCAAAAGGACACCTTTGACGGAAGAAGACTTTTTGTAAGCCGGGCGACAACTTAATACTAGATGGAGTTGTTATCTCTCTCCATGATGGCCTTGAAATAACCATTGAGGCAACAGCATTAACATCCACATAACGACAGCCGCGCAAATCGATCTCTCTCAATTGTATGCAGTTTTTTATCACATCTTTCACTCCTTTCTCTATGACATCATTACAAAAGACTAGCAACAGTTGCAAAAGTCCACGGCAATGCTTTGAAATTACATAGAGTGTTTTATCATCAACTTTTGTATGTGACAAGTTCAACACCTCTAGTTTAGGAACTTCAAAGGTTAACCCAAGTAACTTCAATTGTGAACAACCGGTTAAATCCAAATGTGTAATCTTACATCTCTTTAAAACTTGACAAATACCTTCTTCAGATATTTCAAGGCCATAGCTCAAATTAAGCAGTTGTAAATTGGGAAATAAGGAAACAAATATGTTGATTCTTTCATCTCAAAACGTATTGTGTGCCAAACAGAGAGACTTTATTTGAGGGATTACGGGAACATCCGTCAAAGGATTAGAATTCTCTACTCTATTTTCCCCTATGCTCAAATTTATCTCACTAAGTGAAGGACCGTTCTTAAAAAGTGAAGAAAATGTTGCATTGTCTCTTCCTAGTCCAATTAATTTGTTAAAGGACAGAGACCTCAAAGTTGGTCTCTCACTTAAAGCAGAAGCAACACCGGCGCTGGTTATTTTAAAACAGTTAAGCATGATGGCCTCTTCGAGAAGCTTCCAGTTTTTGAACAGGTGGAATAGCGATTGATCGTTGATATATTTATGACTATTGAGATTAACCTTTCGTAGTTCGAAAAGTTTTGATGAAAGAGTCTTTACTCCATTGAGTAAGCTTTCATAATTTTCTTTAGACTCTATTATGGGGTAGCTGAGGTCAAGTTCTTCGAGCAAAGGGAAACAATCAGCAATGAGGAACATGACAGTCTCGATAGATTTACTATAGGACCAAGTGAGAGAGGTCAAAGTTGTAATGTTTTTGGAGAGAGCTCGTAACCCATCAACCGGAATGGGTTTGTTGGAGATATTGAGCTATGTGAGCTTCAATGGAAAACGAGAGATTTCTTCGAGATGCTCGTTGATATCACCACCACCAAAGCATGAGAGGTTGAGTGAGACGAGATTGGTGAATCTTTCAAAGTAGCGACTTGAAAAGCTGGAAGTGAAATATTTGAGAGAGATTCGAAGACGGTTAGTGATGGAGAGGAACTGTTTGGAAACCATGGAAATCGAATCGAAGTAGATGTAGTTGTTGTCGTCCCTAATGATGAATTTGAAAATAGATTCCCAACACTCGTCAGGTAAGTAAAAGTTAAACTCTGTGACAAGCCTCCTTGATTTGCTTCTTGTTTGAATGGAAGAAGCAATTTGTTGTGAAGAAGATATGATCGAAGGTGGGTAGTAAATACCAAAATCTGTGTCAACGCTCTTAATTCTTCTTTTACTACTTCTTCTTGTTGTGTGTCTATTTCCCATTGTTGAATTCTTCTATAGTATGAATGTCAAACCCTAATCTCTATAGGTTAGAAGAATATATAATAGTATTAATATTGGTTTTTTTTTTTGAAGCAAAATATTGGGTTTATTATGTGTCCATAATGTTAATTTATTTTTTGTAGAAATAATAATTTTATATTGCAATCTATCAAAAAAAATATTCAAAACTAAACTAAATAAAGAAAACCAAGTTATTGACTAATTGTGGTTAATGAGATTCCCTTGAGACGAATCGTTGGGGATAATAACATCTATAAAATACAAAAAGTTCTACAAAAAAGCACACCAAAAATTAAACACTTCTAACTCACCACCGCAAGATTACCGATAATTTTATACATTTTTATTGAATATTGTTAGTTTTAATGGATCTCAGTAACATATTAAATTATTTTAGACGTTATTGAACGATGATGAAAGCTAATGATCGACAACACAGTTACTCGTAAAACAAGTCAAGTTTGTTCCCACCCTTAGATCAATCTTGTAACTGCCTAACCACTTGTAATAAGTTAGTTAGGAGTTAGTTAGATAGTTAGTCAGCCTTAGTTGTAACATTATATAAACATAAAGCTATGCATTGTAATAGTTAGTAGTGTGAAATAATTTTTTCTCTTCTTTGCCTCATTCTGCGCCTACACTCTGTGCTCTCTTTCTTCTTCACACTCTCAAGGTTTCATCCATGGAGGTCAAGCTTATCCTTTTATAGATGCAATATTATTTTGAATGAATTTTAGACGTTATTGAACAATGCAATATTATTCGAATGTAAATGGTCTATGAATTTTCATATTGGATTTATATTTTTAGTCTAACTCCACCACTACACCCAGCCTTGCATCGGTGGTGCATCCCCTCACCCACCTCCTACCTCTCTATGAGTCTCGTTTTCCTCTCCTATACGGGTTTAACTTCTTTACTTCTTTTCTCCTCTCAACTCTACAACTACAAATTTGATTTCTTTGTCATGTTATTTATCTCATGCTCTAGAGACAAAGTTACTTCTTCGGCTAATCTACAAGCGTGGAAAGTTTTTCCAGCTATAAAGTTTGTGAACGTGTTTTTTTTTCCCAGCTATAAAGCTTGTTCAGGGTGGCCTTATCGAAGTCATTACATAATCAAAATAACATAACAAAAAGCACGAAGGATTTTCAATTTCCATTATTCCCTATTTTTGGATTTGGGATTATGTTAATTTTTTTAGGTACAGTTGATAAATCCTCTTGAATAAGTTCTTTAGGATTTGAGATTATATATGTGTGTTAGTGAAAGAATAAATTTAAAGCACGTGACTTCTTCCTTTAATTTTTCAAATTATAATATGACAAAAAAATGCTACTGTGACAGCTAGGTCACTTAAGTGAATTGTCACATCAGCTTTGACTTGGTCAAAATTGATCTTTTGCAGAAGAGGGTAAAAATAGAGGGCTAAAAGTGCTATTTTAAAACATAGAGGGCCAAAATCGCAACTTTCTGCAAGCTCAAACCCAAATCACATTCAACATTTTTTTTCCGTAAATCCGGTATCCTCTGCGTATAATTTCATAGACTAATAACCTTTTGAACTTTGTGGAACACAAATGAATGACAAATTCTTCCTAAGAGTTTTAATACCGCCACATGTCCATGGCAATGATAGAATTCAGGACCTCGATTAAGCTAAAAAAGATACGTGATATCTAATCTAAGTATCTTTGGATAAATCAAATTTAATATTTTAGTTAAATTAGAAGAGATACATGTCATCTCATCCGATAGTTTTTGAGTTTTTAATGTTAAGTTTGTAATATTAAGTTGTATTGATTGAATTTGTACTTTGTGGAAACTAATATTGTGTGACATTGATTTTTCTTTTTGTCCACCTTTACACTTGATAGTCAGTCAACCGTGAATATGAATATAAACACATCATATTGCACAAAATTGTTTAATGTGTAACCGGTGAAACGGACGCACGGTACATGGTGTTAGAGAGCTAAAACTAACCTAAATAAACTCAGTTTTGTTCTATCAGAAGAAACAGGATATAACCAACATCAAGTAATCACTTTATACATGATGCTTCAATGTGGAAGTGAATGACAGATTAGCAGGAAAATTAAGCATTGATGAATAAAAATAAGCATTTAAATTAGCAGGAAAATTAAGCATTTAAATGTTGTTAAAATAAAAATAAACCTTCAAATAATTAAATTAGCACTTTTAGAATACTAGCAAACAAGGCATCCATGATCCATAGTTTAAACTTCAACAAAGTATCTTCAGACACTTAGCAAAAGGGCATCCTTGACGGAAGAAGACTTTTTGTAAGCCGGGCGACAACTTAATACTAGATGGAGTTGTTATCTCTCTCCATGATGGCCTTGAAATAACCATTGAGGCAACAACATTAACATCCACATAACGACAGCCGCGCAAATCGATCTCTCTCAATTGTGTGCAGTTTGTTATCACATCTTTCACTCCTTTCTCTGTGACATCATTACAAAAGACTAGCAACAGTTGCAAAAGCCCACGGCAATGCTTTGAAATTACATAGAGTGTTTTATCATCAACTTTTGTATGTGACAAGTTCAACACCTCTAGTTTGGGAACTTCAAAGTTTAACCCAAGTAAAGTCAATTGTGAACAACCGGTTAAATTCAAATGTATAATCTTACGACATCTCTTTAAAACTTGAAAAATACCTTCTTCAGATATATTCTTGCAATAGCTCAAATTAAGCAGTTGTAAATTGGGAAATAAGGAAACATATATTTTGATTCTTTCATCTCTCAACATATTGTGTGCCAAACAGAGAGACTTTATTTGAGGGATTACGGGAACATCCGTCAAAGGATTGAATTCTCTACTCTATTTTCCCATATGCTCAAACTGATCTCACTAAGTGAAGGACGGTTGTTAAAAAGTTCAAAAAATGTTGCATTGTCTCTTCCTAGTCCAATTAATTTGGTAAAGGACAGAGACCTCAAAGTTGGTCTCTCACTTAAAGCAGAAGAAACACCGGCGCTGGTTATTTTAAAACAGTTAAGTATGATGGCCTCTTCGAGAAGCTTCCAGTTTTTGAACAGGCGGAATAGCGATTGGTCGTTGATATATATATGACTATTGAGATTAACCTTTCGGAGTTTGAAAAGTTTTGATGAAAGAGTCTTTACTCCATTGAGTAAGCTTTCATAATTTTCTTTAGACTCTATTATGGGGTAGCTGAGGTCAAGTTCTTCAAGCAAAGGGAAACAATCAGCGATGAGGAACATGACAGTCTCGATAGATTTACTATAGGACCAAGTGAGAGAGGTCAAAGTTGTAATGTTTTTGGAGAGAGCTCGTAACCCATCAACCGGAATGGGTTTGTTGGAGATATTGAGCGATGTGAGCTTCAATGGAAAACGAGAGATTTCTTGGAGATGCTCGTTGATATCACCACCACCAAAGCATGAGAGGTTGAGTGAGACGAGATTGGTGAATCTTTCAAAGTAGCTATTTGAAAAGCGGGAAGTGAAATATTTGAGAGAGATTCGAAGACGGTTAGTGATGGAGAGGAACTGTTTGGAAACCATGGAAATCGAATCCAAATAGATGTAGTTGTTGTCGTCCCTAATGATGAATTTGAAAATAGATTCAGGTAAGTAAAAGTTAAACTCTGTGACAAGCTTACTTGATTTGCTTCTTGTTTGAATGGAAGGAGCAATTTGTTGTGAAGAAGATATGATCGAAGGTGGGAAGTAAATATCAAAATCTGTATCAACGCTCTTAATTCTTCTTTTACTTCTTCTTGTTGTGTGTCTATTTCCCATTGTTGAATTCTTCTATAGTATGAATGCAGCGTATGTCAAACCCTAATCTCTATGGGTTAGAAGAATATATAATAGTATTAATATTGGTTTTTATTTTTTTTGAAGCAAAATATTGGGTTTATTATGCGTCCATATATTTATTTTTATTTTTTTTGTAAAAATATTAATTTTATATTGCAATCTATCAAAAAAAAAAATCAAAACTAAATAAAGAAAACCAAGTTATTGACTAATTAAGTGTAGTTAATGAGATTCCCTTGAGACGAATCGCTGGGATAATAACATCTATAAAATACACAAAGTCCTACAAAAATGCACACCAAAAATTAAACACTTCTAACTCACCACCGCAAGATTACTTATAGTTTTATACATTTTTATTGAATATTGTTAGTTTTAATGGATCTCAGTAACATATTAAATTATTTTAGACGTTATTGAACGATGCTGTGAAAGCTAATGATCGACAACACAGTTACTTGTAAAACAAGTCAAGTGTGTTCCCACCCTTAGATCAATCTTGTAACTGCAAAACCACTTGTAATAAGTTAGTTAGATAGTTAGTCAGTCTTAGTTGTAACATTGTATATAAACATAAAGCTATGCATTGTAATAGTTAGTAGTGTGAAATAATTTTTCCTCTTCTTTGGCTTATTCTGCGCCTACACTTTGTGCTCTCTTTCTTCTTCACACTCTCAAGGTTTCATCCATGGAGGTTCAACTTATCCTTTTACAGATGCAACATTATTTTGGATGAATTTTAGACGTTATTGAACAATGCAATATTATTTGAATGTAAATGGTCTATGAATTTCCATATTGGATTTATATTTTTAGTCTAACTCCACCACTGCACCCAGCCTTGCATCGGCGGTGCATCCCCTCACCCACCTCCTACCTCTCTATGAGTCTCGTTTTCCTCTCCTATACGGGTTTAACTTCTTTACTTCTTTTCTCCTCTTAACTCTATAACTACAAATTTGATTTCTTTGTTATGTTATTTTATCTCATGTTTTCTAGAGACAAAGTTACTTCTTCGGCTAATCTGCAACCGTGGAAAGTTTTTTCAGCTATAAAGTTTGTGAACGTGTTTTTTTTTCCAGCTATAAAGCTTGTTCATAGTGGCCTTATCGAAGGTTTCTATTGCAATCTTGGTGGCAATAATTCTCTGTGCCCATAATCATTGATAAATCTCGTGTGCTTCTTCAATCACAACAATAATTATCACTTTAAAGTTACAGGAATAAGCAATTAATGTAGCTTATACAATTAAAGTTGCAATTGAAAGTGATATTGACAATTCAGACATCAAAAAATAAAACAAAGATATACTCAAAACTAACCATCTAAAAAATTACTTAAATAATTGAAAGTGATTATTGTGTAAGCATATGATATGAATCAAAGAATTCCTGGTATTGGCCCTATGTATTAGAGATGCCTGGGTGCTATATGCTGCAAACTTGGCCGCTGGTTGCCAAGAAAAGGAGGCCTTTGGCGGCTACTATATAGAGGAAACTTGTCTGACAAGGTTCTCTATATTGGAGATTCCAAGCTGCTATGTACTGCAAACTCGGTTGCTGCCATTAAATACTGTGTTGTAAACTTTGTTCCCACTGGACAACATATCCTAGCTAGAGATGACGATGATGCATTTGAATGTACCCTCGAAGACCACAGTGGTGACTGCTTCTCTTTTTATTCCATCTCAAAATGTGTTGATGTTTGTGGTTACAACTCCTCTTTTTCATTCTTCTGCATCTCAGAATGTGTTGATGTTTGTGGTTGCTCCTCCTCTTCATTCTTTTGCACCTCATAATGTGTTGATGTTTGTGATTGCTCCTCCTCTTTTTCACCAACAATCACAATATATTCAGGGTATCAACTATGTTCTTTTCCATTGTATATTGTTTTAGTTGAATACCTACCATAAAACAAAACAATTTCCTAGGAAAAGAAGAAACAAATGATAGCAAAAAAAAGTTAATTATTCCGAAACTAAAAAAAGTTAGAAAAGGATGTTAATTATTTGATTGGAAAGGCTACTATTTAGCAAAAAAGCAATTAATGCAAGAAAGAGAATAATCTTATGCGGCAACATTTAACACTTACAAATTATAATCACACTCTCTTTCATGTATGGTCAGGGCCGGCCCAAGCCAAAAGCAAGTGAAGCTAGGGCTTTAGGCCTCAAAGCTTTGGGCTCTTAAAAAGGCCTCGAAATAATAAAGGCATCAGAAGTTAATAATATATAGTTTTCGTTCGAGAATTAAAATAATAATTGCTGTGTGGCCTAGCGGCAATAGCCTCTCATGTGCGTGTGTTCATGGTCCTGGTATCAAATCACGGGTTTTGCATTTTCCCCATTAAATTTGTATTTTTATATTTCAAATTATTTACCAAAATAATATGATTTTTTTGTTTGTTTTATGTTTAATATATAATTACACTTGTATGATTCTTTTTTTTTATGTTTCATATTTGTAGTATAATTTATTGTAAAATGGTTAAATTATTTCCTTATAAAATTATTTACAACTATAATTATAATATGAGCATATCACTTTATTGAATTATTCTTTCCCTTAAAGAAATTGGTCAAACTCCATTATGGTCTAAGACTCTAATAAAAGTATGATAATTATATTTTTTAAATATAAAAATTCATAATAATGATAAAATATAGTCTCTCGATTCCGCAATAGTTGTTACAATTTAATATTTTATACTTGTCTACATTAGGAGAAGAAAATATATAAAAGTTTTGAGAAAAAAAAAATATAATAGAAAGAGAATTGTGATTTACCAATTTATCTTTATTTATTATTAATATATTCTCATTATTATAAAACAAAGCGCAAAGTTATCTACACAATTAAGAAAATTAAATTTAAATTATATTTGAAACTAAAAGTTCCACTTTTTTTTTTTACAAATGTGACATTTATCATTAAATAAAAAGATTAATATATTTTATTAAAAAAATATTATTATTTTTAAAGGCCTCAATTGAATTCTGCTTTAGGCCTCAACATACATTGGGCCGGCCCTGTGTATAGTTAGCCAATTTTTGATTAGTCAAATTTCTAATTTTATAGATTTTTTTTTTTCTTGTGTAAATATTTCTTACTAAATAGTAATACTCTATTGATTATATTTTGGAGTGGATGAGTAAATATATATTTGTTAAGAAGGAGATTCCAAAAAACTTTTAGGATCAAAATGATTGTTTTTTATTTATAATTATATTTTATTAAGGTGGATAAAATCTCATCAATCATCCCAACCATTTTTTTGCTTTTTTAAACCGATTAAGAGAAAGGACGTGACTTACACGTCCACTACAAATGCGTCTAAGTTTCATTCAACAAGTAGCCTTCCTCTTTCAAATACACTTCACTTCTTACCTAATCATCTCTCTCCCTTTAAGTATTATTCAAATGGTAAACAACTATTTTCATCCCTCATAAGTGTGAATCCAAATATTTGCTATTTTTTTTTATATCTTTAACATGTTAATGATTCTATTTTGTTAGTAAATTTAATTTACTAACAAAATTCGAGAATTAAAATGATTAACAAAAAAAAGAGACTTAATTTTGGTGTATTTACCCAAGTATTTAATCAGCTAAAAATTAAGAGATTGAATCTGACAACTTTAATTGTATTATTTTTTATTTTAAAATTGTTCATGAGACTAAAAATTGGGGATGAAGGGACTAAAAAAAACTGAAATTTTTGTCTCTTACTAAAATATCATAATCAATTTTTGTCTATCAAATCGTACAAGACAAGCTGTTCAATAACTTAAACATTTGTCATGTGTTGTTCTGTCTAGCACTATTTTGTCCAGTAATTACTCTTTTGCAAATCAAACGAACCCAACAAGTTACATTATTTTACATAACATAATGGTTTAGAAAGTATAACCTTAAAATAAATAAGTGGACTATTTAGTTCACATATTCAAATCACAATTAAATATGTTTTTGTCTCCTATAGTTTTCAGAATTTTGTTTTTAGTCCCTGAAGTTTTATCAGTCAATGTTTTTAGTCCCTACTTTTCATTAAACTCGTGCATATCATTCGAAATTTTAATTTTTTTTCCACGGTCATGTTTAGTATATTATATGAATCTCTTTTACAAAATTTTAAATTTTTTTAACAAGAGATGAATTAAATATGAATTTTTTAGTTTTTTGCACATAAAAATTCATAAATAATTCATCTTATGTTAAAAAATTCTAAATTTTTATCGGAGATGTTCTTATAATATTATAAACAGGAATACAAAAAATCAATCAAAAATGCGAAAGTATACAAAAGTTTGATTAAAAGTAAGGACTAAAAACACTGACTGGTAAAACTTCAGGGATTAAAAAGTGTGGAAAAAAATTTCAGGACTAAAAATGAAATTATAAAAAACTGTAGGGATCAAAAACATATTTAACCCTATATAATATGATATTCCTACCTGCTGAAATAAGTTTTCACGCAACAAATTATATTTCTATATGCCAAAATAGTACTTCCTCCGTCCCAAAATAATTGACCTAGTTAACCATTGTCACATTTGTCAATGTTCAACTTTAATTGTTAATATCTTAAATTATATTTTATTAAAAATTATATATTTTGAAAGTACTCATCGAGACAAATCAAACAACATCTCATATGCTAATATTTGCATATATATATATATATATATTAGTAGAAAAATATAGTCAAAATAGATCATATGAATAGTATTGAAAGTAAAAAATAGGTTACTTATTTTGGGACGGATGGAGTGATGTGTCTCTTCGGCACAAATAAATCGATTAAATAAATAAGTGATATATCTACTCTACTTTAAAGTTTAAACATTAAAGATTACTTATACTGTTATACAATTAAGGCAAGAAAGCACAGTGGCTTGCCCATTATCTAATAAAAAACCAGACAGCTTTGCTGGATTCTCCGAACAACACAATAAAGACACACAGAGAGAGATAGAGAGAATCAGACACAGAGAGAGTGAGAGAGAATCAAACGCAGAGAGAGATGGAGAATAGTCTATTCGATGAACTCTTACAAGAAATTTTCCAAAAACTTCCATCATCATCTTCATCTTCTTCATCAATCTCTCTTGTTTCCAAACGATGGCTTCATCTCTACCGATCATCAAAAACCTCTCTTTCCCTTCGTTTCAACAACCATCTTCACTTCTCTTTCATACCTTCCTTCATCTCTTTCCTCACTCAACACCCTTCTCTCTCTTCTCTCTCTCTCATCCTCTTTTCATCTTCATCATCAACAACAATAACACCCCTTTTTCTCTCTGCAATTTCATCTTCTTCTTTCTCTTCCAAACTTCTCTCTCTTAAATTCATAGCTTCCCCTGTTCCTCTCTCTTCCATCATATCTCTCTCTAACTCATGCACCCAATTGAGTTCTCTTTCTATTACTGTCTCAAGACCTATTTTTCTCAACTGGGTTTTGCTTTTTCCTTCTTTAAAACAACTTTCAATAGTTTTATCCTATGATAATGATGATAAAGATTCTTCTTTTATTGATTTTGATTCTAAAGAACTGATTTTTCAAAATGGGATTTTTGATAAGGAAATTATTGGTTTAGAGAGTCTTTGTTTGGAGGGTATTCGAGGCGATGATTGGGGAATTGATTGGCTATGGAAGAGATGCAAAAATCTTAAGAAATTGAAGCTACTTAGTTGTCAAGGAATTGGTGGTTCTTACTCATCTTTTGTTCAATGTTTGCAGGAAATTCAACAAATTGAGCTAAAAACTTGTAGAAGTATTGTTGATGGTGTTTTGTTAAAACTTGCACAACATTGTATATCTTTGGAATCACTTTTGGTTCATGATGGTGGTAGCAGAGATGGTTTGCTACATTTCATTTCTAATTGCAATTCTAATTATTTGCATAAGCTCGATTTTCGATTACCTATGGACTTAGAAAACAATCATCTTTTTGCTATGTCTTTAAATTTTAGAGGTCTTTCAATTCTTAGGCTTCAAAGTTGTTGTCTTGTAACTGGTGAAGGGCTTAAAGCTCTTGGTGAGGCAGTGAACAATGGTCTTAAAGAATTAGCACTTATAAATTGCGATGTTGTTGAGAGGGAAAAAGGGTTGCTTGCAACTTTAGGACAACAATTGAGACAATTAAGGAAACTTGATTTGTCTTATAATGAAATGTTGTTTGATAAGGATTTTATTTCAATGATTGTTTCTTGTGTTTATTTGGTGGATTTGAAGGTTAGAGGGTGCAAAGGGTTAACTAGTTGTGCTGTGGTTACTATGGTTAGGAGCTGCAAGAGACTCAAAAATGTTGACATTATGCAGTGTTTGGGGATAGAATCTGAGGCTGTTGAAATATTTGTTAAGAATTGTTCATGTTTGAGAAGATTGGAGGTTGAGGGAACTAAACTCACTGATGCTGCAAAAATGTGGGCATCAAATAAATTTATTGAACTTGTTGTTTAATAATCGCAATTTTACATTGTGGTCGCGGCTGCAGATATACAGATAATCTAACCTTTATATTAAAGCCAATGCGGCCATAATTGTGATCGTAATGTTGTTGCAGAGACCTAAAAAATTTATGTGTTGCACCCTCAATTATGGTGCAGACTGCAAGTTAAATCATTTGTATATTTATTGTGAACTTTTGAAACAAAAGGAATTGGATCATCTCGGTTATGTGCAAATCTCGACCATTGATTTCAAATTATTGTAACGGTCAACGATTAGATCAGTGCTGAATAAGAAACATGAGGAGAATGGCCAGAGACAATTCGGATCTGAAACAAAATGGTTACATCATACTCACAATTGTTGTATATTTAGATTTTTGTGTATATATTTATTGTGAAGTTTTAAATAAACCATGAAGTGTATATTTATCGTCAAGTTTAAAATAAACATGTATACTACTCCCTCCGTTCCTAATCATAAGACTTTGTTTGACCACTGTACGTATGTCAATGTTGTATTTATATTTTTGTATATTTATTGTGAAGTTTAAAATAAACTGGCATACATCATGCTCCCAATTGTTGTGTTTTATATTTACATTTCTGTAATTTATAATTCGAACATGAATTTATGTTCAGTAAATATTAAGATAAGTTATTTTTGTACATAGACTTTCATGTAGATGGGTCGGCCTGCCCGCCAAGCCCGAACAAGTATAGAGTTTGGGACTTAAAATATTAGCCCGAACTTTTTTAGGGCTTTTTAGCCCAGCTTGGAAAGCCCAAATTTGAATGTGCTTTTTAATCCCGTTTTGACAGCTCTTTGTGTGCAGACAATTGTTTTACTTTTTGTACGGAGCAAATTCATTGAATAATGTATTTTTCGTATTACGTGCAATGTCTCTGCGAACTAAACTATGATTACGGGAACGACTTACTATTATCTCAGAAAGACTGATATGACTAAAATTTGACATAAACGAATTTTATGATTTACTCATATATTTTCATCAATTTTCAATTGATTTTGTCGGCCTTAAGTTTCAATTAATTTTGCCCTCAATTTTTAATCCTCAAACTTGACCTGCTTATATAATAAACAACTCCAATTTTCAAATTTTCTTCTTCCTCATATTGATATAATATATCATATAAAAAATTATAAATCTAATCAACAGGAGACAATTTTTTTAAACAAAAAAGAAAGATTGGTGGTTAGTAACAATTAGAGATAGTGTTGGTTGAAGTGTTGGACCTTCCTCATTTTTTAGAGGTGACAGATCACTCTCGAACAAACAATTTGGACCTATTCCATTCCATTTGTCAGTATGTGAGAACACAATACTATTCTTCTACTAACAATCATTATATTTTTTTTTTTGAGAAAACTAACAATCATTATATATTTGGGATATTCTTATGACAATCAACTCAACTGTGAGTTGTACTACTTGGCAAATCCGAGAATCTAATTTTAGAAAATTTAGGTATTGAGTCTAACTCAATCCACATAATCAACTTCTAAGATAAAAATTGTCATTACTTCTAAATACTCTTTCGCTCGTGCCAATCACTATTAAGTTTGGTGTGTGAATATAAATGGTGAATGTAACCTGATCAGAAACTTGATAGCGGTTCACCAGAACATAGAGGAGACTCTGATACCATCTTAAAATTGAGTGTTGTGTTTGACTCAATACTACACTTATAAATTGAGAATTGTCATCACTTATAAATATATATTCAAGACATATCGCAACAATGTGGAACTCTTAGCACGGTTAATGCAAACTCATTACAATATGGCCTACCCCCAACAATTACTATTCCAAAATAAAGCAGAAATATATGTGGTGTATCATACTTATTGTGTGCCAGAATGTACAATATATCTTTTGCCCTCAAGTCTTTCTCTAATTTCTGTAACTACCCTGCCTATGTTTGTATCTAGTGGCTCAGCCTTGTCCTCTTGATCTAATGGCTATGCCTACCTTGGAAAACAAAGCAGCAAACAGTTTGGGATACAAAGATTTTGTGAAGAAATCTGTAACTGTTCAGCAGATGTGACAGGCTTAAGATGAATGATCCCCCTCTTGAACTTTGTCTATCACTAAATGCAAATTTATTTTTAGATGTTTAGTCCTTTTATGAAAGACTGAACTTACAACTATATGTAACACATGTAGTTGTCACTATGTATTAGTAGTAATGTGAAGGTAGAGGAAGTGGATTTAGTGAATAATGAATGGTCTGACTCTGATGGAAGTCAAGTAATAAATCAAACTAGTTAGCATAATGTTTTCACTAAACCTCATATGACAATTTTGCCCTTTTCAAGATGTGTTACAAACCTCAAAACTTCAAAGTAAATCAAAATTTTCTTTGGTACTTATGTATCTATTACAAAACTGAAAGAACAGACTAAAATAAGTTATAGTTGCAAACGACCACAAAAGAAAACTAGCTTTTCAAATCAGCTAGCACCTATAGCACAGAATGATGACATAGCCGGAATCCTTGAGGATGCAGAATCCTTCAACTGCTTTGATTCTGAGCTTCATCTAGTTTCTTTTTCCGTTGAATAATAGTATCATATTTATTTTGCTTGCGCTTATTAGATATCTGAATGAAAGATTTCAACAAAAATTATGATCAGAACTAAAAACATTCGTTATCTCAAATGTAATAACTTGAAGAAAACCTGCCACTTTGTGACCGGTTAGACAGTGAATATGGATTAAATGGTCAAATAGTAAGATAGATAATTCAAGAAGAAAAACATATAGAAGCAACAGAACTACTGTGAATAAGAAATGTAAGTCTATAAGAGGATAAAGAGTGTACCTCCATGGCTTCTAATAGCTTTCTCTTCTTACTTGATATAAGGATTGCAGTATCAACTTTCATTGATTCACCAGTATGGATCACTTCGGTAGATGTTTTATCTTTAATGGTAGAACCTTCTGAAGTGTATGTATCACCCTGAAGTTCTTTCTTCAAATCCTCATGGTATTGCTTCTCGAGAACCATCAACTGCAACACAACCATTGAAATAAAATTGAGTACTTATCAATAGATTGACCCCTCCATTCATTCTATGATCATATGATGCACAGATTTTCATACCTTCTGCTTTTCCTTAGCTGCTTGATTAGCAGCTGCTCGATCAATGATACCCTCCGCCAAAAGATTTTGAGGATCTTCCAGATCTTTTTCAACACCTGGAAGAGGAAGGACTTCCTTTCTAGCAGCAGCTTGCAAGTGTTTAATGGTCTTGGCATACTCCGGAACATATGATCCTTCTTCGTCATAGTCGACAAAAGGTGACAAATGTGGTGGAGGAATCCTGTTGATAAAAGAGGCATCACATATAGAAATAGACATATATATACAGATTTTTCTGATCTGTTGACGTTAATGTATGATCGATGACTTGGCATTGGCAAGGGCAACAAAGTAATTGAACTGGATATTTATTTATAAACAAACCCTGAAGATTTGATATTGTATCTAAATTAAATACAACACATTAAATGTGACACTTCATACTACCCCCTCCGGTTTCCTTAATACGCAAAATTAACTAACTTTACACATTGAGGAAATCTGTTAAAAGTCAATTTCGTTGATTTTTAATAAAAGAAATACTGATATTTACAACAAAAAAAAGAGCATTGTGATTTATTAAATACAAAAAACATGCATGTGGTATAGGAAAAGGAAGAACTCCTGAAAGAGGAAGAAAAAATAAATGACATCTCTTTTTGATATTTTTGGTGATTGCACAGTATGCAAAAATAAACAAGTGTTTTCTATTTCTGAATTAAATGATTATACTTTTAATTAGCAACAAATTCATTCTACAAAAAATTAAGATAATTGTATGCCAACCAAGATCACAACTAGTAAGAAGCCTAATGAACTTAAATTTTTTTTACTCAGAACAAAAGAAGTACATGCATGAAGATCACAACCAATAAGAGCCCTAATGAACCAAAAAAACAGGCACAGATAATATACAACATCGATTACCAAAGAAAATATGCAATGGGACTAGTTTTGGTGAGAAACAATATTTTAAGCCACCATAATCAACACTAAATGGGATATAGCATATAACTTATAAGCTATAACTATACAACATAGACTATAGTCAATACACTAGCACAAATGAATTAGGAGTTACCTTCCAACCATATAATTTTCTGTTGGCAAAATGATTCGTGCGTTGACACAGTCAAATACCCATTGTGGTTGAACATATTCTCTTGAGAGGAACCTGTGTCCTTGTGCATCCCTATCAACGATCTAAAGAAATGAAAGCATTAGCTAAGCAAATATTAAAGGAAGTTCAAAAAAGTTATGTCACCTACACCACGAACCTGATGAGTAATGCTCTGATCGGATTCTGCAAAAGGAGCGTTTTTTCCCTCCCATGAAACCATACCACCAAAAGCAGGAATAACAAAAAGCAATGATTCCCTTGGTACCTGAATAATTAAAGCACAACAGACGCAATCAATGTCAAAACATATGCACATTCATTAGAATAAATCCAAAATAATGGCCAAATTTAAATGTTATAGCATAAAAAAACAATTGGTGCCTGCATATAGGGACATGTCATAAGCCTCAGCAAAGGCTTACTTTGGTTCTTTAATATAACTTGCAAATGAAACTACACGAATAGGAAAGAAAACACAAGACCTAGCTGTGGACCATATTTAGTCATAATAGTTTAAATGTTTGACCCAACTCTGAGTGTCATCTTTAAGAGAAAGATTAATGATTAACCAATAGGCCTTGCAGAAATTGAAAAACGGTAGTCATTTGAAGTTCCAATACAAACACATTAATAACTAGAAAAATGTAAGCCACTCACTATCTCATCAAAGAATGATTTGCAAATGTTACTAGTACTTGTAAGTATAATTCTTTAAGAGATGTTGTCCATTTTTAACATCAGTGATCCACAATATGTGAACTCTTGTTACATTTTCTTAAACCTTATAATGAAAAAACCTAACAAACTAACTCAGAAAGTACTATAATCATACCTCCCTGCTCAAGAAGATTTTGACATTTTGAAACAGATTTTTGCATTGTTTTGTCTCTTCATCATATTCCTCTCCATCTTCGCCTGCAGCTTTCTCAACAAGGTTCATTAGTGCACCGGGTTCATTAGATGGAAGTTGATGCTGAAGTTGAGCAAGTCTGAGTTCAGATTTTTTGTTTTGGATCTCTGGCGCATCTAGCTTGGACTCTAGTTGTTCAGGTTCAACTAATTGAGAAGTTTCAGGTATAGTGGGTTTGTTGTTGGCATGGGCATATCTTATCAGTGCATATATTTCTACAAAATTTGAAGAAAAAAATCGATCAGCAGATACACTATATCACTTCAGGCTTCAGCAATTCAAGTTCCAAAAGTTTGAGTTGAACAAACAGTACCTAATGCCAAAGCCTCCAACTCGGGATCAAGCATGGGAGGATACTTCAAATTTATGGAATGATAGAGATGGAAATTGACAAAACTGAGAAGAGGCTGCGTCAATTCAATTTAGAGGTATAAGAAAATAGAAGTTGGGCATACCAATTAGTATATGGATGTCATTATACATGAATCACATGATGATCCTAACACAACAGAACTTATTCAAATTAAATGTTTACATGATTAAAATATATATATATCTATAATCCTATTACTTTCGATGATATGGATATTGATAAGTTATCAAAAAATAAACATACTTGATTTAAATTTAAATTAAATATTAAATATAAAATTAAACTGACCTGGTATATTTGCAGAAAGTTTAGCATTGTAGGGATGTCAACATCATCAGGCACAACCTGCTGCAGTGCATGAGGAGTTAACCATGTTATTGTCTGACCCTCAACTTCAGCCTGCACAAAGAACATAATAAATCTATAAAATGTACAATTATGATTAATAATTAACATAACAAATAACAAACAGCCACAAACCGTACCTGGTAGTATATGCCTTTAACAGATACAAATGTTTTTCTTAACCTGTGAGTACGAGCTATGAATGCTTGCCAATAATGCGCCAATCTAGAATACAAAATCAAACAATAATAAATGAGATGAATATTATTATAGCGTAAAAGGTTGCACTTTTTTTAAAAAAAAGAATGCATGAAAATGCCAATGGGATGTTAATATTAATATAAATTACATTCCCACAATCCTTCATTTCAAAGTAAATATTGAGGCACAAATTCATAAATTCTTTATGACATATTAATCCAATCCAAAGTTATTATAGTTCCAAGTACATACTTTCGACATTCGGTGACAAGATCTACACCAATTTTTTTGTCCTCAATTGCCGGAACTGTCGCGAAAAGATGTACCATTGTAAGGCAGTCATCCAATTCTCCAAGTGCATCCACAAATCTTGGGTACCTATAATTCAATGAATGATAAATAAAGATTGGAAAAATCATCACCGGCTACAAGATACAAATTGAGATTTTAAAAAAAAAAGGCCAAACAAACAAACCTCTGTCGAATTATCCTATCTATCTTGGGTTTGGGTGTTTTCTCCCGTAACCTGTTTGCACGTTCAACATTTTTCTTTGCCTCTGCTTTCTTAATTTTTCTCTCATGCACTCTTATAGCTCTATGCATTTCCAGCAAAGGCTCATGATGTAGAAAGGCAATATCCTTCACATGGTAGTAAGTCTTATCATTTCCCTTGAACTTCTTCTTAGGCTCCCGGGGAGTTATACCTTTCAAAATGCATAATTTCCTAAAATTCATAAAAAGACAATATTAAAATGAAATTTTCACATTTAAGTTTAACCACATTATTTTCTCCAAATGTTTGAGTGTGACACTAAATATACGCATTTTCCAAATAACATAAGATCAGTTCACATATATTAAAAAAATGAGCATTCAGAACCTGAAAAGTGGTAAGTTGATTTGAAGCAGTCTGAGTGCTTGTGTCCTGGTGACAAATTTTGCAGCATTTCCCTCCTTTTTCTTCCCCTGTGGTACAATAAAAATCAACAACAAATTGTTAAAATTAAAATAAAGAAAACAAAAATCGCCACAACGATTTGTTATTGCAAGAAAAGCATGACTTTTGTGGAGTAAACCACCAAATTGGTCTTGTCTTTGTAAGACACTCTCAAATAGGTCCTTGACTTTATACATATTTCAAAAAGTCCCTAACACTATTAAACTATCAAGCTTGAACCAATATTTAACCATTTACTATCAATTAGTGTATGTTTGGTTTCTTCAGAGTATAATTGATTTTGCCTCCAGAATTGATTCTACTCAAAACTAGAAATCATAACTTCTGAATTTTAGAATTTTTTTTTTTGTTAAGCTCGAATGTATTGTTTAACTCACTTTTATACAAATATCCAAACATAAATCACTTCACTTTCAACTCAATTTTAGTCAGAATCAATTTTACATAATCAATTCACTCAAAAAGTCAATATTTCTCATCCGAGAACCAAACATAAACTAAGTCTCTATACTTTAACAACTTACTATCAACTTGGTCCCTAACTTTATTCACTTACCATCAATTTAGAGCCTGTTCGAATTGACTTATTTTTCAGCTTATGCGAAACAGCTTATTTAAATAAATAAGCTTTTACATATTATTATAAGCTTTTTAAGGTAGTTTATGAGAAAAAACAACTTATAAAATACAATTTTTGTTACTGAAAACTTATGAATTAATATAAAACTCTATTTATTTGCATAAGCTATTTTCATAAGCTCAAAAATAAGCCAAATACAAACGTGTCCTACAAAGTTAGAGACTAATTTAGTGGTTTAAACTCCTTAGTGTTAAATGAAGGATGAAGACTGAAACATTCGAAATTCGAAATTTTTAAGCACTAAACAAAAAATAACATGATGGATAATTGGCTATGAAGATTGAAAGTTAGAAAAACGAATTAAACATACGACAAAACAAAAGTGAAAGGAAAAATGAGATTTATGAAGAAATTGAGAAAGCGATGAGAGTTGGAAGAAGATGAAAAGAGAAGTGGAAAACTCACGGCGGGTCTGTAGTGCTTCGGCATTGTTGCTGACGGCTGAGAGAAGGCAAAGAGAAACAGACGTAGTCACAACAATATGATTATTAGGGTTTATATTTGAGACAGGCTTTTTTTTTTTTTTTTGTGGGGAGGATTTTTTTTTTTAGGGATAATATTAAATTTTTTTAACCATAATTAATAACTAATATTTCTTTTTGAAAAAAACTAATTTTTTTTGGTACATTGAAAAAAACTACTAATATATTTAAGGCCCGTTTGGATTAGCTATTTTTGAGCTTGTGTAAACGGTTTATGCAATATAAATTAGATTTTATGTTATTTCATAAGTTCACACTAATGAAAATTGTATTTTTATAAACTATTTTATCATAAACTATCTTGACAAACTTATAAAAATACATAAAAATTGCATAAGTTGTTTACATAAGCTAAAAAATGGGCCCTTACGCTTTCACCAAAAAAATTATTATACTTACACGAGTTTATTTTTACAAATTTTTACAAGAGTTTTATAAAATTGGTTGATTTGATTTTGGTCTCCCTATTAGTAGAGATTTCGCATTTTATAAGTAGGTACAGGAATTTAAATTTCAATATACCATTTATTTATTTTATGAGTGGGGTTTTAGTCACAAGACTATTTGAGAAGAAAAAAAATTAGTTGCTTTCGATTATCTTTTCTATAAAAAAAATATAGGATGAGGGGATGGCCATAAAAATCTAAAACAAAAAAAATATTAGGACTCCATGCTTGTTTACAAAATTGTTTATATTTATCTCCCTTAAAAAAAGTACTAGTAGAACTCAAACTCATAAACTTCTAATTTGTTTTTTTTCCACTAAATCACCCCTTTAGAGTTGATATTCATTTATTTATTCATTTCTTGTAAAAACAAGTATTTTAAGTCATGGTTTGGGTGGAGTAGTTTGTTTTTTCTTTACAAGTAAAGTTTAAATGTAATTTTAACTCTATTTTGATTGAATTTTTAATTTAACCCCTTATTTTATAAATTTCAAAATTGTAATCCTTATTTTAAATATTTTTGGATTTTAGTCCTCCAACACATTTAATTAGCCCAAATGATCAACCTCGTTGCTTAACCGGAATCGAAGACTAAAAAGCTAAAACAAAATAGGTTAGGTACTTTACGGAATATGGATGTAGTACTGAACAGCTAATGGAAACATACTTATGTGGTGGCGCCCATGTGTTGTCATATTATCCACCTAATTAATATGTTTTATTTATTGTTTGACAAAATAAAAGATATTCATTCATTCAAATCGGTAGAGTACATCAAATTCAAGTACAAATTCAATACCGCTAAAAACGAAAAGGATGAATTTGCGAACAAGCTCACAACATCCAAGTTAATAGCATAAATCGGCTTACTCGTGCCTACAAATAATGTGATAAAATCAAAGTAGCCGAAATACCAATGTCTCCGGATCTGCATTGTTGACGAACTTAATCACTGTCTAAATCAGTAGTTGACCGAAGTTGATCTTCCGATTCAATCAAACGAACACCGCACAACAAGACAGGATAGCAAACAAACACCGCACCAAGACGGGATATTAAACAACGTCGCACTGAGACAACCAAATCACACACAAAAACACAATAGAAATATCTGATCTAGGTGAAAATCACTTATTTAGATTAAAGCAAATAAAAAAGAGATGCATAGAGGTGATTTCGGGTCAAAAAAGACCTAAAACCATCCATTTTCGATGAAAAAAGATGAACGAACTTAGAGAGAAGGAATAGCTTATCTCTCTAAAAAAAATTAGGGCCGGCCTAATATGTTTTATTTATTATTCACACTTAATTATATATTTGGTCTCTTACATTTATTTCAGGTTTTAATTTGATCACTTATGTTTAAAAAGTATCAATTTTTTTTTGACTAAAAAGTATCAATTTAGTCTCTTATGTTTCCACCATTTGCATTAGTTAGTCATTTCCGAAAGTTTTTCCACTAACATCGTTTGAACTATACATGTGTTCAAGTCAGGGGCGTCTTCGGCACATGTGCGGCATGTGTGACGGCATAAGGCCTCGTAATAATATGGGCCTCTAAAAAAAATTATTGGGTAGTAATATTAGTAAATGAGAGGTATAAAATTAGGGATTGTATGCTCCCAAATGAGAGATTGTGGAGTCCAAATATTTGAAATTATCTTTATTCTAAAATAAGGGGTTTATTAGTTACAAAATGTCCTAAAAGAGATTTTTCTATTGTGAATAAATTTTTTAGACGTTTTGCAGTTAATTGTTATATAGTTTATCAAACTTTTTTATATTAGTAAGATTTTTTTTTTAGTGGTATTGGTGTTATTTGTAATTTAAATCGAGGACAATTCTTTTGATTTTTTTTTACATTTTTTTATTAAGGCCTATTTTTAATAATAGCATAGGGTCTCCAAAAACTTGGAGACGCCCCTGGTTCAAGTGTCTGACCACATATACAAACCATCTGCCACATGTGACAAAATTGACTAACTAATGCAAATAGTAAAAATGTAAGGAGCCAAATTAATATTTTTAAATGTAAGAGATCAAATGAGTAGTTAAACATATTATTTATTTTAAAAAATTAAAATATTTTGAATAAAGAGAATTACCATAAAATTATAAGAAGAAAAAGGTAAAAATAATAGAATAATAAAAAACAATAAAAATGAGTAAATTTTTTTTTGTTCTAATGATAAATGAGTAAAATTTATAAATAAAAATCAAAAACAGTAAAAAAATGCCTCCCCAGACCCCACGCCTTAGAAGTTCCTTATTGGATTGCACCTCTTTGAACTTAACAAAAGCAAACCTTGTTCCTCGTTTATTTAGTTTGGAAAAGTTGAAAAAAAATTGTTTGCAATTTAGCCAGTGACCAGCAGGTGGAATGCATTGGAAAATATTTACTCCCTCCTTTTTATTTATCGTTTTAGAAAATTTACTACAAATTAAGAAAGTGAAACTTTGCACCTTAACTTCCTATTATACCCTAATTTTGTTTTATTTTTTGGAATATATTATATATGTACACAAAAATAGGAACAAAATAAAAACAATAAAAAGATTATATAAAGAAGTTTAGTAAAAAAAAAATAGGAAGGAGGGTATAATAGACAAACTATACCCTTAAATTATCAAAACGACAAATAATTTGAAACAAATATTTTTTTCTAAAACGACAAATAAAAAGGAACGGAGGGAGTAATTTCCTAGTTTGTTATTTTTAAGCGATTTTAAACTTATTTATTATTTCCTTTTATTTCTCTTAGTAACTATTTGACCGAATATATCAATTATGACGATTCTTTATTCTCAACGACGATCATCCACCTTCAAAGTTCCTCGTGAATCCAAATATTGTCATCATTTAGGACTACTATTTTTCAATATATTGGAAATTACATGGTCTTCTATGATCTCGAATCGGGAGAATAAAGGTGGAGGTGAGGGTCATGCATTTCAAGCTAATAATTCTAGTAAAGGATAATCATCCTTAATTCAGTTTTCTTTCATGACACAACAACATTGTAAAAAATTCTTGAATCTACCACTTTTTCTTGCTTTATTGCCCCAAAACGTAATTCTGCCCTTCTTAGTGTCAGTCTCAATCGTGTTTGGATAGTAGACTCAGGTGCAAGTGATCACATGACAGGTGATTCTACTATGTTTTTTTTTTCATATAGTCCATGTGCAGGTAATCATAAAATAAAAGTTACATATGGCTCTTTTTCAACCATTGCTGGTAAAGATCCAGTTGTTTTGTCTCCAAGCATAACCCTTAAAGATGTCCTTCATGTCCCAAATTTATCTTGTAGTCTCATGTCTGTTAGTAAATTATCTCAAGATAAAAACGGTCAAACTAACTTTTTTCCATACTCATTGCGTCTTTCAAGATTTAAACTCGGGAAAGATGATTGACACTACTAAGAAAAGTGGATGACTCTACTGTTTCGACATTGGATCTAAATCACAACTAATTTCCAAACCAATAAGTATTAACTTTGAGTCTTTTTTTTTTGCTTTAAATAATAATGACAACGTTATGTTATGACATTTAGGATTAGGTCATCATAGCTTTCTTTATTTAAAATACTTGTTTTCTAAGTTCTTCCATAACAAGGATTTATCTTTGTTTAACTTGAAACATGTGAATTTGCAAAATACCATCGATCCAGTTTTTCAATAGAGCCTTATAAACCATCAAAATCTTTTGTGGTTATTCACATCTTTTTGTCAAAAAACACTTTATCGCGTTCATTGATGACCACTCAAGAGTATGTTGGGTGTACTTATTAAAGGGAAAATTCGATGTTTGACAAGTCGTACAATTCTTTTGATGGTGCAAAATCAATTTCAAACAAATATTCAAATGTTTAGAAGTAATAATGGTAAAGAATACCTTAACACTAATTTGAGTGATTTATTCCGTAAAAATGAAACAACAGTGCATCAAAGTTCATGTGCTAACACTCTCCAACAAAATAAAGTTGCAGAAAGAAAAATTAGACACTTGTTGGAGGTGGCTAGAGTTTTACTTTTCTCAAGTAAAGTACCAAGTTATTTGTGTGGTGGAACAATTTTAACCGCTGCATATTTAATTAACAGAGTTCCTTCCGAAGTTCTCAATTTTCAAACTTCAATTCATACACTACTAGAAAAAAGATTTTTGGTTAAAGGATATCACTACGGATATTTGAAGACCAGAAATGAAACACAATTGAGCAAGAGATTTTAAATTTATTCACTATTCCCTTTTATTTTTCTTAGTAACTATTTTCTCCTTAATTCAATGAGAGAATTAATCGCACTCTTTTTATTTAAGCTATAATCTTAATACGAGGAATAGATACATCAACATTCACTATCAGTTGGTATGACATTGCATTTTATATGTAAGGGGCTGAGGTTCGAACTCCGGAGCTGGAGTTCAAACTCCAGTCATCCCACTTATGCATCTTATTGATGGAATTTCTAGGCGCTATGCTACTTGACAATATATATATGGTAAATTCTAATATGGACCACTTCATCAAGTGGTCCATGGTGGACCAGTCACGAATAACACTATAACGAATACGAATTTTACAAAATCCACCTTTTGGATTGAAAGTTTATATCATATAGATCATCCATAGAAAAATTTAAAAAAATTAAAAATCATTTGATATGTTATTGAGACACATCAAGATTAACGGTTGTTAAATAACATAAATCTTGACGAGTCTCAATAACATATCAAATGATTTTAAAAAAATTTGAAAAAATTTATGGATGATCTATACGATATAAACTTTCAATCCAACAATGAATTTTGTAAAATTCATATTCGGTAGATCACTTGTCCACGGTGGACCACTTGTGAAGGTGGTCCACCGTAGCATTAGCCATATATATATATATATCAACATTCACCTATAATCAAGAAGGTATAAAAAGTGTTTAAAAAAAAAGGTATAAAAAGACCTCCCCACACGTCAGTACCCGATGAAAATTCTCCAAAAGGTATGCGGTTGTTAGCTTTCCAGGGAAGTTGTAAAAGAACTAGGGTCCGGTCACAATTATTTGGAGACCCGACTTATGTTAAAAGTGAACCTTAATAAATATATAAAAAATATAAAATAATAATCATTATTGAAGTTTAAATGGATTGATAAACAATGTTGAAGTTGAACCGGAAAAAATAAAATTAAGAGATAATTAGCAATTTTCAAATACAATTATAAATTAGCAAAGTAGAAGAATAAATTAGCAATTAGAATAGAAGAAAAATTTAAAAAACTGAGTAATTAGCAAGACCATTCCAATTAAATTAGATGTCCAACTTTCAACGTAAAAGTGGAACTTAATAAAAAAATTGTTATAAAAGACCAATTTTCTATTTAAATTGTAAATAAATAAAAGAAATAATTTAACTAGGGGGTGCAAGCAGAAAGTCAATGTAGCCTAGGTGTGTAAACAGCAAGTTAGCATTCTAATTAAGTGAGTTGGGCTGGTGGAAATAGTTGACGACTTACTGTTTGCACCGCCAGACTACATTAACTTACTATTTACACTCCTAGTTAAAAAAAATTATTAAAAAAAACATTAAAGCTCCAAATATTTAGAGGCACAGCTCTATAGAGCTGTTTACACCTCCCTAGGGCCGGCTGTGGCTAGAAATCACAACAACCCCACAAATAATAAAGAGTCGTTATAAGACACACAATCCAACATTTCTCTCAAATAAGAAACTCAATCTTTTATTTTCTTTTCTAAACCGTAAGACCTATTACATGATATTAACTATTGAGAAATGCTTTATATCGCGAAAATAGATTTCAGGACAAATTCACGAACAAAGGTAATGTTGCGTTTTGCTTACTGGACATTGCGTTTAGGCAGTAGAATTAGCCAACATGTGGCAAGCAATTATGCTAAGGGCTTTCTATCACATTACACGTTATCCTTTTTCTTTTCATTTTACTAAATGTTAATATAATTTATTTATTTAAATTAAGTAATATATGTTTTTTATTCTTATAAATATTTCAAATGGTATTCTTTACATCCCAACAAAGACTAATTTCCCTAATCTTGTAAGACACAATAAGAGTTTTACTACTACTACATGCCTAAATCATGGATCGAACATAAGACATTGATTAAATTAGAAGAGATTCACATCATCTCATATGCTCTTGAATTATTTTTAGATCATATAAAAAATTTAGTGTGTTTTAATCTCCCAAGAATATATTCGAACATAACTCACGTGTAATTTTATTGAATGATTTTTTGTATTTATGATTATAATATTTTAAGAATCTCGCCCTTAATTTTTTTGTATTGTTTAAAAAAATTAATTCTTACAAAAGAGATTTTTAAAATGTATTAAATATGATAGCAGAAAAAAAATATTAAAATTTTGAATGATACATATAAATTGATTTAAAAACATATATTAAAAGTCATGACTTAATTACAAAAGAAGAACATATAGTAGAAATCACTTATTTAAAATAAATTAAAAGAAGTAAAAAATAATACAAATTGGTAGTCATTCCAATTTTAATAAAAAATAAAAACTTAAAGATCTTTGTCAGAACTCAGAAGAAATTTATTTTGAAATATTAGTAGTTAGTAAATTCTACAAGTAAGCAGTATAACATGATCTTGTAAATAAACAAACGGTATAAGGCATTCGTGTGATATTCGCGAAAAGAATTTTCGCTGTATTTATCATTGCTCTTAACTATTACCTTTCTCTACTCACCGATTAACTTGAATGAATATATAATTTATGGGAATCAAACATAACAATTATTAGCTGAGTTAGTGGTGATTAGTTAGATTTAGTAGGGAGGACTACAGTTTAATCCACCGCAACTGTGACTGGGAGAGAGCTAGAAACATTTGATGCCAGAACTTATCCTCGAACTAGATTAGGCGATCCAATGACCGATACTGGTGGTGAAAACCAAAAAAAGAAAAACAAATAATCATTGTAGTAACAATCTCTACGAATTTAGATTATCTACATTCAAAAATCTTACATTTACCTACATTTAGTTTATTTTTGAGGTCAGTTTTGTCATACCTACCTACCATATTATCTTTCTACATTCTCTCTCCTAACATCTTTTGAATATAGATGAATTTAAGATTTTTGAATATAGAGAATCCAAATTCGATGTCTACTTATCACTTTATTACTTAATGTGTATCTTTGCACATATCTTAACACATAAGTTACAACTAAACTTCAACCACGCGTACGACCACATTGTAATCGCATCAGACGGTTTCGTCCATGCATGTTCGTTAAAATTTTCTCATTAAAAACAGAAATTTGTGAATCTCAAATTCCAATTTAGATTAAATCTCATAAAAAGTCTTACCTTTAACAATCTCTTAACCATGTATTTGAATGCACTTTCGAATTAATATTTATGGAATGAAAGAGAGTATGCATTGGTAAACAGTGCTTTTCATGTGATATAAAGTATGTATCAACCACACTGTCTGCACTCGACGAAACGGCCGCATCTGCGACCACAATTGCAATTCAAAACATGGTCTCTCACCAACTGTTCAAACTTATAATCTTGAATCTTGAAGTACTTTTTTATATATATCCATAGGTATTTTTATGGAAGGGAGCGGATGACTTAAAGGGATGTCACAAAAATTATTTAGGCTTAATTGCAGTTTTGGTCCCCTATTTTACAAAATATGCAATTTTGGTTCCCCTATTTTAAAATCAAACATTCTTGCCCCCCTATTTTGAATTTCTTTGCGCTTTTGATCCCCATCCCATTTTTTGACTAGTTGGCAACAAAAATGCTTATGTGTCAATCTCATGTGGCAAATAACAATTACACATAAGCAAAAAACCAAAATTGAAAATAAAAAATCGTGATTTTTTACATCCTTTATGTCTTCATCTCTTTACTGTTCTTCTCCCTATAATCAAAATCACCAAATTCATCTTCTCCATAGATGAAGAAAACCAGGAGCAGCGAGTAACAAGAGGCATAAGAAGAAGATGCAACGATAACAAAAAGAGAAAACATTAATCAGAATCGATGTTTCACCCTCCCATTTTGAACCACTAATTTGGGGATAATCTTCTTAGAGAGAGAGAGATAACCTACCGAAGAATTGAACACACAGGCATCCATAGAAACTATTAGAAATTTGACAGAAACAAATCATGTAAACAATTAGAACAAAACCAACTCGAAATTGAACGGAAATCGTGTTGAACTCAAAATACACTTTGTTCAAATCCAAAAACTAAGAACCCTAGAAACTGATATTGAAATTAGAGTGATTCTCATGGGAAAATAATTCTTACATATTCCCATTTCAACAATAGAGAACAGAACAAAGTTTCAGCCACCGACCATCACGAGGGTTGCAACTTCGTTCGATCTAGATTTTTCGGGATTCAATGAATTGACAAAAGTTGAAGATTAAGAGCCCATTTATTTTTTTTGCGATTTGTTCATGTTTGTGGTGGTTTGTATTTGCTGAAATTAAAGACCTAACAGGAGAGGGTGAGCGAATGAGTTTAGAAGATCATGTTGAGGTTTGTGTGGTGGAGGATGGTGGTGATGAACAATATATGGTTTTATGATACCAAAAGGAGATTTATGTGATGCAGGATTGTGATGATGACGAGAGTGATTTTGATGATGTTGATGTTTTTGTGGTTAAAGATGATGATGAAGATGGAGTATGGTGGTGATGAGTGATGAATATGAAACTGAGATGTTAACTTTTCTCGAAGAAATCTTTTTGATTTTTTTTTGTTTAATATTTATTTTAGATTTTGATTTTATTAATATAATATTGACATGTCATGTTATTTGCCATGTAGTATTGCCACATAAGCATTTTTGTTGCCAACTGGTTAAAAAAATAGGGTGGGGACCAAAAGTGCAAAAAAAACAAAATAGAGGGACAAGAATGTTTGATTTTAAAATAGGGGGACCAAAATCGCAAAGCTTGTAAAATAGGGGACCAAAACTGCAATTAAGCCAATTATTTAACACTTGAGCAAGTGTTTTCATTATTAATAAAGGGACGGTGTCCACTGTGGAGATTTTGAGATGATCATGAAACAACAGCCAAATCTTGTTTGATGAAAATCCAGACAATGTGGATCAAACAGGATCCTCCATCGGAGCTTGAGGTGGCAAAAACCTCAAATGACCAAGACTTGCAAACAATATATTAAAAAATAGAATATAAGCATATTAAAGACATTTTCTTATTGATTATTTGGCTCACTTTCTTTCCTCCATTATTATTTTTTTCTACTTCATCCGTCTCAAATATTTGGTCCTTTTATCTTTTAAGTTTTGTCCTAAATCTTTAGTCATTTTAAGAAACAAATGCACAATTAATAATACTTTACTATTTGTACCATTACTAAAGCTAAAACATTAATTAAAAATATTTTCACTTTCTTTCCAAAGTAAGGGTAAAAATGACTTAATTTATCAATCTTTATCATTTTTTAATCTCCGTGTAAGACTCTAAAAGGATTAATGTTTTGGGACGGAGGGAGTAGTAATTTAGCAGGGATCAGACTCACACACTTTAAATATGTAAATTTTTTTAATTTATCAAATAATATTTTTAATAATTGTCAACTGAATTGTTAAGATAGTTAGAGTTTGTTAGTGTTAGTTAATTAGTTAGAAATTAGTTGTAGTTAGAAATTAGAGTGACTTGGGTCTAGTACCCCCTTGTACTTATTCCGAAATTATGGGTGTAGTATTATTTGTACTTATTTGCCCATCCAATACATATTACTATTTTGCTGTTCAAACAAAAAAGATTGTTACTCATTTAGTTGGTGCAATTAGTTATAAACACAACTTTAGGCCCTCTCGTAACCGATGCGAGATTTCTTAACGCACCTCCTCGTGTCCAATGCTATTGAGTTTGGGACCCGGTCAGAATTTGATAGCAGGCGGTCCAATATATTGTGGAGAGATCTGATACTATCTTAGAATTGAGCATAATTCAACCTTACAAAATCAGCTTATAAAAGTGAGGAATGCCTCTATTTTATAAACACACATTCTGATCATCTCGCAACTGATGTTACACTTTTTAAAAGACTCTATAAATATCACTACTTTGTACACATTTTAATCATCTTTTATACATTCAATATAATTTCTTATGATTTTTTATCTGATAAGTATGACTATGCTCTCTTTCTTTCCTATGTATATATATCGATTTTGAGAACATTGCTCCATTTTTATACTTGTCAATCGTTTCCCATGAAGAAACTTATATATATGCATATAGGTACATACTCATTCATTGATCAAGAATATTTAAGTGGGACACATGATTAGAGTAAAACTTGGGTGTATATGATATTGTACAGTGTTGTGTCATATTCATTCTTTTTCATCTTGTAGCTATAGCCCCCCATTTATTGCATTTGTCTTTTACTTTCTTTTCCACTCTCTCTCTAGAAAATGCTCTTTTAGTCTTTTTCACTCTCATGTTGCTTTATCTATTGTCATTGTATTTGCGGTTTTCTCTCATCATGTCCTACAACCAACTAGGGTTTTCTCTATGAACTCTCACATCCAAAATAGTAAATTCCCAAGACTTCTCTTCTGGTCTCTTACCTTCTTTTTCACTACCATTATTATTATTATTATTATTTAAGCATAGCTAGATCTTAATTGAAAGAGCTTTAATTTCTTTATACAAGAAGAATATATAGAGAAAGGTAATGATCTTTTTACATGGTTAATTTGTTCATTCAAATTGTTAAATTTTTTTCTTGCTTTTTCTTTTTGATATACTTGTTGTTCAAGATAGATTTGAATTATTTTGGAAGGAAAGAATTATGAAATTAAACTCAAAAGGTTAATTCATTATTTTTTGTATAGCTAGCTAGGTGTACTTTTTCTTTTAGCCCCTTAATTGAAGTGTACAGAATCCTAGACCTGTAGGAGCACTGGAGATTGTTAAGAGAACATAAATTCAAATGAATTAACCAAACATAGCATAATAATATTCTTCTTTAATTTATCTCATATTTATATGTAGGATGTAGGATATAGGATATCTGTTTTTATATTTCATCATTTCTTCCTTTGTCCAATTCTAAGCATATTGAGAAAGAAAAAAAAAAGATTCTGGGTAGAAATTCTACATATTATTTCATAGAGGTACTTTTTGTTTTTAAATATATATATAAATATTAAATATGGCTTATTTGAATTAAAAAAGGTAAAATAAGTTTGAATAGTGGAAGAATTAATTTTGTAGGTAATATTTAAGCAAGTAAAGTCTCCTTCTTAACCCTAGTTTTAGACATGTTAATAGAAGTTTTATTGGAGATTAAATTCACAAGTCTTCAAGATATAAGCCTTTTGTTGATTTCTTTATGCTTTAAAAAAGTATTTAATTATGACTCATATATAGTATATGCATCTCTTTATTGCAAATTTCAAAATATTTTAATAGTAAATTATATAGTTTGTTTGACTTGTGAATATTGATTTGAAGATATACAATTATAAAATGGCATCTTCATCAAGTTGCTACTCAAATTCACCATGTGCTGCCTGCAAATTTTTAAGAAGGAAGTGCATGCCAGATTGTATATTTGCTCCATATTTTCCACCAGAAGAGCCACAAAAATTTGCAAATGTTCACAAAATATTTGGTGCAAGTAATGTAAGTAAACTTTTGAATGAAGTTCAAGCACATCAAAGAGAAGATGCAGTGAATTCTCTTGCTTATGAAGCTGAAGCAAGAATTAAAGATCCTGTTTATGGTTGTGTTGGTGCCATTTCAGTTCTTCAAAGACAAGTTATTAGACTTCAAAAGGAACTTGATGCTACAAATGCCGATTTGATTCGATATAGTACTTGCACTGATCATCATATAATGCCAAATAATCATCATCAAGATCATCAAGTTACAAGGATTCATGAAGATGGAGGAGGTTCTTCTCTTGGTCCTCCTGCAAATTTTTACTATCCTTCTCCTTGGAACAATGATCCACTTGGAGATGGTAATTATCACACAGGAGGAGGTGATAATATATAATAATTAATTAATATATTCTCAACTATATATATATAATATACCTTCTTAATTACTACTTCATCATCTATATATAATGATGTATACATGATCTTATATATTATCCCTTTAGGGTTCTTTTTATTTGAATAAGGTGATTTGTATGTATGTGTATATATGTCTATTTATTTATCATCAACATATACATAATAAATGTTTGTATACCATATGGTTATATATATTACATGGAATGGTATGTATATTGTACTTGTGAATTCAAATAAATTTTCTCTTGTTATGTAAATCTCATTGAAACTAAAATGATATATACTAGGTTTTTTGCATTGTAGTGTAGAGTCTGCTGTTTTGGCTACTGCTAGTGCAGTGATTATGTATTTTATGTCTTTATTTTTTGAGCTCATCTTGAGGTATGGAGTTTGGATATGAGTTACTTAATATCATATTTTTAAATTGAACTTGTAGCCGCAATATTATTGATGTGGCCGTCCTTCCAACCGCATTCCACCACAATTGCGGTGTGTGATCTCTAATCATGTGTAAATGCATCAAACAAATTTGGACATGTTCGTTTAAATTTTCACCAAGCATGTAAAAGTTAAAATTTCAGAACCCCAAATTCCAAAATGATTCATATCTATTGGCAAATCTTATTTTTAACCGTTTCTCAACTTTGTAGTTCAAGCATGTTCCAATCATTATTTACGGAGCAAATGAGACTAGTAGCACAATGGTGTCACTTAGTATAGTTTGTGAAAGTTTAAAATCATTTCACGCCGCAACAACTACAATGCGCGTCGTAGCAACCACAATAGCGCACCACAATTTAAAACTATAATATATTTAACTGTTTAAACAAAAATAATGTTTCTTTGTGTTCTATTATTTGGTCCCTTTTTTGCTCTAATTTTAACCTTATTCTTTTTTTTAACGGCAAATATATTATTAATAATAATAATAATAATAATTAAGTCTCTGCACAAGACGAACAGAGACCGATAAAAGAGACTACAAAACAAAGGTGCCGTATATAAGCGGAATACCAATGAAAATATCAGTACAAAAACCACCTAAATAGAGGTACACTTCTAATATCATTCTTAGAAAGACACTCCACTGTTTCCAGACCAATAAGGAATACATCATTCTGACCCTTAAATATGCCACTAGACACTAACTCCCGATCTCGACGCAAAAGGGATCGGCCCATCAGAATCCAAAAACAGCTTCGTGAGCCAAAAGTTGATGGGGGCAACAGTAGAATGAGAACTTAGGCAGATAAGTCTCAGCTGCAGGTCGCCTCCAAACAATCAACGTCGACACGGTAGAAGTCTACCAGATACACAAGAAACCTACAAATCTCAACAGATTTGGACACCATCATAGATTAAAAAAGAATCCTGCAAATCTCAACAGATTTGAAAACGGTCAGAGAATCAAATATAGTAGAAAATCAAACACACACGACATCAACCACAATCCGACGGCACCAGATCCAACAACAGCCCGTCACACCCACTACACCAACTCATCACCTCCAAGCACGGAAAAAGATTGTCTGCTGTTCAATTTTAACAGCATGACCATGCTGTAGAGTATTTTTTATTTATTTTATAAATTAATTAAATAATAATAATTAGTTTTGTTCAACTTTGTAAACCTGCGGATAAATTTAACTGCAGGTAATCCTGGTCCTCCAAACACCACCATAAGTTAATTTTAACTTATTTCTATAAATTCTCTATATTATGACATATTATTTTATCCCCCACATTTAAAGTTAAATTAAAACAAATACATTATTTAATTTTATATTCTTTTACATTTTACATTTAAGTGTGTGTCTAAATTATTTTGATTTGATTTGTGACAAAGCAAGTCTTACTCCATATATGTATCAAACAAAAAACCATCGACATACATTTCTCCAACACCCTTCCTTTACTATGTTCTGGTCAAAGTAATAATTAACACTCCTGTTGATTTGTTAACTTTTTAATTTATTTGCACCTTTTCCCTGAAATTATGATAAAAAGAAAATATTATTTGTGATGTTTCCGCAATTGCATTTCCATGTCCTATCTTCATCACAACATTATGATTATGAGTATCAAGTATGATTTTTTTATTTTATTTTATTTTTTATTTTTATGAATGAGTTACAAGTATGAATGAGTATCAAGTATGATATGATCAAGTATAAGTACTTGTTGAATAGCATGTGATAGTATATAGTACATAGAACCTTTTTATTAGACACACTAATGTGCAGGCTGCGGATATAACGGGGGAATTTTCTTCTTCCCTCCATCTTAGCCATGTGGATATCATATTATCAGTCATTTCTCAACCCTCTTTAGTCGTATTTGTGCTTATCTCTCTTTTGTCAATTACAATAGTTTTCACATTACAACCGATTTGTAATGTGCATTTTCTTCTTGAGACTGTTTTAGCACTATATCATGTGAGAAGATACATTCAATTTCATCAAATTGCAAACATTATGGTAGAGTAGAAAAAACATTGAATGGTAACACCACCTCTAGCTTAATTAAACCCTACTAGAAAGGGGTAGAGAAGATTGTGAGGTGACAGTGACAGAATCGCCTAAGAGAAGCGCCCGGGCTGTTACAATGTGCTCGTCGGGAGAATGGCCATTGATTTTTAGACCTAGATTCACTTCATAGTTTGCTGGAGCGAAGTGCTGGTGAATAAGTCTGTGTTGTTTCTGATTTGGTTTGCTTGAGGGTCGTTGGAGTGAAGTCCTAGAGATCAATGATATTTTACATTCTGACTTAGTTCGCTCTAACGAAGCTTCATGCAAGGAAACAGGGCAAGTAGGCTCCCATGCTGACTGAGTGAAGGTCCTTTGGCTTGATTTTATTGTTCTTTTCATTCCAAGTCCTTCCAAACTCCTTGATTACATATAAAAAAAAGTAAATTTAGGTAGAAATGCATATAATTGCATATAAATGGCTGAATTACTTGCAAAACAAGTTATATAAATGCTAAAAATGTATATGAAAATTAATGCTCATTTTGCACTTATCACCCACGCGAAATCTCTTTTCCTCGCACATTGATTGTCCCATTTATCTCATCTACTACCCCTTTGCCTTGTCTCAGTCCTTCATCAACACTTGTACTTTTAATAATCTTCCGAAAAATTTTGTTGACTTACACCTCTCGTTTACCTCCGATTCTAAAAGTAACTAACAATTAGTTGATCCATCACTATCACTGACACAGACGAATAAATCTCTTATTCCGTGTGAACGCCCTACTGTCCTTACCAGACTCCATAGAATAATCCACCATACTCCATTCATCTTGAGATTCTCTTGCCACATATCCTCGGTCTCTTGGCTCCATTATTTCTTTGACAATCCAAATTTTAAAAGTGGAACCCATAACCATAATGCTCATAATAGTATTAATGGTTTCCAACTTATTAGTTTAAGTTTTTACTCTCGCCACAATTAACCTTCCTTCCTTGTTTTTTTAATGACAAATATATTATATCATATAAATATAATAATGAGAAGGTACAAGAGAAACTTTAGAAAAACAAAAAGGTACTAGAAGTACATACTACCATAATCTAACTATCTCTAGGGTAAGACAAGAAAATAAACATACAAATAAAACTGCAAGGAAAACAAGGAGGCAAAATACCAACAAGTTAAACTAGAACCCCCAAAGACACCACCACAAGAAGAAAATCCCTCAAGAAGAGAGAGGCAAAGATCAACCACAAGTAAGACAAAACACAAGAGGGCCTCCAATCCCTTGGCTTATCGATATCCAAGACAACATCCTAACAAACTCTACCGATCACAGCATAAAGTATGTTGGATACCCCACTCATAAAAGGAACAGGGGGAGTCTGAGGTTTTACCTAGAAACCACTTACAAGATAAAAGTTTCACCATATCCATCTAGGGATGTCAACGGGGCGGGGAATGTGCGGAGGAAGCATCCCCGTTCCCCGCCCCGAAATATCCACAGGGAAATTTTTACCTCCATCCCCATCCCCACGGGGGAATTTTTGCCTCCATCCTCATCCCCACGGATCCCCACAGTACCCACGGGGATCCACGGAGATCGAATATTAGACAATTTCTATATTTTACGGACAAAATTATGACATTATTTTTTCTTTTTTTATTAATAAATAAATAAATATTTTTCATAACCAAAAAACAATACATAACAACATATGCATAATCATATAAAAATTCATAACCAAAATATATCATAATTCATAGAAAAATAGAAACTTAGAATTGACATCCCTATATCCATCATACACTCGACCAAAAAGGTCCCTTCCGAAAAGAATATGTCATTTCGAAATTTCCAAATTTCCAAATAGTCCACACAATAGTATATCAAATTAACAACAACCTCAATCTATATTTTCTACCCATGTCCATGTCAAAGAAAGCCTCTACAAGTTGGAGGTGCAACATTTATTGTGTTGGTCCAGTAAGACAAGATGAGGATGTGGTGCCTGGATTTATCACATTCTGCCGGTTCTAGTTTAATAGTATCTCTTTGGGTGCTCTCTTATAACCGATTTTTCCCTCTTCCTCTATTTAGTGGCTACTCGGGGGGTGTGGTGGTTTCTTTTGGGAGTTTTTTTTTGCAGTTTTATAATTGTACTATTTAGTACTATTATATTTAATAATAATTTTCCCTTCTTACTTTAAAATAAATTTTAATCTCTTCAGATCATTGATTGAAACACCTAATAAAAATCAAAGCCATATAAAAATAAAATCATTGTGTTTTTTTTACCCAAATTTTTAAGGAGTAAAATAATTAAAATATTATAAACTACATTTTGTTCATCCATTGAGTATGACTCGGATTGGTTAAGCAGTGTTTAACTTATGGAAACAAAATCACTTTCATCATCACACAAAGTTTATTTATAAATTAAAATATAGCAAACACTCATTATTTAAAAATATTATATTACCAAATTTGCAAATCTTGTTCTTAAACACAAATAAAGTAAAAAGTATAATTTTATTTTATTTTTTCAAAGAAGATAAAAGTGTAATTAAATTGCCTATCTTCGTTATTACTATTTTGGTTTTTTTTAAAATAGAAAAATTACTTTTCAGATTTATTGAATTAATGATGAATCTGGTCTATATTACAAACTAGATACATATTCAATAATTTTTTTTTATAATACTATTATTCAATGAATCTAAATAGTAATATAAAAGATACCAAATATACATAGTATCATCGTCAAATGACAAATTCACCCTCAAATAGATGCATGAATGTATTTCTTATATATACTTATAATCACACCAAGTAAAACATCACACCCTAGTACTATTTTCCTCATAAACTAGCTCCTATTAATCCACAATTGAAAAAAAAAATTGAACAGAATCCACAATTGAAAATGGCTTCCACAACACCCATCACACCAAAAACTGTCACTAAAGAGATAGTTACCAACATGCCATTTATCCGTATCTTTAGTGACGGTTCAGTAGAAAGACCATTACAATCACCATTTGTTCCACCAACTCTCAATGACCCAAATCATTCATCAAAAGATATAGTAATCCCACACAACCCCACAATTTCATCTAGAATTTACCTTCCAAAAATCACAAACCCATCTTCCAAATTACCAATCTTGGTATATTTTCATGGCGGCGCTTTCCTCTTCGAATCCGCGTTTTCTCAAACATACCATGAACATTTGAAAAAACTTGCATCACAAGCAAATGTTATAGTTGTTTCAATTGAGTATAGACTTGCTCCTGAGTATCCTCTCCCAACATGTTACCATGATTGTTGGGCTGCACTCAAATGGGTATCTTCTCATTCCAATAATACCCTCGACAATGCCGAGCCATGGTTGATTGAACATGGTGATTTTAATAAAGTTTTCATTGGTGGTGATAGTGCTGGTGCTAACATTGCTCATAACATAGCAATTCAAGCTGGTATTGAAGTATTACCTTTTGATGTTAAAATATTAGGAGCTATTATAATTCACCCTTATTTTCAAAGCTCTTATCCAATTGGGTCAGAACCTATTATAGAGCCTGAAAATAATCTTTGTCATAAGGTTTGGGATTTGGTATACCCAAATGCACCTTTTGGAATTGATAACCCTTTTATTAATCCTTTGGGTGAAGGTGCACCTAACTTGGAAAAACTTGGTTGTTCTAGAATTATTGTTTTTGTTGCTGGAAAGGATGGATTAAGGGATAGAGGGGTTTGGTATTTTGAAAGTGTGAAGAAAAGTGGGTGGAATGGAAAATTGGAATTGTTTGAAGAGAAAGATGAGGGTCATGTTTATCATTTGCTCAAACCAGAATCTGAGAGTGCCAAGATATTTCTTGACCGATTGGTAAGTTTTGTCCAGGAGTGAAGAAGAATGATGGATCTGGATCCTCTCTTGTTCGTTTTCTCTAGTTTTGTTTCCAGTGTAATTCTCAGTCATTAGATTTGATTAAATGCTTGACCGATAAAAAAGCTTTTGACATACTTTTTAATTATAGATTAATTGAAAGGTTGAGATTGCACGGAATAAAACCGAGAGATAGTAAATTGAAGAGGATTAAGATGCAAGAATCATAGCATCTTTGCTTGATTTAATCTTTTGTAATTGTTTTTATTATCAATAATAGACTTCCTTTTAAGGGTGTATGTTTTCATGGAAATAATAAAGAGACATTTCTTTAGACAAAAATTGGTATGGATGTAAAATTATATTATGGATGGAAGTAAAATATCTTGAAGGTGTCACAAAATCTCTTCGTTATTTTGGGTTCATATACAAATCTCATTTATTTTATCTCCGTGAAAAAGTGTATAAAAAACATAATTCACTCGCAACCAAACTTTCTCGGACCAGCATCGCCTGCTGTAGATAAAGCAAGCGGTTTCACGCTATAGTGAATCACGACCGTTAATTTATAATCAAACGTCCCAGATTAAATATACAAAAAAAAATACTGAAAAAATCACATCCGTCATATCGTGATCGAACGGTTCATGTGCATTACTGCGTGGTGCAGTAAGTGCACCAAATCTGATTCCAACTTTCTTCGTATCTCAAATAAATTAAAGGTGATTATTAAAAAAAAATACTTGTATGGTCGCATATATTGATTCTCTTAATTTAGTCACACACATAATAATACATATCGTTTAATTATTATAAAATACATGTTATTTAATTATTTTCTATTTTTACCTTTGTATGTGTGACCAAATTGTCTCTAAATGTCCAAATTTTCGGATTTGGATTGCTTGTTGCGACCGCTACACACAGTAGGTGATTATGACTATACAAAATAGATCAGACTGTTAATATTTCAGGTCATTTTTATAAAATAATTTCATCACAATCATTCATTTAATCGGACGATCGATAATTGTAACTGTTGCGTTACCTAGTTGTAGTAGGAAATCTGATTCCCAAGTGTTACCGGTGATTATTTGCTTGGAGTGTCCAAAATTTTCACCACTCATATCATTATCATTTTACTTTTATGTTTACTCAAAATCAACCTCATGTTGGTATTGGTCCATTTAAAACAAGCATAAAAATTGAAGCGATGTGTACTAATAATACAAGATGGAGTGAGTAACCTTGGATGCCTACAACAAAGACCTGCCCAAAAACGCAGCTGTTTTGATGCAATGCCCACAACACACCAACTCCGCAGAGTGACTTGGCAAACCACTTTTACCTTTTTCTGCCGATAAAAATCATGTGACTTTATAAAAGATTTTATAAGTTTGTTAAATTTTATTTATTTTAGTCGTATGCTAGTTACTAAATTAACTAATTAGGCCTTGTTTGGTGAAGAGAAAAAGAGAAGGGAGAAATAAAAACATGAAATCAACGCATATATTTGGATTAATGTTAGTCCAAATATTTCTTCTATCTCAAATTATAAGGAAAAAATAAAAATCACATTTGTTAAGAAAAATCAAAATATAATAATTTATACTATGTACAACTTATTTTCATTAGTTATTGTTTATTAATAAAAGTAGAGAGAGAAAATTAAAGGCAATTTACATTTAATTTTATGAGAATAAATAGAAATAATTCTTGGAAAAGATAAACTTTGATTTTTTTCTCTTATAATTTGGGACAAAGAAAATGAATTTTTTCTTTATAATTTGGGAGGGAGAGAGTATATGCATTGGTTTCCGTGTTTTTATTTCCCTCTTCTCTTTTTCTCTCATACCAAATACACCCTTAAACATCAAAATAATATTCCCTCTTAAAAAACAATTTGAAAATTTTACATATACCAAGTAAACACATTATACATAGTTATTTTCTTTTAATACTCTTCTAATTTTAAATTTATTCTATATATATCCTTATTTAATTATTCTCAATTCAACTAGCTTACTTATTTTTAATATTCTCATAATAAATAAGGATAAATGAAATTAACACTTAAAATTTTTGAAAATAAGTCAAAGTTTCTTATAAAAATACAAAAAAATTTCTTCAAATTGTTCCTTATAAAAAGGGCCGGAGGGAGTAATAAATTATGAAAACATAAAGAATTAATCAATAGTAAGTGGCTAAATATAAATACTAACTTGACAAATTATAATAAAATGAGTTTATTTGAGTGTCGTTAGAGACAAATTTATGGTTTACTCAATAAACTTCTAAATTCAAAGACTTTTTAAATATTTATAAAGTCCAAAATTTATCCAAGAGTGTCTTATAAAGTTGAAGATCAATTTAATAGTTCATTCTAACCTCATTTCATTTGTCGATATTTATACACCATATTCAACAAAAATAGTAATTGCATGTGGGATTTGTGAACATCAACCATCTAATGTGGTAATTTTTACTATATTTGTTGTCTCTATTTCTTAATTTATTCTTATAACATCATCCATCTATAACTTTTAAATTTTTATTTTTGTTTCTTTCTCACAAAAATGTAATATGTAATGAAGTGTCCACACCAACTATTTCCCCCAACATATATATATACTCTCTTTTTTTGTATTTAAATAAATAAATTAACCAAAGCCAAATAATTGTTGATACATGTTCCTCATGCAAACCACCTTACTCACCATGTAACACTTACGTGTCATCACACAACAACATCACTTTTTCTATAAAAATTAAAAAACACCACCTCATCATCACTATACTATAGTTTTTCACCATTTTTCAATTCACAACTCTTCAAATTCTCTTCTCAAAAAAGCAAAACATTAGAACACATCTCATCAACAATGTCAACAACAGAACGTACAACACCACACCAAGTCCTTGTTCACACAACAACACAACGTTATGACACTATTACCCCTCAACAACGTTATGAAAGTGGTGCTGGTGGTGGTAGAGTAACTCATAATTACTCAGAAAAATCTCCATCAGCATCTCAAGTTCTTGCTGTCATTACTGGTTTTCCTGTAGGAGTCATACTTCTGTCACTTGCTGGACTCTCACTTCTCGGAACTCTTACCGGTTTGGCAGTGACAACACCACTTTTCATCCTCTTCAGCCCTGTTATTGTTCCAGCCACCATTGTCATTGGTTTGGCTGTTGCTGGCTTTTTGACTTCCGGTGCTTTCGGGCTGACGGCTCTATCGTCGTTTTCATGGGTTTTGAGTTACATCAGGGAGACTCAAGGTACTGTGCCGGAGCAACTTCAGTCAGTGAAACGAGGTGTGGCTGATGTGGCAGGTTATGTAGGACAGAAGACAAAGGAGGCAGGACAGAAGACTAAGGAAGTTGGACAAGAAATACAGTCAAAGGCTCAGGATGCAAAGAGAAACTCAGCAACAACAACGACGACAACCACCGGAGGAGGAGCAACAGCAACAACGGCAGCAGCATAAGGAAATGGGAGTGATGATGGGTTTGTTGGTTTAGTGTTTGTGGGAAAATAATAAATGATGTGTTGTCATGTGAAGTTTGTGTTGTGTTTGTTATTTAGTAGGGTAGAGTAAGTTTTTATGAGATAAAATGGTGAAGTATGTGTCATGTTGTCAACACTCTTTTATGTAGATAATGGTGGCTTTTGTTGCCTTGCATTGTTGAATTCAATATGTGAAATGAACTAGTGTTTTATGTTGGTGTAATAAGTAAATTATGTTCTTGTCAAAAAACAAAAAAAAGTAAATTATGTTTATAAATTTTGTTTATGTGATGTGATCTTTTTTCTTATTACAAGAATCAATAAAACTCAATAATGTCTAGATATTTTAGAATTAATCAAATGCACTTTAGACCTGTTTGGATTAGCTTATTTTTAAGCTTATACAAATAGTTTAAACTACTTTGACAAACTTATAATAATAATAAGCTCACTTATAATAATAAGTTCAAAGAGCTTAAACTACTTTGACAAACTTATAATAATACATAAAAATTACATAGCTTAAACTACTTTGACAAACTTATAATAATACATAAAAATTACATAGCTTGTTTCTAAAAAATAAGCTAATCCAAACATGCCCTATTTCCCATTATTTTATAAATAAAAAAAAATCAGTTTTAGTTCCATTTAAAAAAAAAAAATTTTAAAAAAATTTCAATCTCTCAACCCATTTTCCTGTTTTTTTTATGATATAACTTGTTTATTTAACATGTCAAAGGTCTAATAGATAGCCATGCAGACATCCTATTAAATTAGTAAATAATGTGAAAATTAACATGTCAAAGGTTGCTTCAAAAAAAAAATGTCAAAGGTCTGATAGCCATGTAGTCATCCTATTTAATAAGGTGAAAATAAATTTGCCTAACTACAATATTAATAGAGGATTCAACAGTCAAAATTTATGGAATTTACAACAACAAATTTGCATCCTCAACAGCAAACGGGAGGAAGCTTGACAATTCACAAGGCCTTGGTTGATTTATTGATGCACCAAAAGATGAAGAAAGTGTACCACGGTTGCATATGAATAAGCTTATTCTGTTGACTCAATGGATAAGTGGTTAAGGCTGAGGTCCCGGTTCAGCGTCTGTGCCACCATACTCAGCTTTCGGTTCGTTGTTTGGTATCCAAAATGTGAGAACAGTTGAGGCTGCAGCAAACATGGCCCGGCGAGGTGCCCATTTCAAACACCAAGGCACACCAATATGGCTGCTCCAACATGCTACCTACAGAGAAGGAAGAAAACCATAGCATAGTTTATAATCGCGCTCTATAACTCTTTCTCGTGAAATTTATCCAGCTATTTTAAAATTCTTCAGTTTTGGTCTTTTGTAAACGTCACAATAACCGGCCAGTAAACTACTTCGATTTAATTTGTCTACAGCCGCAATGACACATTCAAGATCAAGGGTACTGGTTTTTTGTTTTGTTCCCACCCTTCGCTTAGTACATTGTAGCCTCATCAGAAAATCAAGAACAGATAAACTTGGTACAAAACCATAACAGGAAAAAGTTTATATTAGGAATTTATACAAGAGTGTTGAGATGCTAAACTAGTTCCAGTACCACATGCTAAACCAGTTCTGTTGCAATGTTGAGATTTAGGGTTTTTAAGTTTATTTATGATTTAGGGTTAATAGATTAATTAAAACAACGGTTAAATATGCATATGGTCCCTATAAAACCAAGTGTTCCTCTGCCTCCATTTTATTTCCCAACTTCTCCATTTCTTGCTCTTTCCAATCCCAACCAGAAGCCCCTCGGCGGCGTACCCCCTTCCATCTCCAAATACTTCCCTGTGAAGGTCTACAAACAAGCACATGAACCTCCAAAAGCTGGCCGTTTTAAATCAACCACAGAGAACCATGCTACCTGTTTCTAGACCTAATAACACTCTAGTAATCTCTCTCCCTTCAATTTCATCTCATTTTCACCAGCAACAACAAACATATCTGATTATCTACAACTCCGATATCCATGAATCTACCAGGAGGAGTGGTTGGCACAGCAATCAAAACAGCGGCGTCATGGAAGCCAAGCCATGTGGACTACCACATCAGCATTCCGTTTGACATTTGACAGCAAGGACTGAAATCGCTTATTTAGAGGTACACGGTCGTTTTTAATAAAATCTTACACATTTGGCAACAGGACAACCAAGAAAATAATTGGTTTCAATGCATCAGGTTGGGCACAAAGCATTCAGAATAAAAATGGGGCTTCTCAAATACAACTAAACACAAGTAAAGAAAGAAGTTGCACAGACAAAATTATTTCAGTAATATATGCATACACCTCTACTTCTAGTTAATAGTATATGAAATGTAATTTAAAGAATCTTCTTCAAATTAATTAAATTTTTATGGATTGCAGAATCATGTTCTAGTAGAAAACAGATAAATACCTCATTTTTTCTGTCAATACTCCAAGCATGCATGCTCCCGCCTCCTGAGCCTTGAACATCAGAAAATTTAGTTTAGTTTAATCCTCTAAATAAAAACAATGCCACAAATATAAATCACTAATGCATGTCTGTAGCATGATATTTAATACTCTAGGGTTACAAGTCCTACAAAAACTTTTTTCGAGTTCATAAAATTTTAAATCCAAGAATGATGATTGATTGGTCAACAATACTCTTTTATTTTGAATGAGTACACAGTCATTTTGGTCCCCAAATGTGTCGGGCGTTTTCACTATAGTCCCTAAATGTATTGAAATTGCAAACGCATCCCTAGTGTCTCTTTGCAAATAATTTTATCGACTAAATTGACCAACTAAACACATATTTGAGGACCGAAATGGCTGAAATAGAGACATTTGTTGATGTGTTTGTAGTTTTGATACATTCAAGGATTATAATGACAGAGCATCACATTCAGAGACTAAAATGGTGGTTTACTCCTTTTAAACAGACTCAACAAGACATTGGGGGGGGGGCGGTAATCATGCAAGAGTTCTGTTAGAACCTGGTGGCTGGCAGAGAGAGAGAGAGAGATCCTCTTATTCTCTGAGGAGCATTCTACTGCTCTGGTTATTTTGTATGAGAGCTTGCTCTCTTGATATTTCAGTAAAAATACTCACATGTATATTATTCCTCTGTTCTATTAAACTATTGACAGGTTCATGAGTGCCCTTTACAATTACTAGATGGTTCTTCTGGTGAAAGAAAATTGGAGAATGGTTGTCCAATTATATTTGGAACTCAATTGTGTATCTTATTCACATTAGACAAGTAGATATATTAGCAATTGTATTCCCAAATATATGATTGATAGATAGGAGTATATACAATACGCTGAACGAATGGTCGCATTTAGTATTATAATTAGGTCAAGATGCTATTAGTACAAGCCCCCACTCGCAAACCTCAAGACTAATAACCCTAATATTTAAATTGAAAATTATATAGTAGAAGTTAAACACATTCCCAGTAGATTTTTCTGCTTATCAGTAATTAATTAATATTAATATAATCATGAAATTAGATGCATCGAAATGAAGTTTATAAAGCTAACTTGTAAAAAATAAAAAAATAAATTATACCTGCCACTACATACTTCCCGTCTGGGGTAAATGTAGCCTCTATTGAGGTGCCATGAGACGGTTCCAAACTAAACCCGCAGCGCTGCACAAGAAGTTCCACCGTCAACTTCAACGTGTTATGAACAAATTGCATAAATAAATTGTACATTTAAATGTGTTTTTGGTCCTTGCAAGTTGCAAATACTACCATTTTTTTCTATTCATCCCTTCAATATGAATAAATTTTGGACGAACTAAAACATAACAACAAGGACCAAAAGCAAAACGTGGTATATTTGCAATGACTAAAAGCAAAAAAAAACGGAAAAAAAAAAAAAACATTAATTTACAAGACTACTAAAAGCAAAAAATGGTATGTATGCAAGGACCAAAAACATATTTAAATTTGTCAAAAAAAATTAAACCTAAATGTAACATAGAAGCTTTGACTATAAAAAAATATTAACCTTATCTCCTCCATATGCATCAAGAACATATATATTGTTATTAGTTGTCGACAGAAGCATTGATTTGCCATCATTGCTGAATTTAATATCACAAACCTCAGCTGTATCACCACCTACAAGAAAGGTGTCGAAGGGACCCTAAACCAGCATGGGTAATGTCAAAGTTGTGAAGTTGTGAAATCATAAAAAGTAAAGTAAAAAATTAAAGATAAGAACCTTGTCATATGAACGTGAGTCAAACAACTTAATAGCTCCCCCTTCCATTGCTACAGCAAAGACCAGACCTTGTTGGTCGTAGGCAACAGTAGGCCTACCACGTACATGTAAGATTCCCTGGAAACTATAACAGTGAGCATAAATCATAATGTTGTCTCTCTCTATATATATTTTTATTTTTTCCTAGATACAATGTGCGAATTTAAATCTTTGGAAGCACAACTGAAACTGAATTCAATAATATCAAGTGAGTTCTAAATAGCATACTACAAAAAGTAGCTAGTTTTTTATTTAGTATAGAGTATATTTGGTTCTTATATGATATTGTACCATATAGTTTCTTCACTAATATAACTAAGAATGGTATTCTTTTAACTGGCCCTAGAAAGTTACGTAACTACATTAAAACAGCCCCTTAAAAATAAATTGGAAAAAAAGGACCAACCTGGCAGGCATTTACACGTAGATCCCATAACCTAACACTGTGGTCTACAGAACCAGACATGAAGCTATCATTGATAGGAGACATGCAGAGAGAAACAACTCTGCAAAACAAGTCACAAAAAATAAATCAGCAGTGCAATCACGTATATGAAAGTCAATCATTAACAAATTACTGTCCTAATCTCACTCGTGAAAACTATCAATCTTGGCTCAATTGGTTTCAACAAAGAATGGGGTAAAGGAAAACTTATTGTAATATGGGATTATGTCCTGTTATTCCTTTTATTTGTATAGATTTATTTTATTCCTTTTATTCGTACTGTTTGTATTTCCATTCTATATATGATTATTATGATAGATTTTATTTCCCTTAATTCTTGTATAGTAATCTATAAACTGGAATTTGTGTTTGTTTTACTATTAGATCATTTCAAGAATAACTATCAAATTTCCCATCTTTTCGATTCAGTGTCACACAATGATGTCAATAGTATGGGATACTATCTAAGGTTTTACAGAAAGCATGCTAGCTATATATACAAAAAATACGTTAATGCCAACACACGTGCGCGAATAGAAGCTGAAATTGTGGCCGCAACTAGGGCATGGGTTTGAATAACACTATCTCTGTTCAACTTTTTTGGGGGGTTTTGGTCATTTCATTTTATTAATATAAGTGTGACACTACCTCTTTTCCCCCCTCTCATTCATGAAGACACTATCAAACTCTCTGTTCTGTACACAAAGCCCACCACCGGCTTCCCTTTTCTCTACTCTGTGACAAAACCTAGCAGCGGCAGCATATTTCATTTCGGCGATGAACACTGTTCTTTCCAGCGCAGGCTATGACTGAGGGCTGTGACTGAAACCCTCCCTTCCCTCTTTCACTATGTGAGTATGTGTACTTGGTTTCCCTTTTCTCAATGTTACTACCCTCTGAATCACTGTTATTTGTCAACAAGGATGTCACGTTTAATGAAGATGAGTCTTTCGTCCCTCATTTCTAAATTTAGGGGAGTACTTTTAAGTCTCCTGAGTCTTATTTTTTAAAGTCGGGGCCTACATTCCTTTACCGGCTCTCTCAAATCATCTGTACAGTTATCTATAAACCATAAATTGTTTTTGCGCTATTACATCAAACGATTAATTTCTGGTGGTGTAAATATTTTTTACACATATATCTAATAAAATCACACCATAGTGTCACTTTCTTAGCTTAGTTCCTAAAATATCTTCACAAAAGTATACATGGTGCGATTTAAATGGATGCATGTGTACAAACATTTACACTATCGATGTATACAAATTAAATTCTTAATCTTATATCAATTGAGGAATAATTTTCAAATTTTCCATCTTTTCAAGTCTTACTCTACATTCATCAATTAGAAGTAAAGAACATAAACAGGAGAGAAATAAAAGGGAAGGACGAAATAAAATAAATTCCCCAAAGGGTAATGTTCAAACCTCTGTTTATGCCCTTTGAAGTATCGTAGGCAGCGGTTATCATACATTGATAAATACCGCAGCGATTCTGGCACACAAAGAAAAAAGAAGTCAATAATTGCAGACATAATTTGCAGTCTTAAATTACAACAATCAAAATGTCAATTAGAGAAGCTCACCTCCAGTAGATTCCAAATTGTACCTTGAAGAGCATATGACAGAACTCGGGTGATGAGTAAAGCATATTTGATCAGTACCATGTTTCTTATGATAAGTGGTCTTCAACAACCTGGAATTCATGGTAAAAACATAACATGGTTGAGATATGCCAAAACGTTTAGTAAACAAAATAAAAATCATATCAGAAGTTGTAATCAAATTAGCTTAATCACTTTAATAAAGTGACAAAACATAGATGCGGTTTTTTGAAACTGTCCCTACTATTTCCTATTGGAATAATACACATGTAAAATTTATTAATAACAGTGAAGTACAAATATAAAACAACTGGGAACAGTTTCTGAAGAACTAAAAAAATTATAGGGAGTTAAATTAATGTATTTCAGTTTTTTTAGAAGCAAAAAAATCATTTAACCATTAAAAAAAAAAAAAGACATGGTAAATGAATCATCTATCAAACAGCAGCTAAATGCAAAAGCAATTCTAAATAGCACACTGCTGATAGTAAATCTTTGTCTCCTTTCTAGTGAATCACACCAGCATAGCCATTTGCTGAAGTTTATAGTAGATGCTCATCAAGAACAACAAATTACTAATTCAGCATCAAATAAAGTGTTACGAGTCTCCTATTGGGTGAGATAAGGCCTGAACATTCGCTCATAAGCAAAGGCAGTTCTCACCATACACGCCCCCCACCCCCCCGCATATTTCTGAGCAATTAATGGGTGGAGAAGAACAATTACCAAGAAAGCATAGAAAAACAAGCATTGCACACTTCACTTTCATTATCAACTAACCTATTTTTGTATTAAGGGTCTGTTTGGATGAACAACTTATTTACAACTTATAGCACAAGCGTTTATGTATAAGCTGTAGATTGTTTTTATATAAGCTATATTGGATTGCGTCAAAAAAACAAAACAAAAAACTATATTGGAGAACTTATGAAAATAAGTTGAAAAAAAATTATGAAATTTTTTCATTAGTTCTCCTAAGCAGTCTGACAAAACTTATGTCACTAGATAATCTCGAATAAGTCAATCCAAACAAACCCTAAATACTAAGATAACAATGCAATTTCTTGATAAAAAAAAATACAATTTTGACAAGGCACAAGAATTTAATTGTATTATAAGAGTGGTAACTAACTTAGCATTAGCAATGTCATATAATCGAACTGAATCATCCTCACTAGCGGTGACAAGTAAATCATCTTTACGATGGAAATCAATCGAATATATCTTCCCAACCTTCAAATAAAAACATACATAATTAAATTTAAAAGTGAATTAATTCGGTATAAAAGAGAAATCAGATTAACAACAACAAGAGCAATTGAGAAGGGAAGAGAAGAGTTACGAAGTCGGAGAAAACAGCTCCAATGGACATGGAGCGGATAGTGTCATCATCAAGCTCTGAAAGTGATGTCGTCATCATCCCAGCCGACCCGAGCAAAGCAGTACAGCAGCAGTAAGTAAGCAACAAACGAACAATCTCTCTACGTTTACACTGTTTTTTTTATATAGAAATTTCTCACTCCTTTTTAATCATCTAACTGTTTTATTTTCTTTTATTTTTAATTTTTTTACGATTTTCTTTTGTGATAATCCACTGAAATTAAACTCACATATAATTGTGAAATTCCCGATTTGAACTCGGGTTACGACGTTCGGCCTAACAATTTCGGCATTTTTGTCAGTTGAAGTAGGACTTATTGGACAATTTTTTTATGATTTATTGTATTTTATTAGTATACTTACTTTTGGGTTAATTATTTTTAAGATTTCTAAATTATTTAGGAATTTCTAAATTAAAAGAAAAATTGTAATTTGGTTGCAACTAAATTTTCTTTAACTAAAGGTATATTTCGCGTGCAGAGAATGATTTTTTCAAGGTAATAGAGATAAATTTAAGGAGCTGACTTCTCTGAATATTTTTCACATGCATCGATCAGAAGTCGTACTCATTACTAAATAGTTAAGATCATTAAGTATTTGTGGTTCGTCTTGTACACACTATGTTGGTCATTCCAACTAATATTTATTTTGTGTAATAAGTCATTTTGTTACTATGTTCTTAGTCATACGGTAATATAATAGAATAATTTGATGTCTCAATGAGTTTAACTTAATTGATAGGGACATTATATTTTATATGCAAGGATCGATATTTGAACCTCAAAAACCCCACTTGTCCCCCTTATAAGTGTAGAAATTTTAGACTTTGGACAATTTAAGCTAATGACAAAAAATAATAATAACTTAATTGTCGAACCTTGACAACCATCATGGTTACTCCAACGTGACCTCTACAAGACTCATATACTAACTATGCTTGTCTTGGTGGTCATTATTTTATCGTTTCTTTTTGAGAGGCTCATTTTCATGTTCTAATGATCAAAGTACTACATTAAAACTTTTTAAAGAGGTGTTGGGTTGGTGTGATAGAATATTTATTAAGTACTATCATTTAAAAATATAAATGAATTATATTTAGATGTGGGTCCAATTAAATACTCAAAAGCAGCTCCATCATGAATTCCGAAAGTATGTTATCATGTCCTTTCTTCTATAAGTAGAGCTTAACAGTGTCGTAATTTAAATGTAAGGCAAATTTTTCTTTAATTTGTCAATTGTCACCTTGAGTCATATAAGTTGACTCATATATTTTGGTTTAGAGTTTTGGTTGTGACACCTTTGATTATTTCTTGAAGGTCAAGAAGAGTGCTCACACAATAACATCAATGGATTCCTGAGTTCACAAATATTTATTGCAAGAGTAACTTTTTTGTGAACTAAGGAATCCATTATTTGTGAGCACTCTTCTTGACCTTCATCATGATATTTCGTAGCACTAGGTCTGTTGAAATTAATGAGATGGTCAATTCACCTTTTTGTACATCAATCATGGTTTTCCTAGTAGCATAGGAAGGAAAGGTCTTCCAAAAATTATTAGTATGTTGTCATTCATTAGCTTCAAATTCAACAACGATAAAGTTTAAGGAAAATTTAAACTTATCCACCCTAAACAGGAATGTGAATGCATGTTTGAAAACTTAGGTAATTTAGTTCAATGATTATTGAATTTGAAAATTTAGATTTAAACAAAAATATGTAGAAGTAGAAATAAAACCGAGTAATCTAACATGTATGAGTCATGCCAAGACGTTTTTTTTCTATTATTCATAATTAAATACGGTTAGTGGAATTTACAAGAACTATTATTTAGGATATAGAAATAAATAGATCCTTTAGAACATGAGAACAAGTGGTTAATGAGCTTTAATGAAGACCGAATCATTTGAAAGAACTAAAGTTTGAATTCTTGTTGGAACAATCCTTGGTCAAACATTATTGAATTATCATCCGATTGAACTATGCATTATAAGGCTCCTTCCCATGGAAACTAGAGATAAAAAAAAGAAGTAAATAAGTAGTATTATTATTTTTAACCAAGGAGCCTAGTTAGAATTACACCATTAAAGTGAATAAGTGGAGTGTCCGGAGTTTGAACTTCGATCCCTGTATATAAAGTATGATGTTCCAACCAACCTAAAACTCACGGGAACATATAAATAATATTATTACGTTCCTAGTAAATGGATATTCGGAGAATTTTTATATTTCCAAAAAATATATCAATAATTTGTATTGCTTTTTATTATTTTATTTAATAAAAAAATTCATCTCTAAAACAGTTTTCAAAAATTAGATCATCAAATGAATTTTCTCATTTCCTCATCTCAAAAATAATTTAAAAAATCCGTACCAAATTATATGTCACTTTGAGGAAAAAATTTGTACCAAATTATATGTCACTTTACATTACCAAGGAAGCATTTAATGCAACTTTTCCTATTATACCCTTAATTATTTATTACTCTCTCTTCTTTCAATTTTTCAATTTATTTTTTCAATACCATAAATGAAGAACAATTTTGTAAATTAACTCATAATTTCTCTTTTACATACAACAATGATTACATTTCTTAATATGTGTAAAAGTGTCAAAATGACATATATTGTGGTACGAAGGTAGTACATTACCAAACAATTGTTTTGTATTCTCTTCTCAAAACAGTTTTAAAAAATTGGTTTATAAAACAAATTTTTGAAACCTAAAAATCAAAAGTGATTCAAAGAGGACAATACTCATCACCTCTGTTGAGTTCTATATCTCAATTCTAATTTTTGTTTTAGTTTATAAATCAAGCTCCTATAGATAACATCTCTACATTCTTAACAAACACACAATAATAACAACAAATTCATATTATATTTAACATGCTTCTCTTTTATAGGTCTTTGAACTTTCTTGTATCATTTAGATTATCCCTTGTATTTTTTTTAATTATATCTTGCATTGAAAAATATTTAACATATTTTTAAAACTCCTAAAGAAATTGCAAAATCAAAGAAATATATGACAGTGTAAGAGAAATTATAAGAGTAACAACATATTTTTTTTTTGAAAGTAAGAGTAACAATATTATGATTTTCAAAGAAAATGAAAGACTTATACATAACAAAAAATATATTTTTACCAAGCTTTTACAATAACCGCCAAAGCACCTCATTATTTTTCCAGTAGGAGGATCGGGATATAGTTTATTACAATCGGCATCATTGTAACATTCATACTTTTCTGCAATGTAATAAAAAAATAAAGAAGTATTATTAAAATGGGTGAGAGATTAAGCATAAAATAAAGGAAAAATAATTCATTCTCACTTTCACTAAAGGTTACAAAGAGAAATATGGAAACAAAAATGATCACATTATAAACAAACTTGTGAGTTTCACTCATTTTTTTCCACCTTTAAATGTAACAAATATAATATGGTTTAATCACTTTATATATTAAAAAATCTCTCCCGGTGCTTACGCCATTTAAGTAGTTTTTAATGATTATGTTGTTGAAAGAAATCCTTCTTTAAAATTCTAATTATTATTAAATGTCTCTAAAACATACCGATGAATCATATTTGTCCCTTTAGCTCGTATAATAGATTTCACAAAACAATTTTACTTTTAATTAAAAGTTAATCGTTTATAAACCTTTCATTATTATTTTTATTTCATATTGAGCCTTTCGTAATATAGAGAGATATAGAGAGGAAAACTAACATTATCTTTTGTTGGTATGAGTGGTACCGGTACCACATATTTTGAAGGTCTTATGCTCACATAATACATAGTAATATATAGTGACCGCTGATTTGAGATCGAACGGTTTAAATCAAACAGTAACAAATCAATCTTGACCGTTAATTTAATTAGACGGATGAAAACAATAATTGCGCTACGTAGTTATTGCAGGATATCCGTTTCCCACATCTTGGAGTTAAATACTCCCTCCGTCCATGTTATAAAGAAAAAAAAACTCCTTTTAATGTTCTAAAGTATAAGAAAAAAAAAAAAATATTATTTTCAAGATTTATTTTTACTTATTCTCATAAAATTAAATGTAAATTGTATTTAAATTACTTTCTCTCTTATTTTTTCCAAAATTAATAACCAATAGAATTTTTTTTTTGCATCGTCCCATAAAACTTATTTAAAGCAAAACACAAAAAGTTATCCAGTACTTCAAATTATCATATTTCAAGTAAAAATATTTTTTTGCTTATATTTAATATGGGACTGAGGGAGTATAATATAGTTAGAATGGGAGATCGGCCAATAAAATTCTCCGGTTGAGATTAGTGAATTATAATTAATGGATACTTTGCATTTGCATTTGATAGATCATCAGTTTCAGCTAAAGTTTTTGTTCAAGGAGGAATCAACTCTTAATCACTCTGTTCATAATTCATGTCCTTATCATCACTTCTATGTGTTTGGATAAACAACTTAATTAAGTGTTTATAGCATAAGAACTTATCATATTTGAGCTATTTGTTTTTAACAAAATATAAAATAAAGTCAAACTGTTTTCATAAAAGCTATAAGTTGTTTGTCATAAGCTATCTTGGATAGGTAAGGAAAATAAGCTCCAAACAGCTTATGGACATTTCATAAGCTGTTTCTACCAGCTCTCTCAAACAGTATGGCAAGTGTTTACGCCAGTATGCTCAAATAAATTCATTGAAACAGGCTCATATTGTTTTTCTGCATTAAGTCAACATTAAGGTATAATTGCCTTTTATCTTAGAAGTTTTAAGGACTAATAGCTAACATTGCTCCCACTAATTAAGCATGAAGATATAAGTATATATACCAATGTAAGTGGCAAAACAACCGATTCATAACATCGTTGTCTATAAATAGTATAATTAATTTCCAAAATAAAAGAAATCAAAGTCTTCGTGAACTTAATTTAGTTGATAGAAATATCACATTTTATATACAAAGACCTGAGTTTGAATCCCAAACACAAATGATGAATTAATTCCATTCAAAGTTGGCGGCATTATAAATGCTCCCATAAATAGTTTCATTATAAACAAAACCATATAATATTTCTTATTAGAGTTGGATGCTTCGCAAAAGAAGTCATTCAATTCAATGCGGGGATATATAGGACTTTGTACATACACCCGTGGAATTATCAATTGGATCTTTCTAACGAGTGTTCTGAAACACTTTTTAAGAATTTCATATAGGTATTTCTTGTTCTGAATAAATACTACTCCAACAAACTATAATTTTCTTCTTCATCATCATCATCATGATCTGCAGAAGGACCACAAAAGATGCCGCCCGATCGAGGAAAGTAGATCAAGGTTACAGGAAGAGTACATAATATCATCATTAGACCCATTAATGATATGCTTGTTTGCTTTGATAATTTGTCACCTGAGAACAAAAGCATTTGAGTCACAACAGCTCCTATAGTTCCACCACTTCCTGTCATTCCTGATATTACGCCTAGTGATCTGCATATATATCAATGTACAAGAAAAAAAATGAAAAACATTGCTAGTTCATCCAATAATTTGTGTATTTGAACTTTTGAACTATATTATAAGCTAATTTTTGCCTTGATATAAATTTAAATACAAGTATATTTATATTAGTGACATTCATAAGTGACACCGATTTTGCCACCACAAACTTAATCTAATGACTATAAATCACTCTTTAAAATTTTCTCTACTATTATACAAAAATCTTAACTTATCATTATCTTTTAGAGAACTCTATGAATCTCTCTAGAATAGTAGACTTCTAAAAATTGAACCTACTACAATACAAATTTAAACTTAAAATTTCCTAAGACCCAAAAACTAACAAATCCAAAATCAATTTACATAGGAGACTTTAGCTTTTTTTGGAGTATGAGAGAATTTCATGTCAAATTTTATTTATATTTCGTTATGTAGAGTTGTAGAAAGTTTTTTTTTTGGCATTTTGTAAAGTTTTTTAAACAATAGTGTTTTTTTTAAACAATTAATGAGCACCGTTAATTAAGTGAGAATAGGATATGATGCATGTATGGTGTTGTGAAGGAAAACAAAACACATAACCACCGTTATTACAACATAATGGCCTACGTACGTACCCAACAGAATTGTGGAATATTGTCTAACCAATAACCACGTCCTTGTCTCTTTGCTTCAAACTGATTGCATCAACATGATAGAGAATCACTTCATACCAAATTTAAGAGTGTGATGTTAGTTATTAGACAGTTTAACAGACCCCGCATGTGATCAATATTCCACAAACCACAGATGGTAAAACCTACTCTATTTCTTCATAATCCAGAGTATTTATCAAACAACTAATAAAGACAAACCACGTAAAAAAAAGTTGCATATGATACCCAACTTTTATTTCACAGGCAATATATAGCTTGATTATTAGGTATATACCCCAAATTATAAAGGGTAGCATAGAAAAAACCTCCATAAAATGAGTAGCGTGAAGATGAATAGAAGCTGAAAAATGAGAAGTGTGAAGTTATAGCTAACGTACCTCTTAGAAACAAAAGGGACCACACCAAATATGAGGCCAGAAGCAGCTTGAACAAAAGCTGAAAAACAACACATAACAATAATAGAACTCCACAACGAGTTAACTCGTCCAAGTAACACACAAAGCAAACCCGCCACCGTTTGCACAATCCACAAACTCCACAATCTTCCTCTCACACCAAATCTCTTCCCCATTTTGTCTGATACAAACCCTCCCAATGGTCTTGCAAAGAAATTTGTCATCCCAAAACATGCTGCAATTGTTCCTGCACTTTGTAGATTCACCCCAAATCTATCATAAAAATATTCTGCTATTATGTTATCTGTTGTCATTTCAACCCCAAACGAGAATCCGTAAAGTAATGCTAATATCCATCCTCTATAATCGTCTAACCCGCGAAAAATCACCTTTAATGTACTCTCCCGACTCTCCTTTGGATTTATTGAATCCAGAGGAGTAGTTGGAGGATACTGGTTTTTGTTTTTGTTTTTGTTGTCATGGCCGAATACTAAAACTAAGATGCCTGTAATGGTTTGAAAAACGGCGGGAACTATGAATGATAACCGCCAAGCGGTTGAGGACGAAACATGTGGGAAATATAAGATAGATGAATAAATTATAGGCATAAGAAGTTGTGTGACTCCGGCACCAGTGTTGGCCCAGCCAGCAGCGAAAGCATTGGCTGAGCCAACAACGGTTTCAGAGAACATAGAGCTCATCCAGTATTGGTTTGCAACAAAAGTGGCTAGAGAGAAGCCGACAAGAAAGCGAACGACAATGAATTCGCCTGGAGTAGAGGCGATGGAAGTGATGAGGATGATGGGTGCGGTTATGAGAGAAAGAATACCTGAAGCTTTACGAGGACCTACAAGGTCACAGATAGGTCCCATCAAGAGACGGGACAGGATGGAGCCGGCAAAAGAGGCGGAGCCGGCTGTGCCTATGTCCGCGGCTGTGAGGTTGAGGTCATCGCGGATGATGGGGAGGAGAGGAGGGATAGAGAAGGTGGTGAAGAAACATGAGAAGAGGTTGAACCATGATAGGTGAAATGTACGCATATGAGGCGTTACCGCCGGCGAGAATGGCCGGAATTTGGTTGTTTTCTCGTAGCTGTCATGAGAGGATTGTTTGTTACTCATAGGGTGGTGTTTTTCCATGGTGGATTAATTTCTAGATTCTCTTTAATTTTTTGTTTTTGTTGTAGAATGAAGAAATCAACGATTTCAATTGCATGTAGAAGAACACGACAAACTATAGAGTTTTACTTGATGCATGACAGACTGACAGTGAGTGATACTGAACATAATGAAATGAAGATGTGTGGCTATTTGAATGAAGATGTCTGGCCGTTTCATTGTAACATTAATAAGAAAATTTTCAATTTTTAAATTCATTACGTAATTAATAGTCATGATTCACACAACAATTTGTACGTGAACATAACTCACTTGGTAGAAATATTATATGTAATTTGTATGATTGGTGTTGGGACTTGATACATCTATTTATTCACCTTAAAAAGTAGGCTACTTAGCTAAAAAATAACAAATACTCCCCTAAACCACATTAAACTGATGATAAAAAACAGTAATGCTTTTACTAAATTACTCCATCCGTTCCAAAACAAAAGTGAATGTATTTAGTTCAAATTTTTAACTAGATACATGAAATTTCTTTGACTCATTTTTGCTTATATTTTGGGACGGAGGGAATACTCCAGATATTGGTTTGTTTCCTGAGAATAGTGCATAGAGTACTAATTACTAGGTACAGTTCGAAAATATTGTATTAAAAAGTGAGAATGACATTTGAGACAAAATTTTATTCCTAAAGTGACACTTATTTTGAGATGGAGGGATGAGATAGTGGTCTCTTATAACATAATCAAGGTCTTGGGTTCATTCTCCAACTTGGACATGCATAAGCGTTAACATTTTAGAATAATTCACCGACTTTCTACAATTGCGCGCAAAGGATGCATGATTTACGCCAAAAAAAAAATCAATTATTTTTATTAACCTAAAGAGTGATATTTTTTCTTATAATAATAACAAGAGGGAGCAATTTTGTTAAACATAGTTTCGGGACTAGTATTTTTCAATGCTCTTTATTATCGGCAACAAATTATATTTGTCTCAAAATTGTAATAAAATTTTATATTATGAAGTTGAGGTTCGAATCATAATCTAATTAGTATTGGACTAAAAAAATGCCTCAAGAGCGGTAACTGAGTTGATAGTTGCTAAAAATGACCTCTCAACTTGACTAACTGTTGTTGGCTATGGGTTTCTCTCTTGTCCCTCCCAGTGAAGCCAATGCTCACGTTTTGCAATTTGCAGGATCGTTGTCTATCGGTTATGTGGTTAAAAATGTTCTTTATTTGATCTAGGCGACATGTTGTTGGTCTATTTGGAAGGAACACAACAATCATATTTTTAAGGTTAATGTTCTATCCAATGATCAACTGGTGGGGAGTATTAAAATGGTCTCTTAGTGGTGACTTAAAACTAGGAAAAAAGACTTTAGTTTTTATTCTCATCGGTGGTGGTTGAATCCTGCCGATTGTCTGAGCATCCAATAGTTTGTTGTTATGTGTGTGCGAATGAATTGTAGCGTCTTGAAGATTTTCTTTTTGCTTTCTTTTTTATAATAGCGTCTCGGGGAATTTCTATCTTCCATGCTCTTGGTGTAGAGAAATTGTCATATTCTTTTTCTTCAAGAATTCTCATAGATCATACGGTTTTCCTTCTCCCTTTGAACTTGAATGTTACCTTGACTTGTGTTCCAATTTTTTTTAAACTCTCTGCATCTATTTTTGGGCGTTTCTTGTGCCTTATCTAGGCTATGTTTGGATTAGTGGTATGTGGTGGAATGGAATGAAATGAAGAGGTAAATAATAAAATTCCATTGTTTGGATTTGCAAAAAACTAATGGAATGAAATGGAACCAATTCCATTTTATACCACTCATTCCTTCAATTTTTCATTCCCCCCAATTTGGGGTGCATCCAATGGAATGGAACTTTATATTTTTAATATTACTCTTTTATCCTTATTTTATTTGTCTCTTCTTCTTCTTCTTCTTTGCCCAACAAAATATGTCATTTTTATTTATCATTGTTTACCCAAAAAATGAAAATAATTTGTTTTTATTTTTTTAAAATAATTGCCATGGATGTTGCTATCTGACGCATATTCTTGTTGAGCATCCATATTTGAGGGAAAAATTCCATGTGATAAAATTAATTAAGTTGCTACAAATAACTTGTTGCATTACATCGAGGGCAAATAACTGATTATACGGTCCAAATATAACTTAGTTTGTGTACTAGAAAATTGTCCTAAGGATTAGGCTCAATACAGATCATCACTCATAAGTACGAACTCAGTTTGTGTAATAATAGAAAATATTATGTGTTTTTAGTATTTGAGTTTTTCATTGATTTAGTTTGAGTGAATTAGAGTTAATTGTCTATAATTTATAAGGGTAAAATTGGAATAAAAATGTTATAATTTATTCCATTCCGTTCACTTCCCAAACGATGGAGTGATAATTTTGTTTCATTCCATCATTGAATATTCAAACAATAGAACGAAATTTGTGTTTCATTCTGTCCCACTCCACTTCACTCCATTATATTTCATTCCGCTCCATTCCGTTTTGTACCATAAATCCAAACTGAGCCCTAATGTTATTCTTTGGCTTCTTAAAAAAAAATCGACTAATTGTTTTGTTATGTTTTTACTTTTTACCCATGTTTTCAAATTTTTATTCAGTTTTGTTGCTAACCGGTTTTCAGGACCAAACATAAATTCGGCATCGGTTCAATCGATTAAACCGACCGGTCGGGTTTTAATTAACCTTAGAAAAATTAAAGCTTCATCAACAATGGAGGAGAGAAGTTTGAATTTGCAATAAGCCATGTCCTCCTCCTTCTCCATCATTTCAAAATTACTTCCTTCTTCTCCACATTCCAACATTCACAACTTCCACACATTCTTCATCTCCAACCACAACAAACCCCAAACCACTTTTCTCTTTACCAAATTCTTCTCCGTCAGCACCCTCAAAATCCGTTGCGCTCCACATGATTCCTCTAACTTCCATAGCATTTTCGCCAAACCAATTTTACCCGGAGGCGATTGGTGGACATTACCGAAACATCAGGAAGAAGACCATGCAGAACCGATTGCGGCGATGCTCGCTCTCAGACGAATGTGGGAGTTGATTGCCGATGAGCGCTTGGTCGCGCTTGGAGCGTTCGGGTCTCTTGTCATTGCTGCAGTGAGTATTTAATTAGTTAAAGTTGGTAGATATTATTTAGGCTCTGTTTGGTAAAACTAAGCTATAAGCTAGTTTTTTTTTTTTTGACAATAGCTATAAGCTAGTTGATTGCTGATAAGTGATGGCTGACTTATAGCTGGAAAGCTACTTAATTGAATGAATTTAAAGTGTTTACTATTTAGCTGTTGTAAATTAAAAATGACATAATTATATTTTGAAAAAAAGTTTATTTACTTAAGTTGGTGTGTAAGAAAATATAAAAGCTATAAGCTCAAATGCTCCTTGAAATAACATTTAAAAATAAGCTATAAGCTAGTGAGAAAAGTTTGTTACGAAACAAACACTTCTAATTTTATGGAACAAACTTATAAGCTAATATAATAAGCTATAAGTTGTAAGCTAGCTTATTTGTGTTACCAAACAGACACTTAGTTTATACAAGCATTCTAACTTCAGGTATATGTGTCTTGTAACATATAACACAAGTGCGGTTATTTTTCTTTTTGTTGTTGTTAGTGTGTCTTTAGCATTCCTTGACTTTACAACATCCTAGGCTAATTGTTAGTATTCCTAGTCATTACATAAACTTTATATGGTATCAGAGCCACCCGAGTCAAGGGGAAAGGTATTGGTAATCCAGAGTTCGGTTGAGAGGTAGCTTGACCATGAATTGTTCCACCTAGGATTCAAATACCAATTCTACCGAACAATTTGTCCTTAAGTGGAGCTCATTAAACACTTGACTCCGATCGCTTGGTTAGACAAGTGGGGTTCTAATTTAAATGTACAATTTTGTTATGAAAGATGTTACTTTAGTTGATTTAGTCCCAAAAGTTTTGATATATGTATGAATTGGTTCATGATAATTAAACTTGTTTAGCAAGTTGACTATTTTCATAGGATGATAGTTTGTAAATCGGGGACTATAATGATAGAAACCGGTACCAAACATAGAAATATATTACAAATAACTTATTTCATTGATGATAGGATAGGATTACACAATGGGTTCCCAAGAAATTCGAGAGTCCTGGGTCTCACCCTTCTGAGAATTCGAGAGCATAAGTAATACTTTCAGGGATTAAACTATATATTTACATGAGTTTTTTCTTATGAAGTCTGGTTATTGTAATTTGGGCAGTAATTGTTTTCTGTACCTTAACTGTCTATGATTCCGAACGGGTGTGTTTCAATGGAAATTAATGTATGTAACCACTAAAGAGAGTTTGAGGGGATGCAGGCTTTTGACCACTTATAAGCATTAACATTGTCATACCATCAGTCAATGTGGGAGCTCTAACAAACTCCTCCAAACTCACTTTTGAAGTCTCCTAACGTTTCTGCAAACATGCTATTATTGTTGATTAACGCATGATTGAGAGGTAGATGACGAAGTTTTACTTCCAATGAGCTTGTTTTGTTTTACAAACTCAAGGTTTGATTTTGACCTATTTACTTTATATTGGCAATTCTTAGGCATGATTTGACCTCTTAAAATCTCGGTATATCCTTTTATCTCTTTCAAGGTATGATTTGTAGAATGCCCTTTAAATAGACAATGTGTTTTTCCTCTAAACAATCCAAAGCCTTTATGGTTGTCAACAAGCCTAAGCTTTTATATAGGTAATCAAAAGCATAGTTTTTAGATAAATTTATAAAACGTAATACAAAATCAATAATAATAGTGATAAATACCGTATTATTTATATTTATCTTAATGGAAGAAAGCCTAAAAATGTCTTAGGGTAGCTTGTTTGGTAAACAGGCCTGGACCATAAGCTCTGACAAGCCACCAGACTCTATTTTCATTTCATCAATCAAGCCTAAAGATGTAAGATCTGGTTTGAAGGAGGGTAGGCTAAAGTTCCTGTGAAGCAGCCTAAATCGTATTTGATATCACATAACGTTGAATTTCAAATGACTATGACAATGGCACTGCTTTCATAAAATGACTGGCGCAGCATGATATATGTTTGTAGCTTCATCATCTTTCTTATGTTATGTTGCACTGTATTATTTGTCAACATTAACCATTCATTTTTTTTTATCTGCTGCTGCAGCTTTCAGAAATCACCATGCCAAGTATATTAGCAGCATCAATATTTTCAGCACAGAGTGGTGAGGCTGTGGCATTCTCTAGGAATGCAATGTTTTTGGTTCTTCTATGTTTTACTTCAGGAATATGCAGGTAAGTCTTATAGAGCTTAATTTTTACTTCAGGTACATTTGTTATATAATTTAAAGTTGAGATTGAGGGATGGTTATTTGGTTCTTTCATTTGAATTTCAGTGGTTTGCGAAGTGGCTGCTTTGGAATTTTGAATGTAACCTTGGTTAGTATTTTTTATCTCTCCTAATTTCAATTAATTTTTGGATGCGGTGATACCTCGACTTTTATATGCTATAGTAATTGGAGCTCATCTAGAACGATTTCATGCCAGTGGTTTACAACCAATAGCGTATGTCTTGGGTATTCTTGTTCTTTCTGTTGGGGGTTTTGTAGGATATTGTTGCTTGCTGGTCAAATGTTCATTTTGGAATTCAAGAGTTTTCTTCAGGTTTAATGGTTCCTTGTTACTTTCTCAGTGTATATATTTGAAATCTTCTGTCTAATTCCAATGTGAATAATGCATTGCTTAAATAGAAGAGTTACAATAATGTCTCTCCCTTCGATCAAGGGATAATTGAGTGAAAAGTAAAGAAATTGGTCATAGTAAACATAATAATAACTAGGTAATATAGAAACCAACCTCAGGAGATAATATAAGGCTCTCTAAGATTAAAAACTAATCTTACACTATAAACTATGATACTCTTACTAATTTTTTTTTGGTATATTCTAACAATTATAATTTGATTGCAATTGTATAAGATTTCCCCCCTCTAAACTTCGATACAGATTATTGCTTTTTTATTTTAATTACTATTGGTGTTATCTGATTCAGAGCACGTCACCCCATTCTCCGCATGTCATTTTTCAGGTAAAGCGTCTGCGAGAAAACTTGTATGCAACCATTCTTTTTCAGGTATATGTTTTACAAAGCGAAATATTCTGGGTTAACAGAGGTGTTTAGCATTTTTTTAGTTATTTATAAGTGTTGTTAAGGCTTGTATTATGAATTATGTAGGACATATCTTATTTTGATAAAGAAAAAGTTGGTACCTTGACAAGCAGGCTAGCCACAGATTGTCAACGGCTTTCGCATGTTATAGGAAATGATCTTCAGTTGATATTACGCAACACTTTGCAGGTATTGATTTCATATTAGTATTCCGGTTAAATTTGATTGCATTATTTTTCCGTGCATTACCTGTTCTTTTCTTTGATATCTAGGGAACAGGAGCAATAATTAATTTACTGGCTTTGTCTTGGCCTCTAGCATTATCTGCATTGATGATTTGTTCTGTGTTATCTGCAATTTTCCTGGTTTATGGCAGGCAAGTGTTGGTAACTTTTCTGGCTTTATTTTAAAGGACTGGGCAGTTTTGCTTCATGGACTCTTTTTCTTTTGGTTCTCTCTCAAATATTGTCTTCTTGTAAGATGATAATACAGATTCAATTCTTGTCTTCTTTTTATCTTCATAACTCTTGTTGCATTCATGATTCTTGTCTTCTTTTTCTTGTTTTAATAGGTATCAAAGAAAAGCAGCAAAGTTAACCCAAGATTTCACAGCTTGTGCCAATGACGTATAGACTATAGGCAGTAACTGGTACATACTGTTTCTGAAATATTGACCATAATCTTATTTTAATTATTAATATACTTTCTATTACAGGTAGCTCAGGAGACACTTTCTTTGGTAAGAGTTGTCCGAGTGTATGGAACCGAAAAAGAAGAATTTCAAAGGTGATTTGTTTTGTTTATGATTTTATCTTGTCTTCTATTATATTTGTTTTGTTCTATTTTCACTTATTTTTCTTATACTACTAGGACACCCTCCCTTAATTCTAGTTCTAGGACTTCCCGTTGAGTTTAGTTCTAGAATAACAACCAAAATAGAATTTATTTACATTGGTCTAAAATGTAATTTGTTTTATACTCCTAAATAAATACACCAGTACACACATTTTATTTTTTAAATTTATATTTGTAAGGGTAAACGAGGATGCCATTTTCTTATTCAATCTTTCTGGTTTCTAACCTAAACCCCCACCCCAGATAAGAATTTAACTAAAGAGACGTGACGAGATAAGGCAACATGATTAACTTATCCTATCTTGCAGATATTTGCAATGTTGTTAACATCATAATCTAATTTTTGAATTCATCTACGCATCCTGAGTGTGATAATAGAATGTATAACAAGTTAATAATAGTTTTTTGTAAATGGTTATTCAGAGATATCCTTAATACCTATACTACATCTAATCAGGTACAATCAGTGGCTACAAAAATTAGCATTTATTAGCGGTCGAGAGAGTGTGGCTAATGGTTTCTGGAACCTGAGTTTTAACACTCTTTATCGGTCAACTCAGGTTTGGCTCATTTAACCTTATTAAAACTTTCATTACTATTTCTTTGCTCTACTTTTTTCAAAGAAGTTTACCCTTCATAGTAGTTATTGCTTAGTGCTTACTTATTAGTTACAAGAAAAGGTATAATATAATTAGGATTATTTTGATAAAGAAATAATGCAATCAAATTTGAAAAAGGTCATATTAAAATAGAAAAGAAAGTTTTCAAGAAGGTCTTATATTTAGGGATAGAGTTCGTAATATTTAATTGTTTTTTGTTAAATTGCAACTTGCAGATAGTTGCAGTGATTTTTGGCGGAATGTCTATTCTCAGTTGTCATGTAACTGCTGAGCAACTTACTAAGTATGTATTATACTGTGAGTGGTTGATTTATGCTGCTTGGAGGGTGACAAACAGCTTATCATCATTACTGCAGTCCATTGGAGCATCTGAACAAATTTTCCAATTGATGAATCTTTTGCCTTCTGACCAATTCTTAGTGAAAGGCAAGTAATTATTAGAGTTCCTTTCTCTTATTACTCATAAGATATAGAATTATATATTATATTTATAGTGCTTCCCACTTCAACAGGAATTAAGTTGCAGAGGTTAATAGGCCATATTCAGTTTGTAAATGTATCATTTCATTATCCAGCAAGGAGTATGGTATGTGTTTTTGTTCTATTAAGTGTCTTTCACTACATTTGTTATAATAAACATGTTTTTGAGTTACTCCTTTCGACTCAAAATTAAAACGCATATTCTCATTCGTTTCAGTTTATATATTTCATTTGTTTTACTATACCATTCAATTTTGAGGCATGAGTGTGTATGTAGCTGATTTAAGTTATCATTAATTTTTCATTGTTCCTGACTTTTGAACAGATGCCTGTTCTAAATCACTTAAACTTCTCTGTAAAACCAAATCAAGTCATTGCCATTGTAAGACTTCGTCTCTTTGTTCATAGTGATTTGAAGTTAGTGATGCTCAAAGATTAACTGTATATTTTCTACTTTGCCAAGGTTGGTCTGAGTGGTAGTGGAAAGAGCACATTAATCAACCTTTTACTTCGTCTCTATGAGCCTAGTAGCGGCCAGGTAAATTACTGTCTCAGTTAGAGTTTATATATACATAAGCATTCATATGGTAATAATTTCTTATAGTCTATAGTATTTTCATTCACAGATATGTGTTGATGGTATCCCTCTGAAGGAGTTGGATATCAGGTGGCTGAGGCAGAACATCGGATATGTTTCACAGGTTAATCTACTGAAATAATATTTAACTAATGTTTGATTATAAATTGATTTTCTAAATTATTTTTGTTTCAAACAGGAACCTCATATATTTCACATGGACATAAAGTCAAACATAAAATATGGTTGCCCTAGGAACATAAATCAAGAAGATGTTGAACAGGCAGCAAAACTGGCCTACGCCCATGACTTTATTTCGTCACTTCCTAATGGCTATGAAACCCTCGTTGATGACAATGTACTTAGCGGTGGACAAAAGCAGCGAATCGCCATTGCAAGGGCCATTCTTAGGGACCCGGTTATTATGATTCTTGACGAACCAACCAGCGCCTTGGATTCTGAAAGTGAACATTACATCAAGGTATATTCTCATGTTCTGACCATAGTTTTAAACTGCAATACACAACTGTAATTGCAGCTGAGATATAGCGGTTTTAGAGGCCTTTGCAACAACATCACAACTGTAAATGTGACTGCAACGGCCGTATTTGTATCCATATTACCACAATATAGATTCGTAGCGTAATCACAACTGTAACTTAAAATCATATGATGGTTCTAACTTTTTAAAGTTCTAATTTCCAATTTTTTGTTATATGTATTTTGCTTATCTAAATGAAACTGTGACATGTAGCTGTTTACATGTTATGTTATTCTTATTTTAGGAGGTATTGTATGCATTCAAAAATGAATCTAAATCAAGAACCATCATGATCATAGCACATAGGTAAACTTCCTAACCATCTCCGTTTGTTTCAATTTCTTTATAAGAACAGTTGCACTGAAATTGGCAAAATTTCACAGGCTTTCTACTGTAAAAGCTGCTGACAGGATCATTGTTATGGACAATGGTCAGATTATTGAGGTGATTTCCTATTAAGCTTAGTTATTTTATCATAACACTTTACCCCAAGAATGTGTTTATTTTATGGTTTAGACATGAAACAGTTGTTCAATTATATGGTTGTTGGCTTGTTGCAACTTGCAAGTTTTTGTTTGCAGCTTTGTGACTTAAGAAATAGATTATGGGTCCGTTTGAATTTGCTTATTTTTGAGTTTATATGAAACCGCTTATGCAAATAAATAAGTTTTTCAAGGTAGTTTATGAGAAAATAGCTTTTAAAGATACAATTTTGATTAGTGAAAACTTATGAATTAATATAAAAGTTTATTTATTTGTATAAGCTATTTTTATAAGCTCAAAAATAAGCCAAATCCAAAAGGACCCTATATATTTATCTTAAGAAAAAGTAATTTTTGTACAGAGTAAGACCAATGCATAAACAATGTGTGCCTTTTGTTTTGCAGACGGGTAACCATGAAGAGCTTATAGTCAAGAATGGACTCTATGCTAAGTTAAATAAATTTCAAGCAGATATTGTAACTTGATCCAAGTTTTTTTGACAAGGGCAAAAAGAATTTTCTATTTGCCAATTCCAATAGAAATTAATGATATCATGGAAGAAGTGTTTGACTTGAATGTTAAAAAACAATTTAGTTTACTCCCTCAATCTCATACTATTCGTCGCATTTAATCATTTCACACAAATGAAATTAAGAAAATGATGATTTCATCCAATTTCACATATTAACTATTGGTACATTTTTATTATCATAAATGCAAAATAAAAGGGCTACTAGACGGGTTTGGATTCTCTCTGGTGGTAGAATGTTGTTGCTGCAATCTCGGTCACTCATCAAAGTCTACTACATTCAATTAACAATATTAATTGGTTGATGAACGACTGAGATCAGCGCAGCATAAAAAAAAAACATGAAAGAGATGGCCGGAGAGGATCCAGATATCTACTAGGCTAAGCTTGTGCAGGTGGAAGATTTTTGTCCAATGCTTCAGCTTCAGCAGAGAAATCTTCTGGTTGTGGAACTTGTTGGTGAGGCAAGCCTTTTGTCTTTTGATTTTGATCATCTGTTCCTTTGTTCTTGCACCCTTCCTTTGTTTCTAATTCATCATCAATTACACCTTTAACTTCTTTAGTTTCAAATGTTTGTGAGTTTGAGGTGTTATCCATGTTCTTGCTTCTTTAAAGGGTACCACTTTCTTTTGCTGTGTGTTCTTCTTTCCATATACAAAATATTTAAGCAACTCAAGTTGTGGTTCCACGTAGGCATACCCTTAAAGTAAACTACAATGTGCTTCCACGTGGATAGTGTAAATTAGTGCATGTGTATCCATAATGCACTAGTACTCTCTTCGATCTTTTTAGATATTAAGTATAGTAAGTCTTTCACTACAACATCAAGAAAAAGCGGCGGCATTGGGTAGATAAGCAAGGCAGTAATATTTCTTATACTAAGGATCAGAAGAAATAATATTTATTGTTGCCGCATTAAACAACAACGGTTTTACAGCTTTCTACGGCGGTTTATAACCGTCTGTTTGGTTGGTGGACCAAACAGGATAGTATAAGGAGCTGGATAAGGAAATGATAGGATAGTGACAGAATAAACACATACCCTGTCATATGTTTGGTGCACACATTCACACAGGATAAGATAGTGACAAACTTTATAATATTGTCAATATTTATTCATTGATACTACTAAAATTTAAATTGTAGCACTAATATAAATATCAAATTAAAATAACACACACAAGTAAAGTAGATACATGTTATATTTATCTAAAAAAATTATTTTCGAAAAGCAATGACAAAATTATTTTATACACATTTTTTATAAAATAAAATATTAAATAAAATAAAAAATCATATAACGATTAATTAGTATACGTGTGGTTTTATAAAATAAAATAATAATAAAATATTAAATAAAATAAAAAATCATATAAAGATTAATTAATAAACTTATGGTTTTATACAAAAAAAAATATTAAATAAAATAAAAAATCATATAAAGTTTATATGTATGGTCACATGAATCAAGTAATATATATATATATATGCACACATTACTTAATAGCAAAATATGGTGAAAAAAGAATAAAAAATTCATCAAAATGCATTCATCCGGATTCGAAGGGGGGACATTCCTATCATGTTGCTAACCCAACTTAAAGTAAGGATTAAAACAACAAAGGATCAATAGGATAGGATAAGCAATAGGTTTATTTTATCATTTCCAATTGGTGCACCAAACAAGAGATTTGAATAGGATATTATCATATCATGTCTCTCTATTATGCGCACCAAACGGGGATGTAAAAATAATATAGCAAGCTGTTGTAACTCATTAATTATTAATTTTTCATTTAATTATAAATCAAAGTAATTAATTTTGATGGTAGAGAATACGATTTTCACTCACTAATTATTAATTTCTCATTTAATTATAAATCAAAGTAATTAATTTTGATTGTAGAGAATACAATCTTCAGTGAATATACCAAATGTGTGAATGCCACAACAAATCTAACCCTTCAATTCATAATGCAAAACAACCACCTCTACGTCCTATGACCTTAATTCAATTGACAAAGACGTTACACTATATATATATATATACAGAGGGATGAGATTTGAACACCGATAATTTAAAAATGAATTTCTAACCGCTGAGTTCTAAAACACTGATTTTGGAGTGTAGGAAACAATCACCATCAAAATGGTTTTTTTGAAAAAAAAAAAAAAAAAAACAATGAGAAGACCAAAAGAAGAGGATGTATTATTTTTTAAGTTCATTAAATGTTTGATTAAAAACTAAGAGAAACATTTATCGTATTGAACAAATTTTGTCTTGTATGATGTTTGATGAAAAAAAATGTTATTTTGGTGATTTAAACTTGTACCGAGGACAAAAAAGTTGTCTCATGATTTACCGAGGAATAAGAATATATGTTTTTGTCATGTCCTTTGACTCTCAGCTTACACAGTCCCAGTTATAGTTTCAACATCAAACACAATACAACTGAAGTTGTCTTGTCCAGACCCTTATTTTTTTAAGCGATCAAACACTTTTTTTTCTTATATTAAGTTTCAGAGAATATTAATTAAAATATTTGTATCTGTTGTTCCTAGATAATGTTACACGAGAGCTTTCACATAAGAATTTGCCCTTTTTTTATGATTGAAGGGATAATATTCTCTTTTTATAGGAGGGAGTTATAATATTCTCTATTAGGATCCCGGAACATTCTATCATATCCACACTTACAACACATGGTCAACAAGCTGAATATGATTGAGATTTCCAATCTAAAAACCCTAGTAACCACCTTAACTACACTCGAAGAACCAACAAAAAACAAACTAAGCAATGCTTAACATCGTCGACTAAATACCGGAAACAAAAGACCTTCAACGCTGCGGAAATTTATGAATAATTTGATGGCTTCATCGGTAAGACCACCTCCATGCATGTTCATTATCCAGATCATCATGTTCATCCTCATCAATGTCGGCACCTTGACCTTCATAATGATCAAAATCCTCATCATAGCATGGATCGGAAGTATCACCGTTAGCATAACCATGATGTTCATCATCCTCGTCCTCCTCATCCTCCTCATCCTTGGATGATTCATTACTAGATCTGCCATCCTTGCTTTTTTCTGATTCAGACTCAGAACCCTCATCTTCTGAAATCTCATCTGGATAATCATTTTTTATATTCCCTTCGGCTACAATTGACAAGTGTAAATGAGTTTTCAATCAATAGTGATCTACATTAAGAAGGGTAAAGATGAGAGAAGAAACAGGGGAATACCATTTGAGTCATCAGTATCATAATCTGAATCATCAGGCCCATCATAAAAATCTTCATCCTCAACTTGAATTCTGAGTCGACAAAACACAACAGTGTCAAGTAGTAAGTATTAAGAATAAGAAATCAGATTTTAACATGTATAGACAAAATACTCACACTGGATAAGAATATGAAGAATCTTCTTCAACAATCATCTCATCCGTTGTTACAGTGTATAGGTCATAAACATAGTCCTCTGTATACGTCACATAAGACAATGTGCCATAACCATGTAAATATAAACAGTTTAGATTTTTTTTTAAAAAAAAAGGCAACAGTTTCAGATATAAGAGAATAGTTTCAAATCATTTACTGATTGCAAGTGTTGATAACCATATAACATCAATAAAATGCCCCCAAGATAACTCCAAAATATATTTTTCTTTATTGACCCAGAAAATATGTCTATTATTGAAATAATAAGTGCAACTTGAGGAAAAGGAAGCAAGATCAGAAGCGTTTCAATGGTTGTTTGGAACTAAACAATAACCTTGTTTGGCATGAGAACTTATATCAGCTTCAATCTCTACAGCAGCATTTGGAATAACCTCTCTTAGTAAAGGGAGGTAACTAGACAAAAGCTTTTGATCCTCCAAAGAGATATCTCTGCATTAATCACAGATTAAGTGTATTTTCAGTGACAATAAAGAGATATCTCTGCATTAATCAACACAGTCAACAAACTATGATGGAAATACTTACTCCTGTGGCACCTCCTTAATTTTTTCTTCGTCTACACGAACAATGTCGTAGAACTGGCATATTTCTAGTAATGCATTTACATCAGTTGTCCCCTTTTCTTTCCTGCTCTTCCATATTTGCTCAAAACGAGCATCTTTAGCTGAAGACTGTGAGAAAGAATGAGACATAAAACTTTGTTGCAATGAAACTTCTAATAGAAATTACTTCAATGTTTAAACATTACTCCCTCTGCCTCATTATGAGTACCATATTTCACAAAAATACAACAATTTTATCAAATTAACCATTTTAAGCATTCACATCATTATTATAAATATAAAGTGAAGGATAATGACTTGGGAGTGATGCACCAGGTATCAATTAGAGGGTTCAATTGATAAAAGATAATGTTACATTGAAAACTGAAAATTACACTCATTTTGGGGAAAAAATACTATTGTGAATGTGACACTTATAATGAAACAGAATGAGTACTATTGTGATGTACTCCAAAGTCTACAACTACCATAAACAGAACTCTCCCAAAAACAGAAAAATAAAATGTGTGATAGGTATATTCAAGTGAATACTAAAAAAATGTTGCTTCAGTGAATTAATAACATGATAATTCATTATATAAGTCCAACCATTAAATTAAATATTCAAATATCATTAATTATGCAAACAATCTTAGTGTTGACTATTTAGGCATATCTTAAGCATAATTTTCTCGAGTTATTAAGCATTGATTTTATCGAGCTATTAAGCATGAATTTGGAAGTTGCCACACATAAAGATATATTATAAATCAAATTAAACTAATTATATATTTGAATGATTTCAAAATGATAAAAACAATTCTGTAAAAGATCAATGGGAGAATGTTAAAAATTAATCAAAATAAATAAATTTGAAAAACATAAAGTGTGAAGAAAACTTTGTCTGAAATGTATATATAAATGCATTCCCTAAAGTTAAATGTTTGTCACACAATAGCATAGCTTCTGTGCATGTGTTAATAATAACAACCGTGGAAAAAACGAGTGTCAATATAAAAATAAACATATTTTTATAATTCTACAATAGCATATATTATCTAATAGCCATAGATAAAATTACGTGGACATGTCCGTGCTTCATAGCAGATATTATCCAATAGCCATAGATAAAATTTTAGTTGCTTTTGAACTGAAGAAAATTGAATGATCAAGTTTTGACATAGAAAATTACTGAAACTAGACGAGCAACAAATTTTCGTATGCATTAAGTACTTTAATTTGATATCAAGGTAAAATATAAGAAATTTACTCTTCCAGCCCCCCACATTTCTTTTATACTCCCTAAACACGCAAAAAATTTCGGTAAACACAAACCGAAAATTTTTTGTGTAAAATTTGCACTAAAAAAAACTTCGGTAAATACAAACCGAATTTTTTTGCATGTTTAGGGGGTATAAAAGAAACATGGGGGGCCGGAAGAGTAATTTTCTAAATATAATTGAAAGCAACAAGTAAGTTAAATGAAATGCAATTCTACAGAACAGCTACAAAAAAAATAGAAAAATAGGAACAATTCCAAAACAACAGAAATTTCATATGGGAGCTAAGTTAAATGTCTGAAAGTGTACAGAAGAGACTTCAGCATAATTTCTAATAGGCTGAAGAATCAAGTATATATTGGCATCCTTTAAGAAAGAGTATTAATAAGTGTCCAAAATATGTGCACACATAAATAGAAGAAATATATAAGAGCATGTAACAAACCTCTTTTTCTTGTTTAGCTTTAGACAAGAGCTGATCTTGCTTCTGTGGCCATATAAAATAGGAAATGATGAAAGACATGATTAGAAATGTCAAAAAAATGTTTGCGAAAAAACAACTGGGAGGAGGACAGAGTCATGGCTTTAAGCATGCCTAAGCATGTGTGTCGCACGTTGTGTGCAAATGCAGAAGAAGGAGGAGGGGAGAAGTCAAGAATAGAGGGCTTACATTAACTTTTTTGAAGAAGTTCTTCCTTTCCTCAACTTTTGGCTTAGATTCACTTGCGGAACCAGGTTCCTAAAAAATCAGTCAATCAACAAGTTATTATGATATTTATTTTGTCAAAACATAGTGCAATGATGATACAAACTTGCCACCTATTGAGAAGACTGAAACAAAATGTTATAAATGGAGAGTGAATTGGCATGAGATGGCAAAGTTTGAATTCAAAAATAAACACATGACAACACTTGTATATCATATGGAGAAAGAATTGTACAGTGTCATATAGATGGGAGACTAACCACAAATGATTGCACAATATCTAAAGTAACCTCAGAGCTGCTAATTGTCTCCACATGTTGCATGAAAACCTTCTTGTTAAGACATTCCACTAAAAAGGAAAGGATGAATTATAATGTTAGTCAAGCATATTGAACACACATTAAACACACATTAAACAAAAACAAAAAAAAACATTCTAGCAGTTTTCAGCTGTTGCTGTTCAATATGTCAAGAAGAATCTCAAGTTTCGCAAGATTATTTAAAGGCATTATCCTTATATGTGGCCTTTGACATCCTTATTTTTAGTAGCATCATGACAGCTGTTTTTGTAAATACATATAAATGTTAATTGTCAAAAGTAATGAAATAAACTATCATATCTTTTAGCAATTGAAACTAATAGAAATCTAAACAGGTTTAAGCAAAAATACTCTCTTCACTACCATATCTCAAGAATTATGGATGCTTGCTATGATGCTATTTGTATGCAACGAGTAATCAGAAACTCGGTATCTTTTAATAGGTCTCAGAAAGCAATCTACCAGTAAGTAGATGTGTACCACAGAAAGAAATGGAAGAGTTATCACGGGATTGCACACTAGGTGTGCCATGGATATCAGTATCGGTTATTATTCAATAAATTACAGTTCTGATTCACGGTTTTAAACAGTCTTCTCATCACGGTTTTAAACAGTCTTCTCATAGAAAATAATTGACTGAATAATGATGTCGGTTGATATGGTAACCTAGGGAGGGTTGGCTTTGGTTGTATTATCTAAGGAGCAGCAGGGGAATGGCACACGGTTTTGCGGGTGATATAGCAGAATTGAGAGCGAGGCCATGAACCTCATTCCCACAATCCAGTTCAGCCATCATTATAGTGCAATAATCACTGAAATTGATAACTATATTAAATGTCATGGAAGACGTTTCTGCAAAGTTGGTATGCGAAGCCTCTAACAAACATAGGAACGTTGTTATTTGAAGCTAGTATAGTTGTCATATGATAATCTATTATTTCTTTCTTTCTTTGTATTTACCTTCCAATTTCCAGGGGAAGGCGTCTAGTAATCAGAAGTTTGGCCAAAAGTTAAGTAAAGTCTAACAAAAAATTCTTTCGAAAATTTGGCCTTAGGATGATCATTAAACACTTAGAGCATCACTTGGTTATATGATAATGCATTCTTTTCTTTCTTTTTTTGTATTTACGGGGGTACGGTAATCTAAATTTCGGTCAGAAATTAAGTAAAGTCCGACCAAGAACTGTTCTACTGAACAATTGAACTCGGTTGTTGTGAACATTCGGCCTTAGGGAAAATCATTAAACACTTGAGCATCACTTGGTTCTATGATAATCTATTCTATTTCTACTCTTTCATAATGAACAAAAATCTCAAATAAATACAGTCCAAAATAGTCTCCTCCAAAACCCTAATTCGAAGCATAGGCTTAAGGTATTGAATCTTTAGGTTTGATAAGAGAAATAATGAAAAGAAACATACCGTTCTGAGAAGAATGAGAAAGTGAGAGGTTTCCAAAATCCAAAAGAGAGCGCTTCAATGGTCTATCATTGATTTCCAACCCTAAGTTGACATGCAAAAAGCACAAAAGCGTTGTTGAATGAGAATGAGAAAAAGAAAACGAGAAGAAGATAGGGTTAGATTAGATTATATACAGAGAGCATCGAGAGGAGATTGAGAGGGTTTTCGTTTGACTCTAACGACGACAGGTTTGGGTGGAGCCGCCGGAGATGAAGAGGTTTCCGCCATAGTATTTGTTTGAGAGTTAGTCAGCTCTGCTCTGTAAAATAGGCAAGTTTTAATTTATCCCTACAAAAAATTGAATTACTCTCATGTGAATTTTTTTTGTTTACCCTCTTATGGAAAATGTTGACCTAAGATTCCACAAAAAAGATGATGTGACATGGTAAGTCAGAGGTAAACCAAAACTCGTTACCATTAGAGGGGTAAAATGATAGAATCTTAAGTCAAGATTTTCCATGAGGGATAAACTAGAGAATCTTCACATTACAAGGGGTGATAAATAAAATTGCAGCAAATAAACCAAAACTCGTCTATTTTGCAGGGGATAAAATTTTATTTACCCTTATATTTATATATATATATATATATATATATATATATATATATATATATATATCTATAATATATATTCTATATCTATATATTCTATGTTTGAGAGTTTCTCTCTCGTGATCTTATTCATATGTGACACTTTATTATTTATCTATTTTTTATGTGGCATTCTATAATATTTATAATTCATATGTGGTTATTTCTTCAATTTTATTTATATTCCTATTCATAGCAGCTATCTTTCGCATCTCCTTCATCAACGTATTATAACTTATATGATTTGTAAAATACAACATTTCTCTCTTATATTAAAGATGGATAAAAACAATAAAGAGAAGGGAAAAAAATTAATTTGCATCTTAATAGTCGTTCGGTTTCAATTATGGCAAGATAGAGTTTTAGAGATCCGCACTCGCTCGTATGCAACCGTTCATGTCCGGTTTTTTCTAATTGTCGGCCCGAGACCTGTCACAAATCTGACCGAGTGCTTCAATGTGTTGTCGGTAATATCGATTTCGAATCGGATCTCAAATTCGTGTTCAACCCTAGTTGTGATTATCGTTACACATAGTATCTCATACTCCCTCCTTTTTTTTTTATAAGTGTTGTTTTTTGTCGGATTTAACGTTTCTATTTAACTTTCATTTTGATCTTTTAAGGGCATGATTTGTCGATTACTTCTATCTTTTTCAATAAAACTAATTATTGCTATATATTCGAAAAACTAAATTTTTTTATTTTTTTTGTACATATCATATTAATTTTTTTTTTGAAGTAATATTAAATTTTTGTTTTGTTTTGTAGATAATAATTAAATTTATCGGAAAGAGAAAATTTCCGCAACAAAATAAGAATTTATTGGTGAATTAAGAGTAAAGTATGATAGGAAGATAAAGTGTAAAAATCCATTTTATTAATTTAGTGTTACTATTCTAAAAGCTCGCTTAAATAAAAACTGATGGATTACTTAGCACACCTTATATTTATATAAATATATTCTTATCTCCGCATCATGCCATATTAAATTCATCTCATTATAATTAGCATCATAATTCACACATGTATTTTTTGGTAATTAATTCACACATGCATTATTAATAATAACATCAGCACACACGTATTTTCCAATAATAAATTTATGAGTTAAATATGTTTTTAGTACCTATAAAATATAAAATATGGACCTTTTAAGTTTGGTTCTTACTTAATTTTTATTATATTTTTTGTTCCTATAAAAGTTTTTTTGCACATAGTTTTAGTCCCTAATAATACTAAATTTGTTTAATTATCATTAAACCCTTTAATTTTTGGATATTTTTCATATGCGTGTTTAAAATATCATATAAAGTTTATTTACTAAAATTTAGAATTTTTTAACATGATATGAATTAAATATGAATTTTTTAATCCGCAAAAGTTAAGATAAACATAACGAAAACCATGACCTAAAAATTAAATTTTTAGCTCATTTTTTTTGAGTAACTTTTTATGATGTTCTAAACATACTTGCAAAAAAATCATTGGAAAATACAAATTAACTTAACCGTATGGACCAAAATAGCATGCATAATAATTTTCCAGGGACTAAAAATATAATAAAAATTAAGGACTAAACTTATAAGACCACCATTTTATAGGGACTAAAAACACATTTAACCCTAAATTTAGTTAATCTTTCTTAAAATAATTTTTCTATCCAGACAATTTATCTTATTTAGTGGAAACAAATAATTTTTCGAAAAAATTATCATTTATCTTATTTATTTGTAACACTTTAATCCTTTATTTTTTCACTTAGACCATTTATCTTAATTATTTGTAACATTTTAGTCATTTATCTATTTGATTTTTCATTTAGATTCTTTATTTTTTTTAACTAAAAAATAAAGGATATTCATTTATTCAAATTGATATAATGCATGCAATAGAAATTTGTTTAAAATAAAACTGACAAATATATTTAATTAAGAAACCAAAAAAGAAATCATCGATCATTAGTTGATGCAGGGGTGACTGACTTTGAACTTGGTAGAAAAAATCACGTTTGATCCCTGTAATTGAGATTATAAAATAGACTGAAATTATTTATGTCAGAACTGATTCGAACCAAATTAGACGATACACTGAACTGAGAATATCTGTGTTGAAAAAACAAAACAAAAAAACAGAAATTTAGGCCTAAAATTTATACTTTTAATATTTATCCTTAGGACACGAGCATTTTGCTTCGATATATATATATATATATCACTTTCTCCTTTTCTTCTTCTTCTTAAGGAAGTCATGAGTCAGTAAAATAATTACTTTGAAAAAATAGTAGCAAGCGAGTTCCGTTGAAATTAAAGTCCTTCTTTACTTGGAACCCATGCAGAACCACCTCGATCGTAAAAGCTCTCCGGCTCTGGCTGAACCATCCAGACGTAAACCCTTTCAATCTCTCTCTCTCTCTCTCTAAACCTCTTTTTTGTTTTTCTCATTCTCATTTAACAACGCTTTTGCATTCCATTCTAGGGTTTCGAATCGATCAAGGACCATTGAAACGTTCTCTATTGGATTTTACAAATCTATCCATCTCTGATCATGGTTCTCAACACAGTGGTATATGTTATGCTGCTTTTTACTTTTATTATTACTATCTATGAAGCAAAACACGGACACAGGACATGACACTACACTGACATGTCAATACCGACAATAATTTGAGAAAATGATAATGTGTCTGACACCTACCCGTGTCTCAGACACTATACTGACACGTCGTTACCGATAATAATTTGAGAAAATGATATTGTGTCAGACACCGCATGTGTCCGAGACACTACACTGACACGTCCATACTGATAATAATTTGAGAAAATGACAGTGTCTGACACCGACGCGTGTCTCGGACACTACACTGACACCTCCATGCCGATAATAATTTGAAAAAATGACGTGTGTGCGACACTGATGCGTGTCCGACACTAAGACACACCTAATCTGAGGAGTTTCTGTGCTTCACAAATTACTATTATTACGTACTCTTTGCTCTCAAAATAATAATCTCTGATTGAGCTCAAATGATTAATGAACTCTATTTAGTGACGAATTATTCGGGAGAATCTGAGTTTGAATTCTGAATGAAACAATTATTGGCCAAATTTTACTCACCTCTGGCTGAACATTGTATATTTTAAAGAACTATATTTGGTACTCATATGTAATAATTAATTAAGCTAATATGTCAAATGTAAAATGCAAAGGGTGTGTTTGGGTTGATTGAGGGTTTTGAATTGAAGGGCTAAGTGGCAATGTAGGTTTGGAAATCAATGAGAGGCCATTGAAGCGTTCTCTCTTGGATTTGGGAAATCTATCAATCTCCGATTCTTCTCAAGACGGTTAGTTTCTTTTATTTTTTCCGCAATTGCTGTTTGTATCTCTATCTTGTTCTGTTGATTATTTGTGTTATCAAAAAAATTATGATGGATGGCTAAGTCTATATTTTCGTATATATTTGAGATTGTAAATTTTTTTGAGAGAATAACATGATAGGTGATCATATATATTATTGAAATAACACTTAATTTAGAAAAGAAAAATAAGGCCATCCATGCTCTCCAAAACTGCATCCAAATACCCTAAGGTTATCAACAAAGTATTGTCACCTCATTTTTTGTAGTTTCTCACTCCTGTCCAGTGTTGTTAAGTAGCGGCATTATAATAGCACAGCGGTGCTATAGCACTGTTGCATAGCGGAATTTGAACCCCTAATTTTCTGCATCCACGGTTGACAACACTGCTTCCAACCATTGACAAGAGTTCATCCCCCAATTCACAGTGTACACCAGAAGTTTAACTTAGTTTATCTCCCTATTAATTACATGACGACTTGAATCTATATGTTAGCTTTAGCTTTTAGTTAATAACTTATGGATTTTGATGTATAACATGCCCCTGGAGTCCCTGCGTTTCACATGAACTTTCATATAATGATTCATTTCATTGCCTTCATAATTTATAATATAATGTGGATATATATGCTGGTATAACGGATAATACCTAGACTAACTCTATACTATCTGCCAATAACAATGTTCCTTATGTCTATTAGAGGTTTTTATTACTGCCTTTGCTGAAATCTCTCCATGACATTTAATCTAGTTAGCAATTTCAGTGATTATTGCACCATAATGATGCACACAAAATTCATATACTGTGTTATTCTAACTGGCTGAACTGGATTGAGGTTCACGGCCTTACACTCAATTGTAGACTATAACCGTGATTCTAAAAATGATCAAACCCATTTAAATTTTTACCAATGTTTATGAAGATTATTTATAGATCCAGTAACGCCAACAAAACCACATGCCATTACCCTGCTTCTCCTCAGATAACCAGCCCTCCCTATTGGTTACCACTTACCATAACAACTGCCATCATTTTTCAGTTCAGCCAGTTCACTTATCATAGAATTTAGTACATTCCATGGTTTTTTAATATGTGTACGTACTTTAAAGACAAGACGTGGGAGTATATGTATATTGCAGTAACTCTTGTGTTAGGTGAAAGCTGAAATTAAATGTCTTTGGTTCCAACCAGTTGGGGCTGACACAGAAGCAAACATGACCGAGGGCTCTTCGACTGCTCCTGCACTCAAGCATGTGTTCGTTAGGGTCAAACGAAAACCTTTTCAATCTCCACTTGACGCTTTCTGTAACCCTCCCTTCTTTTTGTTTTCATCACTCTCCTATAGTTTTTCTCATTCTCACTCGGCATTGTTTTGTGGTTTTTACATGGAATTGTTTTGTGGTAATGTAGGGTTGGAAATCAAGGAGAGGGCATTGAACCATCCTCTCTCGGATTTTGGAAATCTATCAATCGCCAATTCTTCTCAAAACAGTATGCTGCTTTTCTTTTTCTCTCAATTGTTTTGTTTTATTATTTGTATGTTTGCTTGGTTAAATATGGATTTTGATGTAATTCAAGCCTCCGGGGTCCCTGCATTTTATATGATGTTTGGCTGCCTTCATAATTGATTGATAATGATGATATAACTGACAATACCGAGATTTGTGGAAATGTTTTTTCTGGCATTATTTTTTATAATGAACTCTGTACTAGTATATGACTATATGCTAAATAACAATGTTCCCAACTCTTCCATTTCTTTCTTTCGTACAACCTACTTACCGGTGTAAGCAGATACCTTTCTGAAACCTGTTAGCAAGACACTGAGTTTCTGATTACTCAGCACATACAAAAAGCATCATAGCAAGCATTTATAATTCTTCAGATATGTTAGAGAAGAAAGTGTTTTTGCTTCAACATATTTAAGCATTTAGTTTCAAGTACTAAAAGACTTCATAGTTTATTATTTCACTAATTTTTTTGCTGTCATGGATTTCTTTGAGAATTAACATTTCTATGTATTTGCAAAATCAGCTGTCATGATGCTACGAAAAATAAGTTTGTCAAATGACACATAAGGAGATTGCCCTTAAATAAGCTTGCTAAACTTGAGATGATTTATGACAGATTGAAGAGCTGAGAACTGCTAGAATGTTTTGCTGCTGAATGTGTTGTTAATATTTATGCCTAACTCAAGATATAATTCCTCCCTTTCTTTTAGTGGAATTCCATGACAAGAAGGTTTTGGTGCAACATGTGAAGACAATAAGCAACTCTGAGGTCACTTTAGATATTGTGGAATCATTTCTGGTTAGTATCCCATCTAGATGACACTGTACAATTCTTCCTCCCTATGATATGGGAGTGTTGTGCTGTGTTTGTTTTTGAATTTGAACTATCCCGTCATTTCAATTTGCTCTCCATTTATAAAATTTTGTTTTGGTCTTCTCAATATGATTTAGTAAAATGATCACATAACATCTTGTTGTTTGACTGATTTTTAAGGAACCTTGTTCCAGAAGTGCTTCGAAATCTAAGTCAAAATTTGATGAAAGGAAGAGCTTCAAAAAAGTTGATGTAAGTCCTCTCTTCTTGACTTCTCTCTCCCACCTTCTTCTGCATGTACACAGGCGCAGTGTGCGACATAGACATGTGTGCTTATGCATGCTTAAAGCCATAAATCTGTACCCCAACGGTTTTTTGCAAACATGTCGCACATTTCTAATCACGTCTTTCATCATTTCCTATGTTTGATGTCCACAGAAGCAAGATCGGCTCTTGTTTAAAGCTATTTATGTATGCATTTCCTATTAGGCGCAGCGTTCTTCTATTTATGTATGCACATATGTTTGAGCACTTATTAATACTCTTTTTTAAGGAATGACAATATATACTATTAGGAATTGTTTGAAGTCTCTTCTGTATACTTCCAGACATGCCCTTGCATCCTGTCTTTACTTATAACCCTTAATACTACTTTCAACTATAGTCCCCTTGCTGAAATTCCTTCTGATATGATTGGTTTTTGAATTGTTCCCATTTTCCAGTTGTTATTGTAGTTGTGCTGTAGAATTGCATTTCATTTGACTCTCCTAGTTGCTATCAGTTATATTTACCTTTGGTCAAAAAATTAAAGAAATCGATGTGTAGGAAAAATTGTTGCTCGTTTAGTTTCAATCATCTTCTATTTCAAATCTTGATCATGCCAATTTCTTCAATTCAAATGCTACTAAAATTTTATCTATGGTTATTGGATAATATATGTTCGCGTAATCACTTAAAAATGAGAAGTGCATCATTTTTATCACCAAAAAAACTGTACTGTCTGAGATGATAAGTTTAGAGCATAGTCACATAATTCACACAAATTCGTGTCCAACTCGTTAAAAACCGAGTACCGTATTCGTGCAAAAAATCATTAAAACAAAACCTTAAAAACTGCATTGAGGAGTGGAAACTGCACTATGGTATATACTTTAATACCTTAATCAATGCAAAAAGTAATTAAAATAAAACCTTAATGACTGCATTGGGAAGTGGCATAGTGTATAAAGCACTCTACCATGTGGCAACTAATGAATAGCACCCTGATGTACAATGAAATAGTGAGCCAACACTACTTTATTTATAGCCAAATTGCCTCCCCATGTTTACCAACACCACCAATGTGGGACTTAAACTTTTCTCTATCTTTTTAAACTTCATACATTTGAATGTACCACGAACCGAAATAGCGTACCGACTATATATACCCCCTTACGTACCGAATAATTTGAGGGTTGCGTACTGCGTACCAGAACCTTTACCACGTACCGGAACGAATTGTGAACCAGGTGACTAAGGTTTAGAGAAGCCAAACTTTCAAACTCATTTATATATGACTTAGGAGATTTCTGTTTGTGGTAGTTGTAGATTATGAATTGTGCATCACTATAATACTCCCTCCGTACTAAAAAGTGTTTGTCCCAAAATTAGTGTCACTTTCAGTTTTCACTCTTGGCTAGTTCTATATTCCAAAAGTGAGATAAGTCTTGCATCATGCACAAGTTAGTTTTCACCATTGAACCAACCAATTCCACCATCGGATCAAATGTGATATGATGAGACTTATTATTAATAAAATGGTGATAAACACACTTGCGCACAGTGCAAGATTCTTTTACTTTACTTGTGCTCATTAGACAAATCCTTCAATGTAATATGATTTACTTTTTCAACTGTAGTTAATACTTTGTGCATCACTTACAAGACATTATCCTCCACTTTATATTTGTGATAATGGTGAATATATCAATGCTGAGTAGTTTTTTCTTTTGATCAAATCAATGCTTAATAGTTGATAAGTTTAATTTGATAAACAATATTCTTCTCTTTCTTTCATTTATATCTTCTTAATTTTTGTGAAAAAAAATCTAACATGACATTAATAATGGGATGGAGGGAGTAATATAAACATTGAAGTAGTAGTTTCTATAAGAAGTTTCCTAACAGCAAATATTTTGTGCCTTATTCTTTCTTGCAGTCTTCAGCTATAGATGCTCGCTTTAAGCAAATATGGAAGACATCAGATGAAAAAGCATTACGGAAAATATGCCAGTTCTATGACATTGTTCGTGTTGACTCTGAAGAAAAAATCAAGGAGGAGCAACAGGAGTAAATATTTCCATCAAAGTTTGTTTTGTTATCTTTGTATATGAACAATTGTCATAGAAAAACACTTATCCTGTGATTCATGCAGAGATATCTCCTTGGAGCATCAAAGACTTTTGGCTAATTTCATCCCTTTACTAATAGATGTTATTCCTAAGGCTGCTGCAGAGATTGAAGCTGACACAAGTGTTCATTCCAAACAAGGTTTTTATTTGTTGTTTAGTTGCAAACTACATATCTTGCTACTTTTTCCTGAAGCTGCACTTGTTATATTTGAATTATTGACATATAATTGGAGATCATGTACTTGGGGGAACATATTTTCTGGGTCAATGAAGAAAAATATATTTTAGAGTTATCTTGGGGTCCTATCAATGTTATATTGTTATCAACACTTGCAATAAATAATTTGAAACTATTGTGGTTGCTGACCCATTCTCTTATATCTAAACTGTTTATATTTATATGGTTGTGGTGCATTGGTCTTATGTGACATACAGAGGACTATGTTTATGATCTCTACACTGTGACGGATGAGATGATCTTTGGAGAAGAATCTCCATACTGTTATCCACTGTGAGTATTTTGTCTATACATGTTTAATCCGGTGCCATATTCTTGCTGATTGACACTGTTGTGTATTGGCAACTCAGAGTCGAAGTTGATGATGAAGATTTTTATGATGGGCCTGACAATTCGGATTATGAATCTGACGACTCAAATGGTATTTCCCTCTGTCTTTTCTCATCTTTACTGGTAACTTTTAAATCACAAGTGGTTGAAAACTCATTTACACCTGTCAATTATCAATTGTAGTCGTAGATACTTCAGTGACTGATTATCTGGCCATGTTTCCGGAAGAAGAAGGTTCTGAGTGTAAACTAGAAGAAAAAATCCATGGCAGCCCTTGTAATGAATCAGAGGAAAGAATGGCTAAGGTTTCGGATGAAGAAGTTTCTGAGTGTGAATCAGAAGAAAGCATGCAAGGCAGTTATTTTGATGAATCAGAAGGAAGCACACCCAAGTTTTCGGAAGAAGAAGGTTCTGAGAGTGAATCAGAAGAAATAAATGATGCCAGCACCTGCAATGAATTGCCAAATGAAAATATATGTAGTAAATGATGATGAGGATGTGGATGATGAACATTGGAAGTAACTCTTACAGATGAAGCCATCAGATTATACATAAGTTCCTGCAAAAAAATGATGGCTTTTAATTTATTTTATTTTATTTTTTAAAAACATTTTTAGTAGTAGATGTTTAGCATTGCTTAGTTTATTGACTTGATTATGTTTTGTAGATATGAGGCTAGGGATGCAAACTAGGATAAAAATTTGAACGGGCTTTCACAAAAATCACCTGTTATGAGGTTTGATTATTAACCCATTGAATGATTTTAATCTATATAGTTAATTTTAAAAAATTGTATGTATGTTTTTATTTTATTTTATCTTGGTATAAGTATGAAGTTCTTATTGCCTATTAACGTTGGATTTTAAACCACTTGCAAGGCTCAAAACCCTTATAACACGGACAAATTTTCATTGTTGGTTGTGTGTATTAAGAAAACTAAAAAAATTGTACTTACTTAAATTTCTAAATATTTCTTTTAAAAAATTAAAAAAAGTTAAATTTGCTAAGTGTAAATTAATTGCTCTTGTTCAAGCTAATCAAAATCAATTAAGTTATTGAGTTTAAATGATTAATAAGTTTTTTAAAGAGGGATTTTTCAAGAGAATTTAAATTCAATTTTTAAAAGAAGCAATTTTTAGTCAGGTTTACGAATTATCAAACCCTTTTTTTAGGTACCCATGTAAAATTCATGTAATTAAACTTGAATTTTTTAAAAAAAAATAGTGAGTTTCACATTCAATAATTTAAAGTTTTTTTATATAATTTTTTTTAAAAGATTTTATAATAGTGATCAGTGCATTATCCACAACCACACAAGTTTAATCACTGAACAGAAACTGCTTTGAAAATACTAGTAATAATTAAATGTAAGACCCCGTCGCTGTCCTACAATTTTAAACAAAAAAAAAATCTGGAAAAATTTCCGTTGCCAAGAGAAAAAGATGAATTAATTATCTGTAGCTAGCTACGGTTGGTCATAAAAAATCCTGGACGGAGAATGGCACTGGCATCATCGTGGAACATGAACATAGGTGCTCTTGGTTCCTCCCAGAAGACGATGTTGTTTGAGGTATCATGCAGTAATAGAAAGAGAGACAGAGACAGAGAACGAGGTAGTAATAATAAAAGTATCCATCCTCCATACAAAGTTGTTGAGATCACTCCTCCACCCAAATCTCTTGGTGTTCGTTGCCTCCCTCCTGTAAGCAAGCTCTTATTCCATTCATTCATTCTAATCATTTATCGTTTATCTACCGTATGATCGACTAGATATATCAATTATACAATAACTTTGTAAATGTGAATTGTCTCTTATAAAATTGACAGCAGATAGTGTTAGTTATTAATTAAATATCTCTCATATAATATCAAGTAAGTTTTTGTATGATTGAGTTGTGCCAATCTCTCAATTCTATTAGCAAAAGAGTCTCTCCAAGATCCGTTGGGCCCCGGCCACCTGCTATCAGGTTTCCACTATCGGGCCACCCACCATTTATATGCATGCATCAAGCCCCATAATGTTGGTTGGGCGTGAGGGGATGCATTAAGAGTCTCACATAAAATGTAAGATGGTCTGAATATGAGTTTATAAGTAGAGACAATTCTCACCTTGTAATCCGATTTTGTAGGGTTAAGTTAGGCTCAACTCCCGATTCTAAAATAAACCACCAAATTTTATTCATCTTAGTCTTTCTTAGAGTTAGGGAGGGACTAAATTGACAATAAACCGTTAAATATAGAGACTAAATTGATAGTACGGGGTTAAAATATAAGGACCTAATTGTTAGTATTATGATTAACTTAACAAATTAATAGAGTAAGAGACCTTTTTGAGATATTCTTAATCTAAAGGACCTATTTGAGAACATTGAGGGACCAATAAGTTGATTTATCATTTATGTTAGATAATAGATTCTTAGACTTATGCTGCTGAACTTATTTATTTATAAGTTAGTAGTCTAGTCTTTTTAGGTCCTTGTAACACTTACTTCTATAAGCTATGATATTGTATTGAAATCCTAGCCTCCTTTATTGTTCCTCTTTTTTCTTCGCTATTTTGTATCTCTATTAATAGTTTACTCATATAACATGTGCTTAAATGTGATTGCAATCTCAACATTTGTCATCACCTCAACGGTTATTTGTTTTAATCATGGTTACTACTTACAGTATCTTGTTTCGATACAAATGTGAACCCAATTGATACGAATCCCTAGTCTGTATCTATTTTGGACCTGTATCGCATCTTGGATTTTGATTTGTTTTGATGATTCCCGGTTCACTGTGCTGAATTCCAATTCATTCAGATAAATCAGTACCTAATCTTACTAGCACACTTTCTATAGTCAACAAATTTTATCTAAATAAGATAGGGAAATTGAGGCACTAAAGCCAGACTTAGCCAAGAAATCGGTGCTGTGATTAGTATCACGATGAACATGGCTAAGAGAGGTACTCCAGTCAGAAGGGTGGAAGTAATAAGAGATTGGAGAGGAGAAGAGAAGCAGCCATAGAGACTCCTCGCACACAATTAGTCAGGACCATATAACCCGTTTCTAAGATGCTGTTGTTGATGGACAAACTATGCGTTACTTTAATACCACGCAACAGTGCCCAAACTTCAGCACGCATGACATTACTAACACTCACTCTGCCATAATAACCCTTTATAAGCGTTCCAGTAGAATCACGAACCAAACTTCCATACACAGAATGACATGCAGTTGTGTAGAGACTTGGTAGGCACAGTCAATATTACAATTGAACAACCCTTCGGGACAAGCACTCCAACTATTCTGATGGCTTCTGCTGCATTGCTTACATTAAGCACAGGGCCTGCTAATTTTCTTGCCAATAATGAGTCTGAATCTGGACTCTAGGCCAAGGTGTGGGAGAAAACCAGCTGGTTTCTAATTTCTATCCTTCCACAGTAGCCAAGTAGCAACACCAAAGAGGATGGACCAGGATCACTTCCAACTCCAAGGCATGCTGACCAAGTCTGGATTTGTTAAGTTCAAATCCAACCAAGCATGAGTGCCAAATTAATTTGATAATAACTTGAATCTGGATCTGATAACCATGATTATAATAGCTAGTTACTTCATCATTTTCTTGCTTAAGAGGATCCTAATCAATTATTTTTTTCAATACTTTATTCTGGTACATACATGTGTTATAATCGTCTAAATTTATAATTAGAATAGAAATAACATGTCCAACCCCGCATCGCCTTACATGATGAGTGAAGACAAGGCATGTCTACATTACAGAGCCGATTTGTCTTTAAATGAGCAAGTAAGATTATATTCACTATTGATTTAATTTAAAACGAATTGTAATCTTAACACATAAAACTCTATGGATTATATACCCTTGTTCATTTTTTAGGAGCTTTATTGATTGACATGACTTTGTAAGGCATTGTTTACTTTTCAAGAGTTTAAATCTTCCAAGTAACATGTTTTTAGTTTTCTTCTATTTGGAAAAGTTGTGTTTTTAATAACATTCAGGTCATGAGTCACATACTGAGAATTCATGTCTAGGATAAATTTAATAATGTCTGAGATACTCGGCATTCGCTTAAACTTGAATCTTTAAATTGCAGTAACTATAGTTTAATAATTTGAACAACTATGACTATTGTTGATAAGTTGTTTAGGACCCAAAAATGAGAAATGTGTGCCAACATTAGCACAAAAGAACTCGTAAGCCTGGTTTAACGCTAGAAGGAACATGAAAGAGGCAGCCAAACAAACTGTGTAGTGGGATTCTGTTATATAGGTGTTGAGTAGACGCTTGAGAGAAAATGTTATCGACCAGAATCATACATTTTGTTATGGGCTGTAGACATCATGCCTCCATAGGAGCTTGGCTCTGTGTACAATAGGACATATGTCCTATTGTATTTTCCTTTTGATATTCGGAAATAGTACACTCTTTGTTTCCATTAACGTTCTATTTTCTTCTGTTTGTTGCTACTATAATTTATGTTTGCATCAACACATGGGGCTAGATGCAAAAGAGAGCAATAGAGAGGACCCCTCAATATTACAAGATCTGGTTATTTTTATTTTTATAATGTATATATACTTGAGATCTAATCATATATTGATGTGTTACAATACATTAACTTGGCACTTATGTTTATACTATTGTTCAACATAAAAAAGCCTCCTAACACATGAATAACTCTTATATTCTAATAATTATTAAAATGCAATCATTGGACAGCCTTGAAGGTCACACTATTGAAATAAGACCAACAGTGTACTTTCAAGTAATGATTTAATGATATTGCTGTCTTTCACTCTGTCCTTGAAAAGAATGCCTTTGGTTCAGTGGACTTATATATAAAGTATTTGATCAATACTAGTGACCTTATAATATTGCATGTGCCACTTGCTTTTGAACCAGTGGAACTTTTTGCACCTTACAATTTCATAAAAATTGGGGAAAGCTCATTGGTTCCAAGGTACTCTTCAAAGTGGATTGTCCAATTAATATAACAGAAAAGCTATGAAGGACAACAAAAAAGAGAATGAAATTGGTAAAAGGATTTCTTTCTGAGTGATTCTTTATGTACTCGAATGCACAGATACACCGTAGAATCAAGCACTTAGAGTGTAGGAGATGGTGTGCATCCATATAGTTGTAAAGGAGTTCTAACAAAACAGAAATTTGAAAAATTCCTTACAGCACTGTGATATGCATTACATGACTAGAATGGTTACAATTGCAAATTATTTACTATAGTTGTTGGGAGTAATGGCAACGAGCTTAGGGTGTAATAGTGTTGCATTATCAACTGTCGACAGTTATATGTTACCATCAACTTATCATTAAAGACTAACTAATGAGACTGTGTTGCACCAGTGTCCCTATTGTTGACTGGAATCATATTTAAGGATTCTCATTACAAATTATTAAGTTTAAATCTTGAAAATATTGTCGGAAGCTTAACCGTGTGAGTTGGATTTTCAAGCACAGTTTACATAGATAAAAGCTTATCATTATATACAAACCAATGTATTAAGCAATAATTTGTGACAGAAATTACTAACTGAAGATAAAAAAAACTGTCAAATCTTTACTTCTTATGGTGAGCCTTTAGCCTCCTTATTGTATTGGAAATCATTGGTTAGTCCTACATCGATCAGGAATTGGCTAAAAGAAATATATTTAAGAGAGGGGACTCATTTCCAATACGTTCAGGTTTTAGGTGGAGATGTGGTGTTCAGGTCTCCTGGTGGTCCTAATCCTTATCAAATGATCTTATATATGTTTCTCAGTAAAGGGAGTATCTCTGCATTCAAGGATACTTCTCCGTGTGAAAAAAAGGCTACTTTAAAAGCATTGTATATTGCAAATATTGAACTTGCTATTGTAGATTAGAGAGATTTGGTACAAGTTTCTGATATTAATGTGGTATTGTGATTGAAACTATCCATTGAAGTTTTTAAAACCATGATTCTGTTTGGCTTCTTTGGTGAGCCCTTTACCTGCTTATAGGATTGGAATTTGCTACTCACTCGGAGGAGTGAGTGTCAGTGACTTGGAGGTTATATGCCTCCATGAAAATATGATGTAAAAGGGTAATTTCAACTTTTAAGCTCTTCACATGCTTACCTTAAATTGACCTTTGCATAATGGATAAATAAAGTTGTGTATTATATAGGTCTTTTTCATATGAGAACATGTGATGAAAGATGCAATCATTTCTATAGAGGCAGCCTAGGCATATAATTGAGAAGACAACCCATGTGTTGGACCTTAAAATACAAAATTTATAAGGATAATAAAATTTTATGTATATTAATTTTATATAAGTCTGAGGATTGTGGCTATGATTGCTTCTTTAGAATCTGCTGTTTTCTTTAAATCACTGACACTTCTAATCATAATCATATGCATGTTTGATGTCCGACACATATAATTACATTCAATTAATTCTCTCAAATTATTATCAGTATTGACATGTCAGTATCGTGTCTGGTATCTGTGTCTCTGTCGATGCTTCATAGACCATTTATATCTTATTTCTTTATGCCAAAACATTATAAGTTAATGCAGATGGGTCCATCTGAGATGAAGAATTGAAACAAGATGTTTGGTAGTTTGGTAAACTAGCTGTGATTGTTCCTTGCCTTTATAGTTCTGAAAGCAGAAATGTTTTGGTAGATTCTTCATTTAAACTTTCCATGCTTTGTTTAGTAAAGCAATATTTTATCACCTGTCATGTCTTGTACTATTAGCCACTTGATTCAATTATGCATATTTGTGATCCAACACATCATTTTTTTGTGTGATATGATTCATTATAAGTGTGAGAAAGGAAAAAGAAACATCACATATTCAGTTGATCTCATTTCTTTTTTATTTTGTTCTTTAAAGCAGAACTTGCAGTGTGGAGAAAGTGTCACAATTGAAGGACAAGCTTATACTATTTCAGCTGTAACACTTCGTTATCAGCTTCGTAAAGGAAAATACGAACAAAGCGAGAAGAGACTCGATGTTTTGTCGACAGGAAGATACTTAGTAAATTTGTATTTTGAAAATTTATTAGAACAATCTTGATGAGTATTCTATTTTGATTTGTAAATGTAATTCCATGGTTGTATCTGTCTTCTGTAACTACTTTCAGAATCAATGACATATTAGATTTTTTTAAAAATAATGTGAAAACTGCCTAGCACAACTCATGAGTATTAGATGTCACTTTATATAAATTTCTTTTAGACCTTATCTTTTTCGAATATGAGACTTTTCGGTATATCTCTAATGCTCAAAATATTAGACTTGGCGGCTGGCGCGTGGATAATGCGTGTTTTGAATGGATAGACTCTAACATCATATTAGGTTTTATCTTTTACTCAATTTATTTTTACAAAATTTGCTTGTATAAAACGAATGTCACATTAATAAATTACTTGAAACATGGATTTTTTCTGATAGAATAGTTTAGTAATAAATATTGGCTTGTACATGTAGAATGTCACAGTCACATTAATAAATTACTTGATACATTATTTTTAGGTTTTGAAACATGAATTGTTTTTGATAGAATATTTTTGTAATAATTTTTTTTTTTGTTAACCATATAAACTCTTGTAACTAAAAATTCTTGTGGGAGAATTCAAATTTGATTTCTAATGGAAATAATACATACGGTCGAACTCTGAATTATCGGGTCCATTTCTCTTAGAATTAAAGGGTTACTCAAAAAAATCTTGATTCAATAAAATAGATATTCAAGCTTTTCATAGTGTAGTGTACTTTCAACATAGAGACATGGGTGAATCTTAGCCCCCTTTTCAACATAGAGATTCAATTTTTTAATAATAGTTAAGAGACCCAAAAATCATAAGTTTGAAATTTTTGAACTAAGTTTTGATTAGGCACTATATATAGTTGTATAGTTTATTTTTTCTTTGTGTTAATTTTCCAATTTTTAGAAAAAGAAGGTTCTAATAATTCAGAATTTAGCTGTAAAATAAATATAATCTGATTAAAAAATTGTTCTATCTAAAAATCGAACTCGGACATTTTCGATACAATGTATAGTATGTACTATGGGGACCATTGAAAGTTCTCACGTGCACAGCTAACAAGTATTATCATGTAGGATCCTAAAGTATTGATATATGGAGCAAAGTAACATAACAATAATGTGAGATACATGTAGCTAGGGAAGGTGATCCTTTTAATTTTTGTATGACCAAAGTTATGTGGTGCCAAGTTGTACACCTGTTTTATTCATACTCTTGTCGTGTATGTTTGCAATAATTAAAATGAATTTCAATCAATCTAGGGACAGATTAGATATTTAGATTTCACTAGTTAACTTCCAAAGCTATTTGATTGAATTGCCTGGTCCAATTCTAGTGTCAGGATATATTGCTAGGAACTTTTTTTTAGCCAAGTGTCTAGAGTTGATAATACAGTGTTTTTTGTTGTTGGTGTAATTGAAAATTATAGCTAAATATATCAATATTAAGGTGAGTGATATGGTGAATCATTTTTATATAAGTGTCTGTTGTAGATTAGATTGTTGTTTCAAATTATTAAAAAAATTAACCATTATTGATAACACTTTTTAAAAGTAGAAAATATAATTTTATCGTCTTTACGGTTAAAACAATAACATAATTGACGTTAGTTGAATATAAATTACATTTTTATTTTTCGTTGTTTTAATCAAATAAGTAAATTAAATTATTATTTCAATTATAAAAATGTGAATAACTATTAGCTTATACTTCTAAACAACAACATATATTATTGTTGAAAAAAATATTGATTAGATTGAACATGTATGTAAAAATTATTCAATCTATTAATGTTACTATTAATGTATAGAAATTATTCTCATACTAACAAAAGTTGAGGAAAGAAACATTATCAAAAAACATTGAGGAAAGAAACAAGTTTTTATTTAATATGAAAAGATATTCAATCATTTTTGTTCATTCCGTTTAAAGTTTATGATGATAAGTTTAAGTGTAGGTAGTTAGTTTTATACCAATTATAAATGAGTCAAATATTAATTAAATATATAAAAAAATATAATTTGTATATTTAATGTCTTGAGATTTTATGGGAAGATATAATTTTTTTCAATTATAATGTTGAATCATTGATTTGTTATTGCTCTATGCTTTCTCAAACTCTCACAACAATAGTTTATGTCTTATTTATTTGTTTCCCACTATTGAAGTTGTAGAACCCTACTCCTTGTCTTTAGTCCTCATCATTTTTTGCATTATCATCATTCTTTTATCACTTCCTACAATTTCCCCTTTACAATAGAGCTTGAAGGTCTAGATGCAGTCACTCTCTATAATCTTGTTTGCTGCCTAGTATAGGTGGCTGCCTCACCCGCCCTTGTTGTATTGTTATATGTATCTTTATCAAAAACTACATCACAGGCTTATCAACAAAAACAAAGACCACATCATAGGAAGTAGGAACTCCGTCTCCACTCATTTATCCTCCAAATTAACGACTTGTTACCATCGTCAATATTATTTTAGAGAACATTATCCATTATCTTAAGACATTCAAAATGTTTTTCAAGGGTGGAATTGATTTGTAAAAGGAAGAATATAGGGCAGAATAACAATAAAATTTTAAAATATTAAATAATATTTTATCTTATACGATAGGATAGAGGGAGAGTGAGAGACAGAAAGAGAGGAGAGACAGGGCGGAGAAGGACAAAGAGGGGAGAGGGAGGGGAGAGAAACAGAATTAAGAGAAAATGAGAGGGGCGAGAGGAAGAGACCGGGAGAGGAGAGAGTAATATTTTTAGTAGAAAATAAAAGAGTATTTTAATATTATTGATTGATCGATAGCTTGTATTTAAGATAATTATCTCATGATTTTTTGTTGATCAAAATTATCTCATGATTTAGTGAGAGATAATAATTCTTATTTTTATTTAGTCTCTTACTTTTTATTTTGACCGACCTCGCAAATAATTTTATTTTATTTTTTGAAAATTGTGGAAAAACATAATAAAGAACAATTTAAAAAAAAAAAAACTGTTTTGTTTTAGAAACAATGGGGAATACAAACCAACTTTAACCCGAAGAACTTTGGATCTTTTTTACCATAGAGGTTTATTTGAGTCGGGGTACTTTAGTCTTTCGGGCTTTTTGGACCCCAAACATACCGGTTGGAGTCATAGTTTAGTGGTTTGCATAAATTGATTGATATACTTATCCTTGGTTGGATTAATAACATATCAACATATATTACTTAAGTGACACATATTTTAAGTCAATTTATAATCACATTAAAATCTGAATCATTGATCAACCTTATCGAGATATTAAATTACTCATCAAATCAGTGAATCAGTATAGTTGAACTTGAATTGTAAAACTGGCAATCCAATTTTATATTAATAATTTAAAAAATATTTATGACATAAATTTCATAACTATAAATATGTATTAAGATTTCAAGGTAAAGATATTTTTGGTGTTTTAGAATAACTATTTTTTAGTAAAAAAAAAAAAAGAATAACTATTTTAATATATGTATAATATAAGAAATAACATGTTGTTTAAAAACTAAAAGAACTCTTACATTAAGATGCTGACATGTGACCAATAAATTGTCTTTAAAATTCATATAAAAAAAATTGGAAAAAAACCCCTTACACTATGTTGGATGATCAAAGAAACCTGCTTCAAATATAAAAATTTGTTTGTTATTTTTCTTTATGGTTTTGGACTCTTACTCTATTGGTTTGGGTTAGTTTAATTTGATTTGGTAAATGGTGTGGTTCTTCTTTCACTCTATTCATTTTTTTCTCCTCTCTGTTGGTTATGAACTATGAAATTAGTCCGATAAAATAAATTTAAAACTTAACAAGCTTTAGTTTGATGGGTTAATGTTAAAACATTAGATATTTTGGATTTATATTATTCAGGTGTGTTTTTGTTTTTTGATTGACGAACTCTCAATATTTCTTGTCAATACAATGTGAATTTGACTATTTGAGGGGAGTTGTTAGATAATAGGCTATTGAGGTCATGTTGATGGGAATTTTATAACTTATAAATTGAATTATTTAAATTTTGCTATATATTTTTTTTGTAATCCTTATTTTGCGAGTAATGTTATATATTGATCTTACCAAATCCATAAAGTAGATATAAAAACATCTTGATTGTCAGAACACATTTTCTCATGTTTGACCATTTTATCTGAGACAACTTTGAGGGTCTTATGTCCTACAGTAAAACTTAGTCGCCAATAAATGCATGTTTCCTTTTCACCACTCATTCAGTAAACACATATCGTGACCTTAAACCCTATCATGTCAAAGTGACATCCAAGAAGTCCACATTGAGTATTTGAAAGAAAAATGGATAGAAGATTATTGTAAATATGAAGAGTTATATTGCGTTTTGTCATCACAAAAACTCTAGTGTTATGGGTGCATTGAAGCTAGGGTAGTCGTGAGTCTTAAGAGGGGAATTTGTAATTTTTTTCTTGCAAAAATTGTAGTTCAGAGAGTTTGCAATCATAATTATCGTATAAAATTGCAATTATGTGAGAACTATAGATATTTTTTTTTTTCACCACCAGTGGTCCACTAGACCGCCTAATCTGATCTGAGTGTCAGTTCTAGTATTAAGTGGTTTCAGCCTCATACCGATCGCATTACTGGGAATTGAATCATGATCCTCTATGCTAAATTCAGCATCAATCACTACTAAACTGATTGGTTAAGAATCGTACCGATTTAGTAATAAATTATTGCAGAAATTTTGATAATAAAAATGTAGTTAATCTAATCTTGGGTCGAGAATGAAAGTACTGAACCATCCACACCTTTGATTTTTCACTTTCCTCTTTAAACTCAAAAAAGCATTAAACTTTTTGGGAAACAAGAACATGAAACTCGCCAAAGATTGATTTTTTTAATTTTATTTATATTTATTTATTTAGAGTAACTAAAATAACTCACTCACTCACTCCACTTTTTATTCTTTTCATTACCTTTGCTTCTCAACTTTCCTTCATTTTCTTCAATTCCCATTCCTCAATTACATCAAAACAAAAACATCATCATAATACTATATTACTATATTAATATTAATTATTATTAATACTATTGTTCTTCTTTTGTCCTTTCCTTATTCTTTTCGATCGGATCTGAACAACCCTCTTGAGAATTTTTTTCAGAAACTCAAATCAAAGTATCATAACTTTCTGGGTTTTTTTCTATGATCATGGAGCTACCTTTTTTTCTCATCAATTTCATTGCAAAGTTTCTTCTTTAATCAGGTTTGTTACTGTTTTTATACCCTTTTTATTTTCTTCCTTTCTTTGTGGAGACTCTTCAATTATTGTTCTTTGTAGTTTAAAATCAAAGAAAGAGAACAAAAAAACTTTAACTTTGAGTGTTGTTATAATTTTTGGAATCTAAAATCTTTATTTTTCTTTTGAATTTTTTTTAAAACTTTTTTGGTTAGAGTCCGATAATTCAGAGTTTGGCCCAGGTTGACCGTGGTAAGTAAAGTTTGACTAAGAATTATTTCCCCAAGAATCGAATTCGGGTTTTTGAAGATTTTGTTTTGTTCATATTGACTCTTACTAAGTTTGTGAAAGACTCAAACTTTGATATAATCAAAGTCTTTTATGAATTTTGTCAATTATTTTCTTTTGGATTAGAGGGTTTTGCTTTTTCTATATTTGGATGGTTTTCTAGTGATTGTATCTCAAAAGGGTCTTGATTTTATTTTTTTTTGGAATTTTTAGATATTTTAGAAATTTTTAGTGATTGTAGAAATTTTCTGTAACTGTTAATTTTAAGCTTTTTTAATGAGTAAAGTAAATCTCTAATTTTGTATGCTGATTTGGATTTTGCAGCTTATTAAGAATTTTTCTTGATGGAGTCACCTGTTGATGGAGTTGAGTATTTGCCAGAAGTTTATAACAATTCTGTTTCTGGCATAATAGATCACAATCCTCCTTCGACATCTGGTGTTCCGCACTCTTCTCGTCCGCCTTTGATGGCATCATCGAGAAATCAAGGAAGGATGAAAGATACTTATCAGGAACCTAGCCATATCGAAACTTTTGAAAGTTGTTTGGCAAAGAATATTTCCACAATCGAAACAAAATTGTGTATCAGTGATGATTCAACTAATCACAACTCCGACGAGATATTAGAATCTGAGAATTGCATATTAGGTTCGTCAAAAGGATTTGTGGATCAGGCAAACTCGGAGATTATGTTTTGCTCAAGTCCGCAGAGTAGTTTATACTCTGCCGCTGCTTATTCAGAAGCCAAAGAAAGTTTCACCAATACCGGAATCAATGAATCTGTTAGTGTTGATAAGTCAGTTGAAAGCGGAGAGGTTACTAATTCAGGGGAGAGCAGGAAGACGAGTATCTGTAGAGGGAGTACCGGAAGTGATGTTAGCGATGAAAGCAGCATCAGTAGTTTGAGCAGTTCGTTGTATAAACCACATAAAGCAAATGATGTAAGATGGGAAGCAATTCAAGCTATCCGAGTTCGAGACGGTGGATTGGAAATGAGACATTTCAGGTTGTTGAAGAAATTGGGATGTGGAGATATAGGAAGTGTATATCTAGCAGAGTTAAGTAGCACAAAGACTTGTTTTGCTATGAAAGTAATGAACAAGACTGAATTGTCGAGTCGCAAGAAACTTCCCAGGGCTCAGACAGAGAGAGAGATATTGCAGTCTCTAGATCATCCATTTCTACCTTCATTGTACACACACTTTGAGACGGAGTCATTCTCTTGCTTGGTTATGGAGTTTTGTCCTGGTGGAGATCTCCATGCTCTCCGGCAAAGACAACCTGGGAAGTATTTTTCAGAACATGCTGCAAGGTTAGCATTTCCTTTTTTTCCCAATGTAAATGAAATTGAAAATTTGTACTGTTACAGTGTCTTTTGGATCATGATACTTGGCTTAGTTTAGCGCTAATAGCATAAGTGCTTATGTATAAGTTAATTTTGTAACAAAAGGTAACAAAAAAAGTCAATATGTTTTCATATAAGCTATAACTTGTTTTTATAAGCTATGCTGGAGAGCTTATGGAAATCCGCTGAAAACAACTTATGGACATGTAAGCTGTTTCTATATACTGTCCTAAAATAGTCTCACAAATGCGTAAGCCAGTAGATAAACTCAACTAAGCCAATCCAGAGTCTAGACAGGCTCTACTAGTAATTCTTCGTGACGTTCAACTCTCTAGCTACATGAGCAAAACTTGGCTTAAATTTTCCAAATATCCAAGATATTCTTTTCCACTCCTATTGTTTGAAGAAAGCACAAGATTTCTCAACTATTTAAGGATGTCTGCTAAATTTGACACAATTATGTTTCCTTTAATTGTCTACTGTACCTTTTTTGCCTTCGTAAATGAATACTTTAGTTATCTACTTCGCCCTTTTTCCACAGTTATGACATTTTGAATGAATTTAATAAACTTTGTTATTGCTTACTGGTCCTACAAATCACCATTTTCTTTACTCTTTTCACTTCAAGTCTCGTGAATGCCATGTGACTTGGCTTTCTTACAAGTCTCGATATATGTAATAAATATCAGTATTTATTATGCTCTTATATAGGATTCCTCATTCGAAGGGAAGTAGACTACTCAAGAATTTTACATTTCATTTCTGTTGTAATTTCGAATTGGATAAATAATTCATAAAAGAAGAATGTATCAATGAAATGTTGCTCGTGCTTTATTTGAATTGGTTGGTTTCTCTTTGATAACTTCTGCACTTGATCAATCTTCAGTACTATCTGATGACAAAATATTATATGTTTAGCATATAGTAATAAGCTATTTCTAGCTCTCTCAATAATATGTTTAGCAGGCATGCACGACATAAACACTTTCTTTTTTATGTTTTGAGAAGTAAGCATGTTGTCATTTTCATAATGCGTACTGTGCAGGTTTTATGTGGCAGAAGTTCTCCTTGCTTTGGAGTACTTGCACATGCTTGGAATCATCTACAGAGACCTCAAACCCGAGAACGTGTTGGTGAGAGAAGATGGTCACATAATGCTATCAGATTTTGACCTCTCTCTAAGGTGCGCCGTCAGTCCGACTCTAGTAAAATCAGCAAACTCTAATTTAGAGACAAAAAGCTCAGGATACTGTGTTCAACCCGCTTGCATCGAACCAACTTGTGTTATTCAGCCAGACTGCATCAAACCTTCTTGTTTCACGCCACGTTTTCTACAAAGCAAGTCCAAGAAGAAAGAAAAGAAGTTGAAACCTAAGAATGACGTGCACAATCAGGTGACACCTCTGCCCGAGCTTATGGCCGAGCCAACAAATGCCCGATCAATGTCCTTCGTAGGCACGCACGAGTACCTCGCGCCTGAAATCATCAAAGGTGAAGGTCATGGCAGTGCTGTAGACTGGTGGACATTTGGGATATTCTTATACGAGCTTTTGTTCGGTAGAACTCCATTCAAAGGTTCAGCGAATCGGGCAACTTTATTTAATGTAGTTGGGCAGCCCTTGAGATTTCCGGAATCTCCAAGTGTTAGCTTTGCTGCTAGGGACTTGATTAGGGGTTTACTTGTGAAAGAGCCTCAACATCGTCTTGCTTATAGACGCGGAGCTACGGAGATAAAACAACATCCATTCTTTCAAAATATTAACTGGGCGCTGATCCGTTGCGCCACTCCTCCAGAAGTGCCGAGACAAGCCATGAAAGCAGCACTCACACCTGAGAAGAAGCCGCCTGGAGTGAAGCCTTCTGGTAACTATTTAGATATCGATTTCTTTTGATCCCTATCACTGTTTTCTACTTTGAACTAATTATTTTGCATCTTTATTTGCGTTGTTGTTCGTCTACGGTTCTTTCCATTGTATAAAAGAATGCAACTCTTTTGTTTACGTGCTTGTAAGAAACTCCAAATTGTTTTAAATTGATGAACAAAGTCTCTCCGGTCTATTAATTTATTCTCGTTCATTTGCAATGTTTTTTATTTGAATATTTGTTCCTTCGATATTTACAAATGTCTACATCTTTAAAAGTGCATAAAACTTTGCTATTGTGCATTGTCAATTAAATAGGGTAACTCTATGCAAGTTACAAATAACATTCTCATGAAAATAATTGTGAAGTAAAATTTGTGATTCGCAACTTACAAAGATATGAACTAAACCGGTTGGTTCAAGTTCAACCTATCGAACTTGGAACCGGCTAGTTTTCCCGTTAGTTTGATATCAGTTGCATTGTAGTTTGGTTGAATTAAAGTTGAATCAGTTAATCCACAGTTTGTTCAACAGGTTTTATTTTTTGCATTTTCTTATGCTTTACAATACTTACTTATTTTAATATTTGTCATTACAACAGTGTTATTGAATCAATCAAACCATGTTCCCAAGTCTCATCAGTTTAATTTTCGGTTTGGTTTTTAAAACATTGATCTGGTAATGTGTCGTCATTAATTGACTAGAAAACTAATGTTATGGTTGCAGCTGGCCATCTGTCACCCTCCAGGTGGTTATTGCCGTTAATGAGTAACATTAATCAACGCTGACATAAGTCTAAACATGTACCAAGTCAAGTTTATTTGATTTTTTGGTTAAAAAAAGTTTTTTTTATTTATTTTTTTATAATGAAAGCCAAGTTTATTCTAAGGTGTACTAGATTAACTAATGATGCTTGCACGGCTTCAAAACCCCCAATACCAGATTAACTAATAGGGTACTTGAGTCTTACATACTACGAACATTTAAATATGAGAAAGTGATGGAAATAGAAAACACGAAGGGATTTCTTTCAGCTTAATCAGAGGTTTTGAGTTTAAATTCAACTGTGAGAATGCAGCAATATTAAATTCTTTTAATGGAGAGTTTTGTCACCTTTTGCGGTTCTACCTACTTGAGGAGTTTGTAGTTGCACGCAGATGATACTGGTTCATAAAAAAAAATGACAAACCCCCCACACTCAAGGGAATAAATTTGAACCGACTTTGATGAGGTCAATATTACGTGATTGTAATTGGAGATTAATTGTTATACATCAATATTATAAAATATTTTTACACATATATCTAATTAAATTACATCGTTATACATTTTATCAAATATCTACTTGATTTGTTTATAAATTAAATCTGGATTTCACATAGAATAAAGATAGAGCGTGAAAAGAGAGTTTATAAAAAGAGATGTCACGTTACAGACAATTTTTGTAAGGATGAATTAGGTCAAATATAAAAACCTAATACAATTAATATGAAATCTTAGTTTTGAGCAAGTGAGTGGTGTGTAGATAGCAAGAATGCTTATTTGCCTAAAATCAAAGATATCTTCTAATAGTGTGACTAGTTTTTTTTTTTCAAAAAAATTTCTCTTCTAGTCCCCTGAGTTGCTCTAGACATCCCAAATATCTCAAAATGCTCTTAATTATTAGGATTGTAGGATCCGAAACATTGCTTCAAGCCCCCCGAAACGGCGAAACGCCATTTTGAAAGTCACGTTCTAAAATGATTTTTTTTTCCTTCAATTTTTTTAAGGTTTCGGACCGTAACTTTCGAAATTGAGCGATTTGGAACCTAGGTTCCGAAATGGTGTTTTATTTATTTGTTTTGAAATCGGCAAAATTGGAAGAAAACAGAGAGGAAGTCACGAAGAGAATGCACAAAATCATTTTCTAATTGAGAACGAATATCATCAACAAATTGACTACTGCAATCACCAAACAAATTAACAAACACAATAATCACAAAGTTTTATCGGAAGATAAGGAAGGGTCTAGATCTAGTTTTGAATGCTTCCAAATGTTTTTTCTGTTTTGACGAAAGTGTTTTCTTTGACTTCGTGACTCTCCCATGGTTGCTCCTCTGATATGGTGTTAAAGAAGGTAATGGACTTTTGGTAGTAAATTATTTTTTTTTTCCAGATCTTACGTCCCAAAATTATATGGGTTTGGAAGTTGGATTCCAAAATGACCTAGGGGTAATTTCGTCAGTTTGAGGGGACCGAGAGAAATATAGGAGGGACAGAAGAGCAATTTTTTCTTTTTGTAATATAAATCTTATCGAAAGATATTTATTAATATGCATAGTGATGTAAATAGTGATATTGATGGGTTCCTTGCTTTTTTAGACATGATCCTTCCATATTGAAATAGGTTCCTTGCTTTTCTGTCCAACTTTCTAAATGATGTGTAATGAGTAACTATCAATAATTCAAAAGTCTAATGAAATTGTAAAAATTTAAAAATAATCCTAATACCTAATTTATACGCATGCTTAAATCTGAAATTAGAGGGTTGAAACTTGTGAAACTTGAAAGCAATAGCAGTGACATTAATCAAAGGAGTAACAACAGGACGTTTAGATCAAATGAGAATAGTTTCAAGAAATGGGAAGTGGGACTCGTAGAATAGACTTCGTGTGAATGCACGAATCTTTAAACTAATTTATTTTTATAATAGTACATAAGTAAATAATCTTAAACTGGCAAAAAAAAATGTAGCAAATATTTTAGATTAAGAAGGGAGTACAATACAAACACAATCAATTCAACTTTTCTCGTTAAAATCGGAGTTGAAAGAGAAAACACCACATTTAAGGAGGAAGAGAGTGTGGTGTTTTTTAAAAGGTTATGAAAATGTAAAAAACGAAGAAAAAAATATTAAAACATGTACTATGGGTCTGTTTGAATTTTACTTTTGAACTTATTAAAATAAGTTATAGTAAATGATAAACTTTTAAGTTAATTCATAAATTTAAAAATTGACCACAACGACAATTTTATGAAGTAAAAAATTGGAAATTACTTGTGTGAGTTTGACCTGAGGTCTTTTAAGAACTAAAATAAAATAAAAAAAATTAGAGATTACAAAAAATTTAGCAATGAATATCTAAAAAATTAAAGAACCCCACCTTCTAAGAATTATAATTATCCTCTACGTGTGTTTATATATTTATGACGTAACTCCTTCAAGATTAAGAACCAGTGACATAATTGTATTGAGTTGATTAAAAATATGTGTATAGATAATATTATTATTTTTTTGTGTATAGATAAAAATTTAATATACTTTTTTTACATCCTTTAAAAAAATAAATATATTTTTTTTACAGTTCAACGTAAATTAATAATACTTGAACATGAGTTTAATGTAATATTATAATACTTTCATTAATGTTATGAAAATGATAAATTAAAGAATTTACATAAGATAATAAGATAACATAATAAATAAATAATTAAAGGTATAATAGAAAAAATAAAATATTTTATAAAGCGACTTATAATTTTATATAATTTTTTTAAAAAATATTATAATATTTTCTTATTTATAATTAAGTTGAGGATTGAACCTATGATCTCTAGCATACTACTCAAATCTTCCACCATTAAATTAAACTTAGTGGCTTACATGACTTTTAATTTAAGGAAAATGCTAACTAGTTTTCATACGGAACTAGTTAATGAGCTAAGTAATTTATAAATGTATTGGAACTTCTGTAATCTATTTTTTATAAGTATAAATAATGTTTTCTTCCAATACAAAAATTATTCTTTTAGATATTCTTAACTAATATTCCTGAGACAATAATTAGCATAACCCATATTTTATTTTATTTTGAAACAAGACAAATATTATTGCATCAGAAATTGGTTACAAGTGCCATATCTTTATGGATATAGCCAAGAATACACTTGGGAAAATTATCAACCCAAAACTTATTGGGCTCTACTAAAGCCCAGCGAGCCAAAGCATGGGCAACACCATTACCCGTTCTAGCCACGAAAGTTGCTTTTGAGGCCCCCTTTGTTGCTCTAAAGTCCCTGTTATGACCAAATTACTCCTAGTTTGTTTGAAATGAATTTTTTTCCACTTTTTTTTTATATTTCAGAATGTAGGTGCCGAAATGGTTTCAATTTTTTTCCATTTCGAAACTTAAAATCCGAAATTAGTTAATTATGACACTTACATGCCAAAATTAATTAAGTTCAGCACCTACGTGCCAAAATTAACTACTTTCGATACGTAGGTACCAAAATTAAGCACTTTCGGCTTGTATATTCCAAACCATCCAAAATCAAAAAAATTAGGGGTGTTTTTTGGATTTTTGGGGGGCTTAAGAGTACTATATGGGGCCTAAAATGCAAAAAATCTCTAGGCACCCATTGAACAGAGAGTTGAGTGTTCTGATCCAAAACCACGCAATAAAAGAAATCTTCAACACGGTGAACACATTGTCAAAAAAAAAACACGGTGAACACAATAAAAGCACGTAATATCATTAGTGGAATGGAACTTCCAAGAAACAGTAGAGTTGACTTAAAAGTAAGTCAAGTCATGTAGTAGTATCATTTTAATTTTCTATTAAATTATTTACTTACTTCAAATTTTATTTTATATTAATTTATTTTATACTTCAAATTTTAGTTTAGTATCAATACTCTGCTAATAAATTTTAAATGTGTTTTGTCTCAAAACGGACATATATTGAACTTCCAAGAAACCAATTTTATTTTATTTTTAATTGAGTTGACTGGCAAGTATACTCTAGTAAAGTCATCCATACATTTTCTGATTTATTCAATACTATATGGAACACACATTTAATTTAGTTCAAAGTGTTTTCTTTATTTAAAGGGCCAAGTAATCTTTTACAAAACGTGAAGAAGAAAATGAAGAACTTAGTATATGTGTTTTTGTTGGTTTTCATTTTAGTGGAAGCACTAATGTGTTGTGAAGGGTGTTGGAAGCAAGAGAGAGAAGCACTTATTGCTCTGAATCCAAATTTAGGAAACGCCATGTCTTGGGGTGACAACACTGATTGTTGTAAATGGGAAGGAGTTCAATGCAACACCACCACAGCAGGAAGAGTCACCAAACTTTCACTTCATTCCATCAATGGTCCTCGGCAGCTTAACTACTCAAATTTTCTAATCTTCAAAGATTTGAAGACTCTCGATCAAGAATTTAGTCTAATATCCAATTGTACAAGAAATGACGATGATCAAGGTAATTTCCTATATATACATATATATTCAGCTTAAAATTGAGAGAGTTAGACTTAACCCTATAAACTGGTTTGTAATGTAGCGCATGCGGTCCAACGGATTATGGAGGAGACTTTGATACCATGTTAAAATTGAGAGTTTGATCTAATTCAATCTAACAAAATCGACCTTTAAGATGATATCAGAGTCTCATCTACGATCCGTTAGACCGTCTGTTTCTGATCAAGCCATCCAACATTTATATCCGCGCCTCAAGCCCAATACTGTTGGGTCAGAGAAAGTGTGTTAAGAAGTCTGACATCAATTGAGAGAACATGAATATATGTTTATAAAATTGAGATAATTTTGACTGAGTTAAACTCTGACTCTTAGGCTCCGTTTGGCCCGGCTTATTTTCAGCTTTTCTATTTCACTTTTAATGAAGTAGATCAATAAAAAATTATGTTTGACCTTATTTCTCCTTGCTTTTGACTTCTTTACTTTATTTCTCTATATATTTTACGTAGAAATAGGGTCAAAAACAATTTTTTACTTCCTTAATTTTTTTAAAAAGAAATAGAAAAGCAGAAAATAAGCCGGGCCAAACGGAGCCTTAATTTTAAGAATGGTCATCATTCATTAGCTCAATTGTTAAAGTAAAAACGGAATAGTAACCATAATTTTGATGCAATTTACATATTATTATGCAGCGTTGGAAAATTTGGAAGTTCTATACTTGGGTCGTAATCCTTTGAGCGATGCTTCCAGCGTTGTGTCTTGTTTGGATGGACTTTCATCTCTCAAGTCCCTATACATATCCAATACGATGACATCATCCTTCGAGTCCCACAGTGAGTATATTTTTTAAAGGAAACTAGTAGTATGTTTTTCTTTCACACAAAATAGAGACTTCTAAACTTAGTTCTTAATTATATTTTTTGTTTTTACAAAATAATAACACACGGGTTTTAGTAATTAATATTGAGTCAAATGATAATTAAAAGTTTATTAAAAAGTTTAATAATAAGTAAACAAATTTGGTTTTAATAGAGACTAAAATCGTGTGTAAATTTTTTTTATTGGAACTAAAGATACTATAAAAATTAAAGACTAAATTTAGAAGATCCTTATTAACCATTTTCTCTTTTAACAAAATACTACCCCCGTTTCCTAAATATAGTGTCGTGAATTCGTTAGGGTCACACCAATACTTCGATGTGTGGAGTGAAATCAACGGCAACCAAATAATAAGAGGGATGCAATAAAAATCACTAACAAAATAAATCAAAGCGAAAGAGACAAGAACACATGATAATGTTCACCCAGTTCGGTCCAATAATGGCTTACTTCTAGGGGGAAAGCAATCATTTGTTCCACTAGTTCAAAATAGTAACGTGACACAAGATCCCAACAGAATTATAAGAATCAGTCTTCAAACATAATTCGACCTTCGAACCTAATTCTACAATTTTCTCGAATCTCTTCCGAGTGAACATCCTCAAAAGACATACTAGAATTGTGCACACCCATCCTCAAACTTAACCATGTGTTGTTTGTCTAGTATGCAATCATCACATAATTTCAATTTGTTCAATTTTTCACTTCCTACCAAACCGTGTTTAGCTTGCTCAACTATGCCTCTTTCACCGACATGACTTAATCTCAAATGCCACATTTTAGTTATATACGAAGTGTCTATACTAGCTAATGAGGCATGAGCTATAATAGCGAAACTTTCTAAAATATATAAATCTTGTATTTTAGACACTTTAGCTACTACTAATGCACCATGAGAAATTCTCATCACACCACGTTCAATTCTAGTGCAATAGCCTAGATTATCAAACATATATGCTTATAGATATCAAGTTTCTCTTAAGTTTTGGAATATACCTCACATTCTTCAAAAGAAAATCATGATTATCAAATATTTTTAGACAAATAGTATTCACACCTTGAACCTTGCAAGCCTTTATTGTTACCAAGGAGAACAACTTCACCTTCCTTTCTTGAACGTATGTGATAAGAGCATCTAGAGTTTATGACCTAGCTCTTCCTTTAGTTGTTTGGACTTCCTTCTAAGTGACAATGCTTTCTTTTCCATAAAGCGCATTATGCTTTGAAATTCTCAAAGGACCTAGGTAAAACACACAATAGGTGTAAGGTTTTGTGCTCATCTTCTAGGTTCACATCAATGTTTACAAAATCATCAATGATTTTGTTAAACTCCGTCAATTGCTTAGTTATAGATTTTGAATCCACCATTATGAAAAAGTAGAGTTGTTGTTTCAAAAATTGTCTATGAGCTAACGACTTAGTCATGTACAATTACTCAAGATTGGTCCACACAAACACAACAATGGTCTCCTGTGCTACTTCTCTTAACACATTATCCTCAAGGCCCAATATAATAGCATTGATTGCCTTATCAATCATTTCGGTTTTCTCTGGTGGCGTTAGGTGCATTGGCATGTGCGCCTCACGATTCAACGCTTCAACACACTTCTATTGGATTAATATCACCCTCATCTTTACATTCCACAACTTGAAGTCGTTATTACCGATAAACTTCTTAATATCTCACTTGATACCATGGTACTCAATTAAAGGTTTGTTCTGATTACCCACGGTGGGTTATGTAGTATCAAAAGTAAGTATTGTTGTTATAGTATTCACAATGACTAATGCGATATTAAAATCGTACAACAATTAATATAATTTTAAGTGAGATAATTAAAAGATGTTTGATTGCATGGAGTAAAAAAAAATATATAACAGTGGACACTAATTGTTTTGAATTCGTAATGTCACACCAATACTTTGATAGGTGGAGCAAATTTATCAGTAATCAAACAACAAGAAGGATGAAATAAAAATAACGAACAAAATAAAACAAATTGTGAAAGAGCAAACACACACTATTGTATACCCAGTTTGGTCCAATAATAACCTACATTTGGTGGAGCGAGAAATCCTTTGTTCCACTAGTTCAAAAGAGTAATGTTACACTTACATAAGATTCCAAAGGAATGACAAGAACCAAGATTCAAAACTAATTCTACCTTTTCTCAAATCTCTTCCGGTGACCAAAATATTCACTTTGATATAATGTTTCTACGAGGTGAATCCAACGATGATTCGATCTCAACCCCAACGTTTCTTGCCAAGAGAATTTTCTATAAACTCTAGTTTGTATGTTGACCTCAAATCCTTATTTTTCCATACGTCACAATTCCTCAATATATAGAAAAATAAAATCCTTAAAAGTAGGAACAAATCTGCCTTAAAAAGAAATAGAATGAAAAAAAACATGTTTCCTTCAAAAACTCGCCGCACCGGTGCAACTGGAACATGCACCGGTTCAAGTTCTTTTCAGGTTCCAGATTTTAACAATCATGCACTAGGTCAACTGCAAGATGCACCGCTGCATCTTTTCCTCGTATCCCTTCTGACTGCAACATATACTGGTTCATCTTGATCTTGCTCTGGTGCAGAACAGACAAATTTATGAATTCCTGATTTTAAGTTAATTCTTACATATAGCGTTATAGGACTCCGTTGACTAAATTATGAGAATTAAGAAAGTTGGTTGTAATGATAAATTTATTGATAGTAGATGTTTTTACAATTTTATAAGAGAAAATTTGTTTACGTTTTATCATAATAGTATGTATTGTAAAGTGTAAAAAGAAGAGGTAAATAATTAGGAGTATGTAGGTAAAGAAATACTGTAATAAATATGGTTGAAATTTTTTTAAAAGTCTTATAAAAAATCTTATAATTATGAACAAATGTAGTAAATGACAAAGGGAATCAATAATTTTTATTTTCTTCCACAAATTAATTTACTATCACTAATACATGTTATTTCGGTCTGAAATATAAATAAAAATTGATCAATTTTTTAAAATCAATTTTTGTTTGTATATGAGACGGAATATCTATACAATAGTTTTACCAACAGCTTTTGAGAAAATTTCATCAAAGTTGCTGCATCTGGAGGTGCTTGACATAAGCTACAACAATTTGACTAATGAAATCCTGCCTCCACTAAGAGGATTCAAATCTCTGAAGGAACTGTATTTGAATAACATTGGTGGATTGGACTTTGATCTTCATTTTCGAGGTAAGAATAGCACCCATTAAAATTTGGATAATGTTAAGGAGAATGTTAACTACTCTTTTTAGTTTTTTTTAAGAGACATTTTACATTTTTAAATTTATTGAATAATTGATGTACCTAATTTATAATATAGACCAAATATATTAATTATCCTATAAATTTAAAAAGGTGAAATATCTCTTATAAAAAGGACCAAAGAGAGCAGTATTGTATTTCACAACATTAGCTAAAAAAAATTAAAAAATCTAAATTTTTTATTGCAAAGAAGCTTTTTTTTTTTATATTTCGAAAATGTAGATTATACAAATTCTAAAACTATTTTGTTATATTTAGTAAAAAAAAAAAAACTATTTTACTATATATTAGATTCTTTAACTAATGTCTCACAACAACACTAGTTAATATTTTCTTTAATTTTTTTTTTTCATTTTACTAAAATATTGCTTCAATTCTCTATAAGTAAAAGTTTATTTTTTAATTTAATTGAATAAAAAATGTATTTCGTTTATATAAGTTAAAATACATGAATTATTTTATTTTTATTTTTTGGTTGAGTATCCTAGCGGCTAGAAATTCTACCCTTATGGTGGATAAGTGGGATGACCGGGGTTCGAACCCCGGCCCCCTGCATATATAATGCGATGTCCAACCAATTGAGTCAAGCTCATGAGACAAATACATGAATTATTTAATGAACATACATATGTTTTTAAAATAAAAACTGAGGAAACAACTAGCTAAAAGTTTCAAATAAGTAGTTTAGTTGGCTTACTCCATTCGCTCTTTTTTAAGTGTTATTTTTTACCACTGAACACACGTCAATACATAACTAAAATTACTAATATTTTTAATTGTCTATCATATAAAAAATTATGAAAAGTTTATTCCCAATAAATATAGACAATGACATGTTGTCATGTTCTAAAATATATTTTTTTTGTCAGAAAATCATGGATTTGTATGGCCATCCAGTTTAGAAGTGCTTGTGTTGAGCGGAAATACATTAAGGAACAATGTCATTGCATCTTTAAATGGTCTTCCACACCTCAAATCTCTTGACTTAAGCTACAACAACTTGAACGGATCACTTGATGTTACTGGTGAGTATCATCATATATTATATATTTATAAAAAAAATAACTCATTTTTTGAAAATCATTAATTTTAGTGGTGATTTTGTGTGTGACATGCATCAATTGTAGATATTAACTAGACACAAAGGATAACTTGTGATTGATTAATAAGTATAACTTTTTACTTGTTGTTGAAAGGAGTATTTTAATAACACATATCTAATTTATCCGTTGGAATTATTATTAATCAATCTTCTCTTGCAGGTTTGTTACCTTTAACCAATTTGAAGATTCTTGATTTAAGTGGTAATCAAATAAGCGATTTCGTTGTTCATAGAGGTATTTAAGCATTTGATTTTATGTTTTAAATTTACTTTATAGGCTGCTTCGTCTTGTGAATTTAATTCCGTTGGCAGGAATATTGCATTACATATGTAGGGGGTCGGAGTTCGAACCCAGTCATTCCACTTATCTACCTTAAAAGTGAAATTTCTAGTCACTACTACTTAACAAAACAAGTAAAATCACAATTGCTCCATTACCCTTTGAATTTATCGGGTACCGGCACCAACTGTGTTTAACAAATAAAAGTGGCTATATGAATTCAGCATATTTTAAAAAAGTTACAACCCCTTGATAATTTCACACAGATTAAAAATATAGTTAATTTTGTATGTAAAAAAGACATTGAGTTGTTTTAAAATATTGACTATTTACATTTTTTACATTTTTAAAATATTGACTATTTAAATTTTAAAATAATATTTAATTCCTTATCTAGTGTCACATACTAGATATTATTTAGCGTTTTCCTTTACTAATGTCCACCAAAAAAATTTCACAGCTATAATTTATCTCCTTGCGTCAAATTTTATCTGATTAAAAAAAATCTTGAGTTGTTAATCAAACAATCTTACACTTTTCAGGGTCAACAAATTTAAGCAAATTGGAAATCCTTGATTTGGATTTCAATATGATGAATGGAAGTAATATACAAGAGTCATTGCAGGCTTTCCCATATATTAGGAACCTTACTTTGAGGCAAAACCAATTTAAAGGAACAATTCTTGCTGAAGGTATATCACATCTTTTCTTATCTAATTTATGTGATTAAATATTAATTATGTCATGACAATGTAAACTATCTTTACACATTCATCTAATTAATTAAAGCTATGATGTTACTTTAGTATGTTAGTTTCTAAAACATCTAAAATAATATTGATATTGAATATTTGATTGAATGCATGTATAATTTTTTATTTTACTAATGGAACATATAAATTAAATAATTAATTCTATTTCCTTTTTGTCATTATATACTTGTCACTTTGTCTATGTAGGTTTACGTGGTTTAAGTAACTTAGAATACTTGGCAATGGGCATGAGTTCTAACCTAGAAAATGAGTTTTTCAGAGGTATTGGGGACTTGCCTTCCTTAAAAGTTTTGTTGGTGTCCGATTGTGGGTTAAATGGTACCCTTCCATTCGGAGGTAATTGTTTTTTTTACCATTTCTTGCATAGTATGCATTGTTGAATGTATGATTGTGTTGTTGGAGTTTGTTTGAATTCTCATATTGCTTAGGTTTTCGAGATGTGAAGTATATAAATATAACTTTTGAGGTTGAAATCCAAACATATTTAACATGCATAACTATATCCAATTTTTTTTTTTCTTTTCATTTTTATTTGTCGAAATGTACTTACATCAATATGTCCAATTTTCATTTTTCAGAATGGTATAAGCTTACGAAGTTGGAAGAGTTAAGTCTATCCTACAATGAATTTGTAGGGAATCTCCCCTCATCTTTTTTCAATATGACATCACTTCGGACTTTAGAACTTACCGATAATCACTTTATTGGTAATATTGGTCCTAACCTTGCAAGTTTCACTTCACTTGAATATCTAAATTTTGAAGGAAACCAATTTGAATTCCCTATTTCATTGGAAATATTTTCTAATCATTCAAATCTTAAGTTTATCTATGGTAATGAGAATAAAGTGATCTTTGACTCAAACTCAAATATAAAAACATGGGTTCCCAAATTTCAATTGGAAGTGCTAGAACTCTCTTCAATAACTGAGGCCAACTCCATTCCACTTCCAAACTTTCTTCTTTACCAAAACAATTTGACTCACATTGATTTCACTGGTTGTAAGCTAAGAGGAGAATTTCCAAATTGGTTATTAGAAAACAACACAAAAATGGAAGAGCTTATTCTTGCGAATTGTTCATTTACCGGAGATTTTCAGCTTCCATCTCGTCCCCGTCTCAACTTGGTAGGAATTGATGTATCTAACAATGCAATAACATGTCAAATGTTGAGCAATAACATGACTTCAATTTTTCCAAAGCTGGTTGATCTAAACATGTCTGAAAATGCAATCGACGATGGTTTAATTCTTTATGAGCTAAGCCAGATGACCTCCTTAGATGTATTGGATCTTTCTGATAATCACTTGTCTGGAGAAATACCATACAACTTATTTAGAAATGGGAGTCAAATGACAATATTGAGTTTATCAAAAAATAATCTTCATGGACTCATACCTCCTATGTTGTCCATTTTGAGTCTTTTGGAGTGCTTGTTTTTGGATGGTAATATCCTTTCTGGTAGCATCCCAAGTGATTTTTTTAACTCCTCAACCATTGAACTCTTAGACATAAGTAATAATCATTTCATTGGAAAAATTCCAAGCCAAATGAATTGTCCTAGTTTGATTGAGCTTTCAATGTCGAATAATCATTTTGAAGGATCTATACCATCAGCATTTGCAACACTTGAAAGTATCACATACCTAGATCTTTCCAAAAATAATTTGACAGGTTGTATTCCATCTTTTGTTAATTCTCCTATCAGCTTTATCCATTTGAGCAACAACAATTTAACTTGTTTCGCCGAAAGAATGTTTAGAGAAGGGTCATCCATAGTCACACTAGACATTAACAACAATGAAATGAGAAATGAAATTCATGATCTGATACATGATCTCCATCATACAAGATTGTCCATCCTCCTTATGAAAGGTAATCACTTTACAGGGAATATACCAAAGAGTGTGTGTCAAATGATACATTTAAATTTACTAGACCTTTCATATAATGATTTTGTTGGGGAAATGCCGAAATGCTTGGGTAAAATGCCGTTTGCGAATAAGGATCCAGAGGAATCGAGGAAATTATTCGATGGTCCCGCTGTTGGAAAGCAAGCCAATATTAATCGATTTGGAAAAGAGAAAGCAGCCTTTACTTCAAAGAAAAGATTGGAAATTTATACAATAAATGTCCTTATTTATATGTCTGGAATCGATTTGTCTCACAATAAACTAAATGGGAGTATTCCATCGGAGCTTGGAAACTTGATAAGAATTCGATCATTGAACTTGTCCAACAATTTTTTCATTGGAAAAATTCCAACTACATTCTCCAATTTGGTACAAGTAGAAAGTTTAGATCTTTCTTTCAATATGTTGAGTGGCCAAATTCCTCCTCAGCTAACTGGATTGACCTCCCTTGAAGTATTCAGTGTAGCACACAACAATTTATCAGGTGCAACACCCGAAAGGAAAGGACAATTTATTACATTTGATCAAAGTAGCTATGAGGGTAATCAATTTCTTTGTGGACCTCCACTGCCAAAAAGTTGCAATGCACCTACATTATTACCAAATGGATTCAACAAGGATGATGGAGATGATCATATTTGGGTGGACATGTATGTTTTCTGTGTGAGCTTTGTTGTAGCATACACATCAATATTGTTGGTAATTCTAATTGTTTTGTACATCAATCCTTATTGGAGGCAAGCATGGTTTTACTATACAGGATTGATGGGTATCAATAGCTACTATTTCATCAAGGACAATTTGTCTTGTTTATTTTAGTAAGAGAAATATACAAACAATATGTGAGGTTGTATTTTACTATCTTATAATTTATTTTCGAGACGTTATTTCAAGTAGCTTATGAACTTATAGCTATTAGCTTATCATTTTTACTCCCAGTTTTAGTCTTGACATTTTACCTGAAAAAAAAATTAAATATTAATTACACATATATTTTTTTATGTCATTTCATACTTATAAAACTAGTTTAACCGTTAATATACCAAACATTACAAATACAATCAGTTAGCTTATTGCTATAAGTTAAAAGCTAGTTTATAAGTTATTCGCTATAAGTTCATCTGTTATAAGTTAGTTTATCAGTTATCCACTATTTTTTATCAAACAGAGCCTAAATAATATGAGCAACAATATATTCTATAAAATGGTAATTTTTCTACGGTCGGTATAGCACCGACGCCACCACCGGTGGGATTATGTTTAGAGTGAGTTTGTTTAACCTTTTATACGAGGATAAAATAATTTTTGAAGTAAATCAATTTAATGTTTTTCTTAAGTTAGTGTAAACTTTTATAAAAATCTCGTGTCGAAAAGATTGTAACTTTTTTTAAAAATGATACTATTAATTATTATTTTTTATTTTAAAAATTGTCTTCTAAAGAGAAGATTTTTAGGGTTGAAAAATTTATGGAATTTGTAGGCCGGAAAAAGTGAGAAGAGTTTTTTAATGGTGGTGGTGGCATGGTAGAAGATGAAGAATGAGTTTTTATATTTCTTAATATTAAATTTGGTGCTTGGGCAAATTTGTTTTCCATCCTTGTAATTTGTGCGAATTTTTATTTTCGTCCCTGTAATTTGAGCGAATTTTGGTTGTCGTCCTTGATATATGCTAAGTCAGTGCCTCCTGAACACGTGGCAGTGGTAATGTCAAAAGATTCTTGTCATGTCAACATTTTTGTGTGACATGGCTACATTAGGAACCAAAACGAAATGAATCTGAAATTACAAGGGCAAATTGAAGTTTTTTTTGTCATGTAGCCTAGTATATAGTGACTAGAAATTTCGCTCTTAAGATGAATAAGTGGGATGACCGGGGTTTAAATTTCGGCCTCGTGCATATATAATGCAATGTCCATGCAACTGAATTAAATTTACGAGACTGAACGTTATTTTTTTTATCGGAACTAAAACCTAAAATTGCTAACATTACAATGACAAAGAATACATTTTACCCTTGATATTTTTATAATATACGGCAATGCTTACCGGTATTTCCGAGACGATAGTCAAAAAGAATACCATACATATTGTATTGAAAAAAATATTATTTATATATTGTACTGTAATTTACGAGATTAAACTTATCTTTTGACCAAAATAAAAATTAATTAATGTTATAGTACATGTTGCACTTTGAAAAGGCCAGTAGGCCACGCGGAGTGCATGAATTAATTAACTAAAGTAAATGATATTAAAAATAATAATTATAAATTTAAAGAAAATAATATTATTGTGTGCCCAACACATGTATTAAAAATAAAAATATTGAATCAATCGTTAGTTGCTTCATTGGTGATTGACATTAAACTTGGTAGGGAGAAACACGGTTCGATCCCTCACAACTGCGATCGGAAGGGAGCTGGAATCACTTGATGCCAGAACTGACACCCGAATCAGATTAAACTGGTGGTGAAAACAAAAAAAATATAAAAAAATAATAAAAAAAATTAAAAATACAAATATAGCAATATTCTGTTAAAATTTATGTATTATATTTTTTAAATATTATTATTAGATAGAAATTTTTAATTTTTAGGTACTTGTGCTTTAAGAAACTTGTACATCTAGGGCACACGTTAACAATAAACTAACAATATCACCTATAAAAAAATATCAGCAATCAATTTCATCACAACCTTTGAAAGATTTATTGTTCCCTCTTCATTTCCTCACTTTCAACTCTCTCTCTCCGACGTGCAATCCATTTCAATGGCTACCACCGATGATAACGTTTCCACCGACAGCGGCTTCACTCGACCTGAGATGTACACTGAAAAACTCGACGGCACCGTCGACGCCTATGACCGCCACGTTTTCCTCTACTACAAAAATCACCTTTCCTGGCCACCACGTGTCGAGGCTTCCGACGATGATCCCCTTCCCAAACTCGTCGCTGCTACTTTTAAAGCTCGTAAGAAAGATTTAGCTCTCAAGGTTCGTTTCGTTCTCTATTTCGCTTCAAATCAAATTCAATCGGTTTTCGGTTTTTTTGCTCTGATTTTGATTTTGTTTGGTTTGAATTTTGTAGACGAAGATTACTGTGTGTGAAGCAAGTGAGGAAGCTGGTTTCTCTGACGGTGACGTTTTGATTTTCCCTGAAATGATTAAATATAGGTGAACCTGAAATTTTTGGGAGTGATTATTAGGGTTCCGTTTATTTCTATTTTGTTATATGTTACTACTAGTAGAAGTTACTTGAAATTTAATCTATTACGAGTAAGCAATTAATATCAGATTCTACGTTTCTAACATGTAAGGAATGTTTTCTAAGTTGTGTATTTACTATTTAGAAATTATTAGCTCCGATATGAAGCACATACTCAGATTAGGCGTGTGTCGGACACAGACACCGACACGACACCAACAATTATGATTACACTGAATTATTTCATTTTCTTAAATTATTATCGGTGTCGACGTGTCCGTGTTGTGTCATTGTCCATGCTTCATAGAGCCTCAGTTTTTTTTTGGTATTTAACCCCCTGTTCCTAGGGGAACGGGGCCCAGTAATTCAGATTTCAGCCGCGAGGTAAGTAAAACCGGGCCAAGAATTGTTCCCACCAAGAATCGAACTCGTGTTCTCCCGAACGATTCGTCCTAGCGGGAGCTCATTAACCACTTGAGGCCAAGTCTTGGTTAGCTCCGATCATTTTTGCAAGAGACACCATTCACTTTTTAGATTCATTGAATTGAATAACGGAAGTATCTGGTTTATACACCGGTTATTTAATGAATTTAAAAAGTGAATTGCCTATTTTAAAAAGGAATTGAGGTAGTATAACAATATGGATTTTCTTGTTTAAATGATTTCCTTTAATAGCATAATGGAGTGTGAAGATCTATATAGAACCGATACTTCAAGTTGAAAGTGTGGCTAACACATGTCAGCTCCGAAGTATGGGTACTTGTAAAACGGTGAAGTACCCGTAGGCTGTATCGGGTGCATACCTGGTTCTGAATACATACTCTACGCATACTGTACTCGTGGTACTCCATTGAGTGAAATTTGTGTCTTTCGCTTATATATTAATATAATCAATATAATAACATATGATAATGTAATAGTATTTGTGTATTTAAGTTTCTTTGCTGTTGTAATTACCCCCAAATTTTTACTTTTTAAACTTTTATTGTGATGTTTATGTTGTAAATTGAACACCAACTCATGTTTTTTTATTGACGCACCCGTACCTTAACTTATTTTTTAAAAGAATTGCTGTATTCTCATACCTGTGTATTGTACCGGGTACCATACCTGTACCTATGCAACCTAGCATGTTAGTGTCCGGCACTCATTCAACACCGACACATTATTTCAGTCAATCACTTCCATTTTCTGAAAATTAACTGTGTCTATGTGTTGGTGTTGGTACTATGTCTGCTTTCCATGTTTGTGTCCATGCTTCATAGGTTAAATTTTGAAGATTGTACTTATATATTTAGAGATCGTATGGAGTTGCAACTTGCAAGGATTTTTTGTGCTTTTAATTTCTTCTTTAAGTGATGATATTTCTGTGTAGGTGGAATTTTTAAACTTACTCAAACTGATATTTAGTTGAAGTGATGTTTATCTGTTAAATTTGGTCTTCATTGATGAATGAGGGTTTTTGGGTGTTTTATGTTGAGAATTTTCTGTTTGTTTCTGAGGTCAATTTTCTTTTCTTCTTTAATTGAAAGGGGTTTGGTGGAGTCAAATGTTGAGAGCTTTTTCGAAGATGTTTTGGTGAATGGTAAACCATGGGCTATTGGAGTGCCGGAGGTTTTAACTGGTTCATATGTTTATGTATGTGCCCATGGAAGTCGTGATGTTAGATGTGGTACTTGTGGGCCAGTTCTCATCAAGAATTTTAATGAGGAAATTGAGCTTCGAGGTCTGAAGGATCAAATATCTGTTACTGCTTGTTCTCACATTGGTGGGCACAAGTATGCTGGAAATGTAATCATATACAGTCCAGGACCGGACGGAAAAACTATTGGTCACTGGTAAGCTCAGAAACTTGCATAGTTGCATCCTCAGATTTTAAAGCATTTCACTGCCGATGGTTTAATTGTATTGTGTAATAATTGTTTACAGGTATGGCTATGTTACTCCTAATGATGTTCCTGATTTGTTGGACCAACACATTGCAAAAGGAGAGGTCATACAACGACTTTGGAGGTTAGTATTTTTTGTGATTATGCATTTTGTATTTTTTAATGAAATGAAAACATTTGAAGGATCTATTGTTTGTAAAAACAAAAAGAACATATACAGTGTGATTTTTCATTTTTTAGATTCTAAAAGAAAGTATTCTTTGGTTTGTTACTGAACTATAGTGTTGACTTATAAAAATGATCATGGTTTGAGATACTTTTGGGAGTGTTTAGATCATCGGAGACTGCTCCATCCTTATTACCTTTTTTAGCTCTTAACAATGGATTATTTTCAAGTTTTTGATTTGGTATCTCTATTTACCCACCCTCTTCTGTCCATTTTTTTGGCATTGATGAAAAACTTACTCTGTATTTATCCAGTGATGGCGAAAATGTGGCCTATAGTTTGATAATAACCATTCACTATGTATTCCTTATACAGTGTGATTGAAAATGAGGTGAATTGTATTTTTAATTGTTCCCATTTCAAGGGTTGAACTTTGTATATATTATTCTATAAAAGATAGTAGTTATGTATTCCTTTATCTTGGCCTCTTGCCACATCATGATGTGGCAAGAGGCCGAGAAAGTCATTAGATTAAATTTCAGCCTATAGATTAAAATTAATGGCCCAGATTATAAGGTTTATTAAGTGACTTCACATGACCGTCTACAACCTATTCCAGCAAAAATGCAGCCAACAGATCCGTCTTCTCTTCTTCCATTAACCTAGTCCACCTATTCTTCTTCCTCCATTAATGTTTTCTACAACCACCATCTCATCTCCTCTTCTTTCCCAACCCCTCCTAGACTCTTATCTCATGTCCAATATGTGTTCTTTCTCTTTCAACGACAACGTCGACAAACCTTCTGTCTCTCTTGACACTGTTGTTTCTATTCAGTTTGCAACCTTCAATTGAGAAATACAATCATTCTTGGGCCCTTTTAGTCAATTTCTATTTGGGCATACCAATTTCAATTTAGGCACAGAAATTTTGATTTGAAACTTGCATTCGGGATTGGGGAACAACAATTTCAATGTAGTTATGTCATCGAATATTCTGGAAAGATTCCCTGGAGATGGATCTTGGAGCCACCACCATAAATTTGAAATACTCAAAGCAAAAAAATATAAAAATGACTCTGATGAATTATTGTTTTCTTATTCTAAATCCCTACCACCACATCAACAATTTGAGAGTTCAAAATTAAGAAACGAAAAGAAGAAGAAAAAAAAAAGGAAAGAAGTGAAGAGTGGTCATGGGAGTGGTGATGAAAAATGCGACGATGCAGAGATGGAAGAAGAAAGCTTGATTTCAGAGATGACATGGGTGAAAAGGAGAGTCACATGAAAATTTTTACCTAATAACTTAATCTGAACCATTGGTTTAGATCTCTGTGTGTATATATATAATATGAACGACAAGTGTATTCCTTTATCTTGGCCAGTTGGGCAGAGGTGATTATTTATGAATAACATTTCAGGCCTACTAAAAAGCCTATGAGCAACACATAAATCAAATATGGGTATAGTGGTGTTTTCATTCAATCATTTGTCATGAACTTGATTCTCATTCATCTACCAGAATGCTGCATTGTGTTTTATTTCCTTTGTTATGATTATCTAATTGAATTTGTTTTTTTCCTTTGTAATGTAATCCATGGTGGCTTTATGTACTTTCATTTAGTAGCACACCATCTATGATGCCATTTAGTCTCATAATGTAATTACTGCATTTTTGGCACATCCTTTATAACAGAGTTGTATTAGTTAAGCTTATTTAAATTCCTGCAGGGGCCAAATGGGGCCGTCTGTTCCAGAAGTGGAGGGAGTGAATGACCAGAAACCTGCTAATGGAGGACTTGCTAATGGAGACCATGCCAACAAGATTGAAAAGAATACTGAAAGTGACAGTGTGAGCAGGGAAGAAAATGTTACTGGTGGTTGTTGCCAGGGTGCTAATGGGGTTTCTTGTTGCAGTTTTCCAAGTGATGCACAAACCAACAAGACTAAAGAGAGCAAAGTCTGTAAGAATTGGCCTGTATTGAAGGAGCGTGATATTCTCATAGCCGTTGGTGTGCTTGGAGCTGTGACTGCTGTTGCTGTGGCTTACAGACTTTACAGAAGGTCTGGCTGAATTAAGCTCTAATAATGTGTTCTAGTGCTGTTTCAAGACACTATTTTTTTGGTCAATGTACAATGAAGTAAAAAATAATTACGAAAACCAGCTATACCAAGACTACGAAATATTGGTTTGTCAAAGGATGATAGTAAAAGTCTAGCAACAGAAATAGTGATAAAAGCTTTATTGTTCTTTTTGAATTCAACACAATTATTGATGACTATATACGCTGCTGGGTGTTCCCTTATGTTTGCGTTACTGATATTCTATTAATTCGAAGTTTTTTTGTGATAAAAGCTTAGGGATGTTATTTCTGCTAGTGATACACGGCTGAAACATGAAACAGGGTCAAAGAAAATTGCCTTGATTTGAAGATATTGAATTTGTGTTCATTACTGTGCTATCTATTTCACTATTTAAAATGCTATTTGGTCCAAGAATAATTTCGTCGGAATTGAGCGAATTAGTTGGTAGCTTACAGTACATGGAGTTTATATATTATTTCCTTTTTATGTGTGAAGATATTTTGAAGAGAGATGCTATATATTGCGAATGTGGTTTCACGAAAATTTCACGAACTCTATTCATTTTGTTATTGCTTCACATAAGGAAAAACCTAAGATCCTTAAATTTCTTTGCTCTACCAAAAAGAAATCAGTCATGAAATGTCTGATCCACCGTTTTTCTTACTATAAAACTTCACCAATCTTCTCATTTCCACCACAGTTAGAACTGAGACACTTAATTGTTTGAAACCTTGTCGTGTTACTGTTGGAATGGTGGATGCTGATATTATGTTTGGGTCTAAATTTCTTCTCACCAGGAAGATATAAATGCAATATGCACAACTAGAGGTGATGCCATGATGCCATGGAATGGAAGGTGAAGTGGTTATGGAAGAAGAAAAAGAGATAAATATTGAAAAGAAATATCCGAGAGAGAAATACATGGTGAGAGAGATAAAAAATAAAATTACACAAGCATGTCAGATGAGTATAGGTTAGAAATAGACAAATAATAGGCAAGTTGCTGTGCCACGTCCATTCGTGGTACGTTCATAAAACAATTTTTCACAAGAATGAACATTTTTCTATTTCTCGTCGGTCTCTCTTAATCAATCAATACTCTTAACACGTAATCTAAATATTATTTATACGAAATTAGTATCGATATCTCTCTGTATTCGAACGTCAAATACTCTACTTATTTATATCAGAGTTTTATCAAATTTTATTCTCGCAGAGGATCCTAAAGCCATTTTTCCTAAAAATTAGAGGATTAACCCTATTCCTAACACTAGTAAGAGAGAGAATGACCCAAAAAAAAAAAAAGGAAAATAATACATAGTGTCCCGTTACACTAGTTAAGGAAGCTAAGTATAGTAAAATTTTCTTAAAACTTGTGTAGTTAACTTTTTAAAAGTGTAAAAAGTAAACTTTTCAATATAATAGTGTCCCGGACACTAGTTAATAACCCATAAAATAAAGGGTTAAAATCTAAATTGAGTAAAAATAAAAGTTATAATTCTGAATTTTAAAAATAGGAGGTTAGAACTCAATGTTATACCAATGCAACATTACTTACCTCACGGCCGAACTCTGGATTACTAGGACTCCCTTCCCCTAGGAACTAAAGAGTTATAAAAAAAAATTATATATAATTTTGTGTATATATAATTTTGAGTCTAAAAAATATTATATATAATTTTTGTATTTAAAAATGTTTTGCATGAAGTGGAAATAAAAAGTGTTATCTTGGGCTTAATGGCCTAACCCATAAATAAAAACCTGACAAACACCTCTCCCCTCTCTAACCCTTGCAGTTGCAGCCGCACAACACAATCCTCTCTCTCTCTCTGCGTTTTTTGTTCTTGCTGGCAGAAAATAAATCTTCGTCTTCTCCATTTTTCTTTCAAACCCTAACTCCCCTTTTCCAACCCTAATACTTCTACAATAATAATAATAATCAAAATCAAAATCAACTAAACCACAAAAAAGACAAAATAATCCACTAAATTAGTGAAACTGTGAAATTAATCGAGGGTACTTATGGAAATTAGAGAATAATCAATTTCAAATCAAGGGTTACAAGGGTTATATTGGAAGTAACAAGAACCCTCTGCCAGCAGAAGCACGCACCGTCGAGTCGAGTAGTGTGCGTTAGTTTGGGTGTAAGAAGAAGAAGAAACAGAGTTTCGTTGAAACAGAAATCAGAAGAATTGTTTGTGGCAATGACCAACAAAAAGCGAAAGAGAAACAACAACAAAAATGATGTATCAAAAAAGAATGAGCAAGAGATTCCATTAGCTTCTTCTACTCCTAAGCGAACAAAGTCCTCAAATCAACCCTCCAATTTTCTCGATAAGGCATACCTAAAACTCAACATTTTTATTTATTAATTTGTTAAATTTATTTTTGAGTTTCATTTGAGATTTTGGTTTGTTCGGTATAATTTTGCAGATGCGAGCTAGGTTATCTGGTGGCCACTTTAGGATGATCAACGAAAAGCTCTACACTTGCACGTATGTTGTTATTCTTATGTTATCTATTACTCACTGATGCTGCAATTCATTTGTCGGCTTGGCCCTTATCGATAAAAAATAGCGGATAGCCGATAAGCTAGCTTATAGCGGATAAAGTAGCTTATTGAATTTGTAGTGTTTGGTAAAATTAGCGGATAAATATGAAATGACATAAAAAAGATATGATTAATTAATGTAATATTTACTTCTTCTTTTTTTTAAGTAAAATGAGAAGGGTATAATGCGATAAAAAATGATAAGCTATAAGTGAATTGAATTAGTTTATAGAAATTAGCTAGTAGAAATAAGCTATAAGCTCGTGAGAAAAAGGTTACCAAACAAGTCTTTTTTCAAGACGATCTTATAAGACATAAGCTATAAGGTTTAAGATCAAAATTTGGCATTGCCAAACAGAGCCTTTGGGTCTTTTGGTAAAAAGTACCCAATAAGTTAACATATAGCATATGTGCATATAGCTATTAACTGATAAGCTAGTTATAAACTAGCCGATTGAATTAGTAGTTAAATTAATTTATAAATATAAAATCACATTTTTAGTTGATATTTTTTCCATGTAAGACGTTAGTGTAAAAATGATACATTGTGGCACCGACACTTTTGATGGAAGGTTGTCCGGTGTCTGACATGGACACGACATTGACACATTACTATGTTCAGTTAATTCATTTTTTTCAAATTTTTACTGGTGTTGATGTGTCATGTCCTGTCCGGTGTTTTAGTTTGTGTCGGTGCTTCATAGGTTATAATTATAAGCTATATGTTTAAGCGTTACTTAAAGTAGCATATGGATAAAAAAACTATAAGCCAATGAAAAAATAGCTCGTGAAAGAAAGAAATACGGTTATTAAACAAATGTACTGTAATTCATAACGCAATAATTTATAAATATGAGGTAATGTTTGGATGAAGGAATATTATGAGGTAATGTAATTTTTTGAGTGAATTCAAATTTTTCTTTGTAAATTTTATAATGCAAAAATTGAGTTATCTCAAAAAATTACATTACCTCAAAATATTCTCTCACCCAAACACACACTTAGAGAAATTTGAGAGGTTCTGTGTGAATTCCTTTATGTTGTTTGGGCAGTGAATTGGGAAATAATGCTGTTTTTAAATCATTTTTGGATCTCATTATTTCAATGGGATTAGATTACTTGCTTAGATAGACAGTATTTGGTTTAAATGATCCTGTAACATGACTTCCTAAACTATTTTCTGGTTTGTCTCTTTCTTTTTTGGGTTGACAAGAATTAAGGATCTTTCATTTTCTTTTCAGTGGGAAGGAGGCACTTCATTATTTCCGTGAAGATTCATCTCTATTTAACTTGGTAAGGGTTGTTTACATGGACTTTTGTTTTGAGTCAATTGTCATTAGACACAACTTACAAGATATAATAGTGTACCTTGATTAGCACTATTGATACCGAAGTAGGAAAAGACTTAGGTTGTTGTATAGTTTAGTTTGTGATAGAACTCAAATTGAATCCTCTTTTCTTAATATCCAAAAATGTGCACATTAAGTAATTATTAACCATGAAGGTAGCTACATGGCACATATTTTTTTATTCTGTTTTAACTACTTGCATCGAAGTACCTAACATTCGTAGAATATAATATACATTTGGAACAATGGCAAAACATTGAACTGAAAAGTTATAGGAATTTCAGACTTGTCATGTCTAGTGACCTGAATTTATACAAACAACAAAATCCACATTGTTTTAATGATAAAATTAAAATCAGAGTTAAAAATGTAACTTAAGAAATCAGTGATAGAATTCACCAAGCAACTTATAATATATGTCTATGAGTGTGACTTGCAAGACTAGTGACTTGGCTATTAGCAATTTAGCATGTATTGTAATGGTTTGAATTGCTCATTTTTATTAGCTGTCTCAACTGTTTTTCATTTATCTTGATAGTATCATGCAGGGTACAAAACACAAATGTCTAATTGGCCAGAACAGCCAGTTAATGTAATTATTAAGTGGCTGAAAAAACAGAACCCTTCTTTTGTTGTTGCTGATTTTGGCTGTGGTGAGAATTCACTTGATTATGTTGTTAATTATATCTTTTACACAATACCTGTATTTGGATTGTTGACTGCTAATGTTTTCATGTTTCCGTTGCATTGTAGGGGAAGCACTCATTTCCAAAAGCGTGAAGAATACTGTCTTCTCTCTAGACCTTGTCTCCAACGATCCCAATGTAATTGCTTGTGACATGGCAAATGTAAGTTTTGCTTGTTACTCTAATGTACTTTGTATCTGTTGGAGATTAAGTTTATAGCATTGGAAACATCACAGTTACGTAGAAAACAAATGAGCTTTACCATATTTTGGTCTTCATTTCATTAGGGTGTAATTTTTCATGTATTTGGAAAATAATTATTATATGATTACTTATTTTTTGAGAGTACAAAAGGCTCTCATTACTGCTTATATATTACAAAACTAATACAACAAATCAGGCTTGAGGTCAGTGTTACCAATGGTGGATTATGGCGCCAGCCAACAATCTTCCATATAAACATTAGCATTACAGCCTATGGCAGAACCATGTCAAATATAATAGGTGGTGGCGCCGTATGGCAGCAATGACACAAAATTTGTCATGCTCATGCCATGTTGCAACGGCGGTGCCATGTTGAAAATTTGACAACACTACTTGAGGTTTTCATCTTCATTTTCTTCTAGTCAAATATTGTGCCTTACATGAAGTACAACTTTTATCGATGGGATTGTACTTATATATTGATGTACATTAGCGAAATCATGAAAGGCTGAATGGATTCTGATGGAAACCCAAAAAAAGAATAGTGTACTTAGGCTTATATCAATTATGACACCAGGCCCATTATTCAGGTCTCTATCAGGTTCATTCATATATTGAAGGAAAGAAGAATTTTAGTTTTCTGCCATACAAGTTATGTAATTTTGGATAGTTTCAAGTACTTATCTTTAGTTAAAAAAATGTACATGTTGGCTTCTGGACAAATTATACTTACATGCATTTCATAATAATATTTGAAGCACATAATGGAGAACAATCTCATTTTATTATAATTTTTTTCTTTCTAATCGTTAGATTGCTTACAAAAGGACATGCTCATTTTGTGAATTACTTGCAGACTCCACTAGATTCCTCATCTGCCGATGTTGCTGTGTTCTGTCTTTCACTGATGGGAACCAACTATCAAACTTACCTTGAAGAAGCATACAGGGTGCTTAAGCTAGGGTATTTTTTTTTTCTTTCTATAATGAATTAATCTTTTTAAACCTGGCACGCTTTCATGTTTTCCTCGTAATCTAACTTATTGTAGTTTTGAACAGTGGCTGGCTCTTAATAGCAGAAGTAAAGAGCAGGTTTGATCCAAATAATGGAGGTGCAGACCCAGAGAAGTTTTCAAAGGCTATTTCTGAGCTAGGATTTAACTCTGTGAAAAGGGTATGAATATGTTCCATTTTTATTTTTTATTGAGTGAAGCATTTAAAATATGTAGTTAAGATAATATAAATAAAGGGTAAAATAGGAAGAAAAGAAGTTAAACCAAAACTTGATATCCCCTTCAATATATTGTTTGGTTGTACTAACTGATGTTTAAACCTTGCAGGATTTCTCAAATAAAATGTTCATTTTGTTTTACTTCACGAAAAAGGTATGTAACTAATTAATTGCAACACAATTCCATTTTTCTTGTTCGATCATCTCGGCTGATTTTGCGTTTCATGTGTAGGACAAGCAAGATTCTAAAAGGAAGAAGGAAATTGAATGGCCATCGCTTAAACCTTGTTTATACAAGCGTCGTTGAGACCATGATTATTTTGTTTTTTTATACATTGTCATTGTGTGGACGAAATTCAAATCATATTTGTTGTTAGCATGGTAGTCAATCACAAAAGAAGTTGTATTATTTGGTTCATTACAATGCAGGTTATGTACAAGTTATTCTTTGATTGAAGGGCATAGGATATATGGTTGTTTGAATGAAGAATTTTGAGGAGGAAACTCGTAGAGAGACGTCACATGGGAAAAAAATGTATCAGAACTTAAGAGTGTCTACAAGACGTTTTTACTGTCATTGTTTTAGCTGTAAAGACTAAAAGAGTCGTATTTCACTGTGTTATTGGCCTTAAAAAAGTGCAAGTTAAAATTTGAGAGGAGTATTTATGAGAGTAGTTGTAGAGGTATAATACCAATTTTCAGGGTATATTTAACAATACTCACTACCTAATTGTTAAGCCCAAATAAAAGGTGTAATGTTTTAATCTGTAGAGTTGTTACCCCGACACCTACTACAATATTCGATAAGTCACTAATTGGTAAAAATAGTTGATAAACCATCTTATAACGGATAAAATAGAAGTGGGGAGGATTATTTACTCTTTTTTGTTAGGTAGTCTAGTCACTAAAAATTTCACTTTTAAGGTGGATAAATGGGGTGTATGGAATTTGAACTGGTCTTTGCATATAAAATGTGAAGTCCTTATCAGCTGAACTAAGTTTACGGAGACGAAAATTATTTACTAATGGCGTGGAATATGACGGTTTTAACATTTATATATGAATAATACATTTTTATAAAAAAGAAAAAGTGTAGTCAATGTATTAAAATGTACCAAAAAATGTACACTTCCTTCCATTCTTTTGATTCACGATATCATTAGTAAATAAGTAGTAAAGATTTACACTTATACTCTATTATATAGAGAAACTTGCACTTATACCTCCCATGAATTAATAGTAAAATATTTAAAGATAAATTTTATTTTCTAAATCATTAAATTAACAGTAAAATATTTAAAGTTAATTATCATTTTCTTTATGGAATAAACTTAATTATCATTTAGACAAAAAATAGTAACTTAATTATCATTAACATTGAAAGTTATAAAGAAAGGAATGTTTTTTCCTTGCAAAAAAATACTTTATCTGGTCATTTTTATAAGAAACAACTTACTTTTTAAATTCATTAAATAACTAAAGCAGTATATATTTTATAATATATACTAGATACATAAATTATTTAATGAACATAAAAATTTAATTGTCTCTTATAAAATTGAGCGAGAATAGTATTTTTTTTTCTTAAATGGTGACTAATAGATATTAACATTGATTGGGATAGGTCAACCCCTTAAATGGATCTCAGTTACCTCGAGGGGATTAGTCTTTGCAGTTGCGTGCGGAGGATACCTTTGGTTTACAAAAAAAATATTAACATTGATTTTTTTTTATTACTAAATACATTAAGGAATAAACTTTGTGTATCAATTGTGAGTTTCTTAAGGGTGTGTTTGATCCGTTAAAAAACAGGGGACTGTTTGATTTAGAAACTGGTAATGAGATTGGACAAAACAAGTAGCAAGGGACATGACAAGAAGTTTTATTCCTCAGTGAATCACAAGACAACTTTTTGTCCATATTATACGACTATAAAAAAAAATACATAAATACCCATTTTATTTGTCATGACCTATCTTGTTCTGTCATGTACTATTATGTCCAATACTTGTTGTTTTGCGGATCAAATGCACCCTAAGTCTTCTAGAGAGTGTTGAGTACGAAGTTTGAGTTTTTTTGAGAACTATTAAACGAATGAAAGCATAACTTATGGCAAAAAAATAAATGATAAATGTAAGTAAAATGTTAGTTTAATTGATTGTATCTCTTTAATAATATTTAGGTTTAAAAGTTTTTGATCTATATGAATACATTAAATTTTATTTTTAATCTTTAAATTTTTTTAGCAAGTTTTAATCGCTAAATATTTTGTCACAATTTAAATTCCTGCTAATGATAAGTTTTATGTGCATATGCTCAAATGATTTATATTTAGCTAAGTAAATATTTCTCTTCTTAAATTTGTCTTCTTCATGTATTAAAATTGCACTTTTCTGTTTTTATTCTTTTATTTTACTATTTTATAAGCATTTCACTTTTCTAGGTGGTGTAGCTGTTACTTTCAAGGAAACTAGTACCTCATGGCTCATTGTATATAGAGAAAAAGAATTATTTTTTTGAACAATAAAAAATGAATCATATATATGAATCATATAGAGAAAAAGAATTAGTAATGTTGTCTTCTTTTTCTTTCTTTTTTAATGGAAGAAATGTCTCTTTCTTGTCATGCTACTATGCTCTTTTCAACTATGCGAAGAACCTCAATAGATTTGCTAATATTATTTTTAAACTCGAAAACTTTTTTGAAGCCAAAATATAAGTACATAAATATAATAAAGGAATATTCTCATAAAATAAATAAATAATAAGAGAATGTTATTCATTAACATATTGGGTCATGCATGTCCCATCAATCAACCTTGATTCACCCGTCCCCATGCCATTTAAAATATGTTTATTCTTTTCTTGTTGATTTCTTTATATCATCAAATGACAAACACATATACTATAGGATATGGGAATATAAGTAGAAGAAAGCCAAAAACATTGGAAGGATTCCAGGTGTAACAAACAAACATAGCAGCTATGTAGGATCTTTTAGTTTCTTGTTTGACTTAAGTCTCTAGCAATGTCCATGTAAGTTGTCCATTAGATATGTGATAAGAATGGACCAGGATTTTACGTAGTCGAAAAATGCTGCAGTCATGTAGTCAATAGGTTTCAAGACGTCGGATCTTGATTCGACAGTCAGAATATCATCGTAGAATTTTAAGAGCTAAACTGTTTAATCTTAATTAGATGGTTCTGATCAATTGTTGACTGCATGCAGTACGACTAGATTCAATCCAATTCTGACAAGAATTGATGGCCAATGTTAACCAATATTATCACGTCATATGTAGTCTTTTAACCACTCCAAAGAATGTTTAGTATGATGATTTTATATTAGACAATTAGAGTGGTTAAAAGACTGCAATACAGTTATTACTGCTAATAGTTTTTTTTATATTTAGGTATCACAATACAATACATTCAGACTTCTAAATCTATTATTTTTTCTATAGACACTTATTAATATTAAGGAACTAAATATATTCAATTGCCACTATTTGATTAATAAAATCAGACATTTAAAAAAAAAAATATTCAACTTATAAGAACATTGTATATACCGGTTTATTTGGAGGGCATAGCTTGAAATTCAACACTATGTTCCAAATGATGGATTAAGAAAAGCCATTAAATGGAATGGATATGTATCTATTTGATTTTCTGCCATCTCATATAAAAGCTTGAACACACAAAAGTCTTGTCTTGACGTTAGATTTTTAATTTTTGTTTTTTTGGCATTTCTTCAAAGTTGTTTTACTGAAAGTGAAATGGACAAATAAGCCAATCCAAAAATGGTGGGTGTACGATCAAGAGGAGTAACCAAGAAAATAATTGAAGGTCCGGCTAGCTACAAAAACTAAGTTATTTTTTTTATGGTCTTTTTCACAAAGAAATATACATCTTTAATTAATTTGTTTTTGTACAAATATTGATAAACAAACCTATCCAAAACGTTGACTCTTTACAATATTTTTTATCAAAATTATTGTAATTTTATGAAAACTAGAATTCAACCCGTGTCAAGTACAGATAAAAATGCGACTACAAAAAATAATATCTTAATATTAAAGTTTTCAAGATTAACAAATAAAAAAATTATAATACAAAAAATAAATATGTTTAATAAGCTACACTGAATACTTATGTCAGCAAAAAACATTCAATAACACTGTCAAGTTATAAATGTATTTTTAGAGAATGGTTTGTTATGGTTAATATATTTTTAATTTTGAAATAATTATAATAAGAGTTTAATTTCTATGCAACAACATTATAATTTTTGTTTGTGAGGCCTACTCTACCTCTTTATAATTTGAGGGTATTTACTCATCAAACCACATAAGTGAATTTGCACGTAGTATCCACAACTAACTTATAACAAATTTTTGGATTTGTATATAACTTGTTCTTATTGGTTCATGGGTAAATACCTCAAATTATGAAGGAGTAAATTAGAAAAAAAAACATTTTTTATACATGCATCTTAAATATGACCTTTTTATATACATGCATCTTAAATATGACTATAAATGTGATTACTTTGTTTATTCAAAATACCAATTGTTGGTTTAATTGTAGCCTCTTTGGTCCGCCAAAGAAGAATGTTGGGCATGCGACATTAGGATTTTTTTCCAAAGTACATAAATAAGAAGGCAAACATGTGATGTACTCTCTTTCTTAGTTATGAGTACTATGGTGCTGAGTTCATTCATCATCACAAGCTGTCTTTTTCATAATTGGCATTAATGTAAAATTGTAGAATGTTTATGTCACACACAAAATATTTTCGTGGAGAATTTCGTCAAGTTTTCTTTTATAAGATTTTTCTTGTGATAAGGTTTCTAAGTGAAAGATTGAATTATAAGGAGTAAATGGAGTATTCAACCTTACAATTTGTTGAAGATGTCACTAGATGCTAAAAATGCAAGATAATAGATCTTTACACCAATTTGAAAAAAATCAAAAGAAGAATAACTTGTTATTCTATCTATATATAAACCAAAATCACGAAATATAAATAATTTGATTCATTAAGGATTGCAAGTTAAAAACTTCTCTTCTAAACATGATATTGTTACGAGCACACCATAAACAGGCCCGGCCCCCATGGGGGTGTAGGCCGTGAGCGGCGCAATCGGACCTCAAAATTTTGAAGGTCTCAATTCAAAATTTTGAGGTCCTATAATAATAGTTATATATTGTTAGTGTTTATAAAATATCATATTTATTTAATAGATTAATTTTGAGACCTTATAATAATAGTTATATATTACCAATGTTCATAAAATATCATATGTTTAGTAAACAAAATATTCTAATCAAGTAAAAAAAAAATTACACATTTATTGATTAGAAATTTTCATCCCCAAAAATGCTCACTTTGGATGACACCTAATTCATCTATAATTGTTGCAACGCTTCCAAAACATGATTATCTAGCGCCAAAGAAAAATGTATTACAAATGCACCGAAAAAACCCCAGCTTGGTTCGGCACCCATCACCTTCGATTTGCATTGTCCAAAGAAGGGCACCAACTTGTCAATAAACACAACAACTCGTCAACAACTTCTTGCTCAAACTTGACGACACCGCAATTCACTGTAAAAACCACGACCAAACCTGTTCATGCCAATCACTAGCTTATGTGACTACAACATCAGAATTCCAAGTTAACTTTCTGCTAGGATTAGCACCAACAGGAATTCCTAAAAAGCGAAAGGGGATAGAATCTACCTCGCATTCAAGAAAAGAGGATGCCACAGACAAAAAATGTATCATCGAGAATATTCTATAAAGTTTACTTTTAAAGAAATTAACCTTTACCTCCAATTCCACTTTTAATATTCAACAATTCATCCCATAATATTATTTTACCGGCCAAACTACACGGAGAATACACATTAACAATGTTAACCCGCATGCCCTCCCAATCCGCACATAGCCCCACAAACCCATCCCCCGAGAAAATATGTAACAATTTAAAAATAAGTTATATTTTAATAGAATGCTTAAAGAGGGGATACTGTTTAACAAGACCCTTTAAATAAATTTGAATTCCAAATTGTTAAAATACCTCTTACACATCCTTTGCCATCTAAAGAACATTTTGGAACCCCCACAAATTATGAATAATTGAATCATCAAAATTTGTTCTCTTTGTTTCTTGAATCATGCAAAGATCAAACATTCATTTTTTGAGAAACTGACTCAATTTCCTCTTCTCTCTCCACCCCCCCAACCTCTCATGTTTAGAGAGACAATCTTCGTTTAACGCCTTTATTTTTTGTTTCACTCTTGTATTTTGCCAACTTCATATTTTTTTCATTGTTATGGATATGGCGAATAAATTCCTCTTCATCTGCATCTCCTCCAACCCCCAACTCTCTAACGCCCTTCTAAATTTTTAACGTTACTTCCTTCTCTATCTCTTCTTAAGAATCACCTTGTTACAATTCCTTATATCCGACGATTGAAGAGAGCTACAATAAGGAAATGGTACATGCCGAAGAAAGTGAATTGAAAGCAATTTGTGGCTTCTTTATTCTTCTTACTGGATTACGCGTACAAGTAGCCTTATTAACAAATGGATCCTTATCTGATGACATTGTTGGCTTCTTCTGATTGCTAATGGCCCCTACCTTCGGCCCGCTAGTTACAGTAGCATTCTGTTGATCATCTGTGAGCTTAACACAACCTAATTCTCCCCATACTTCAAAACCGCTATTAACGCCCCTAATATTTTAGGCAGTTTACGCACAATTTTGTAAAATTAATATAGATTTCTACTTGTTTGATTTAACAACAATTTTAGGCAGTTTACACACGTGTTGACCTCACACGTTTTCATAAAAATTTCACAAAACTTACTATTTAAGATGCTTAAAAAGTTTTTGTAAAAAAAGAGAATGCTTAAAGTGTGCCTCTAGAGACATTCGTTAGCATTTTCCATAATTTTATAGACCAAAACATGTCACTCTTTTACAAGATCAAAAACAAAATTTGGTAAAGAAAAGAAATATAAAAAAAAAAATCGAATTTCATACCTCAACCTACAAAACACGTATACTTTAAAAAAATTGTAGAAATCAAAAACATATTTAAGCCTTATATTTTTTTTTTTTGCCTCCTATATAATATATATATTTATGTTTCCGTCCGTGCTCGTTAATTAGTCTAAAAAGATACTTCTCATATTTTATATCACATTTAACATTTGTTTATAAACTATTTTTCCATGACAAAAGAAAAAGATTGATTTTAAAATTATATTTTAATAATAAAATAAAATCTAATAATTCTAAAATGAACGATTAATTATATATTTTATTTCTTTTACTATAATTGTCATAAAACCAAACCAAATCAACAATTATTCTATTTCTTTTCATTTTCTAACAAAACTTTATATAACCATATAGAAAGACATTCTCTTTTATAATTTTCTTCTTCTTTAGTTCTTCGTCAGTCTCTCTTAATCAATCAATACTCTTAACACGTAATCTAAATATTATTTATACGAAATTAGTATCGATATATCTCTGTGTTCAAACGTCAAATATTCTACTTATTTATATGAGAGTTTTATCGAATTTTACTTTCGCAACGATCCTAAAGCCGTTTTTCCTAAAAATTAGAGGGTTAACCCTAATCCTAACACTAGTAGCAGTAGTATCTTTGATCGATTGTATCGTCACTCACTGATCCAATAGAGAGAGAATGACCCAATCTATCTACTTATAAAGTGCAACAAAACGCACACCAAACGGCTATAATTGGCGTTACAAATTCTAATTACCCATTTTTCCAAATTCCAATTACAATACAAAAAAACCTCTCTTTTTCTCTTTCAATTAAGAGAGAGAAACAAACATAGCCTCAAAACAAAAGATCATTACTGGGTTTTTGCCTCTTCACATTTTTTTTCATTTTTTGTCACCTTTTATCTAAAAGGGTTTCCATTTTACAGTTTACACTACTATAAACCAAATTCTCCACTTTTCTTTCCCTTTTTTTCATTTTTCATCTTTTTATATATTTTCCTACACGCACACACACAAAAAAAACATAAACTTTTGTTTTTGTTTTTGTTTTCCTTGGTTGTTCTTCACCATGTCTGAGAGCTATATTAATTCGAAGAAAACTGATGATGTCTGTGATGATGTTTGTGGACAGGTAATTTTTTCTTTCTTGATTGTGTTTTTTTATGCTGTTTAATTTCTTACTCTACTGAAAAAAAATGATTTTTTTATTTACTAAAAATTGGTTATGGTTTTTGTGGTTGGGTTTTGTTGTCAATGCAAAACTGGGAAGTTGGTTTTTATTTTTATATTTTTTTCTGTGTGAAAAATTTATCCTTTTTTCAGAACCCAATTCAAATATTTATTGGGTTTTTGTTTTTCTTCAATTTTTAGTTGATTTTTTTTATGTAATTGATGATATAATCTTCTATTCCCTAAATTTCCCCTTTGTTATCGGTATTGATGTTTAATTACTTTGCTATTTGTTTTTTTGAATGTACAGATTGTTGATGGGTTTATCCTTTGATTAAATAAACCATTGTGGTTTTTCAAGGTTTGAAATGTGGGTTTTATGTGGCATTGGAATTAGGGTTTTCAATTTGAAAATTTTGGGTTTTTACCCTTTTTTGTGTTTCATTTTTAAATGATGGTTGTTTTCATTTGATGATTATGAAAAAAATTAGAATATGTGGTTTTTTTGAACCATTTTCTTTTCAAGTAATGTAATTTCATTTTAATATTTGTATGTTCTAATTGACATGTAGATGAGGTTGGTATATATGATTATTTTGATGTAATTTTGTGCAAACAAGAATTTAGCTTAAAGAAATTTTGATGATTAAGTTGTAATTATGGGCTTAGGGAATTTTTGTTTTCTATGCAGCAGGGAACACCTGCAGCACTGAGTATGTCGAGACTGAAGTGTATTTTGCGAGGATTGGACTTCAAGACATATATATTTATGTTTGTGATCATCCCCGTAGGCTTCTTTGTTATTTATTTGCATGGTCAGAAAATATCATACTTTCTGAGACCGTTGTGGGAATCTCCGCCAAAGCCGTTTCATGAAATCCCTCACTATTATCATGAGAATGTGTCGATGGAGTCTCTCTGCAAACTTCATGGGTGGGGAATTCGCGAATCGCCTAGACGAGTCTTTGATGCTGTTTTGTTTAGTAATGAAGTTGACATGCTTACTATCCGGTGGAAAGAAATGTATCCTTATGTTTCTCAGTATGTACTTCTCGAATCAAACTCAACGTTTACAGGATTTGTCAAACCGTTGATTTTCGCAAGTAATCGGGACAAGTTCAAGTTTATTGAGCCGCGGCTGACATATGGGGTGATTGGTGGAAGATTCAGGAAAAAGGAAAATCCGTTTGTCGAGGAGGCGTATCAAAGAGTTGCCTTGGATCAGCTTCTGAGGATAGCAGGTATTGAAGATGACGATCTTTTGATAATGTCTGATGTTGATGAGATTCCTAGTGCACACACAATTAATCTCTTGAGGTGGTGCGACGATATCCCTCCGATACTTCACCTTCAACTGAGGAATTACTTGTACTCTTTCGAGTTTTTTCTCGACAACAAAAGTTGGAGAGCGTCAATCCATAGATACCAAACTGACAAGACAAGGTATGCACACTATAGACAATCTGATCTACTTCTGTCGGATGCTGGCTGGCATTGTAGCTTTTGTTTCCGCCATATCAGTCAATTTGTATTTAAGATGAAAGCTTACAGCCACTATGATCGTGTGCGGTTTCCTCATTACTTAAATCCGGACCGGATTCAGAATGTGATATGCAAAGGGGCTGACTTATTCGACATGCTTCCTGAAGAGTATACATTTAAGGAGATCATCGGAAAATTGGGACCTATTCCTCATTCTTATTCCGCAGTGCATCTTCCTGCATATTTGTTAAATAACGCAGATAGATACAAGTACTTGTTACCTGGTAACTGCAAAAGAGAAAGTGGCTGACTCCAAATGTAGGTGTTTCCTTTAATTTTGGTACAAATCGAGCTTTATCGAATGATTCTTAGGTCATTCTTTAGAGGGATACTCAGATAGATAAGCCTGATAAGATTTTGAAATTTGACAGGAAACTGTTTATCCAATTTTCAACCCTTATGGATTGTGGATACGCATGTGAGATTCTCAAGTGAGGAGAATGAGGGAAAACTAGTTTTTTTATATGACTTTTGGGCAAGCTTTTGTACCTTATCTCTAGGTTTGCATAAACCCTAATAGTTGCTTGTCGTATCCCGAGCTCTTCTTGTGGGAATTTGGATTTTATCAGAGAAGTTATACACATAACAACCACTTTGGTTGCTTACTGATTTTACTTTTAATTCAATTGCTTTTCGACTTCATTTAGATTAGTTTTGAATTTAGATTCCTTTTTCCGCTGTATTAATTCATTCTGTCATGCATATTTTGCCATTTTATTTGTTAGAATCTCATATCAGATATCAATTGATGCAGTTGTTGTAAACACCGGTGTGACTGTTGTCATTATAGAATTGAACTTGGATTCTCTGCAACGATTGTAGTTCACATATCTCGACCGTTGGTGAACAAGATTGGACGACTCTTATTGCCTTCACTAATTCAAATTTATAATACGAGTTGTCCAATATTCATTCAACGTTCGTCTGAGATGCATATCTACAGCACTTGTGCCTGCAGCACATCCATTTTCCTTAGAATTTGGATATACTGCTTTATTGCTACCATAAGGTTTGGTACCTAAAATTTATGACAAATGAGACTTTGCATGTCCTATGTCTATGTCACATGATTTCCCGCTCCCTGCAAATATTAAAATTTGCTATCATGACATATACTTTGCATGTCCTATGTCTATGGTATATGTCACATGATATCCCCCTAAGCTTGTAAATATTGACCATCATCAATTTATATATTTTGTGTAATTTCTTTTTAGAATTTTTTTATTAGGAACTTACTATACTCCATCTGATTTCAAATACAAGCAAAAAAAAAAAAAAACAAATTCATTGGATAATCAATGAATCAGGTCTAAAACGCGATTTTCTACTTATATTTGAAACCAGATGGAGTATATTTTCGAGTGGAATTTGTGTTGACTTGATTGAGTTACAATTGACCTAGTATTTTACTTGGAAATTGACATGTACTTCCTTTCCAAGACTTGGAGGAATGTACTAGCTTTTCTTTTCACCAACCATGAAAGTGCCTTGAGTAACTTTTCTAGAGAGAATTTATATTGGAGTCCCTACCATCTTATAAGTAATGAGCACGTCTTGAAATTAATATTCCTCATATTCATTCTCTTATTGACCCCTTTATTATTAATTAGTAATTTTTTTTAGGCAAATGTTAACATGTGCACCTAATGCACATGTTAAGAATACAAATATAGAAATATTGTCTCGAAACATGTGTATTATATCTTTTAAGCATTAAATTCGTTTGTAATATTAAATGCAAATTTCTAATTATAGATATCTTAACATGTGCATATAGGGCACATGTTAACAGCACCCTTTTTTTATAAGCTTATTGACCCCCTTTATTGTGTGTCTCATATTAATGAACAGGTCAATTTCCTAAGACATGGTTTCCATTAGCATGCTAACTCTTGTTTGTTGACTTGTTCTTTTGGATGTTTCTTTTATTTAGAATCTTTGAGTGTGCTTTCTTGCATGTGATTGGTTGGGGTGAGGAATTGGGAAAAGGGAAAGATGTGAGAGAGAAATGTGATAAGACTGAGAAAAAAAGAAAAAGGAAAACTCCATTTTAAGCTATGTTTGGCCATGACAAATAGATTGCAAGCAGATTATAATCGCTTATGAACAATTTTATAGTCTATGAGCTTGTATGATAAAAATAGTTTGTATCATTTTTTAAACGTTTATACCGTTTTTTGAGATTTCATTTTAAATAATGTTTGAATTCATAGGAGTGGAATACTTTCAAATTTGAGAATTTTTTATTTTTTTTTATATTAGAAAAATATTTCTGAATATAAAGAGGAAAAAACAAACAAAAAGAAAAATTATTCATGAAAAAAGATCCCATTGTGTCGTTCTTAAGAAGGCCACGAACACTTTCTAGAGAAGAAGCATGAGTCAAGAAGTCGGCATTTGAGGAGGCTCAAAATTTAGCGAAAAATATTGCTTTTTATATGTAGGGTCGGGTTCGAACCCTGATTTGGCCACATCATGGTAACAAATATGTGTCGGATAATTCTTTAAAAAAATGTGACTTGAATAATTTTTATGTTTTTGTTAATAAAATTTAGGGTAAGGGGATGGTGCTCCAGTCCAAAGCATGGAAGATTTAGGCTTAAAGAGCGCTTACAAATGTAATTATATTTATCTCCCTCAAAAAATACTACGTGACTTGAATAATAAGTCAAAATAATAATCTACTACTATATACATTCCTAGTTTATAGGAATTATACTAATAAACTCAAAAATATCCTACAACATTTGAAAAAAATAAATATGAAATGCTAAAAATATAATGGAACAATAAGAGAAAATAGTTTGAATTCTAAAATGTGGGAGAGGAGACAAAGGAAGAGAAAAATGAAATGGAGAGTGAGAAGGAAGAAGAAGAGAAAGAGAAAGAATAGCCGTTGTTGATAAAGGTTAAGGGCATTTTTGTCATATTGAGTGTAGCCTAAAATATTTGGGATGTAATTAAAAGGAAAAATTACATTAACATCCCCTAAGTTTTTTTTTTTTTGACAAATCTCCTAAGATCTTCTTAAATAACCAAACTCCCCACTAATTTTTAACATAATACTAACATCCCTTATTTTGTTATCAAATTGACAAATACCTCTCTTCCATCTTAACACCATTTGACCTCTGTTAACTCCCTCACTCTCCTCACATTACTACCCACTCTTCTACCTCTTTGAGGAGAATTTTTAGTACATTTCAAGCTTTTGTCTTCCTTCTTTTGTTCATGCATTTCCGAGCCACTTCTCCCTCTTTCTTTATGTCACTTTCAAAAAAATTCTTCCTTCGATATAAGAATGGTCGGAGTACAACTGTCACTTTCATTTAAGAGTGGTCATAGTATCATATTAGAGTGATTAAAATGTCGTATTAGAGTGGTCATAACATCATACTAGAGTGCCCTTAAAATCATATTAGAGTGGTCTTAGTACCATATTTACGGGTATATTTCTAAGACGGGTCTTATAGTGTAATAGGACTCCAATACAATTGTAGTTGTGTTGTTTTATTCCGGGGACGTCGTGGTTTATAATCTTGCATAATATTGGACAGTAGAACAAAATATCTTCACGAGAACGACCTAGTTCCCAACTGGTCTCAGTAATCTTGTTGCTAACTAAACAATTATTTTAAATTCCACTAACAATTCATTTATCCGTTATCCATTTCAATTTATATCATATTAGCTATTAGCTAGCTTATTCATGCTGCTGTTTTGACAAAACAAAATCTTATCATGAATAATATTTGATATAGAAGAAAATGAAACAAAACAAAATTTTAATATAATGTTTGGTAAAAGAGAGTTAAAGAGAGAAATGCTATAATTTCCAGTTGAACAAAAGTATGTTTATTCACATCCATCCTTGCCCAAGACCTAGGTATAAAATTGGCAAAAATGAAAAATTTATAGCTTCCAACACCTTTCTTCTCAACTATGGAAAGAAAGAAATTTTTAACAAATTTATAGCTTCCAAGTATGTTTATTCACTTCTCTCTTGCCTATTTGTTAAACAAATTTTAACATTGATTCCCTCCACCGTGCATTTCTTAACTCTTTCAAAGAATGTTAAGTATGACAAATGATTTTTGAGAATTAAAATGCTAAAAATATATAATATTGTTTAACATTATTTTGGTTTGAAACTAATGAGTTGAAGATTTGATGATCGAATTTTTGTTATCTTAAAATACAATACACATTAAGTTAACATGATAATGTGTCGCATTTGATAGACCACGAAGTCTCTTTTGACCTCATTACACCACTCGTCAACTTTTCCACCTTATTCATCAAATCATCCTTATATCTCCTTCATGAACCTAAAGGTGTCACCCAAGAAAGAAGACATGGAGATATCTTTTTAGTACAAGTGAAGATGAAACTTGACCTCACTAAACGAAGCTCATAGCACTATAGTTAGATTATTGGCTAAAGAAAGTTACTTAAAAGCAATATTTGAGAGATGGCACACCCCCAACAATAAAGGGTAAGGTAACCTCTACAAAATACTACATTCATTCATTCATGCAATTCACATATCTAGTACATACATATAGTTAAGAATCAAATACACCATTTTGGATTTCAGCACCAAATATCCATTCACCAATTACATGGCAAAAAAAAACATAATGATTCAAAACTACAGTTTATATTGGCCGTAGAAGAACCCAAATACACCACCAAAACTAATTTAACATAAATACCACCTTCATGAAGAAAGTGAAAACTCAGGCACTAGCCAAAACTCAGAACTTGCGTCAAAAACACCTCATAACCGGTCCACCCAGTCAAGGATGCTGTCTTGAGAACCAAATGTCAAATTCTGCATTCAAATTGAGAATCACATAGCATGTCAGTAACTTGGAAAACTCTAAAAAGTGAAGTAAGGGTAATTATACGCAGATGCTTACCGTAAGATCAAAATCTGGAGGAGTGCCCAATTCCAGTGTATCGAGGACAGAAGTTGATGTTGTTCCACTAGTTATATTATCGTTTCCCGTCATTCTGTTATCATAGTATGCGATGTCCTTGGTAGTGATCGAGTGCAATCCAGAATCATCAAGTAGAGCAGACGAATCTAAAATCTCCTTGCACAATAATAAGTCATCCTTATATTCAGAGTTTTCCAAAGCCTGTGATTCACCAGCCAACCATGCCGAGTTTTCTGGAGGATTACTCAATTCCAATGTATCCAGGACAGAAGTTGATGTTCCACTAGTTACATTACCGTTTTCCGTCATTTTGTTTTCATAATATGGAAGGTCGTTGGAAGTGATTGAGTCCAATCCAAATTCATCAAATAGAGTAGATGAATCTAAAATCTCTTTGCAAAATAATATGTCATCCAAGCCATCATAATAGGATTTTTCCAAAGCCTGTGATACACCAGCCAACCATGCCGAGTTTTCTGTGCTGTTGTGATCCAGAATATCAGATTGAGGGGTATGTGATTCTGCAGGGATAGACTTGGCATCCTAGTTCATAAAATTTAAATGTTAGAGCTGAACAATACAATGTAGTAGAAATGCTCAAATACTAACAACGGCTATGACTAAAACTGTTACGTCACTTTCATAACCATATTATATTGCATCATAGATTGCCACTCACCTGTGCAAATGACAAAAGTGTAGTTTCATCAATGTTATCATCATTTTCAACACATTTTCCTGTGCGCGGTGGATTTAGAGGATTTGGTTTTGGAGTCCTTGGACTTGTTCGTGATGTTATATTGTCAGGTTCTTCAGCCATTGGTTTCTCCTCGATTTTATCAACCTGTTTATAAAATATTTTTGAAACCACATATTCTCCATTCTTCTCATCTTCATCAGTCCCTAGATGGTACTGATGCATTTTCCAGTCGGATTTGTAGGACTTGGATTCTTTCTCAGATCTTATATATAGAACCATGATCTTTTTAAAACCCTTATGTACTCCATTTTCTATTATAGCTTTGGTCTTACCAGTCTTGTGCCAGCGTACATGGGCTTCAGTTGAATCACGATGATGAATCTTTCGACGCTTTCGCTGACCAACACTATATGCATTCATTGTTCTGTGAAAGAAATGAACACTACTCCCATCTTTCTTAGCACCTAAAAGCAAAACAGATAATAAGATTCTTAGTTAACCACAAAAGATCAGTGAATGTCATTTAACACAACTTAAAAGTCAAAGCATGTAGAAAGTTAGTTATGCGATATAATTAGCAGCCAACACATATATTTGACAATGATAAAAAGCCTTCCTTTCCTCGGAAAAAAATAGTCCCCAACCAGAAAGACCATTGAACGTTTATGGAAACCGTACGGTCCGGTGATCAGGGAAGGAGCAGGACATCAACAAAGCTCGGCAAGACAGTGATACTGCTACTGGCCTCATCAGTATCACACTCTATAGTTTATATAATACACCCACGTGGGTCTATGTATAAATGATTTTTTTTAGTTATGGGATTGTGCATCAACAAGGCACTGCACAATCCCATAACCAAAAAAAATATCATTTATACCTTACAAGCTGTTTTTGTAAGGTTGAGTTGGACTCAACCCAAAATTCACAGACCTAGTAATACTTAAAGTGGGGAGCAACCCTATCCATATGAACCAGATTTTGGGGTTGAGTATTAAACATAGGCTTCAATTCAAATCCTATTAATCTTTATTATGTTCTAGTATTGAGGGAAAAACTTGTATGTAAGGTCTTGTAACTTGTACGAAAGGCCAAGAATTACTGTTACATCACGACTGAGATTCAATGAACCTAGCTTATAATAAGATGGAGTACATTTTGTCCAATTTTGGGGCAAATATTAATTTATATACAACCATTGAGTGCTAGCACGCAGAAGATAGTCTATCATTAGACTAATATATGATGCAGTATTTCGTGATTCCCAATCCTTTCATGTATTGTGTGACCACTCATCCATGGCGACATTTTTATGTCTACAACATTGAGTTAGTTATATTATTATCTCTTTACTGTCCAACATTCAGTGTCATACAACGAATTTCCAAGTTCTTTGATACTTTTCTATAACAAATAAATCACGCCAGAGGCATTCCTCCATTTCATCTACCCTGCTAAATCCTATGATTGACATCTTCCTTTATTTCCGTATCATTATGTAAGGTGTACTCATACCAGTTCATTGATCAAATACAATACACATAATGTTTAGTGTTTAAGTACTTTAAATTGGTCGGAGAATTCTCACCTGGAAGATTTTCAGGATGTGTATAGCAAATGCCTTGGTCTCCTTCCAATATTGGGATGAACTCTTCAATAAACATGTGAGGCTCTAAGTTCCCAACACCACATTTAGCTGCTAAATGTTCCAATAGTTCTACATCAGAAGGATCAAACTTTGTACCAAGAGGAAGGCCAGGCCACGAAACCTACACAAACGAAGGTAAAGTTTGCAACCATTTCCAAAAGCACATTAAAAACATTAAGTAACTATATGCTCCAAAAGAAGAAAAATGCAGGGTATATGAATTGAAGCATAAGTAAGCTCAATGGTAACATGAGGAATTCTACTATAAGTGCATATGGCACTATTTTGAACCTAAAACAAATATGATGACAAAAGATAAATTTTTCATACATCACTGTTGTCTATACGATGATGACAGTTTGGACATTCGCAATATGCGCCGCAATCCTTGATCTGATCAGCTAAAGAGAGTGTAGTGCTTTTCAATTTCGTTGCAAATCCCCCTTTGTTAAAAAGCCAGCAGCTCCTATAAGAACAAATTAACAAAATACTCCGTAAGTTCATTATTCCATACAAACAAAATTGCTAGTTGAAGAACTTGTAATACATTATTACAGATAACTTAAAAAGATGATTGTTAACTAAACACAAAGAAAGTTGGCTTGTGAGGAACCATATCAGTTATTAGGACAGACAAATAAGTGGAACTTGAAAAACTAATGCGCGGGTGGACTAATGAAACTTGAATTTCCAACATATCTTTAACAAAGTCTAGAAAGATAGAAACAAAAGAAAACACAGTAAAACACCTAAATACAAGGGACAAAGTTTTAAACTGCGTTCATGTAACAATCTGTGATATAGTAGACAACTGCAGCCAATATAACTGATTCATCCTCAATGTGGCTGCGTTACAGTCACAGTGTCATCTAAAACTCTAAGCTGCTGCCTATATCGCAGGCACATACCGGTATCTAAAACTTTCATAAGGGTTACTGAGTTAAGAAGTTGCATTTAGACAGCTACAACTATCTAACATCAGTAACATTTTTACATTTTCTGCAATGTGAATAAAACCTCAATGGTTGACATTGATTTAAAATCCATAAAACCCCAAATTGAATATTCCAATTTATTTACCCACAAACTATCATTCCAAATATAGAATAAAAAAAGCCAAAATAAATCATTCACATCATTCATCCACTACAAAATACAACATTCTTCAAAACCCCCTAAATAATGCTTCAAAAAAAAAAACCCAAATAAAAAATAAAAAAAAACAAAAAAGATTTCTCGTTCCGTAAGGGTAACTCAATTCAGTTAGTAGCTAGCAAGAGACATTATTAGAAACGTCGAGAAATAAACCCCCAAATTCTTCATACTTATAATGTCTCAGTCTAACCACTAGACTACAGGACAAAAAAAAAAATGATTGCTCTTCTCTTCTTTGTTGCTCAGAAACATCAATTACTACCGGAAACAGGATTGTGTTTTTATAACCTACTGTTTCCGGTAGCGTATTTTGAACTGAGCAACACGGATAGAAGAACAATCGGAAAAAAATTTAAAAAAGAAAAAGTGTTGCTAAGCTGACCTAGCCATAATTAGAATTGAAGAAATGAAAGAAGATACATTCGATAGAGAGAGGACGATGAAGGAAGTAGAAGAGTTCAATTTCAGATTATTAATTAATTGATTAATTTATTAATTCATTCATACATTTCTCTTTCCTTTTCGATCGATAAAGTGAGAGCGGACAGAGTGTGTATGAGCGGGAAATTCGACCTATGTATTGTCGTTGGTATATTTGCGCCTCGGTTTCCGAACCTGTGCTTCGGGGAGACTAAAGAAGGAATGAGGCTGGTTTGGTTGGGAATGCCGTTGACCGAAGCAAAAACCGAGCCGGTTTGGTTCGGATATTGAACAGTAGGTTAGAGGTTCGAAGACCGAGTGATTGGCACTATGACACCTTGTTCCCCAAGTTTTATGAAGTTAACATTGTTAAGTAAACTCTTGTGGGTCCACATTCAATTACTACACCTTTATAGTATATTTTTTTTATGGCAAATGATAATATTAACGAGTGCTCGGGACACTCATTAGCAAGTCCCAATACTTTATTTATTTATTTATAAGGCTAAAATGTAGTTTTGGCTCCCAAAGTTTTACAAATGTGCGATTTTGGCCTCTCAAGCTTCAATTGTGCGATTTTAACCCCTAAGTTTCACAATTGTGCGATTTTGATCCCCATGTTTCAATTGTGCGATTTTGGCCCCCAAGTTTACCCCATGTTGCATCTGCTAGCCTCCCGTTGCTTATGTGGCATTTTAAAATTAAAACAAATATTTTAAAATTAAATGACAAATTGTTTTTTTTTATTTAAAAAAATAACTTATAAAATAAGTTTTGGTTTCTTATAGGTAGTTTATGAAATAATTTTGCTATAAAAAATAGTTTCCAATTTTTTTAAAACTTTATAAACTGATTTTTTTTAAAAATAATTATTCAACCTTTTATTAAAAAAAATTAATACTTTTTTTTAAATTTTAAAACATATTTTGAATTTTAATTTTTTTTTTTAAAATTTATAAAATTTTTTTTAAAAACATTAATCTTTTATTATAAAAAAAATAATACATTTATTTATTTTTAAAACTATTTTTTTATTTTTTTAAAATGTCACATAAGCAATTATTTAGTCAAAAAGTCAACGGGGGGCTAGCAAATGCAAAAGGGGTAAACTTGGAGACCAAAATCGCACAATTGAAATATGGAGGACCAAAATTGCACAATTGTGAAACTTAAGGGCTTAAAATCGCACAATTGAATTTTGGGGGGTTAAAATCGCACAATTGTGAAACTTGGGGGTCAAAACTGCATTTTAGCCTATTTATAATTACCTTATTATCTTTTTATAGGTCGTGCTAACTAGTATCCCAAAGTATTAGTTAAGAATACAAAAGAGTAAGTTTTGCATTGAGAATAACATTTTTTATATTTTACAAATGTTAATTTCACAACCTCCAATATAATCTTGCTATATTGAGTTACATTATTTAGTTTCTTCGAAATACTATTTAGTATTTTACTTTTTTTATTGTCCACTTGTTTTTTAGGGTAAAATTCAGAATTTAACCATGAAATAAATAAAATTTATTAAGAATGATTTTTATTAAAAATTAAATTCAAATTCTTCTAAATAATTTATTTTAGAGAAAGTTTATTAATCATTTGAACTCGGTTACTAAAAAAATTCCCTTCTTAAATATGTAATAAGAAGAAGTCTCATTTATTAAAACTCTTGTTAAATAGTTAGTGGATAAGTGGAATAAAAATCAATAAATATTTAGTTGTTAGTATAATTTTATCGATAAATTGGCATTATTTACTGACACATTTTGTCGATAAATTCTAGTTAGTGGAACTAGAAGAAATTCTGTTATTGTTGAGATAAAAAAAAATAGTTTGTATTTAATTATGGACAAAACTTACATGCATTTCCATACATGCATTTCTTACTTTTCCTCTCACAAAGAGGTAGTTTTTTTTATTAAAAAGTAATTTTCTTTTATTTTTTAAAATGAAAAAACACAAATAACCATTCACTATCGCAATGTGGTGGAAAAAACCTTGTGAGTAATTTTACACATGGTCAAAAGGTCGTATGTAATTTATTTATTTTGGTTAAGTAGCCTAGTGGTTAGAAAATCCACCTTAAATGTGAATAAGTGAAGTGTCTTGAGTTTGAACTCGGACTCCTGCACAATGTGCGATATCCCTCCCAACCGAGTTAAGCTCACGAGGATAGGTCGTATGTAATTTACTACTACCAATTGCACTATAGATAATTTATGGGTAAATATCATTTTAACAACAATTTATTTATCTGATTTATTCCCGACTAAATCAATATAAGTCATTATAATATTTGTGTTTATCAGCTATTTTACTCACAACTTAGCTATATGTAACTTACGAACAACTTAGTCGTATGTAATATGAGTTTAGATTCACTCTATTTACTACTCCTCCATTTATTCTGCATTTAGGACAGAGATAAACACAATAGAAGATTTGTGGGACTCATTAAAAGTGGGTCCCATAAATCTTTTATTGTGTCTATCTATCTCCTAAATGGAGAATAAATGAAGGAGGAATAAATGGAGTAAATATAAACTCGTAATATATATATATATGACTTGATTCATGCTTATTTTGTTTTATTAATTATCAACATATCACAAGCTTCTATCATTTTTTTCATTTTTCCATTTTAATTTAACTTATCACATTTAAAACTTGTAAGTGTTTACATTTTAATTTTTTTAAATAATAATTTATATTTAAATTACATTTAAATTCATTTTAAATTTTTAGCCACTTTGTTGGCGGCTTTAGCCGCCAAGAAGTTCTCAAACTCGTCACATTTGTTGGCGTCTTCGTCCTCCAGGAACATTTGTTGGTGGCTCTAGCCGCCAAGAACTTTAGTTTGTTGACGGATTTTGACCATCAGCTGGCCACCCACAAATATATACTTTTTGGTTGCTATTTCTTCTTCTCAAGAGCTTTTGGGCACCAAGAAGTTGGTGTTTTCTTGTAGTGTTGCAATATCTTACTTGTTATTTACATGCATTTTATCACTTTATATTTAATGCAACACACCAAACATGAAACAAGTGACTTGGCATTTGCATTTCATGCAACACGAAAATGTCCAACATTTTATTCCATCTCATACAACATGTCAAGTGTATAATCATACAAAATACGACTTATGTTCACATGCATTATGATGATGTGGCAATAATTGGACCCCACAATAAAAAAATTTAATCACTTAATTTTTTATCGACGAGGGGAACATAGTTAGATTAAGAAAACAAATATAAAATGTTAAAGAGTTAACTAATTGAAAAGGTATTTCTAAATTATGCTAAAATCATCACACCAAATTGATTTAATTAAATGAGATTTTGTCTCTACTCTAAGTCAAATATAAGTAAGAATTAAGCAATTGATTTGTGCTTAAGGCAATTCCCTTAATTTGCTGCTTGAAAATAATCCTTCTCTGCATTAGCCATACGCTCTTTGAACATTGACCATTCTCTATGACATCTCTCTCTCACCTGATGCAAAGCAAATTCATCTTCAGTGCCATCATGTTTCATTACAATACTAGTAGTAGGGATCATGATTTACTACAGTAGAAAAATCACACAGTTTTGACACAATTGTAATCTGGGTCATTGATTATTTATTAGACGGTTCTGATCAAATCAGTTGTAAAATCAATCAAAACAATCACAGCCGTACGAAACAGATCGAACGGTCGAAAATCAAAACTGCGTGAAACTGTATGAAATATTACTGCAGGAAATCCGTTTCCCTAGTAGTAGTATGTGTTTGGTTTCAATTTTAGAGGGTCAAAAGTGATTCTAGAAGTTGTAGAAGTGATTTTAACATGTTTGGATGATTTAAAGGAGAATTGATTTTGCTTGTAGAATTGATTCTACTTGAAGCTACAATTTGTAGCTTTTGGCTTCTACAATTGATTTTAGCCTTAAATTTATTGCTAAATCCACTTTTACATAAATATATCCAAACATAAATCACTTTACATTCAATTCACTTTTATCCAGAATCAATTATATAAAATCAATTCACTCATAATCAATTCTCGTCACCGCAGAACCAAACACACACGTAGTACTAGAAGATAAATTGCTAAACTGAGTTTAATTGATATGTCAATGTCAATACAAGAAAACTTTTTTTTTTTCTTTTCATAAAATAAATATAACAAAACTTTAACACATGATTGATAATGAAGTGATATAATACTTAGAGCAAAAATCTATTTTGGTCCTCGCAATTTTCTAACGGACCAATTCAGTCTTAATATAAATAAAACTCAAATTAATCTTGACATTTTTATACGGAAGATAAATTAATTCCTCAATTATAACAAACTATAAACTAATTTATCTCGAGTATAAAAGTATAGAGATTGATTAGGGTGTATGGAGCTTAACACAGAATGATCCTTTACTTTGTTATTTTTCTTTGTGTATGAACTCTTATCTTTAGGTACACCTTGTGCTTAATTTAATTTAATATATTTCTTTGCCTTTTCCAAAAAATATATATAAACAAATTAGAGTATTATTTTTTTGTATCGAAGATATTAGTAGTGGTAGTATAAAGTAAATAGAAAAGAACAAATATAAATTTGAAAAACCAAAATTTATACATACCCCTACCCAAGGTTCCTTTCCATCCTCTGCTTGTCCCTATTGAAACACGAGAAAACCCATTCAAACAAATTTTGCATTATCAGGTACTAAGTAATTATTTGGATAAAAAAAATTATATCTAATTATATTTTCTCTAGTCATAATTATAAGTAAATATTGTTTTTAGAATTATTGAATAAATTATATACTTGATATATATTATTTTCTCTAGTCATAATTATTTTTTATAGTTGTATTGTGGTAATTGAAAGATAAAATTCTAGTTTTTGTTCTGTTTCTACTTATTTTGTCCAGTTTCATAACCAATTTCTAAATCAAATAGGATACAACAAAAGTTGTTAAGTCGCAATAAACAAATCTAAATCATTTAATAAAATTGATTTTTTCTTTCTTTTTAGCCTTTTCATTTGTGTTTGTGAACTTAAATAATTTAGATTTATAGTAGTGACCACACAAGCATAGCTGACAATTGACATGCATCTTAAAACTTGATTTACCTGGTTTCCAAGTGAAGGAACACTTTGGTGGATAACCCATTGAGTATCAACAATTCCAATTTTCTCATGAGCAGGCTATATACAATCCAATCAAAATTAATTAGATCCAATTTGATGGCCAAATAGTTACTTATAAAATAAAATAAATAAAAATATATTAACCTCATCCACACATTTTCTGAGAGCAAAATCAATGCCCCATCCATGAATTAGGTCATTCTACAAGGCAATAAATGAAAAATGAGTAAGAAATTGAATTTTAATTATGTGGTAAAAAATAATAATACATATATAGTACACAAAAATGTTTATAGACCTGTATCATATACCACACACAACGATATGCATCTCTTGAAAATACTGGAGCCATTATCTCAACAAATCTGAGCATAATTTAACATATATTAATTGATGAAGAAATGTGCTTCTTATTAAGAACTAATTAATTGTTAATTAAATAAAATGTTAACATATATGTATTTTCTTACGCAGCACAAGGTGGCCTTGGTGGATCAGAACACCAATCATCTTTTTCCTTAGCTTCCCTGCAAAAGGTTATTGAAATATGTAGTTGACTAAGTAATATAATGTAAGTTGTAAATAAAAAAAACAATAAAACCTTTAATAAAATTATGATATTAACAAATCTTAGTGGTATTTTGTGCGTTTTATGTGGTGATTCGGTGGAGTCGGCCTTCCATTTGTTTGTTGCTTGTGATCTAGTCATTCGGGTTTGTATAGAATTATTAGGTGGTTAGAGCGAGTATTGGTCTTGTCGGAAGCTCTCTGTCTTCTTTGTTCGATATATTGTAAGGATTAGGGTCAGTCAGGTTGGGGTTGTTATTGGTTTGACATTTACTTTTGTGATCAATTTAGAAAGTCTATAACAATTCTATTTTCTATTGAAAGACATGAACAGTTGTGCATCATGTGGATAAAGTAAAAAACTTCTCGTGGCCGGAAATGGTTTTTTTGACAAGTCTTATGGTCATTCATGTACTTGTTACAAGTAGGAGGTGCAACTTATTCTTTGTTGGGGACAGTAGAGGTTTGTCAGAAAAAAATCGAGTTGGTTTGTCTAAAGCAAGGTTGAATGATTGACGGTTTTCTTAGCTACCTCTAATATTGTAGAGACTATTTTCGATTTTTCTTCTCTGATTGTGGATGGTTTTCTGTCTCGTTTAAAATTCTCGAATTTCTTAAGAACCAATTGCAATATTACTATTAATTTATATATTTTGGTACCAGTTTCTATCACATATGCACTTACCTGTGGACTTCACCACCATCCTTTTTCCTTGTCATTTCCCATGTAAAATCACTACTTCTGTCTAGACCTGGCTGTGAAATCTCCAAACCATGTTTCTTTACAATTTTCAAGTACCTACACAAGAGAGATATATTTTTTCAACTGCTAATTTGATTTTTCACCAACACTTCAATTCCCAAACTAAATAGTTATGAAATTTGATACTTACTCCTCTGCATCAAAATGCTCCATGCCTAGATCCTCATCCCAAATGAAGATGTAATCATAAGGAGCCACAATGTCAGGATGTAGAAAACGTTTAGCATACCACCTTTAACCAAATTTCACAATTTTATGTCAAAACTTGATAAATAAATAGAGGCCTAAATAAAACTTGTCACAATTAAGGAGTGCCCAATTTACATCTTAAAATTATAAACGTCGAGCAATTTGGTCTAAACAATTTACAAAATTTTAAAATAATATTTGAAATTGATGATACACAGTCATATATGTACTTCTGAATCAGTCAATTTATAGTCCTCAATTAGTCGTAGAGGGACTATTGAAAAAATTTACAGTCCCTCAATTTGTCGTAGAGAGACTATTGAAAATTAAGGAGAAACTAAAGTATTTATTTATAAGTGGTGGAAATTGAAGTCTATTGACTTGAACTTTTGTACAAAACACCTCCCACATTTAAGAGGAACTAATCCAAATAAGGATTTTTCAAATTTGATTTCAATTTAAAATTTCCTTAATTTCAAAACCAAATTGAAATTCACTGACTAAATAAGTTATTCACTACTAGTAATTTATAAAATGAAGCAAATTAGAAGTATGTAAAATGTGTTACCAACCATTTAGATTGCTTTCTAGCACTGATATGAATTGCTTTCTTTGACCACTCAAACTTATCCCACTCACTAACTCGACCATCATAGTGGAATAACACAATAGTGAAATTCTCAGAGAACTGTAATATTAAGAGTCCAAGAGTGTTATAAAACATACATAGACATTAGAAAAATGAGCACATGCTAAATAAAAGTTAAAGAGCAAAGTTAATTAATGATACCTTTTTAACTGCAGCATCAATGTTGTCACTTTGTTCATACCCGACAGTAAAAGTTATAAGATACCTTGGTTTGATACTTAGGTCCTATAAGTGCCACCTCCATCAAGAAAAGAGTCAGATTAGAGAACATGGAATAGTTGAACTTTTACTTTGGATTTTTTAACTAGTGCTTCGAGACACTGTTTAGCATTTTTCTATTTTTAATTAAAATGTATGGTATTTTATAGATTAAGGTGAAGTGAATTTGCACACCTGATGTGGTAAACCCCACAACCGACGAAGATAGAAATCTGATTCAGATTCTACAATTCTAGGAGGTAGTCTTTCAGCTCCTCGGGGATTTGAAGGAACCCAAATCTACATCATAATCAAATGTATCAATTTATTATAAGTGCAAGATTCCAATATTTGAAATTAATGGATAATAGTAGTTCTAGTAAAAGTTTTAAATTGCGGTATGCAAACACAATTGCAGCCACAATATAAAAGATTTTGAGGTTGTGCATCATCATTAAAACACAATTTCTACCGCATTTTATCAAAATATAAAAATTTGTAGCATTACTACAATAGCAATTTAAAACTATGCTACTATTCATCCCTTTTGCTATATATCCTCACTATCTATAGTGAAAAGTCTACAAATAGAGGTATAATAAAAAAGAGTAGAGTACCATACCTTGGTATTCTCATAGAATTTGTGAAGTTCATTGAACAAGTTTCTATCACCACCTCTCAAGGAATCCCAAGCATCCCAAATAGAATTAGCTTGCATTTTGGAGTACTTATCCTCAACATATGTGAGATCAATGGATGGAAAAAGACTTGATGGGAGATTCATCTTACATGAAAACATAATTCACAATGTTAGATTATAGATTAATCACTTAACATGCCATAAAATATACATTATTGATATTATATATTATACACACCTTAGTTAATGATAATGTTGGAAAGGATACTCCTACAAAGAAACCAAAAACAACTCCAACAATGGATGCTACTATAAGCTTCATTACTTCATTAGTTTTTATAATATTTCCACTACAAGACAAAACAAAAATATTGTGAGGTATAATGCAAATTTCTTTGCTACTTTTATTTTTCAAGTGAGAAAGAGGAAATAAGCTAGAAAGAGTAATTCATGAAATGAAAAAAATATATATATCCATGTCACACCTTCTTGTAGGAGTTCCCATAATTCTCAATATCTTTTAGGGTATGCACTCATTGACTATATATATGCAAGATGCCTTTCCACTTAAAAGGAATCTTATGTATATGCGGCCAAATAATCACTTCTGAAAAAAATCATACATGTAAAAAACTTGGTAAACATGTTAATTATATATCACTAATGAAATCTACATTCTCTAACCATATAGTAGTAGCACCATTTCCTAAACTCTTGGTACATTTGAATCAACAAAACTAAACACATCAATTTTATAATACAAATTATCTATGAATCACAGATACAAATATAAATATGGCCGATACTAATAATAATTTTAAAAATTGAATTAATTGAATATAATCACATATGTAGAGGTCAGTATTCTACTGAAATGTGTCGGACAAAGAATTACATTCGTTGGTTTTCTTGAGTAAAATTGAGAGTGAAATTAGACAAATGTACAATCGTTGATTTTTGTGAGGGAAATTGGTGGTTCCTCCAGCATAAAATTACCCTTTTATAACTAATAAAATCAGTAAAGTAAAACATACCCAGGATGGAATTTGGAATTGTCTCTCACTTTGATTTGATGATAATGATGTTGATCATGAAATTGTTGTTATGTCATCAAATTGACTCTTGAAGAGGCCGAAATTATAGAAGACTTAGCAACTTGTTGAAACGAATTTTCAGAGCACGTATTGGGCCACTATCAACTACTGCCTAGGTTTTGCATACACTTGTCAGATTATTTGATCCAACAAGAGCAAGAGCACAAAAAAACCGTTACAAGAGCACACAATAACCTTTGATGCTTGTCACTAGGAAGAATAGGAAAAGGTATTAAAGGGAGTGAAGCAAAAAATATGGGATCTGTTACAGCATTAAAGGACACGCAATTAAGTTACACCCATAAAAAATTTACATAGGGTAAAAAATACTTTGAGTTATTATTTTTTTTGTCTTGGTCGCCTAAATGCGGCGACGTTGTTTTGTTCATCGTCTTGGTTTTTGTTTCGTCGTCTTGTCTAGTGTGGTATTTATTTTGTTCGTCCTCTTACACAATATATTTTTTGTTATTCCATCTTAGTATAGTGTGTATTTTGTTCGGGCGGGACAAATCAACCTACAGGCCGGTTCAAACAATGATATAGTAAGATAGAGATATTCTGTATGTATTATAGCATAGCTCGAGTAAGAGATTTATGACGGCTATCATTAAGACAAATTTTCTCTCAATCTCATAAATATCTAATTAATATGTGGCAAAATTGGTTAACCTGACGGTTAAGTTTTAAATTTTGATTTGTTAGCTTGTTGGCTGGATTATTTTTTGGTTACATAGAGCCAATGGGGTTTGAATCTAGGACCTTATGCTTATGCTTATGTATACTACATATACATATGAGTAAAAACCCACAATTGGGGCCAAGGAAAATAACTACGAAGCAACATTTTTGTTTGTACAACTATGAAACAACATTTTAAGGTTACAATTTTTTTTTTTCTTTTAACTTTTATAATATTATTTTAAATGTTGTTTAAGTATTTTTCTAATTTTTTTTATGATAAAATTTCAAAAAATCTCTAAAATGAGAAGGTATTTTTTTTTTTAAAAAGATATTTTAAAAAGTTTTTCATAAAAATCATTTTTAAGATATATCTTTTTTTTAAAAAAAAAAAATTGTTTTTATCAAGTTAAAATCTCTAACATGATTATTTAAGTTAGTGGTCAAAATCACCTTTTTAATTTATAAAAAGTTTAAAATAACTTTTATTATTTTTAATTAAATTATCGTAAAAATCTTTTTAAAAATCATTTTTTTAAAAACTAAAACAAATAGGCTTATGACAAGTGTAAAAACACTATGGGTATGCCAAAATTGCACAAAGAAGCTTGAAAAAATCGTGCTTCAAGGTGACAACACAAGTGATCCTCAAAATTCCATTGCTCACTCTACCATACTTCACCAGATGAATAGAATGGAGAGAGATGGACACTAGTGCAAGAACAAATTAAAATGTGGGGAATTTTTTGAGATTAGATCTACGAAGTATGAACGGTTCTTAAATTAGGTATACTTCGGTGTCGAACACACGTCAATATCGATCAACACTTATATAATTACACTAAATTATGGTATATTATCAAATGTCAGTGTCCGTCTTATATAAAACAAATTGTCTATCATATCCGTTCTTGATAGGATTAAATTGATGATTTGATAGAACAAGGAAATATAAAACATGATGCAATTAGCTTTGATTAAAAAAAGAAAAACAAATACATGTACATGAAGTGGAAAAGAAAAGAAAAAATAAAAACCAATGTATTTTTCATTGAACGAATTAGAAATTCAACACAAGCATAATTAAAACATACCTAGATGGATTTTGGAATTGTCACAAGAAGATATGGCAGAATAGTGAATTGAGAGAAACAAAGAATGATATAAATGAGGTTACTAGTCTCACTTTGATTTGATGATAATGATGTTGATCTAGGTATGCAATGGCAACTTGAAATGAATTCCCACAGTATTTTATATGCTATGACATAGCATATAAAATTAGTCAAATTCAATTTTTTTTTGTTTTCATCACTAGTTTAATCTGGTTCGGGGTCAGTTCTGACATCAAGTGGTTCCAGTCCCCTCCCGATCGCAGTTGCGGGGGATCGAACCGTGATACTCCCTACCAAATTCAGCGCCAATCACCATTATTTGATTACTTACAATAACTTTTATTTTTGGTACATCTTACAATAACTCTTTTTAGTCAAAAAGATAACGTCTTTTTTTATTAAAATTATAAATACAATAACTTTTTTTGGCCCTATATAAATGTTCTATAAGAAAATAAAAAAACATCAAAAAAATATATTTTACAAAATTTATTGTTATATGAAAGCAATTTTGTTCGATGGAGAAAACTTATATTATATGAGAAATGCTAACAAGTGTCTTTTCGGACATTTATTTTATTTTGTCAAATTGTTTAGGTTTTTTTTGGGTTGATGTAATATAATAGAAGGAAGCGGAGCAAAATAGAGTGAAGTGAAATGAAATGGAGCGGAATGAAATAAATATTCCATTTTATTGTTTGAATATTTTAAAAAGGAGATAAACAAAATTAAAGGTAAGTGGTGGTATGAGACAAAATTCATTCAATCCTATTCAATTCCATTATTATTTTTCAAATCCAAACAATAAAATATTATTTTATTCCATCTATTTCCATTTCATTCCATCAATCCAAACATAACCTTAGTGACTAAAATTTCTCCCTTGAATTTTCAGTCTTACATATAAAATGCGGTGTCCCTATCAACTGACATATTCTCACAAAATTTTTAAGGACACTTGTTAATATGTGAAAAAAGAAAATTATATCTTGAGAATATTATATTCGATATCTTAAAACTTTAAAAATTAATTTTTCATAAATAAATATTTATCTCTTTTTCTCTCCTAACAAACAAAGCATAAGTAAAAGTAGTTTAACCTTATCAAACATATCAAATACATCTCCTTTTGAATGAATACATTATTGTTTCTCGCCTTTTCAAATTTACCAACAACAAACCGACCACTCATTCAAAAACATTTTCACCCCTCTTGCCTATAGATAAATAAATACTACAAAATTGAGAAGCTGCACATCATTATAAAAGACACCCCATTTACAAATTTGATAATAATGAAAATTTATATATATGAAATATTGTTTAACAACACTATAATACACAAAATTGTTGATATAAATTTTAAAATAATTATCATGAGACAAATTGTAAATAATAAAAAGTTAAAAATAAATATTATGCCAAAGATAAATTATCACTACCGATCGTTAGTTGGTTCAGTGGTGATTGGCGCTGAACTTGGTAGGGAGGACCACAGTTCGATCCCCGCAATTGCGATCGGGAAGGGGCTGGAACCACTTGATGCCAGAACTGACCCCCGAACCAGATTAAACTGGTGGTGAAAACCAAAAAAAAGATAAATTATCACTAAGATTTTTGTTTAAACATAACTATTATACACGTGACATGTTATCAGTGATAATTTTTTAAAATGACGACTCTCTACAATCTCAAATATAAGTTGAATTTGTCGGTGATATAAACGTGATTTGTACGTCTTTTTTTGGCAAAACAAGAAGACTTTGTTATTATGCAGCATCCATTGCGAGAACTAGCGGAAAAGACAAGAAAACTATTTATCTCACGTGATGACGACTAATCGACTATTGAGGTCATATACATTTATTTAATCTAACGGTTAAATAAAATGGTACACCGAAGATATAATTAATCAATCCCTCACCCTATAAGCAACTAGAAAAGATAAAGTTTTTCATTTTAAACCTAAAACGACGTCGCTTCCTACATTTGTTTTCAACTCAAAACTATTAAATTCATCCCGAGTTCTTCTTCTAATTCCAAATTTAAAATAAACCACGAAACAACAAATTTTGAAGTGCGCCTAAAAAAACAAAAAAAAAATCCACATTTTTTTTTTTTTGGAAAAAATTAAATTTGGAAATTTCAGTTCCCATATTAGTTTCAGATTTCACAATCGTCGATCGAAAGAGACGATTACGAACGTTAGAAGCTTGAAGAATTGAAAACGATGTCGTCTTCGTCGTCGCCGGACATTGTGTCAATTTTGGAGAATTCGAAGGAACTGGATCGGTTAAGGAAAGATCAGGAAGATATTTTATCTGAGATCAACAAGCTTCACAAGAAGCTTCAAACCAGTTACTACTTACTTTCTCTCTCTTATTATTTTAATTATGCTTTATTTTCTCATTTTTTTGTTTATTTTAATTTTAAATTAAATGCTGTTTATATTCATCGTTTTTGTGCTGCTTAAAATGTTTCATTTTTGTAATTGTAATTGTAATTGTTAATCAACTTGTAAAACTAGTTTATTTATTATTATTTCTAATGACTAAGTTTAATTTTTGAAAAATTATTCTCTCTTCATTGTGTTTGCTGATTTTTAATTTTATTTCGGGAAATAATTTTTATTGCCCTAAAATTCTGGTGATTTTGCATTAAGCTCACTTTCCCCTTTCATAGTTTTTTTTAACAAAAAAAATTAAGCTCACTACATTTTAAAATATTAAAAATAAATGATTTTTTTTTTTTTTGGTATTAAACTCTGGTCACTAGGAGAAGGGCCGGTAATTTAGAGTTCCGCAGCTGAGTTAAGTAAAGCCTGACAAAAAATTATTTCCATTAGGAATCGAACTCAGATTCTCCCGAACAATTCGTTTTGGGAGGAGCTCATTAATCACTTGATTAATGATTTGTTGTTTTTATTGTTTCCCAGAGATGTGCTTAACTAATGATTTAAAATGGTAATGTGTTATACTTCATGAGTTTGTGAACAAGGTTTTCAATTGTGGCTGTGTTGCAATCATTGATTTGCGGTCAAATATGGCTAATCGCGACCTCATTTTAGTTGTGGATACATAAAAAATGTTGATGTAACAGCCACAATTGTGGATGTGGATTGTTTTTTTATAAGTTGATAGCTTTAGTCAAGATTAGAGCTTGACATTATGAATATTCCTTGTTTTCGTTGTTATGTGTGGAAATTTTATTTTCGTTGTTTGGTAAGAGGACGAAAATATGCTTTATCATTTTATTTTCATTTACAGTTGAGGAAGGTTAGTTAACAGAAATATAACTCAAATGTAACAGAATCATGCAACCTGTTGAAATAATGATGAGATATATAGAAAAGGAAAGCATATTGTTGTTGAAAGGCAATGTTTACGAATAAAATCGTAGCCTGGTTGGTACTTTTGTTGATCAATTCTCTTGTATTTAGTGTTTGCTTCCTCGAAAGGGTAATTCATCAAATACCCAACTTGTAATGGAAACAAATGTTTATGTTTATTTCGTCTACTTATTTGAAAACAGATTTTTTGGAAAACTTATTGAAGTCATGAAACTGACAATGCTTTCTACGATTTAGTGAATTTAAGAAGATCATCACCGAATGTTATTATTATTAGTTAATATTTAAATATCACTTGCTATAGCTTTCAAGTTTTGGCATATGAACTGTGAATGTTAAAGATCTGAGTTAGTCTATCATTGGGTGTCTTGGATTTGAATGGCCCTTTGACAAACCTAAAGACTCTTGATATTCTCGAAACAAGATCAAAATTCAGTTATTCTTATATATTAATTTATTTATGTCTTTGTAATTATTGTTTATTTCTTCTCATTTCAATGTAGCTCCTGAAGTGGTTGAGAAGCCTGGAGATAACTCATTAGCAAAGCTGAAAATGTTGTATACTCAAGCAAAAGAACTTTCAGACACTGAAGCAAAGTACGTCTATTCTGTAGCTCTGAATCATTTAATTTGTTTCAATTTTTTCTAAAAATCACCAAGATACACTTATTAACTCTTCGAATTTTTTCCGAGTCTAACTCAGATCCACAAAACCAGCTTGTAAGATAAGAACTGTCTAGGCTAGACATTTATTTAAAGCATATATATAATTTTTCATGCTGTTTTTGTTTGCCAGTCTTTCCACTATGTTGATAAGCCAACTTGATGCCCTGTTTCCTCCTGGACCGCAAGGTCAACCACGAAGAAGATTAGGTTTGTCTCAAATCTTTCTTTCACTTGAAATATTATTGCTTAGTATCTACTTATGCTTATAAAAATAGAATTTGTCCATATAATAAATAAATACTTTAAAATAGTTCCAAATCTTTTAGCATGTCAGTCTCTTAATATTTCATTTTTACTTCTATTTTATTATATTACCCTGAAAGACTAGGCATGATATAATTTAACAAGTTCATAGAACCAAACAAGTAGCCTAAGCATTAGAGTTTCTTCATTTCCAGAGAAGGTAAGTAGGAAGAAAATAAAATGAGGAAGAAAATGGAAATTTGTTTCTGACCAATTCTGTACTAAATAAAGAACCCATCACAACTCAGCACGTAAATAACTCATAAGTCCTAATTTGTTGTGTTTTCCTACTAAATGGCGGGTCATTCTAAGTGCACCCCATATTTGTTTGTGAACATTGGATGATAATTTCCCTTAGAATTCAGACTTAAAGCCTAACTCAATCCCATAAAATTAGCTTGTAACGTGAAGACTGCCTAGCCTTATAAGCACTGTCTATCTAGGCCATGTCTTTAGTCGACTTGAGACTCTCAAGAAATCCTCTCACACTCAGGACTGAACATTTGAAGCGTGGACTATTGAGGGTGGAGTAATACCAATCTTGACAGTCAACGCACTTTATCACACCCATGATTAGATATCTGGAGCATGGACAAATGCCGGTAGAATAACAAAGTTCTTGTCGTAATAACAGATCTAGGATAGATTTTGATTCCATTATAAGGTGATGACTGGCCTAGTCATATAAGCTCTGCCCAGGCCATTTCCTTAGTTGATGCAGGATTCTCAACGAGTACATTTGACATATAATATATTGCACAAATAGTGCAATATTCTTAAGCAACATCCTTATTTCCTTTTTTTTTTCTCCCCCCTCGGAGCCTCATAAAGTGACTGAAGGAAGCCCGATTTATAGAAGAGTGCAAACAAAACAATGATTGCCAAATTAGTGTCTGTGAACTATTGAGTTAGTGAGGAACTATGCTAAACCTCTATTTAAAATAGTCATAGCAATAGAATACTCTAATATGATGCATTCAATAACATTCCTTTAGTTCCTTTCCAATTAATAATTTAAACTTATTTGACTTTTCATTTATTTTGAGAGTTAGTGAAATTAAATCAAGTAAAATTTCTTGACCAAAAAAAAAATCAAGTAAAAGTTAATAGCTCACTGAATCATGCAATTTGTATTGGTGATTGATACACATTGAAATTACAGATATTGATGTTGATACGAAGAATGTGTTATTGAAGATTAACTGCCAAACTGCCAATCATGGTTTATCCAATTCTAAGAAATAATATTGGGAAAGAGTACTGCTTTGGCTATGTATAGTGGGAAAGAGTATACAAGAAAAAAATAAATCATGTTGATATTGATGTGAAGGATGTTACGAAAAACGATACATACTAGTTATTATTGATAATATTCATGGATTGATAACTACAATTAAAAAAGTAAATAAGTCATGAAATATACGGAACCAATGAAACCAATCCTTAGAAAAAATCTAACATACTCCAAATTCCACTAAAATACGATCAACATATTGAGATATTTTTACGTGTTACTAGAATACAAAGTCCTATTGGTTAATGAAAGTATCCCTTGATTTAGAGCCATTACTATTAGAGATTCATCACGCAATACAAAATGCTAGCTTGTCGAATATTATTAATTTGTGCAATTTGAATTGCCAATCATTCAATTCTAACAATGTTCGTTTATATTTACGTTTTTACTATCTCTTCCTATTTGTTGAGGCTAAATAAATTTATTGAGCTATATGCTGTCATGTTTTTGTTCAAGTTTACTTATGAATGTATTGTATTAACGTATTAACGTATATATTGTGTCCAGCTAACAGTTCTTCTGTTACAGAAGGCAATGAGCAGAAAAGGAAACGGGTGAAGACCGAGTCAGACATTTCAAGGTTAACTCCGAGTATGCGAAATCAACTTGAGGCTTGTGCCAGTCTTAAGGGTGAACAAGTATGTATTCCCCCTGAAGTTTGATCAAATACAAATCTGTAAATATTCAACTCTCTGTTGCCTTTTTTAATGATAAAGTTCATTTTTCTCTGTTAGAGTATATTGCACGTGTGTGTAGAACATTGCTTCTGTTAAGTTTGTGTGTCTTAAACTGCTTCTGTTACATTTATTTAAGCTTTCAGCTATTAGATATTCTATTGTAGTTTGTTAACTAAGATGTTAGGTAGTTAGTGCAAGCGTGTTAACAAAAGTGAGATTTCAAATGTTTCTGTATTCAAAAGGTTCTGCTTAAATCATAAAATCAACAAAGATGACAGTATTTTCTTTCTCTGTTATTAACATTAACTTTCTCAGGAAACTCCCTTTCTAATATTCATGGGAGAAGTGTACGAAGTTCGATTGCAGTAGGTTAATATGTTTTGGCTTCTCACTTTTCAGGTAGCAGCTAGGGTCACGCCACGGAATGCAGATAAGGACGAATGGTTTGTTGTAAAAGTGATTCATTTTGATAAGGAATTAAAGGAGTAAGTATACATTCTATACATAATGCTTTTACATAATGTAATAGAGTAACATGTAATATCTTATACAATGAATGGTATAGAGATTAGAGGTGTAAGATCAACAAAAAAAAGGGTGGGAGTGTAAGTTCCCAAACGAGCTGTTTTGGGTTTAACTAGTGCTAACATATTAGGAAAGGTGAGTGTAACTCATACCAATTGATGTCTTGAAGTGATTAGGTATAACACAGAGTATTGTATTGTGAATCATGTTCTAACAAGTGTTTATATGGTGTGGATGACATACCAATCTTAGAATTTGGTTAGGCCTAATTCAATCCTAATAAATAGCTCTAGGGTTGCACTCTGTACTCCATGGTGGGTGCAATGAAGGCGACAAGGGTTTTACCACAGGAGCAGAGTCTGCCGAATTGGGGGCTCTGATACCATCTCGAATTTGGACTATGCGTAACTCCGTACCAAAAGCTAGATCAAGAGATCAAGATTGACCAAGCCTTATTCTCTAACATGCTTCCCATGTACGAACCTACAGGCTTGAAGGGTGAACAATGCATAGATCCATTTTAATGAAATTCAAATTTTAAAAGTAAAGGTGGGGGTGTCAAGAGTTGAAATTTCGATAACTTGGTTGTAGAAGCTCCATACCATATCATGAACCAACTATCTCAAAAGCTTAAGATATTAAGTGATGACTCTTGATAAAAACTCTGGCAATCTCTGATACCATGTGGCAAAAGTACTCTTTATAAAGACACATGATAAAGTCTGTGATAAGTACTTCAGCTCCGATACTATTTATTGCAAAATTAATATTTCTGAAGATTTGGTCAACCCTTTTAAATTGCGGTTATTCTGCAAAGCTTTATATTGCGTTAAAATGTGACTGATGCAGCTGTAATTGCGGTTGTGATGCTGTTGTGGAGTACTCTAACACTGATATACTACGGCCCACAATTACAGTTGTGGACCACAACTTAAAACTATTTGAGCTGGCTTTTGAAATTGAATTAGGCATAGTCTATTCTTCATTCTAACAAGAAAAATCATAAACCCCTCCTCAAGATCCAGTATGCATCAGTGAGTAACTAAATGAGTTTGTTATTTGATAAACTTTAAGCTGTTTGGGGGTCTAAAGTTTGTTCATTGTATAAGTTGCTGTTGCTTGTGTATGATTTGTAATTATTGATGAAAAATAGTACCTGTTTGGACATGAGTCTTCTGTGATTGTCCTTTTTGTTATTCTATTAATTCATTTGTCATTTGTGAAATGATTTTATAGATTTGAAGTACTTGATGAGGAACCTGGTGATGATGAAGATAGCAGTGGTCAACGGTAAATCTTTTTGGAAATTTCTTTTTCTAAATTGTCTACAGCGGTTGTGTTATCAGCTTGCATTGCTTCAGTTTCTGCTTAAATTTTGCATGGATATTGTTTTTTCCAAACTAAAGACATTTATCATTAGTTGGAGTCATTTACATGAATCAAACAACACTTAACGTCTTATTATAAATCATGTTTAAAGACAGGCCATATAAATTCAAATTTTTTAATGTTTGGTCTATAGTTTGATTGCACATCCTCCATTTGATTTACCCTACTTATTGGCGCATCTACATGTCTTCTCCTTGCATGCCAAAACCATCAAAGGAGAGATCGACCATCTTCTCAATTGTAGTAAATTTCACCTTATTTTGTTTGTGTTGTCCATTGTCCATCAAACATCATACATGAAAAAAAGTTGCCGAGTACCTTAAAGGTTTGTCATGTACTATTCTGTCCAATACTTACCCATTTGCGAATCAAACAGATCCTAATCCTTTCATTTTTAACCCTATCATGTCTTGTATTTCCACCCATTTAGATATTTTCATTTCTACAATATAGAGATTACTTTCTAATTGACTCTATACTAGCTAGATTCCAATTTCATACAAAATTGTTGATCTTATAGTTGTGCAGCAAAATATTCCCTTAAGCATGAGTGCTATTTTTCAATCACAAATTGCACTTGAATTAATACATTCTTTTTTCTCATCCTCTGTACTAGGATTTTATTTTTAGTGATGCCTTCAATTCATTAGTTGGGAATTTGTGAAATATTGTTACTGCATTTGAATAGCTTGTGCTTATTTTAATGGTTCTTTCTGCTGCATTCAGACAATACAAGCTTCCCATGGGAAATATCATTCCTTTCCCCAAGAGTAATGATCCTTCAAGTGCCCAAGATTTCCCTCCTGGAAAACATGTTTTGGCAGTTTATCCAGGAACTACTGCACTCTATAAAGCAACAGTTGTTCATGGCCCTCGCAGGGTAATAATTCTCTCTTTTCCTTCATAGGGTGTGATCACTTCTTGATATTTCCTTGCTTCCATGAATTTGTAATCTAATATTAATTTATGCTACGTATAACTTCGATGACTCGAACATGATACTAACCTATTCTTTTATTGTGCATGTTCTGTGCTGATCTCCATCATATCATTATTGTGCAGAGGAAAACAGATGAGTAAGTATAATTTCTTAAGACTTCATGGAACTTATTTTTTGTTATCAATATCATTCCTCGCGTGACTGCAAATTTTTTCGTTTATTCTTCAGTGGTTAAGAATTAACTAGTTGATGCTTTAAGATGATTTACCGGATCTCTATAAATTTATGGAAGGAAAAACGAGCTAGCCTGTCCCTTTAGTTATGTTGTCAACAGAAACGTAAAGGCAATTGAAGTAGGATGTCATTAGGTTCATATAAACTTCTAAGTTAGAATTATTTGCCATCAGTTTTCCATGAAATTGTAGAATCTTACTAAGTGATGTGTTGATCTTCCAGATTTCAAATTGGTGTTGATAATAAACGGGCTATAGCATGTACCACGACTAATTTATAACGGAATAAAACCACTAGTCCCTAACAGTGTAAACACTTGTTTACTTAATCAGCATTGGTGATATTAGTCTTTCTCATAAATTAATGGGCTCAAACTCTAGGGATTAATATGACTTGCATTTAAGTCTGCCAAAAAAGAAATATGACTCTCATTTAAGAATTATTACATATTAGGATAGAAGTTTACACTTTAAGGAAGGAGTGTCAGCTCAATGGTAAAAGTTTAACTTTGTAATTTCAAAGGAAGGAGTTCAAATCCCCTCGGGGAGGATTATGAAGTGATCATTATTGTCATTTTAATCAATAACAATTTTCCTCTTCCAATTTATTTATTTTAAAAAATTACTCTTAAAAATATGACAAGAAAATGGATAAGCTAACTTATGATTCTATGATTATTTACTCTCTTTTGTTACTGGAACAGTTATGTGTTGGAGTTTGATGATGACGAAGAAGACGGGTCTCTACCTCAAAGGACTGTGCCCTTCCACAAAGTGGTTCCTCTGCCAGAAGGACATCGTCAGTAAATTTATCACAAGTAGTTTTTAGCTGTGTATAGAGTAAAAACTAGCTTGTATTGTGTTGCTTGTGTAATGTGTCCATGTGTTTTAAGTTATTAAGAAGGACATTGCAAATGCAGTATAATTCTATGAAGCAGGGACACTCTTCGGAGCAGGCGTGTCCCGATGTCGGACACGCGTCGATGTTCAATATGATACCGACACTTATGTTTACATTAAATTATGTCATTTTTTTCTTCAAATTTTTATCGATGTCGATGTCTCTGCTTCATAGTCGATGTCTCTGCTTCATAGGTATAATTTTATGCACCTTCCGGATGACATTGTAGTTTAATTTAATGTTGGGAATATCCGAGGTTTGGTTTCTGATAACCAATGTTGTAGTCTTCTCAAACCTTTATTATCAAAGTCAAGATCGTAAGAATTTGGTTTTTAGGTCAACTTGTTTTGGCCAAGTGGAATCGAAATGTAGATCAACTCATAAATTTGTAGAGTTTTTTATTTTCACCATCAATATCAGGTCCATTAGACCGCCTAATCTAGTTCGGGGGTCAGTTCTGATATCAAGTGGTTTCAGTCCCCTTCTAATCGTACTTGCGGGGATCAAACTGTGGTCCTCCCTACCAAGTTCAGCGCCAATTATCACTGGACAAACTAATAATTGGTTAAATTTGTAGAGTTTACCTCATATTAAAACAAACATATATAATATATATTTTAATTTATTTAATTTTAACGTAATATGAAAATAAAATTAATAATTTTATTTTTAATTTAGAAATTTAAGCGTTATGAATATATTAATCAATGAAAATATGACAAAATATATTATTAATTTTAAATAAAAATATACTTTAAATATTAGATAATTTACATTTAATTGATTTTTTTTTTTCATTCTCATTAGTTAAATATGATTATAGTCATGCATTTCAATAACAAATAACACAACTATATATTCATCGATATATCTTGTAAAGAAATGGTATCTATATCTTTTTCATGTGTTACATATGACTCTTTTAGTCATGCATATTATGTGAGATTAAATATTATATATGATTGAAATACAAAGGGATTGTATATTTTAACATTTGTTGTTTTATTTGAGTTTTATGAAATTCCTATTATATTATGTATCTTTTTTTTTGACAATATTTATGTATATATTATTTATTAAATAACTTATTATATTTAAAGCTTAAAAAAAACTTATTATATTTAAATTTCCACAAATATACTTAAATGTCCACGATTCTTAGCTCAACTGACATAAATGTCGAAACGTCATTTCGTTTATTTACCCAAAAAAATTATTAGATTTAAATAATTCCATAAAATTTTGCAATATTATATTATTTTATCAAAGTATAATAATTATTTATTTGTTTTGTTTCTCACTTGTTTTCATATATTCTCATTTGTTTCTCACACGTGCATAATATAGGAGACGTTATTGAAAACACACGAGTACTAAAAATTATTATTTGTCTAACTTTTAAGTACTCTCCGTGCCCTTTTATAAGCAAATATTCTCTTTTTAGGATCATTAAATAATTGATATACTTGGTGTGTAATATAGACCAAATAATTAATTATTCAACCATAATTTTTGTTCGTAAAAAACAAAACCATAATTTTTGTTAAAAAAAAAGAATAGTATACAATTATAAAAAACAATCACAAATGTAAATAATTTTTACTCCTATAATTGTTAACATAAACTATTATAAAAAATTAAGTGTCTCTCTAGATAAAATATTGTATTTATTTATTACTATTATGATAAAATTGAACTTTTGAATTGGCTAAAAAATTAAGTTTTTGAATCTTAGGTGAGAACATGCGAGTTGAAAAGTGATTTTTCTAATTTTATATAGAGTTAAATCGCGTAAACTCGTTTGACTTTCGATTTTACTAAAAGTGATTTTAGCTCCAATTTAACAGAAAAGTCATACCTAAAACATAGAATTCGCAGAGTTTACAATTTAAAACTAGTTTTTAACAACTTTGATCAAAGTTATTATGATAAATCAACATTAACATCTTGAAAGTTGGCCTAAATTTCTTATTAATCTGATTGTAGCAATTGAAATGAAAATTTAATCCGATGAAAAGCCTATGTAAGCTCCAATTTTCTTTAAGAGAATCAAGATCATAATAATAGCATTGGTGTGAGATCCAAAGACATCCAAATCACAAATCATGAATAGTTTTAAAGGCTCGATACTTTCTAATGTTTTCACACAACTAACTTAAATTCAGGAAACCAGAAATAGATCTAATACAAAACAAAATTATAATAATAATAAGAAAAATAAATAAATAGAGAAATTAAGAAATAAGAAGGGTAATTCTATGCGTTGTATGGTGAAGTAATGAGAGTAATCATGGCCATTGGAGTAATCATGGCCCTTTGTGAATAACAGAAGCGTTCACTTTCTATCATATCTGGCAATCGAAGAACAAATGGATAAACTGTCTCACAAAAATTCACCCCGGATAGGTTTTAGTTGTTTTATAGTTCTGCTAACTTTATTACCTTGTAAATTTAACTTTGTTACCTTGGAAATTGAACAACAAAGGAGAAATGTCTCACAAAAATTTTCACGCACAAGAACGGATAATAGTTCTGTGAACTTTTGAGGATTTTTACAGAAGATGAGCAAAAAATACGTGTCAATTTTTGAGTATTTGCATAGAATGTTTGTATTTGGTAAGAGGGTTTTCATAAAAGGTGTGTAAAAGTATATGCAGTACGTGTTAAGTTTTGATGATTTGCATAAAATGTGGGCAAAAGTATATACAGTACGCGTTACCTTTTAAGACTTTGGTTTCTCTTTTCCTCCACTTTTTTTTATTTTATTATTATTATTATTATTCTTATACAAAAAGGAAGAAAAAAAAAAGTAAAGAAAGGAAGAAGGGTGGTGACTGATTCTAACATGGACTAAATGAGCCATTAATTATTGTTGGTTTTGGTGATTAACGGTTTTAGAAATATACTCCCTCCGACCTTAATTATAAGCAAATGTCACTTTTTAAATTGAATAACTAATGTATCTAGTCCACTTAGACTACATACATTAATTATTCAATGTATCCAAAAAGTGATATTTGCTTATAATTAAGGCCGGAGGGAGTATTAGTTAAAAATAGTTTTGGAAACTAATAATACACTTTATTGTTAAAAAAAAAAAATACACTTTGTACCCAAAAAAAATAAAAATACACTATATTGACTCCTTAAAAAAAATACATTTATACTATAATTAAAAGAAACAGTTTTCGAAATTTAAAAGAAAAAGTTTTGGAAATTAATAATACACTTTTTTCATAAGTGAAAGAAAAATTTGAATTTAGGTGTTAGTAAAAAATAAAATTGCAAAATTTGTTAGAGTCCAAGAATGACCTAGAAATAAGATTTTTCCCATGAAAACCGCTCTGGTCGCGTTGTTATTGATCTGGACACATTGTGAGCAATCGCGTTGCGATGTGGCTTGAGGCAGATTTGGACACAAATTTTTGTGTTGTGTCGCAATACTTTCGTACACTGTGCTAAACCAAATAACAAAAAAGTATACAAACACAAATCACTTTACATTCAACTCACTTTTACGTAAAATGAATTTTACGAAATCAATTTTTGTTACTGCAAAACCAAACAAGCACTTATGTGAACTAGAAGTCAATATTGGTCTTATTCTCTCATCCATATTTCTTAATTAAACAATGTCATGGATAGTGTGAAAAATAATTAGGGGAAACCAAACTAAACATGAGGCTACTATTTGAAATTAGAGCAGTCTTTTGTTTTCATATTCTTCCAGCATGTAGTTGTTCATACATATCAGTATATATGGATAGCATATATGACCAACATTTAAAACTATGATGAAGATATCAGTTGCAATGAGGTTTTGATTATTAACGAAATTGCATAATTTTTTTTCCGGTTACCATGATATAGGTACGGAGTTGCCGTAAACCATACATTTGAAAACATCAAATAGAAGGTGAATTTCCAATGAATGTTTTGTATGAGAACATTCAAGGAAATTCCAAGTACATGGTTTTCATTTACTACAGTAATATATGCATCACTGTTATTCTCCTTAGGACTTTGCAAACAGAAATGACTCTAATATTTATTATTTTTATTAGTAGAAATCAAAACACTAACACTGAGCATCGATCGACGACCACTTGCGCTGGACTCTAACGTGAAATGGTTTTAATCCAACTCATGCTTTTAATGTCTATAACATGCTTGGGAAATTGGTGTTGGCGGGTCAGTGAAAGTGCCGTTGAGTATACGATCAGCAACCCAATGATTAGCAGCTTCAGCGTAATGAACACCATCCCAGCTCACATATGTTGATGGTTTTTCACATGCAGTACCCCACACATCTTTCCCATTTGCAGTTCCTAAATTCCCACACCATATATGTGTATCATTCACATGATATCCACAACATATCTTCATTGGATCCACAAATCCTGAAAATAAAAATGAAAATCATACGCATGTTAGATAAGTTTCAGTGTCAATGTATCAACCGTAACGCAACATCAATGGAGACTACATCAGACACACTTGGCTATATTTTTTCTGCAATATCAAGAATCGCAATGCAACTACGATTTATAAGTACCTAGTAGATTAACCGAGTCATGTCAATAACGGACACGTTACCTTCATTCTTGGTATTGCTGATTAGTCCATATTTTGCAGCATAAACATCTACATAAGTAATTGCAGCTTCTGGAAGTTCTGTTCTCAGCTTGACGATTCTGTCCTTAAGCTGCTTGTTGAATTCTATGGCCATCACATTTTGATCCTTGACACATCCATTCTGATCAAGATAGCCAGCTGGTACATCGTGCTTGTAAAATAGGTTCACTGGCATGCATCCAACGGGCCCTGTGTTGTGTATCCAAAATGACCTCCCTCCTTGTTCGTATATATTCTGCAACGTAGTTCATTGGTCAGATTTTAAAACCATTCCAATAAGGTTTTAAGGAATGGCCTGCGAGTGCGACATCAAGGTTTTTGATGTCTCGTTAACCACAGTGTGACCACAATTGCAGGTAATGTATCCCCTCGGGCAACGATGGAGATTAACCACGTGAGGTAACTGAAATCCATTTAAGGGTCTTACTTCGCCAACATATATTTTTCCTTACAGACCGGTCAGGGATCGAACCCTGACCACATGGTTAAGAGATCCAAACATTTACCACTACTACCACACCATTATGGTATTAAGACCGAGATTTAAAACCTTTGTTCCAATTATTCAACAATGAACATGATATTCACAATCTTTTCGGGGTTCAAAACATACAATTAATTACAAGTTCATTAAGAAGTCATGTATTGCAACAGTAATAGAGACAGCAAGTGCTACTTACTTTGACTGCAGAGGCTAACTGGTTAACTATATCCGGCATCGATTCACGAATTTGGTCAAAGTTCATCTTTCTAAACCCAACAGAGAGATCATTTTGACCGATATCAAATGTGTAGAGTGCCTTCGAGAATTCCTCAGGCACAGGAAGCTTGCTTCTCTCATATGCATTGTTGGCTAAATATTTCAACAAACAAAAGACCAAATACATTAAATAAATTGAACAATATTAAGATAAAATTAAATAAATAAGTTTGTTGAACCATCGGTGTTTTTCAAGTCATTCATTCACCTTCTTGGTAAAGTAGCTTGGTTCTTGCTTTGAACTGGTTGAACTGCACAATTTGAATATCAAGAGAGAATGGACTTATTCCATATTGAAATATTGTCTCATTCTGCTTCCTAATGGTGGATCCACCAGTTGCAAAATTTGCTCCATGTCTATAATTGGTTCCAAGTGAATTCAGATAAGCACTTAAATATGGCAACTTTAGTTTCTCCGCTGCATAATTCGTATAAATAACTTAATTAAGCGACCTATTTCATATAACCGGTAAGCTATTTTCATAAGCTATCTTAGAGGGCTTACTAAAATATGCTTAAAATAGCTTATGGTCATGTCATAAGTCATTTCTATAAGTTTTCTCAAACAAGTAGTTATGTACTTACCATCAAGAAAATATTAACCACTTCTTCTAACCCTAGCCGTCACTACTTTTTCTCTTCTTCTTGATCCACGGGAGAGGGGTGATTTAGGGTCAAATTAGGCCTAAAATCACCCCTCCAAATAATTTTTCTTTCTATTTTGATTAAATAAGTGGATTTTTCACATATATTTAGTATTTTTTTTCCGTTAGTTTTTGTGATTTCATCACGCTGTTTGTTTTGATTTTCCCGTCTTGGTACGGAGTATTGTTGTCCCGTCTCAGTGCGGAGTATTGTTGTCTCGTCTTTGTGCGGTGTTCATTTGTTTCAGGTTGAAAGATTAAGTTTGATCCAGTGCAGATCCAATCAATGACTTTTGTGTCTTCAATGCTACAGATCCGGAAGCATGGATATTCCGGTGACTTCAACATAGTCAAATATGTAGGCTTTTGCAATATGCCGTTTTATGCTATCAACACGGATGCTGTGAATTTGTTCGCAAATTCATCCTTTTTGTTTTTAGCGACTTTGAATTTGTATTGCATCGATGTAATATTCTCAATTTGAATGAATGAATATCTTTTATTTAGTCAAAAAAAAAAAGTAGTTATGTACTTAATAGATAAGCTAAAATAAACCAATCCAAATAGGCCTGATAAGCAATGAAGCACAAACATAGACACCAGACACTAACATGTTGACACCGATAATAATTTAAGAAAATAACATAATTGAATGTAATCATAAGTGTCGGTCTACCAACACATGTTCCGACCGACACTCTGAAACGCATCTAATCCGAAGAGTGTCCGTGCTTCATAGCTGATAATAGACTTATTAAATCAGCTTAGGACATACAAACCAAGAAAATTAAAAGATATTTTTCATTTGCAAAAAGAAAAAATGAAGATAAAGTTGAAAGGAAAGAAGAATTACCTATGAAATCAAGAATGACACGACCATCACTATCTCTTCCAAAAGGCTTATGGAAGAATCCAACACCATATGGTGCAGGAATTGGCTGAAATGCAGCTGATATGCCACCAGTATCAGAGTTAGAGTCACCAAAATTGTAGATTGCAGGAAAAGAACAAGAAGGGGACGAGTCTTTGAGTTCAACACACTTCACACATGATAGGAAGAAGAACAAAACAAATGGTACACTTAACCACATTTTCTGAGCAGTGTCGGTTACTATCTTTCTTGCAAATAAGATCATGTGACTGACAAAGGTTATAAATAGATAGAGATCTATTTATAGCCAAAAGTATTTTGTTTAATAGTTTAGTAATTATACTCATACTTTCATCCCACAATAAATAGTGAGTTGCCTACACTATTGAGTTAGAAACAAAAGAGCTTTTCTACCCAAAAAAAAAAAAAAAAAACAAAAGAGATTTCACAATAACATTCAATTTTTTGTATTACTAAATACAAAACTTCTGCATTTATGTACCTGTGCGATACATTGCGCATATGTTTTTAGAAGTTACAGTGCCTGCAATTATGGCTTGTTTTGATTTTAGTCCCTGTAAAAAAAAAAGTTTGATTTTAGTCCCTGCAAAATTTCAAAAGTCTTAAAATAGTCCCTGAGCAGAATTTTTTGATGACATGTCTCATTTTCTATGATTTGGCAGATGCTGCTTAGGATTTATCGATGACATGTCCCATTTTCGATGATGCATATTAATACATTGATTTTTCATTTAATTTTTAAATTAAAATTAAGTTTACCATTTTTCAAAAAACAAATTAAAATTAAAAAAAGAAAAGAAAAGTTAAAAGCGAAAAATAGAAAAAGGGGATGAATTAGTAATTAGGGTTTAATTTGTTTGTACGCGATTCAGTGAGGAACATTTTTGTTCAGCATCAACTAAAGCTCCAACTTTAGCATTTCTGTCCCATGAATTAGCAATTACCTTTTTTTCCTCTGCAATTTAGGATCACTGAAGCTCCAACTTTTTGAGGTTGAACTATTTTTTTATTTTCCTTTCTTGAACTTAGCATCGTTGTTCAACTGAGTTTGTGTTGGATGAACAAAGGAAGCATAAGATAAGAGGCACTGTAGCAACGTAGATCTTGTATGCCATAGACGTTACAAGCTCCATTTTCAGGTGCAGGTTTCAATTTGATTCCTTCCAGCACCGTACAACTTGAATCTGAAATCTTCCATTCTTTGTTTTTATTAGTGCGTTGGAGATGTTATTTTTCCATTCTAACCTTTCTTTTTTTAATTTTAATTTGTTTTTTAGAAAAAGGGAAAACTTAATTTTAAATTAAAAATTAAATGAAAAATCAATGTATTTATCCACGTCATAAAAAATGGACCATGTCATCAATAAATCCTAGTCAGCATATGCCAAATCATTAAAAATGCGACATGTCATTAAAAAATCTAGCTCAGGGACTATTTTAAAACTTTTGAGATTTTGTAGGGACTAAAATCAAACTTTTTTATTTGCAGGGACTAAAATCAAAACATGTCATAATTGCAGGGACTATTTTCATATTTAAGCCTTTATTTAATCAGTATTATAAATCCATAATATAATCAGTCTCATATATGATTTATTGAGTATATATATATATATATATGATAATTATTTTATAATTGTTATCAATTCTCTTAGAGTATATTTAACATGACCCCCTTTTTATTTAAAGACACGAATTAAGAAAACAATTGTAAAAATTATTTTTTAAATTTATGTATTTTAAATTTCTTGCATTATTAAATATAAATTTTTTATATCATCAAACCTTAACACGTGCTTTTCCAAAAAAAAAAAAAAAAATAGTGGTGCTTCAAATAAGAAATAAGGTGCTATATGTATTAGTGGGTGAGGAGAGGTGGAAATATGTCAGGTTGATCTATATGGCTTACGATCTAGTTTATATAGGTTCAGGTCAGACCAGTCTATTTCTTTAAATAGATCAGGCCAAGACATTTTTATAAGTTTATTTAGCTAAATAGGTCAGATTTCAGGCCATTAAAAAAAAAATTTAAGTCTACTAGGCCGGCCTATTTAAATAAATATAAATAATATCTTTACAACTATTGTTAATATATATATATATATTAAAATTTGTATTTGATTAAATTATAAATCTATTAGCTTTTTTTTTAGTAATTCATATATCACTGATAGTGATAGCATTATCTGTGAAATTATATATCACTTTTTAAAAGCTTTAATACTCAGTCCAAAAATAAGTGAATTTTTTACGTAAAGAATTGCTCTAAAAAATAATTGATGGTTTCAATTTTCAATATAATATTAACCGAGTCTTTTATTCATGCGTAATTATATGAAATGTGTACCAACATAGTATGACACAAATAGTAGATGTTTGGGTCCCTTAACCATTTGGTTTTGGGTTCGATCCCCGACCGATGCGTATGGAGGAGCACACTCCAGGTCCCAAACTAATACCACTAGATCAACCCAAACTAAATTAAATTTCAAATATTAATAATTTATTTATTGAAATTAGAATATATTAAAGAAAAACTATCATTAATTTTTTTTAGAAATAAGAGTATAAATTTAATTTTTTTAACAGATTAAATATGATTTTTTTTAACGTAAATATGATTTTCTAGTAAGGGCAGTTTTGACAATTACATATCTATATATATTAATATTTAAAATATTTTGGTCAATTTTTTTTTATAATAATATTTTTTTTGGTATTAGTCAAATAATTAATTATTCAAATAATATTTTGGTCAAATAATTAATTAGTCAAATATTTTGGTCAAATTATAAAAGAAGTCATTTTAAAATTATTACGCCTTAAATGTTAATTTTAATTTATAATATATATGAAGCATAAATATATTAATTTTTTAAGGCTAAATTGGACAATTGGTTCCCGAACTTATTTATTGGTCCCTTAACTATTTAATGTTACAAATTTATCTCTTAACTTTAATTTTGTTTGCTATATTCGTATTTTCCGTTATTTTTCCTCAAAAAAACGTTAACTTAACTTACGTGACTACTGATGTGACCACATAACACACTAAAATCATGGATGGTTTGTTGAAAAGAAAAATCTGTCAATAGTCATTTTCTATGAGAACACTCATTTTTAACAAGTTGAAATGACTAATATGACAAACAAAATAAAAGTTAAAAGATCAATTTGTAACGTTAATTAGTTAATGGACCAATTTATAACATTAATTAGTTAAGAGACCAATATAAAACAATAAATAAGTTAAGGGACCAATTATCTAATTTAACCATTTTTTAAAGAGGATGCAAAAAGAATTATAAATTTTTAAAATATTAATAGAGTTAGGCTAGGCTATTTTGAGTTTTATAAATTGAAATTGATACTCCTTCCGGTGCTATATATAAGAAAACTTTTACTTTTTAGATTCATTATAATATGAATGTATTTAAACTATAACATAGTCTAGATACATCCATTTTACAATGAATCTAAAAAGTAATTTTTTTTTTATATATACGACTACAGACATTATATGTAATGTCTAGAAAGTATTCTGCATCTAGCTATGGCAAATGAAAAATCAACTACCTTGAAATTCTTAACACTGCTAATTGTAATTCTTGCTTTTGAGGCTAGAAATACTGTAGCATCGTTATTTGGTAAAGTATCAGTTACAATAATCAATGATATGAACGAAGGCAACACACCCACAAATATCGCTTTTCATTGTAAATCTAAAGACGACGATCTTGGAATTCATACACTCGGTTTTGGAGGACGTTACGTGTTTTCTTTCAGGCCACAAATATTTGGAGCAACATTATTCTTCTGCAGTTTTACATGGCAAGGGGGCGCATATCCTCATTACTTTGATATTTATGATTTTCAACGAGATGATTGCAAAACTTGCTTATGGAAAATAAATAAACTTGGTGGTTGTAAGTATCGAACTGAAACACAATTGTTCGATGTTTGTTTGCCTTTTAATAAAAGGGATGGAAACAATAAATCCACCATGTAACTTTTGTTTGTGTTTTTTAAATTGAAATAATATGAAATGCAATTTTTCAATCTACATCTTATCTTTTTTAGAATATATTCAAATGGTTATGTCAAAGAGAATTAAACTTTATATATGAGTAAAAATATTAAACATAAATTTTATTTTCATATTGTTCTTGTTTTTGAGGTTATTCTTTTTTATAGAATTGTGACTCATATTTTACAATGTCTTCTTAGAGATATGAGCTTTATTTTTGCTGTTAAAATCTAGTGATTTAATTTTGATAATATTTTATAGGGTTAAATATGTTTTTAGTCCCTACATTTTGCGAAATTGTTAAGAATGGTCCCTACATTTAAAAATGGCAAAAAAAAAAAACCCTATAAAATTTTGCACTATCAAGATTTGTCCAATCCGTAGAGAATAGTCCCTACATTTTGCAAAATTGTCAAAAATAGTCTCTACCTTTTAATATTTTTAGCCCCTACATTTTGGAAAATTGTCAAGAATAGTCCCTACCTTTTAATGTTTTTAGTCCCTACATTTTGCGAAATTGTCAAGAATGGTCCCTAAAGGATAAACGCAGGGACTAATCTTGATAGCGGAAAATTTTATAGGTTTTTTTTTACGATTTTTAAAATATAGAAACCATTCTTAACAATTTCACAAAATGTAGGGACTAAAAACATATTTAACCCTATTTTATATACGTGGGATTCCGGGTTCAATGTCATGTCTCCCATAGGGAAAATAGATTCACCGCAGTGCAATCTCTGCTCTTTATTTTATTACTCTTCTAATTTTATTTTTATTTTTAATGGACAGTTATGATTGAACTACACCTCCTTCAGTACGGGAGAGAATCCGGATCCCTCCCGTAGCCCCTCTGCTCTCCTCCCCATATAAATTTGATTATGTTTTGACATGTAGGCCAATAAATAATTTTATACTCTTACTTAGGGCTGTTTATAAGGGCTAATAGCAAAATAAATTCTATAATAAAAAAAAGTAGAGGTAACATTTAAAACACATTTTCATTGCTAATAAATATATAGGAAGTAATGCTAATGAGTTATTTGACATGAATGTGTAATGGGAAGTGGTGGATCTGAAAAGGAACCATCAACTATTCTATTGGCAACCCATTGATTTGCTGCCTCAGTGTAGTGCACACCATCCCAACTAATGTACTTAGAAGGATCATCACATGAAGTAGGAACAATTTCTTTTCCATTAATTGTTTGTTTTTGCCCACAATATACATGGTAACCATCTTCATGATATCCACAACATATTTCAGAAGGGTTAACAAATCCTGATCCTGCAATATAATTCAAAAATCAATAAGTAATGGGTTAATTAATTATATAGCTAATTAATTTTTTTTTAGGTTATTATGATAATTAATTAACTTCTATACTAACTAGTTAAATATGCATGGGATGGCTGATTTTTTGGATCTAAAAATTGGGAAGGTTTAACATATCTTTTTTTTTTTTTTTTTTTCTTTTCAAGTAATCTAGTGGGTAGAAATTCTACCCTTAAGGTGGATAAGTGGGATCACTGAGGTTCGAACCCGGCCCCCTACATATATAATGCATGTTCTTGCCAACCGAGCTAAGCTTTCGGGACAAATTTAACATATCCCTATTAGAAATGATTAAGCATAATAGAATCTCAAAGATAAAACCCGGTATTATAATTAGCCACCAAGATTACCAATATTCAATAAGAAATCATAAACTGTTAATTTCGATGGGTTTCAATAACATATAAAATGATTTTTAATTTTTAAAAAAATTTGTATGAAAGATCTATATAATATAAAGTTTCAATCCGACGGTGAATTTTATAAAATTCATATTCGTTATAGAGTTATTGACAAGTAGTGCACCGTGCACCACTTGTCCAACTCATTCATATTAGCCAAAACTGTAAACACTATAATTAATTAAGTTTGTTGAGATGAGAAAGAGGATCATACCTGATTTATTAGCATTACTAAATAGCTCATACTTTGCAGAGAACATGTCCACATATATTAAAGAAGCATTAAGTAACTGTGCCCTTAATTTGACTACTTTATCTTTAAGCTTTTTATTGAATTCCTTAGCCAAATCATTTTGCAAATTAACACATCCATTTTCATCAAGATAACCAGCCACTTGAGTTTGGTTGTTTTGTGCATTGTGAATTGGCCTTGCCAGTGGAAGACAACCAATGGGTCCTGTGTTGTGTATCCAAAATGTCCTTGCTCCAAAAAAATATAGAGTCTGCAAATTTACTATATAGTTATTATTATATTAATATTTGTCTGAAATAAATTTGGATCTGTAGCAGAATAATAGGCTCTGTAATCTTAACCATTCATCCTAGTTTATTACATTTAGTCAATGATATTAATTAGTGAATAAACAACTGAGATATGTAGGATGAAAAACATGAAAGAGATGACTAAAGAAGATCTAGATCCACCAAATATTGGGATATAATTATATGTTGCGAGATCTATCTATCTATAATAAATTAGTAACATGTTAAGTAAATGAGATAGGGCCATAGGGGTTAAAATCATGGTGTTAGAAATTCTTGAAATCATCTAAGTTGTTTTAATGATTTAACTTATGTTAAGAAGTTCGATATCAGTTGCATATGACCTGAATATGTGTGTTATAAAGTAGAGACAATTCTTACCTTACAAGGCGATTTTGTAAGGATGAGTTAAGACAAACTCAATTCTAAGATGGTATTAGAGCCTCTCCACGATTCGCTGGGCTGCCCTGCTATCAGGTTATGAATGGACCATCTGCTATTTTTATCCACGCCCCAATATTCACAAGTAAGTTTTGTAAGGATGAGTTAGACCCAACTCAATTCTAAGAACTTACAACTAAGCACCACTTATTATGTTTAAATAATATCTCATTTAATCTAATGCGCGGCTTGTAACAAACCACTTCACTTTTTGGACTACTGAACTGGGGTGTCACCTAAGTCACTTGATAGCAGGAAATCCGATAGTAGGTGGTCTAATATATCTTAGATAGACTCTAAGGCCTAACAAAATTGGTTTATAAAGTGAGGGCTACACACCATTTATAATCAAATTAAAAAACAGGACAAATTGTGTTTTGCATATCTTGAGAGATTAGTAACAAAATTGAACTAAAAATATGAATCAAAATATAAACACAGCTCTTATCATAACATGTATCACTTACTTGAACTTGTTTTGAAAATAATTCAACAATGTTTGAGATCAATATATGGGAATCTTCCATTCCCATCTTAGTCATAACATCAACAATATCATTTTGACCAATATCAAATGTATAAAGAGCTTTGGCAAAGTCCTCTGGTTTTGGAAAGTGTTTTCTGTAGGAACTTTCATTTGCTGCAATTGCAAATCAAAACCATATATTATTTATTGTTCATGAAACTAAATTTAACTGTACTAAAATTGAAGCAGCAATTAAGCTTTATATATTCTACAGTTCTCTCGAGTTTAAACCTTCCGTGAAGAACTTCCCAGTGCGCAATTTGAAATTATTAAACTGTGCTATTTGGATTTCAAGAGTGAACGGTGATCCGCCATCAAAGTATGACTTGTTTTGTCTCATGATGGTTGATGATCCTGCAGCAAAGTTTGCACCATGTGTATAGGTTGTTCCAATTGAGTTTATATATGCACTCAACATTGGCAATCCAAGGTGTTTGGCTACATTTACAAAACAATATTCACAATCATTATTATGAAGTATGAATGATTCTGAATAAATCTATGCATAGTTTTAAGATTTTCAATTATACACCCCGTAACTACGTGCGAAGTAAAAATTATTTAATAATAATTTAGGATAGTTCCAATTGAGTGGAATTGGACTTAGATCCGTTAATCAAACATAGAAGAGAGGCATTTAGAGTTCAAACTTCGATCTCTTCAATAATATCTCTAATAGCTATGAACTGAGTTACCATTACAGAACGGAAGCATGGTAGATTTAGTGCGACAAAACATAGATTGAAAATAAATAAAAATGTTGAAAGAATAGAATTGTTTACCAATGAAATCTATGATGACACGACCATCAGAAACTCTGCCAACAGGCTCATGGAAGAAGGTTTCACCATAAGGCAAAGTAGCAGGGTAAAATGCTGCTGACATACAACCAGTATCTGAATTTGAGTCACCAAAATTAAAGATAGTTTGAAATTCACATGATTCTGAGGATTTCTCTGCTTGGATACCCAGAAGCCATGAAAGTTTTTTTGAACCAAACAGAAACCATGAAATTAACAAAACAATAGCAGTAAAATATGTGAGAGACTTCTTCATTGTCACTGCACAAAACAATCAACTCTGTGGATTACTATAGTTCAGCAGAAGGTGTATATACACACACCTATATTTTGACAAGAAACCAATAATTGATAGATAGTATATGAATAATGAAGATAGTGAAATCCACTATGTGTCATTGACTCGATTGCCAATAAAACAATATTTTATGTTTCATGATATTAATTAAGGTTTCATGTGATCCTCACGTACGGTTGTATATTCTCAAGAAATAAATTAATCAGCTGAGCTAATGAGGTAATTAGGTTCCAATATGATATTAGTTGGACCTTATAAGAGAGGGAGATGATGGTGGTAATTAAAGAATGAGTGAAGGGCACATTAGGTAAAGTCTAACGAGCTAAAGAGCATGATTTTGGTAATGCCAGGAATAATATCAAGTCTGAGCATCATTTTAACCGCAAATATATAGATGTTTATTGGTTTAAGATTTTTGGATCGGGGTTTAACCGGATCGGACCATTTTTAACTAATATATATATATATATATATATATATATATATATATATATATATATATATACATATTAAAATTATAATAAAAGTAAATAATTTTAAGGATTTAATCTAAATATTTGATTTATAATAACTACATAAATAAATGTCATAAACTCTCCACAATCCTACATATGACAGAAAACAAAGTTGATATTTTTAGTATTTTTTGATAAAGAAAACAAAGAAATATATATTTTTGGAATTTTTAGATATTTTTAATAAGGTATATAAACAAATAAAAGAAAATGAAGTAAAAAAACAAAAGGGTAAAATAAAGAACATATTTTATTTTTGGTTACCAAAATAAAGAAAATATAAAATAAGGTAGAATCACAACATATTTTTACCATATATAAAAAGGAAACAAAGTTGATATTCTTAGCATTTTTTATAAAGAAAACAAAGAAATATATATTTTTGGAATTTTTAATAATGTATATAAACAAATAAAAGAAAATGAAGTAAAAAAACAAATAAACAAAAGGGAAATAAATATATATTTTTGGAATTTTTAGATATTTTTAATAATATATAAAATTATAAACAAATAATAAATAATTAAAAGAAAATGAAATAAAAAAACAAAAGTGGCAAACCTATGAATTGAACCCACCTCCCCTACAAGGGAAATCAAAATGCGCACCACTACGACAACACACACTTAGTATCAGAAAATAGAGTAAATAATATATATCTATAAACGAAACGTTTGTTACTGTTCATCATCTTCAACCTCAAAAATCGTTTTTTGATTCTTGCACCAAATTGGACATGTAAATATACCATTTTGCTCAGAATTTCATGAGGATTATGAATATGCATTTAACTTTTATTAATTCTTACTCAAAAATTTGAATTTTCAAATTGAAGTAAGAACCCTAAAAAAAATTATAATTGGGAGAGCCTGGACACGTGCCCAGACATGCACGGGCCTTGGCTCCGCCCCTGCTCGTGGCCCATGCGGGCAAGCTAACCCGTATTTTAAATGGGCCTTTTCAAGCCGGGCTAAAAACTCCTAAAACAATCCAGACAAATATTTTAAGTATAAAGCCCTACATATATTCGGGTTTGTTGGACCGGCCCATACGGGTTAGTCCATTTTGACTGCTTTACGTCCCTTGTATAAAATATCAATTATTTTTTGGTAGTTGTTGATATGACAATAATTTCATATAAAATAGATTTAAGCAATTTAAAATATTTGAAAGTATTTTTGAATTTTTGTTGGTACAAGTATTTTTGAATTTTTATTTAATTGCAAAAATATATGTTGAAATCATTCAATAACCATGAACTAAAAAAATTTCACAAATTTTAAGTATTGCCAATCTATATTTAGTGGCTTGGATAAAAAAAAATTCAGCACAGAGATGCTACTAATAAAAACTACTAAAAGTGATAAATAAATTCTAGATTAAAAATAAATTCTATAATATGTACTATAAGATTGAAACACACTTTCATTAATATATTATATTTAGAATATATATAGGAAGTAAACAATGCTAATGAGTAGTTATTTGACATGAATGTGTAATGGGAAGTGGTGGATCTGAAAAGGAACCATCAACTATTCTATTGGCAACCCATTGATTTGCTGCCTCAGTGTAGTGCACACCATCCCAACTAATGTACTTAGAAGGATCATCACATGAAGTAGGAACAATTTCTTTTCCATTAATAGTTTGTTTTTGCCCACAATATACATGGTAACCATCTTCATGATATCCACAACATATTTCAGAAGGGTTAACAAATCCTGCAATATAATTCAAATATTAATAAGTAATTGGTTATATTATATATATATAGTTAATTAATTTTTTTAGGTAACTATGATAATTAATTAACTTCTACTAACTAGTCAAATCAAATATGATTGTAAAAGCTTAAAATCATGGCAAAATGTATAGGGATTTATAAACTATAATTTTTCTTTTTTGTTTAAAGAATAAAATGAATTTTTTTCTTCCTCTTATAAGAATTAATTTATCTAACCGACATTACATATTTAAAAGCTACGTCATTCAAGTACAAATCAATATTTCTGACATTATTTTTTAAGGATTAATTAAACTATTTCTTTTTTTATGAGAATTAAACTATTTCTTTATTTTTGACAAAAAAAAAAAAGAAGAAGCCATGGAGCAAAATTTTCAACAATGTTCGGTGGTCACAGTCTCACAGATCTCTATCGAGAAAAACATGGGCATATGACATGATTCTTCTTTTTCTTTCAATTAATTTTTTCACACAAAAATATAATCGATTGAACTTTTAACCATTGTTTATAGTAAATATTTCAGTATCCATCTTATACTTAAATATGTATTAATATATTGTGGTGTGGTGGATAATTTTGATAGTTTTATAAATACTATATAATATAAAAATGTTAATTTTATTACTACTATAACGAATATGAATTTTACAAAATCAGTTTTTGGATTAAAAATTTATGTCGTATATATAGATCATCCATAAATTTTTAAAAGAAAATTAAAAATTATTTGATATATTATTGAGACCCATCAAGATTAACGATTTATGAATTTTTATTGAATACCGTTAATCTTGATGGGTGTCAATAACATATCAAATAATTTTCATAAAAATTTAATTTTTTTTATAGATGATCTATATGATATAAACTTTCAATCCAACAATCGATTTTGTAAAATTCGTATTCGTTATAATAATATTGAAGACTTTTGCACCATGCACCACTTAACCAGTAATAAATATTATTTGTGAAGCTATTGGAATCGTGCATTTCAACATACTCCCTCCGTTCCAAATTATATGTCGCTTTGAAGAAAAAATTTGTACCAAATTATATATCACTTTATATTACCAATGAAGCATTTAATGCAACTTTTCCTATTATACCCTTAACTATTTATTACTCTCTCTTCTTTCAATTCTTCAATTTATTTTTTCAATACCATAAATGAAGGACAATTTTGTAAATCAACTCATAATTTCTCTTTTCCATAAAAACAATAATTACATTTCTTAATATATGTAAAAATGTCAAAGTGACATATAATTTGGAACGGACATAGTATATACTAATAAATATTCAAATAAAATGTGTAGGATTTATTTCGTTTAAAAGGTTGAACCGTTGAAATTCTTTACCAACCAATTTATTTATGGTTTAACTATTTCCTTAATTAATTCTTTTGTAAAGTCACGTGAACTAGCCAAATTTTGCAACCATATAGTAAACATGATAAATAAATTTTGTTGAGATCGATGGTGACAAAGAGGCTCATATTCATACCTGATTTATTAGCATTACTAATTAATTCATACTTTGCAGAGAACATGTCCACATATATTAAAGAAGAATCAAGGAACTGTGCCCTTAATTTGACTACTTCATCTTTAAGCTTTTTATTGAACTCCTTAGCCAAATCATTTTGGAAATTGACACATCCATTTTCATCAAGATAACCAGCCACTTGATTTTGGTTGTTTTGTGCATTGTGAATTGGCATTGCCACTGGAAGACAACCAATAGGTCCTGTGTTATGTATCCAAAATGTTCTTGCTCCATAAAAATGTAGACTCTGCAAATTAATATATGATTATTCTTATATTAATATTTGCCAGAAATAGATTCGGGTGGTAGAATGGTACTGTGCAATCTCAGCCATTCATTTCAATCTATCACATGCAGTTAATGATATTAATCGGTAGAAAAACGACTGAAATTTAAGCAAAATGAAATACATGAAAGATGGTTGAAGATAATCTAACTCCGCCGGAAATTAGGTTATAATCATATGTTGTTAGATTTGTCAAACAAAAAAAATATTATATGTTGTTAGATCGATCTATTTATAATAAAATTAGTAACATGTTAAGTAAATGAATCTATATATTGAAGGTTTAAGATATGATAGCACATGGATCTATTGAATGAGATATGTTTTTGTAAGATGAAGATTATGCATCACTTATTATTTTTAAATAATATCCCATCTAATTTAATGTGCGACTCAAATAAATCACTTCACTTTTTGGACTACTGAGTTGGAGTATCACATGAGTGACTTGACGGCAATAGCAGGTAATATATTTTAATTAGACTCTGATATCGTACTAAAATTTAGAATGTGCCTAAATTAAACCTAGCAAAATTAATTTATAAAGTGAGGGCTACACATCATTTATAAACACATGAAGAAAAGAAAAAAAAAACAGGACAAATTGTTTTTTTTCATATCTTGGGAGATTAATAACAAAATTAAACTAAAACTATATGAATCAAATATAAGCACTTACTTGAATTTGTGTTGAAAATAATTCCACAATATTTGAAATCAATACATGGGAATCTTCTTTTCCCACCTTACTAATAATATAAGCAATATCATTTTGACCAATATCAAATGTATAGATAGCTTTGGCAAATTCCTCTGGTTTTGGAAAGTGTTTTCTGAAGGAACTTTCATTTGCTACAATTACAAATCAAAACCATATATTTATTTATTAATAAAAATAAATTTAACTTTAATAAAATTGAAACTGCAATTAACCTTTATATATATTCTGCAGTTCTCTCGAGTTTAAACCTTCCGTGAAGAACTTCCCGGTGCGCGTTTTGAAATTATTAAATTGTATTATTTGGACTTCAAGAGTGAATGGTGTTCCGCCATCAAAGTATGTCCTGTTTTGTCTCATGATGGTTGATGATCCAGCAGCAAAGTTTGCACCATGTGTATAGGTTGTTCCAATTGAGTTTATATATGCACTCAACATTGGCAATCCAAGGTGTTTGGCTACATTTATATAAAAAAAAATCATAAGCATTATTATGAAGTATGATTATGAATAAATTTAGGCATAGTTTTAAGGTTTCCAATTATTCACGTTGTAACTACGTGCCGAAGTAATTGATTTTGATTACAATTCAACAAAAAAGCTATTGAATAATAATTTAGGATATATAGTTGTAATATGATGTGACCGATCTTAAATAAATGGATGAAATTGATGATTTCGTGTAAATATGCAGCTTTAGATAATTTTTTACATTGTTCATAGTATTATATCGCTTGCAATTGCAACATCATCAATTGCATGTAGCTTCTATTTTTATCAATGTCAAGAATCACATGTGACCATGGGGATAAACTTCAATTAAATTCATTCAAATAAATCATACAAATCACCAAACTACATACAAAAAAATAAATTCATCTCTAATATTATCATTGATATATTTAGTAACAAAATTAGATACTAGGATTAATTCATATTTTTTATGTATTTATCTTATTTTTTCTAATAGACTCGATCAAAGTTATGTATGTATTGTATGGCGTTGGTTATACATGTATGTAGAGAAGATGATCCATGTGGAATTGGACTAGATCCATTAAGAAAGATTCTGTTGTAGATGAAAAAAAAAATATAGTTGCGAGAAGAGATCCTGCTAAAAATGACCAACTATATTTCCTAGCATAGATTAATGATCGATCAAAGTGGGTGAATATTTCGCAACATACATAGAAAACAAACAAAAGTGTTGAAAGAATAGAATTGTATACCAATGAAATCTATGATGAGACGACCATCAGAAGCTCTACCAACAGCGTCATGGAAGAAGGTTTCACCATATGGCAAAATAATAGGGTAAAATGCTGCTGACATAGAACCAGTATCTGAATTTGAGTCACCAAAATTAAAGATAGTTTGAAATTCACATGATTCTGAGGATTTCTCTGCTTGAATACTCAGAAACCATGAAAGTAACAAAACAATAGTAGTAAAATATTTGAGGGAACTCATTATTGTATCTACAGAACAGAAAACAATCAAATCTGTGGAATACTATATAGCTTGAGGGTTCTCTTTATATAGTTGTGATTTTGGAGCTTATGCTTATTTGTGTCCTAAATGGCTTAAAGTCACGTGTGTTGCAAGGAATTGATATATACATATACTACCTATATTTTGACAAGAAACCTTGCAAGTTGATATATAAATAATCAAAGATAGTGAAATCCACTATAAGTGTCATTGACTCAATTGCCATGTATATACTATATATATTTTTTGTTCTATTTTATTATGTCTCATAATATTAATTAAGGTTTCATGTGATCCACTGATCCTCACGTACGGTTGTCTATTCTCAAAGAAATTAATTAATTAATCACCTAATGAGATTCCAATATGTTATTCATTTCGGATATTATATATTATTAACAAGTGATTCTTACGATGTTATGTAATGTTTATGCAACTCATACATATTTTACTTTAATGGTGATACTACTTTGGTATCATAGATTACTAAATTTGATAGAAGTTATTTAATTTGATATACAAAAAAAAGGTAATATTAAATTGATGGTACGGTACATTAGATATGGTACCATACCATCATTTTTTATATCATCTATATCATGTTATTGAACTCCAATGATAAAAAAAAGTACAGATTATTAGCCTACAAAACTCTCTTTAATACTCTTTTTGCAAACGCTCTTAGTTTTTTTTTTTTGAATGACAAATATTTATATATATTTATAAATAATAAATAAAATAAAGCAGAAGTCACAAGCAAACACTCTTCTCTCTTTCTATTATTTATTTAGTTATTTATATGATAGAAAATTAATTCTTTATTTAGAACCTATTAGATGGTTAGGATAAGATAATGATATGATTAGGATATAAAGCTGAATAGAGATAGTATAACAACCGATTTTTTTTCTTTCTAGTAATGGATTGATTATCATGTTACTTAGTCAACTAAATTTAGTAATTGATCGTGACCATAAGCTTATTAGTAAATTAAAGGATGGGCGAAGGGCTTATATATAAAAAAAAAATGAGTGAAGGGTATATTAGATAAAAAGTCTAACAAGATAAATGGCATGATAGTAATTGGCCTAGGAAAGTGTTTAAGCTTAAACCAAAAGAATTAAACGGAAGAAATCAAAATTTCATTCCCGCTTTCTCTTCGCTCAAATCTTAAACCCAAAATCCGTCATAGTTCAATTCTCTCAATTAATGGTAGTGGATGGAGTTTCGACATACAATGGGATTAATGATTATTGGAATACCGCTTAATTAGACTTTATGACTAAGATCTAGAGGAGGGTGAATAAATCACCTAATTAAAGTGAATTGTGTTATGAATCGACAAGTCTAATCTTGAATGGTCATCGAAAATTTTGTAAGCAAAATAATCGTTATTTTGAAAATGGTTTTGGCTGAGAGTGTGAACAAAGAAATCTAAGTTTGATGTGAATCATATGATTAATTTGTTTCTATCAAATTAACTTGAATCAATTAATTAATTCTAAACGTTTGATTGATTGAATTGCAATAAAATCAACTAGTTAATAACAAAATGAATGATCAAAGTCACTTTTAATGAAACTTAAATCAATTTGACTCAATCTTTTTGAGTTAAACTTTTCTACAATTGCAACTTTGAATTCTTACAATATTGTGGAAAAAAAATGTTGCAAAATTTAACAAAAAAACTATCTTTATATGTAATCAAATTACTTAAAAATGTGAAATTTGTTCAAAGGTAAATTGGGCTGCAAATGCAGATTGTTTACAATGTTTCTTGGAAGAAAACATACATGACTCAATTTTGACGTTGACGTAAGTATGAATGAGGATTTTTTCACACTTCTTCAATGACTTGTAGCCATAGGTGTTGTTTGCTTTTAATGGATCCCAAAAGTCTTATCAAACAGATACTAAAATGCCCGTAAAGCAGGGATTTGAATGAGTTGTCGTAGAGAAAGCACGCGATTTCACGTTGTTTCGAATCTCGACCATTGATTTATAAACGGATGTCCCAGAGTAAATACAGAAAAAATAACACTAAAAAATTTTATCCGTCAGATTTTAATTGGACGATTCAGACGCATTACTGTGTGACACAGTACCTGCACCAAATCTGATTCCATAAAGCAGACCTTTCTTGCCACCTAAGCATATAAGTTCTCATATTGGGACCCGCTTCCCATGTACTCTCCGAATTAAGTTGGACTTAATTCAAATCTATAAAATTGACAATTTTTATTGGTAGATAAATAAAATGATAAACTAGTACATGTAAAATGGAATGACCGGAGTTCGAACGGTGATCATGATGTCTGACCTAAATTTTTTGGTCTCTATTGATAAATTCAGGTTCAAATCATCTCATATTCAATGTAAAATTCACAAAACATCCGTTTATATCCATCCAGTACTATTGAACTTGATGCGTTATTACTTAGTATAAACGGCAAGAGTCCGATAGCAAAAATCTAATAACTGATACGTTGAACTTTTGATTATAAGATGGTGGACTCTTAACATATATACAAGCAAACACAGAGTTAGAAGGGGACCAACAGAGGTTACGGCCCCCTAAACTTTATCTAATTTTTTATATTCTAGTATGTTGTTATACAATTGATTTAATTTCACTTTTAATCCCCCTAATTTATTAAACCTATGAAAATGATCTGACTTTTTTAATAGAGGCCAAAAGTACAACTTACTTTTGTCATTATGCTCATTTTCTCGTGCACCCTATGAATTTATAAAAATACACATATATATTCGCTACTTAGGTAGCAGAACATCCTGCCAATTTTTTTTATAACATCCACTACTTAAATAGAAGATGACATTTTTATATCGTCTACTTCTTAAATAACAGAAGGGTAAAACGCCAAATACACGCGCAAAAAACTGATAGAACGGTATAAGTAAATCTGCTTTTATATAGTTATCTCCTCGTGTGCGTGTGTACGTGGGATTATTGTATTGTATCCTTCTCTATCAATAATGATGATAATGCTATTCTTGTTGGGTTGGTGATGGCAAATATTTTATTAGAAGTTACTACTCATTATACGTGCACGCTGCATAATGTGAATCTTATAAACCGCGAGTATAGTGAAGCTGATAAATCTCATCATGCTTAAACCAAACCGCGAATTATATATCTATCTTATAAATTATAATGTCATCAATAATCATCATATATGTAATAATTTGCTTGTAAAATGAGGGTTTAAATCTCACATTATACAATATTATAGTATTTTTTTTTTTTGTTAAAAATAGTGTTAAAATAGCTTTTGGTCCCGTTTAGATTAACTTATTTTTAAACTTATACAAACAGCTTATGTAATTTTTATGTATTATTATAAGTTTGTCAGGGTAGTTTATGATAAATAGCTTATAAAATACAATTTCCACTAGTGTGAACATATAAAATAACATGAAACCTAATTTATATTGCATAAGTTATTTGCATAAGCTCAAAAATAAGTTAATCCAAACGGAAATGTCATATAAGAGAATTGAACTTGCATCCTTCTTGTAGTAGGCACACTTCTCTACCATTAAATTTGTAACCGATAATATATATAACGGAAGCCCCTAATATGAACTTCTTTTTATAAGATCCACTCATGGTCCTCACTAAATGACAAAGTTATTTGTACCTACTATTGTTTGTCATTTAGTGAGGACAATGTGCGCACCTTAGAAAAAAAGGTTCATATTAATTAGTGTCTTTCATATATAACATAGGTTTAAACTAAAAACATGTGTATATAACCCCTATAAAAAATAAAAAATTGGATATTGGGGCGGCCCTGAGGGGCTCCGCCTGTGACATAATGATAGAATAAAATATAAGTAATTAAACAAAATAGAAGGGTAGTTATGTCAATGTCATTTAATTAATTAAACAAAATAATTAATTGAAGTGGGAAAGTCATGTGTCTTTCAAGCAACTTCCTATGTCCGATAAATCAAGTGTTCCATGTTAAGCCATGTGTCAATTTTTAAAATAAAGTGGGAGTAAATTAGCAAAGTGGGTGCAAATTAAGGAACATTTTAAACGAAAGTTACAAAATTATCCCTCAAGTTATTAGTTTTAAATAATAAATATGAATGATTTTTTTGTCCAAAGTGAAAAGGTGCACCTTGGTAACTTAGACCTTCATGTTTTTAGGTGGGTCTAAGTTAGCAAACCCCATATATATATATATATATATATATATATATATATGATAACAAATATCATATAATAATATGATAAGATATATATAATATTTAAATGACAAAATTACTCTTGTAAAACAAATATTTTTTTTCTCAATTATATTGTAATACTTTAAATTTTATAAATAAAATAATTAAATAAGTAATCAAATGGTTTTCTATAATTTTAAATATGAGCAAATAAACAGGTTAAAATTTTTATAAGAATCATGATCAAATAAATAACTCAATTATATATGATAGATAAGCTCAAGAAATATATGATATATGTTATATCTTATATGCAAATAATAAAATTGTCATTTAAAGAAAAATATATTTGATTTGTTACAAAATTTAAATTAATACCCCTATTTTGAAATTTTTAATAATTATTTTACTTTTCTTGTCAAAAGCTGCTTATTTTAATTTTAAATATTCTAATTTTATTAAATTAAAATATTTTGATTTTTTAGATTATATAAATTACAAAATTACTCTTGTGAGCAAAATCGTGTATATATTTAAAAATTAATTATTTAATTTTTAATTATATTTTATTAGTTTCATTTTTCTTAAATTAAAAAATATTTTATAGAATAAAGCAGTAAATTATTTTCTTATCATATCCTGTTTGTAACTCAGCTCAAATTCATAATAAATTTTTAACTAAAGAGACATGTTGTGATAAGTTTCATGATTTTACTGCTCCACAAAACACTAGATTGAGACAAAATATAATACGGTCAATAGCAGTTCTAAGACCCAGACTCTAAGATTTTTTGGACTTTAGATTTTTTGTTGGGCCAAAAAAAAAAAAGCAAAACTAAGAATTTAGAGTAAACTGGACTTCATATTCTTCAATCGATGTAGGGATGTCAATTTGCATCCGTCAGAGCGGATTCCCGCGGGGATTGCCCCGTTCGGAGATCCGAAAACGGAGACTTTTTTCCCGTGGGGGCAGGGATGGAGGCAAAACTTCCCCCAGAGGCAGTTCAGGGCGGGGATCGAGGATTAAGCATCCGTCCCCGTAGATTCCCCAAATCCGTCTATATATACTTAAATATATATTTTTACTACTATTATTATTCTAGGTTTATTAATATTTGACAATTCTAGGTTTCTATTTCGCTATGAATTATGACCGGAGTAGTAATTAATCGTTAACAAGACAAAACAAAATACATCTCAAACACTTTAACAATGCATGCTCAATTTTCATTTTAAGTAAAAAAACGTTACAAAGCCTGCGAGGCAAACCCGCCCGCCCCGCATTTATACTGCCTTCTGTTGAGTAATTATGGGTCCATAACATTTTGTTTTCTCTTCTATCAAGCAAAAAAAAAAAGACGAAAAGAGAACATGTTATTGGATATTCCACAAATGTCCTTATTGTTTCTAGTTTCAACTTTTTTTGGACCAATTTCAAGTTTTTGCTTATATAGAATTACATTATATTATCCCCGTGAGCTTAGCTCAGTTGATAGGGATATCACACAATATGTGCAGGGGTCTGGGTTCGAACCCGGGATAAGATACTCTACTTATTGTGAATTTTCTAGCCACTAGGCTATTAACAAAAAAAAGAAAAAAGAATTACATTATATTCATTGCTAACAAAATCAATATCAATTTGCCGCATACGCTTTTTTTTTGACTAAATAAAAGATATTCATTCATTCAAATTGAGAATAGTACATCGATGCAATACAACTTCAAAGTCGCTAAAACCAAAAAGGATGAATCTGCGAACAAACTCACAACATCCGTGTTGATAGCATAAAACGGCATATTGCAAAAGCCTACATATTTGACTATGTTGAAGTCACTGGAATATACATGCCTCCGGATCTGTAGCGTTGAAGACACAAAAGTCATTGATTGGATTTGCACTGGATCAAACTTAATCCTTCAACCTGAAACAAATGAACACCGCACAAAGACAAGACAACAATACTCCGCACTGAGACGGGACAACTCCGTACCAAGACGGGAAAATCAAAACAAACAACGTGAAACAAACGGAAAAAAATACTAAATATATGTGAAAAATCCACTTATTTAATCAAAATAGAAAGAAAAACGATTTGGAGGACCCTAAATCACCCCTCTCCCGTGGATCAAGAAGAAGAGAAAAAGTAGTGACGGCTAGGGTTAGAAGAAGAGGAGAAAGGTAAAATACTTGCCGCATACGCTAAAAAACAGAAATAAATGATAGTGTATTTTTGCAATTTTTTTTATGCAATAGAAAGAAAAAACAACTAAATTAAGTTTGGGGCAAGGAAATTCTCATTGGAATTGGACACCAAGAGATCATGACCCCTCCAATTTTGCTTTATGTTTAGCTAATTAGTCCGCACAACTATTACATTCCTTAACAAAACAAAATCAAAAGTTTAAATTAATTTGAATTAAAAAATGTAATTAAATAATATAAAATTAGACACATCACTTTCTCTTTTATTTCTCTATTTTTTTTTCTTTTATACTAATTTTTTTGAAAAAGCAAATATATTAAAATTAGTGGAATGAACACAAGATGTGCTAACACCACTCCACCAAACCAAGTCTGATACACAGAGAAATAATAATTTCTTTTATACTAATTAATACATCAAATCTACTCTAATCTTTCTCCCTTCTCAAAATCCCCCACTTCTTTATCTCTTATGACTTTCTCTTCTCTCGACATCATCCAGATGTCAAAAACTTCTACTAGGAATTACTTATCCCAAATTGTAAAACAAAATGCTCAATCTCAAACAAAAGCAACACATTGAAGCACTAATAATAACAACTCCAACAATTATTCTCTCCTTGCTCTTATCGCAAACGACACCCTGTGCACCTCTTTGGAGAATTGTTAAAGTTGTCACGCTATACTGTGGCCATTTTTTTTCTTTATTTTAACTGTATGTAGTCTTCTTCATTATATACATATATTGGGTTTTATGGTTCATCAATATAAAAAAATTGCTAGTGACAAAAATGATAAGGATAAAAATGTAAATGGGTTTATTAATTCCCTCCCCTCCTCCTGTGAACCAAACATGTTTGTAATTAAAGTCGTTCACCTTCCCTCCCCTCCCCTCATTTGAACCAAACACGTATCTAATTAAACTTTATTCCCTCCCCTCACCTCCCTTTCCCTCCCCTTTATAAAAATTCCTCCCCTCCCCTCCCCTTAGGGTGGGGTGCCGGAGGGGCGGCGTGGGCGTGGCGTCGCCCGTTGTGGGTGTGGGAGGAAGAGATGTTGGAGGAGTGTAGGATTTTACTATCTGACATTTTCTTGCAGCCTAATGTCGCAGATAAGTGGTTGTGGCGTCCTGACCCGGGTGGTGCCTATTTTGTGCGGGGCGCGTACCACTTTTATGCAGCTATTGTGGCTGTGTAGCATTTGGGTGGTGTGACATGAACAGAATAGTAGAACTTTTAAGGCGAAGGAATCGACGATCCATCAGATGCTAGATAAAGTCAAAGCTCACTTACTCTGGTGGATTAATCATATAATGTAAACCTCGGTATAAATTCTCATATCTGGTGGTCGAGCTCTTTTGTCTGTTTAGACATTGACTGATCGGAGTTTTGTTATTGTAAACGTTTGATGTTCCTGCTTGACACTCCTTATGCTACACAGGACTTATATTAATGAAATTCATTTTTGCTTCTTCAATTTTTTTTTTTTTTGTAAAACAATATATACAAATGAATTATTTGTAATCTTATATTTTATTGTTTTTTCTATTGAATAAAATCATTGAAGAATTCATTTTGAATGTCTTACATTTTTCCCGACAAACATTAGTCATTGTTTTTATTTTGTTAATTTGACATCATATAAAATACTATTGACATTTTCCTTGGAATAATAATGTGTTTTTCTTCCGGTCTGTCAGCTGTCCAGTCTTCTTGTGTGAACAAAAAACAAAGTAATAAGGTCTCTTCTGGAACGAACAAGCAGAAGCAGTACACCGACACATTAATATCGTCCTTTTCAGTCTGTATCATGTGCATTTTTTCAAACTGCCTATAAATTTCTACCAATATATTTAGTGCATAATCAATGCCACCCAACAAGATTTTGATTATTTTGGTATCAATAATCATCATTGAGATCCCACTCATTCTTTCCATAAGAAACAAAAGTCGACAAAAGTGAAAGTTATCAAGACTCTCGAATAGTTTTTTTACTCATGCATTCAATTAAATCAATCGAATTTGGTTCCTCCGAATTTCGAAAGAATCCGAGTTCAAATACTGGGTGAAACAATTTCTTAGTCAGACTTTATATGTCTCGTGATTGACCTTTGAATTACTTTGGTCCCTTTCCCGAGGAACCAGTTAAAAACAAAACAAAAATCATATCATAGTGTCACATTTTTATAAATTTGTTTTTAAAATATCTGCATGTTGTAATTTGATTAGATGCACGTGTAACACATCTGTATAATGTTGGTGTATACAAATTAAATTTATTCACTCATTTAAAGATTAATTGACATGCATCGAAGGTTTAATTTAGTTTTACACATGCATCTAATTAAATCACATTATATTTTACGTTTATAGGTTTACCCCTAAAATATCACCTCAAATTTCTACATAATGTGATTTAATTGAATTGCATTAGTATGTGTTAAGACTTAGAAAAAGACTTATTAACAAACTCTTAATGGAAGAGCTGTAGTTAGCTAAGTAATCAATAACTTTTTTTCAATTATTTCCAATATTCAAAATGTAAAATGCATATTACTCCTAGTCAGCAAATCAAAGAAACACAAGAAAAACACATAATTGGTGGTAAGGATCTTGAGCCCTTTAAGTAGGTGGTCAGATGTTTGATTTCCAACTCAATATTATAAAAAATATTCAATTGAAAGAATTGTCCTTGTGTACCTCACAGATTATCAAACGGAGATTAATTATCGCTATCAGCGTGAGAAACTTCGTATTTATATGATAGTAACATTAAAAAAAACATAAGAAGCAAAATTGAATCAACACTAAACTCTGTCTGACATAAAACCAATAACTGCTTCCTACAAGGTTGGAAAAAACATAACAGAAATGAGCTCCAAAAAGAACACACCATCACATGTTATTCTCTTGGCTCACATACTTATAATCATGTCATGTTTACTTTCTAACTCATATTCAGACCCAAGAATCTCACAAGCTGGACTCTACTGTGGTAAACAAAAAGCACCACCAAATTCAAACTATATCCCTAGTTTCATACAAGAAATGGAGAATCTATCACAGATTGTATCAAACCATAATTGGGGAACTCACTTTGTAAATATTTCAGGATCTGTTCCAATTTATGGCTTAGCACAATGTTTTAAAGATCTCTCTCATACTGATTGTCTTCTTTGTTATGCTGCAAGCCGGACTAAGCTCCCTCGTTGTCTCCCTTCGATCTCTGCTCGAATATATCTCGATGGTTGCTTCCTTAGATATGACAATTATAGTTTCTACTTCGAGGAAACTGACCCTTTGAGGGACAGTGTTACCTGCACCTCCTCCTCCGAGAGGTTGGAGGTGCAGAGGGAAAAGAGTATTGTAAAAGTGATTGATGTTGTGGCCGGGGATGCGGTTGATGGTGGTGGTGGATTTGCTAAGAAAGAAGTCGAGGGTGTTTACGCCTTAGCACAGTGCTGGAACACTCTTGGGATTCAAGGTTGTAGAGATTGTTTGAAGAATGCTGTGAAAAAAGTAAGAGGTTGTTTGCCAAATAAGGAAGGTAGGGCCTTGAATGCTGGTTGTTATTTAAGATATTCAACACACAACTTTTTCAATGAAGGTGTAAAAGATGGTGGGAATGGTGAGCAATTTTGTTTTTCTTGATTGTAAACTTTGTTACTTTTAAATTGTCTGCAATTGCAATTAAGCCTTTGTTACAAGAATTAAGCAATTTTGATACACTGTTGCCGGTGTATCAAAATGACAATTGTAATTTTCTTGTAAGGGTAGTTCATATGGTAGATACTAAAGACGTTATTGGAGGGGCCAGGGTTCGAATCACAAATTATCCACTTCTCTACATTTATAGTGTGTGAGTCTAGCCACTAGGCTACTGAAACAAAAAATGACGATTTTAATTGAAATTTGAAAACTACCTTTGAATTTCCATGTATACCCTAAGCTGCTGAACTTTGGCCTAATTAGATTTTGTGAACTTAGCCATTCATACATGCAATTGTGTTACAGATTTCTATGTGCAAGTTGGGCTTCATAAACCCAACTTGAAGTCCCACATAGGAAATCATGAATCCAGGTGTGAGTATTTATATAGGATTGAACAATCCTCCCCTTTTGAACATGGTTTTGAGGTGAAGTTAAGTTCAATCTGTATCACATTGAATGAGAAAATACAATATTTATCTTTGGCAATTGTTGATGCCATTTCTTGTGTTTCCTTATTTCAGAATCTTTAAGCAAAGGAGCTGTAATAGCAGCAGTGCTAGCAACATCTGCAATTATTCTGCTTGCTCTCTCTGCCACTTTTGCAGTGTTCAAAAAATTGTCAAATCTAAAAAAAGGTAAATATTTCAATAAAAAATTGAAATAATTATACACATTGTCAATTGTTTGTATCTTAAGTAACTTTCTTTTTCTCATGTATCACTCAGAAAAAAATAATCTGGATCAAATTTCATCTTCCATAACAAATTCTAGTTTGAATTACAAATACGAAATCCTCGAGAAAGCCACGGATTATTTCAATTCTTCTAGACAAATAGGCCAAGGAGGATCAGGTTCAGTTTTCAAAGGTATTCTCCCTAACGGAAGTGTCGTTGCGGTAAAGAGATTGGTATTCAATAATAGGCAATGGGTGGATGAGTTCTTCAATGAAGTAAATTTGATTAGTGGAATTGAACACAATAATCTTGTCAAATTATTGGGTTGTAGCATTGAAGGACCTGAGAGTTTACTTGTATATGAGTACTTACCCAACAAGAGTTTAGATCAATTTCTATTTGGTAACTTTTCTAACTTCTCTTTATCTTAGCACATTATAAACTTAATTTCATTATTTCATAACTTGGCTTTATTTAGGTTAACCGTTTAATTACGAGCTTATAGCATAAAATCTCTATCGTATAAGTATTTCTGTATAAACGGTTTCTATGACAGATTGTTTTTCTATAAGTTGTTTTAAGCTATCCTAGAAGTTTTGGAATAAGCTTAAATCAACTTATAAAAATGTCATAAGCTTCTTTTATAAACTCTCGCAAACAGTGTCACTTGAGTTTTGCCAGTAGATAATCTCGAACATGCTAATACAAACTAGCTTAGCAAAGACACTCGAGTATTAACTATACGATTTTGGCAGGAAAATAGATATTTCGATACCGACTGGTCAATGAATATCGATAGATAGATCAAATTTTAATTGATTCTGACAAATAATTTTTTTTTCTTTATAGAAAATAGCAGAACTCAAATTCTAAATTGGAAGCAACGGCTTAACATCATTCGTGGAACAGCGGAAGGGCTTGCTTATCTTCATCAAGGAACAAAAAAACGAATCATCCATAGAGATATCAAAAGCAGCAATGTTCTTCTAGATGATAATCTTAGTCCTAAGATTGCAGATTTTGGCCTTGCGCGTTGTTTTGCTGCGGATAAAACACATTTGAGTACCGGAATTGCTGGAACACTGTAAGTCAGTCCTTAGATTACAGTGTACTAGTAATATATTATTCGAAATCCTATTAACACTTTTCTTTTTTCGCAGTGGTTACATGGCTCCTGAGTACCTAATTCGAGGACAACTTACAGATAAAGCCGATGTCTATAGTTTTGGAGTACTTGTCCTAGAGATTGTAACTGGCAGAAGAAATAATGTCATCAGAGAGGACTCTGGATCAGTTCTACAAACTGTAAGACTTTAAAACTTTTAGTAGGCTTAGTGAATAAGTTTTGGATAATTTTCTTTTATTTTTCCTTAGAAAATTGCACTAAACTTTATACCCTATTAGTCCTTAAAATATTCCAAATATACCTTATGGATTCAATATCTTACGCTTGATACTTCCCCCGTCCCATAATATAAGAAACTTTAGCGAACAAAATTGTTCATTTTGTATGTCGTTTTACAATATCAATGAAGTATTAATTTTCGTTTTTGAACCAGGTTTGGAAACTTTACAGATCAAACACATTGGTTGAGAGTGTTGATTCAAGCTTAGGAGATGATTTTCCTGAAGCTGAGGCATCAAGGGTGTTTCGTATCGGTTTGCTTTGCACACAAGCTTCTGCTTCTCTTAGGCCATCCATGGACCAAGTTGTTCAAATGTTAAGAAATTCAGATTTAGATGTTCCTACACCAAATCAACCACCATTTCTGAACACTGCAATGGTAGACTCAGACAGCTCCATTAGGTCTTATAGTACAAACAGATTTAGATGTTCACACAGTTACTCAGAGTCCACTTGTTCCCGCAACTCAGACGAGCCATTGAAAAGCGAAGAACCAACTGTCCAAACTTGATTTTCAAATGTAAATGTAATTATGGGTTTCTAAGGTCATGTTAATGTTATGTGTTTATACTTTGAAAGATTTGATGTAAAACTTACCAAGTCCAATTTTTGTTATGATATTAGATTGAATTTCCTTGTACAATATTTTTCTTTTAACCGAATCAAGAGCATTTAAACATCAGAAAAAGTCTAGAGGTATTTCCAACTGTGTTAGCTAGAGTTCTAGGTATCCAGTTTAAGTTATAAACCAAAATCAAAAGATAAGGAATAAATCTACATCTTTCAAACACTTAAATACATATGCCATTAAAAAAAAAACTTAAATACATATAACACAATATGACATAGCACACCAAATGCAAATACATATAACACACGCAGTTCCACACAGTTTTAAATCTTGATCATTGATTTGAAATCAGACAGTTCAGATTACACACTAATAAAATTAACTGTAAACGATCTTGGACGCTGTTTGCAAATCAGACAGTCAGGAGTAGTAACTGCGTGTAATCCAGATCCATAGCACACCAAACGCAAATACATATAACATATGACATAGCACACCAAATGCAAAATACATATAACACATGATATGATATAGCACACTAAATGCATACAACGATCCAGATCTAGTTGTTTGGTTCTTAGTTGCCAACCTAGTTGGGTTCGTCTTCTCTCTTGAAGGATTCAAAGTACGACGAGTAACCTGCATTTAGATATATAGTGATCAATTGATTTTTTTGGACATTGCATCAAACATTGATGAATTTGATAGCTTCAATCTAAGAATATTTCAATTTACCTATAAATCATGCAGCTTGGTATGCTTCATTTGACATCAATACCTTGAGGTCTGCATTGGTTACTCTCTATAAAAATATAAAACATAGAACATAAATCATTGATTCTTGTATTTGTATCTGTTTTTATATTAGATATATTCACAATTTTAGATGCAAAAACAGGAAGAAAAACAACTAGTTTCTTAACCTTTTTTGTCCCAGCCAAAGCTTTGAATTTCCAGAATAGAGTCTCAAGTTCATCATCCTTTAGTATGTAGCCATGCTGAAATAACACATAATAACAAATGAAACAAAGTTAACAAAACATTTAATATGCTTTTATGGCTTATTAGTGACATATGATGATTACCTCTTCAAGTCGTTTTCTCAATGCTTGGCGTCCACTGTAACAATTGGGGTAAAATAGTTAAGGGTCTCGCTAAAAGGTCGTCTAAAAAGTTACTCAGTCTCTTATAAATAGACCAGATATATCAATTATTTACTGATTGAAAAAACGGCAAACGACTTTACCTAAGCTTCCCAAGTACAATACCAGCCTCAATGGATCTTTCAAGACCAATATCTTCAGGAGAAATTATTTCATATGTGCTTTTATGTTTTAACATGCCATCCTATAAAACATAAAATTGAGTTACAGAATTAAGCATAAAGTTTAAGGGTAAGATTGAAAACACATAGTGACGTTATATTGATTGATATGACCAACCTGATGAATGCCACTTTCATGGAGAAAAGCATTAGCACCAACAAGAGCCTTGTGAGGCTGTAAATGCATACCAGAGTACTCTTCAACCTATTCACAAAAATTATGAAAAATTCAATGAGGGGTAAAGGGCAATTAAAAAAGAATAACAAGAGTTAAAAATATGTAACCATTTTGCTTGTCCTTATTATTTGTCTTGTATTAATTCCTGTATGTAGACCACCTAATATATCATTACCCCTGCATGTCAGGGCCATTACAACCTTCAATGTACAAAGAAAATGAGAGATTAAATTACTAAATGAAATAATTTTGTATTTTTATTTCTTTAAAAAAACAGTGGAAGATAATCTCACCTCTTCTAATGATGCATTACCCGCCCTTTCACCAATCCCATTAATTGTTACTTCTAATTGTCTAGCACCTGCACGTGCACCCTGAAAACAGACAATGTATTTAGATTGCATACGTAGCCCGGCCCATTAGCCCTGTATTTTGACCTTAGTCGGGTCGGTCTAGGCTGGCCCATCGGATTTGCGGGCTAGTTCTCTAAGAAGAATAGTTTTTTTTGTAAAAAAAATAATTTAGAAAAAGTAAATTGCATTCTTAATGGTTTTCATTCTCAATGACAAATCCAAAATTTCCTTTAATTTTTAAGGATACAATTCCATTTTTGTATGCATAACTCCTTTTTTCTCTATTATTTTTTATTGAAAGAATCCTAACTTTTATCAAAACTTTAACAAGCTTCGTATCTCAAGCTTAAGCGTCAGATGATTTTGATTCAATTTTGGAAGTTATTAACAAAGAGTCGGAGGATGACGGTGATGATTTAGTAATGTTGGAATCTTTTCTGGTTGCTAATACGAAAAATGTTATTGAGAGAGACCGTGATGAAAAAAATACTGAGAGATAAAGGACAACGACATATGTTATGAATCATGACACTCATTTATTTGATGGATAATAATTTATATGATATGTAATTTTATCGCCTATTGCATTTTTTTTTAAAATAAAACAAAATAATAATATGAAAATTAGCTGAGTCGCCCATCGGGCCACATAGCCCATTACTAATTGGGCCAGAATCAGTATAGCAGCCCATGAAACAAATGGGTCGATCCACCAAAGCCCTTTTATACGTGCTGGCCCATCGGACTGAGCCGGCCCATTCTATAGCTCTATTTTTTATGAACAATGGTTATTTTGGTATTTTAATCAACTTATGAAGAGAACAAAAATTGTCCCGTGAGTTGATAAGGGACAAAAATTTCATTTTTTGTCTGGTTCTAAAAATAATTCTAAAATCAAATACAGTACAACTGAAACTATCATGTCTAATCATTTAATTTTTAGCAAATTAAATGGACAGCGAGGTATTTGGTAATTACCTCTATGGTGTTGGCAGTAGCAAGTCCAAGGTCATTATGACAATGAGTTGCAATAATCACATTTTCAATTCCAGGGGTATTCCTTTTAATATCAGCAATTAGATTTCCAAATTCAAATGGCATTGCTATGCCAACAGTGTCAGGTATGACCACAGTTGTTGCCCCAGCTTTGATAACTTCTCCAAAAATTTGATAAAGGAATTCCTTGTCTGATCTGGTCATATCAATAAATAAACTTTTGGAACATACCAAAATCTATAAATGTTTTTAGTCAAAAAAAAAATCGATAAATGTTTGTCAAAAAATGCAAAATCTTTCAGTTTGAACAACTTTTTAGATTGTTGTCCATTATTTACTTTTGTATCCTACGTACAATAATATTAAAATTTTAATTCAATAAAAGAATTAATATTAAATTGTTACCTAGTATGGTAGCAACATGTCCATTCTACTCATTTTTGGCTTTTGAGGATGTTGAAATTACAAAATATTTAATTAATTTTAATTATTGGCCTTTAGTAATTATTTTATTCCAAAAAATAGGTAATGAAATATAATGATTTAGTGGAATTCGTGTGAATTTGGATCGATCATCGCGAGAGTATGAAAGAAAAAAAATTGTTAGCACTTCTAAAAAAACAACGCAATAACAAAATTATGTGTTGTGTAACCTGACAGCATCTTCGGCACCAAATTGGATATCACAACAACCTAAACTTCGTGCAAACTTCACCGTATCACGAGCAATCTGGATCACCTGATCTTTCGTCTTTCTTAGCTTATACTCCATATGAATGGGACTAGTAGCTAGAAAAGTACAAATCCTTGGTCTTTTTGCATGCTTTACAGCCTCCCATGTAATGGCAATGTCCTTCTCATTGCACCTACACATACCGCCTATAACAGGAACATATCCATCGTTATCAACATCGTTCCCAACATCTTGAGCTATCATTTTAACCGCCACGAAATCGTCATTGGATGCAGAAGGGAACCCTGCTTCAATGACGTCCACATGTAGCCTTAATAGTAGGCGTGCAATGTCGAGTTTCTGCTTACAAGACATGGCAGCACCCGGAGATTGTTCACCATCACGAAGAGTGGTGTCCAATATGCGAACATAGTTTGGTATTGGAATTTGGTTTGGAATGTATAAAAGGTTACCATTTGTGCCATTTGGAGATTTAGAATTTGAAATAGGACTATCTTCCATGGTAGTTATGTGTTAGATTTTTGTTTACTCAATGAATGTGTGAAATTTTGAACTTTTATATCTTTGAAGGCTCAAGCACACCCTCAAAGTTTAATCTCCACTTATTTATATTAAATGAATCAAGCATTTTCTACTTGCAAGTGCAATTATTCCTCATAATTTGATATATTATTATTTTATGGAAAATGCTAATTAAGGAAACCATAAATAGTATAATTAACTTGGAACTTGTGTAATGAATTAATATATTTAAAATATAAAAAATGTTATCTTCAATGTAATTTTTTTTAGTCTCTTAACCAGTACTCTGAAGACGGTAGTTAGCAACTTAGCGTAACTCTTATTTTCTTTTATTTTTTTTGGTCTTAGATAAAGTGGTAATCCACTGAAATTAAACTCACAAATAATTGTGAGATCCTGGGTTCGAATCCGGGACACAACGTCCGGCCTAACAATTTGGCATTTTTACCAGTTGAGCTAGCACTTATGGGACAACTCTTATTTTATTTAAGCACGGATATTATAAATTTCTAAAAACTATAAAAATGAAATTAAAATTTCTCTCTTGAGGTTGATTAAAGGTTAATACATACTTGATGTGTGGAGAACCAAATCCGCAATGAAGAATGTTTATATATTTTTTCGTACGTATTTTTTACTATTTTATTTTACTTAAAAAGAAGAAGTTACGTCAAACAATATTTTTTGAAAAAAAAAAATCTTAATTTAGAAAGAAACTCATTTTCAATGAATAAAATTGAAACTAAAAACTTTTCAAAATGTGGTAGAGATAAGATTTTTAAACTAAGGATGAGACATTTGATAAATTTAACTATTTTTAATGTTGTTCAATAATTAAATATTTATTGATAATATCTGGTTAAAAGGCAACTAAATATAGCCATACAACAAAACAAAACGTATCTTAGGAACCTATCAAAACAAGTAAGATAAAAATATGACTATACTCATGAAATGGAAATAGTTTTGTCTCACACATAGTTTTGGTTAAAAACCAAACTTGTAGAAAGCACATCCTCCTATTCCCAATTTGTAGAAAGCAACGTGAAGACTCCAAGGAGATAACTTAGACACATTCTGAAAGAATTGTTCATGAAGAGAGAGCCAATAAATAAGGTTGAAGTTGACATAATTTGAGCCTTAGTAATAAACATTTTTTATTATACAAATTTTAAGATAAATTTATTATATTTACTTCTTGAGTTTAATTTTTATGCATCATTATAAAAAAACTATTTTACGTGTGCATCTAATGATATGCTGCCACATCATTTAATGAATGTGAAGTATCATATATCTATAAATACAATACATAATGAGTCAATATATTATTTGATGCATGTAAAATAATATATGTAAAATAATATTATGGTAACAATCTTTTATCTTTTACTTATAAAAGGAAACTTGAGTTGCTCCTAAGCAAGTATTGTGCCTATGTGGCATATCTAAATGAACTCCAATTCTCTATTTACTATTACTTTCACTCCATCAAATAAGTTGATTATAGTGAATGCATTATAAGTCTATTTTAATAATTAAAATTAATTGACATTTTAATGCCAATAAACAACTCTATTTCTATCTAAAAAAATGGAATACATAACGTAATGCATAGTAATAATTATTATAAATGTGAAAGTTCAAGTGATAACTAACTTAAATTAGTAGCAAGTGTAAATAAATAAACCAAATAAAAAAATTACCCTAATATATGTTCCTTAACTCTTATTTCTTAACTATGACAAATAAATTTATCATAAATTTTTTTTGAATGGTTATCTTTTTTTATCCCTAACCATTGTGTGTGTTATAAATTTGAGTTTTCATTATCACTTTTCTCAAGCAACTATTGGATTGCATCTTTTCAATTTCGTGTTATATATAGGTTCTTTCTCTTTTTCCTCTAGATCTCTTCATCTCTTCACAATTTATTAGTTTCTATATAACAACTTATGTTACTCTTACCTTGTGTGAAAATTTTAGACATCTATTTTTTACTATATTGATATGATGTTTGTTAGCCTACTTTTCTAACTTTTTTCGTATTTTCTTTATTTATTAATGTAGATTTGACAAATTTTTCATGTAAGTTAGAAGAAGAGAATAAAAGAGATACTTCTATTTTTGTCTTTGTTGCATCCTTGATGCTTGAGAAGTCTATGAAAAATGACAATTTATGTAAGTATATATCTTTAAGCGCATTTTCACTATGTTATTATTCATAATATATATCATATTCATATGTACTAAAATTATTTTTTGTTCACTATGCAAAAAAATTAAAATTCTTTTTTGTTCTTCATTTGTAGTAAAGTATTAAACAAATTTTTTTTGGACAAGCTATCATTTTAATTTTGATATTACGTATACTTTGCAATCACGCAATCATTCATTTATATGATGTGCTCCTTCATCTTTTACACTACCAAACATAATGAATCATGCTTCCATAAATATAATTTGTTAATTAGTCTATATTAATAATATGTTATAGACACACACACACTACTTTGTAAACTCGATCAGTTATAGATCTTTCACCTTCTATATGTTAGACAATTTTTATGTCCTTTGAATACATTTAAAGGATGTAGATTTTTTTTTTTGTGTGTAGAAAATCATAAAGAAAGTTGAGTACTATATATGGGTATATTCCAATTGTATTTGTTTTTGTGGTGGCATAAGTGATATGCAATATCAATCATATAAAAATATGAGATATGAAATTTTATTTCTATAAAATAATTGTCTTTCATGGAAATTGAAATAATCATTGTTTGATTGATCTTATTATCTTAAAAGAGACAAGACATCATCACTAACATATTTTCCTCTAATATCTATTTCAGGTTGAAAGTTGTCATTGGTACTTTGATCATTAGTTACAAGATCTCTGAGTAATTGTTAGAATATTGTATATATTTATGTAACAATGTAGATTTTTTTTTTGTAGAAAATCATAAAGAAAGTTGAGTGTTATATATGGGTATATTCCAATTGCATTTGTTTTTGTGGTGTCATAATTGATATGCAATATCACCCATAAAAATATCATGTATGAAATTTTATTTCTATGAGATAATTGTCTTTCATGGAAATTGAAATAATCATTGTTTGATTGATCTTATTATCTTACAAGACACGAGACATCATTACTAACATATTCTCCTCTGAGTAATTGTTAGAATATTGTATATATTTATGTACCAATTTTAGACTTTTGGCAAATCATGTTTATTTTTAAAAAGTAAGCCAACTACTATCTTATCTTTTCAACTATATAAATATTAGTCTATTTTTAATATCCAATTTTTAAAACCCCATGTTAACATTATTAAATAAAAAAAGACAAATAGGAAAAATAAAAATAAAGGTAAACCAAAAAAAAAAGGTGAAGAATAATTTAGAAGAAATTATGAACATATATTTCTATATACCAAGTGAATATTTGAGAAGAAATTTTAAAAAAATAAAGTTAATATCAAAACATGAGTCGTCTTTTCAATAAATGTATATGAGATATCTTAAATTGTATAGAGGAGTAAAACCAATAGTTACATATCACGTGATCCGTGATTTTTCGAGAAAAGATCAAAGTATTGAAAATACAAAACCACCAAAGATGAATCATGAATCATAAACCAATAATAAAGATTTATTTTAATTTTATTCACTCTTTTTACATGTTATTCAGGTTTTTTTTTATTTCATTCTTGCATTTCTATTTTTAAGTGTTTTGCCTATATTATAACTCTCTATATTCTCACATGTTAATTGTCTTATTATCTTTCATAACTCCTAATTAATATTATCAATTACTTTTGTAACTTCAAAAAAGTATATTATTTATGAAACAACTATAAAAAATACAAAATTAGGGCATGATATATTGTTGTACATTTGAACTCAAGCTATAAAACTAAGTTAAAAACCAAACTAAAAAACCTACAAATAAATATTACTATTAAATAATTAAAAGAGACAAACTTGTAAGTTTAAAGTGTGCAACCTAAGAGGGGAGTGGATTAAGTTTTTAGATTTTTTCGGTTATTTTAGAGATGTTGTGGTTATTTTATTTTCTTGAAGGTTTCCGCCAGTACCTTATTTTAAAATATGTTTGTATTTGAGGCTTTGCACTCCTTTCAACACCCTGTGAAGGAATTCACTATGTTCTTTACAAAGTGAAACAAGATAGCATTCCTATCTTTTCCACTCTCTTGCTTCCAACAATCTTGGATAACAAGATGATTCCCCTTACAAAGTGAAACAAGAGAACAATCCTCTCTTTTTCATTCTCTTGCTTCCATCAATCCTCGACAGCAGGATGTTCACACTGATATGAATTTTATACAAGAGTTTGGATACAATAAATTTGAGTACGGAAGAATTTTGATACAACAAAATTCTATCAGAATGTTTCTCTTTTAATATAACTATTCAAAATAATAAATTATAAGTGCTCAGGAAACTTTTATCTGATATGAAAGTACGCAAGAAAGTTTCTCAAAAGACTAATAATTAAGCATACTAAAAACTAAAAAGAGATAAATAAAATCGTTCACTAAAAACATTATAACCAATAAAATATGAGATATAATTCTACCGAGTGAATATTTGAGAAGACACTTTAAAAGAAATCAATTTATTATCAGAACAAGAATCGTCTTTTTTTTTATATATATATTAGAGATCTTACATTATATGAAAGAGTAATGTAAATAGTAATATCATGTGGTGCATAAGACGAAAAGATGAAAAGAAAAAAAATCATCAATTGTAAAAATTGTTGATGCTCATACATCAAAATAAATTTTAAAAATTGTTGAAACTGTAGATATTAAAACAAATTTATATATACTTATAAAATATATTCACACATATATTTAAACATACTTACATGCAAAAAATTGGGATGATTTAAACAATCTTATTATTTACAAAAAAATAGTGTGTATATGTGTTTTGAAATTCACTAAAAATTCCAAAATTATTACAATGTTAGTTACATATAATTCACTATTAAATTAATGTTTAAATAACGACTCAAAATAAAATAGTGAGATATTTGTAAAAATAAGATGACATGTTAAATTCTTCTAAAATATTAAATTTTCTTTACCTGAGCCAAATAACTAAACGTAAATTCAAATATATGAAATAATCGTCCAAACTATATATTTGCAACAAAAAATATTCAAGTTTATATTATAACAAAAATAAACTAAACTCACAAGCAAAGATAATTAATAAGAGAGACAAAAATAACAATAAATTTGAAGGACACAAACCTCACAAGACCAAGCAAAAAAAATAATGTAAATCAAACAATAGACTAAAAAAATCGAGATAAAATATCACCAAGTGAATATGTGAGAATTAAGAAACTTCAAAAGAATGACAATGGAGTAAGTAGATAAATTATTTGATACTTAAATTTCATTGAATGGAGTAAAGAATTATGCTATTTGATACGTAATTTAAAAAAAAAATACGAGATAAAAAAATCAAAGCTACTATATATGAATCAAATTCTATAAAAAAACTTATTTCAAATATTACTCATGAGCAATATTGTCTGCAAGTATAAGTATGTATGCATCCAACAATCTAATTGTTATGCTACCAAGTTTGATAGATTTAGCTAAGCACAAATTTAAACATAAAATTTTAGTTCAAATAAATAAGGAAACATTGTCACAGTGTATAAAGCCCGAATTGTTTTCTTATAATATAGAAAGAGAAATTATGAGTTAATTTATAAAATTATTTTTTTTATTAATGAAATGAGAAAAATAAAGTGTGCTTTTAATTTCTTTTTGCCAAAATTACCCTCACTCTATAACACTTATTGCTAAATTTATTCAATACTATGACCTATAGGGATGATCAACACTTATTACTGAAATAAATACAGACATGAGGAAGGGAAATGTGACGACTCATAAATTATCTTTCACAATCAATTTTGTTAATTTATGTAAGAGCACAATAGCTTATTATGGACAGACAGAGTACAATGGTGATGTAAGAGCATATGCAATGAACATGTAAGAGCATATGCAATGAACGTTGGATTATAGTGGAATGGTGCATGGATGGCACTATGTGGATCTAATGGCATGCTTTATGATCACCACAGATTCTCTGCTGCATGGACACAAACACAAAAGTTAGGGGACAGGATTTGAAGCAAGAACAACATCATGCTGTAATAGATTTGGACCATTCCATCTCAAATCAGTTCAAATTGTTTTGATATACTTCCGTTCTAAAATATAAGAATTAGTTTGACTATTACACGCATGCCAACATAAAATTTTGATCACTAATATATTTAATTCTCTATTAGTAAAAATTATAAAAACTTGATATTTTGAAAATACTCATTAAAACAAATCAAACAAAATTTTATATATTAATATTTATATCTATATATTATTAAAATAACATGGTCAATAAGTAAATAATGTTTAGTCAAATTAGCTCTTATAAAATATATCTTATGGTCATATAAAAAGGGTCCAAAATCATTATTGTGCAAAAATGTGTTAAATTTTTACCACAAGAAATTGGGGTCCAAAAGTTAGTGGGGGTACTGATGTGAAGATTCAGTACTACGTTTTTTCAGAAAAATTGATAGCTTTCGTGCCCACTTTGTTTACCTGAATAAATAAATTCTGCGTGAACATGCATATTATTTATTTATTAATTATGTACAATAATTTTTTTGGACCAAATTATTTACAATCATTTGAAAATTATGTACAATAAGTTCTGCGTGAACATGCATTCTTTTTATTACAAACATATAAATAAACAAAAGTTTATATATTTTGATTCAAAAAGTTTATATATTTAATTTGGTTATAAATATAGATTTATTAATATATGAATTTTTATTGATGTAGGAGTATATATCTTTTATGAAAAAGAAAGTAGTACTGTATTGATTATAATTTTAACAAACTTGGAGTGAAACACTGCGATTTAACGTGGCATATGGATTTGTCAAACAAAACACAAGTACTTGGGAGTGAGATGTCCACTAGATAGAAAACTGGTCGACAACTTCTCTATTTGTTTTTTTGTAAGTCATATTTTGCTGGAGTATGGACATGAGTCTAGATTGAGTTCATTTTGTAAAATTTATTTACTAACATTTACCATTTTTTTTTGTGTAAAAATATATTTTAATACTACTAAATTGAGAATGCTACATTTTTTTGGTCAAGTTTGAGAATGCTACATTAATTAATATCAATTAAAGGATATAAAATAAAAATTTATAACCAATATCATCTTGAAATTTTTAGTGATAGTAATTTTGAGATGTTTTCGTTTTACAAATAGGTCAATTATGGTAGGACGTAGAGATTTCTTTCTAGTGTATATAAATTGAATCCTTATTTCTTTAATCAATGTCCCAAATCCACTGATTAGCAATGTCTTTAATTGTGTCCCTTGGTGACTACCACATGTGACTAAATAAGCAGATAGATAAAGAGGATGCATATTGCAAATGTTTGTTCTGTCAAGAAAAAATTGACTGTTTGTTAGAAGGATGGGTCAGAGCAAAATGGCTATTGGCAATCAAAATTGGGAGTTAATTTTGCCACTCTACCAATTACTCACATGTCCTATTTTTACTCATCCGCCACTTAATAACGGATGTTATAAAATGAGAAATTTTAGAAAAAAACATCGTCTGCTGTTTAAGTAACGGACAATGTTTGAGTAACTGGTAAGACGGCAAAAGTAACGTCGCGTGAAGTATTAGGCTATAATTCCAATTCAATGTCATAAAAATGTTAGGATTGCAAAGTAGATTTTCATGATAGACAAAATTGTTTTTTATTGAAATTTAAAGCGATGTACAAAAGGCAATAATATTTAAAATATTGAATTACTGGCACTAATAGGTTACAGTGATAACACAAATATTCATTCAATGAGATACATTTATTTTGCCACTTCATAGCACCACACATAACAAATTGGTGGTCAATGAACACTAACCACCAGATAAACCTGCTGAGCAATGAATGTATGAACCAATCACAACAGAAATTTTTAGCAAATAAAACAATCAACTCATCCATATAAGTTTATTCAGTAGTCTCCACAAAATTTGCTACCCATATAACTGATGAAAAGGAATATTACAACAATTGTGGTGCTTAATTGGAAACAAAACTTACAGTTCATTTGGAAAAAAAGCATTTTGTACTCAAATCCACTTTGTATCATAATGCAAATATCCTGATCTGACTTAATTTAATTCACTCATTTGCTGCAAAAGTTCTGTCTTGCACTAGTTTCTCTTCAACTAAATATAAGTTACCGACATATATCAAGTATCGTCGTCGTCGTCGTTCTTCTTACTTTTCTTCTTTCTAGAAGCAAAGCTGCTGGGTCCAATTTCTATGGACATTCTTTTTGTTCTGCAGGGTAAAAGGAAAAAGAAACTCAGCATATATGTTTGGCAATATGAAAATTTGGTATCACTTCTGATTTGTTCTAATGTTTGGAAACTATTTCTTTTCATGTACTTTATGCTGAAGTAAAATAATACCTTGTGGATAACTCTTCGGACTCCTTGCAATCCTCGTCAGCATCACCATCTACAAGAAAAGTGTCATCTACTCAGTTAATTTTTCTCATGCAAGTAAAATAGGAACCATATGATATACCACTAATCTAATTCTCAATTGCAGTAAGGAAGGAACAAGTACTAAAAAAATAATATGAACATGTGTCTATTAAGCTCGAACGAACTTAACATGCTTGTACTATAATTTTCCGTTGGGACAGCAAAATTAAAATTTGTTAACAGAAAACAAGCATAGCATCTAGCTATCTAAGTATAAGTTTGATTAAGCGGTGAGAAAAATTGATTTTGACGGAATTGATTCTGACTAAAATTGAGTTGAAAGCAATGGTTTAAAAACCGGACCGGACCGGGCGGTTCGACCGGTTCACCCGGGAACCGGACCCAGCACCGGTCCGGGCAGACACCCAGAACCGCTAGTCATAGGAACCGGAATTTGGACCGCCAAAACCGGTAAGAACCGGTGTGAACCGGCTGAACCGGAGAACCGGTACCGGTTTTGGAAAACCGGACAGCCTTATTTTTTAATAAAAAAAATGTAAAAAGTCAAAATCAGTTTTTTTTCTTCAGTTTTTCTTTTTTTCTTTACAATTTTCTTCTTCTTCTAGCACTTAGATTTGTGAAAGCAAGGAAACAGTAAAATAATAAACATTGTTTTCTATTAAAATGAATCCGTAAAACTCAACTATACTCCCATGTTCTTACAACAGGTTTCTCTTATGTTCTGTGTATGCTTTTTTTCTCCATGTTCATTTAAACATTGTGTATTGTGTTTTGATTTATTTTGAAGAGGAAAAGAATATATGTATTGAAGGACAGGAGAAATAGTGCATGGTTATAGTGAAATGAAGAAGATAAGACTAAGATTAATATTATTAGGAAAAGAAAAAAAAAACTATGAATGAGGGATTTGAGCTGTGCGGCGCTGAAATGAAAAAGTAGAAGAAAAGCAAGGAAACTAATGATGCTAGGGTTACTTGTAACTATATATATTGCCTTGTTTTTTTTTTAACAAATATTTTGGGCCTCTTTTTTTTTTAGCACATTGGGCCATAATGTATATTATGCTTTTAACAAATTATAATACTATTACTACTTTTTTTGACTAAAATACTATTACTACTTAAAATTTATTATTTATGAAATTCAATATTATATTTATTTATTATTCCGGTTCAATAACGGTTGAACCGGTCCAATCGATTGAACCATGAACCAGAGACTATACCGGTTCAACCTCCGGTCCGGTTTTTAAAACATTAGTTGAAAGTAAAGCGATTTATGTGGATACCTTCATATAAAAGTGAGTTAAAGAATATATTTTAGTGTAAAAATCAATTCTAGAATCAGAAGCTACGGTTTCTAGCTTTAAGTAGAATAAATTATGGAGGCAAAATCAATTCTACTCTGAAGAAGCCAAACATGTAAGAATCAATTCTACACGTCTAGAATTACAAAACATACACTAAATTTCTGATCATGATTTAGATGTTAAGTATTGATTCAATTACCTCGTGCCTTCTTTATAAACTCTTGTAATTAATTATTTATCAGTATGAGTAGCATCTTATAATAAACTAAGCTATAGTATTGAATGTACAAGTTATCTTAACATTAAATCTCATTGGAGTTGAGAGGAAATGTGTTGAGAGTATACATACCAATTACATCACCTTCTTCAGCTTCCTGTTCCGAATTTGACTCTGAATCCGAACACCATCGATCTCCTCCGTCATCGTTGTCCCAGCGTTCTCCCTCAGGAGGCATCCAGAAGTCTTCCTCTTCTGTGTCAGTTTCCTCATTAGAAGGTTTCCTAATTTCAGAAATAATATCTTCAACTCTCTTATCCTTCTTCTTCTTTGATTTCTTCTTCTTTTTCTTGTTCGGCTGCTTGTTCTTCTTCTTCATTTCAGCTTTAGTTCCACAATCTGCACTTTGCTGCTCTTGCAAACTCTCACCATTTTCAATTCCTTCTTCCTGTTGCTCTGTTCATGAAAGGTAAAATACATAAGCTGATGAAGCCCTACAAACTACACATTCACCGATCATATAATCAACAAATGATTTCGATTTTATAAAATCATTAGTTGTGGATCTCTACTGTTAGAAGAAGATTGTATGGCTCATTCCAATATGTATTTTTAAAACAATTTGATAGGTCAAAATATGACTTGTCTAACACCCATATTATTCCAAACCGAGCCTTGTCATATCATTTAAGCACCCACATTATTCCAAACCAAAAAATGAGTGAAACATCATAACTTTGGTCGAGGAAATGGTAGCAGTAAGACAACTTAGTCTTCTAAATTCATACAATGGCAAATGGTTTTATGAAATTAAAGGTTGTTAATCAATTTAATCTCTCTACCATCTAACAAGATTCTAAATGCTTAGTAGACATGCTCGAATGAAGCTTGTTACTATAAATTTGTTGTAAACTTCCATCAATCTTTATTTTGCATCAAAGTGAACTAAATTGAAAGGCAATCTTCAATTATAGATAAATACTTTTGAGACTGTTTGTGAGAACAGCTTATGACATATCTATAAGTTGTTTTCAGCTTATTTTCACAAACTCCCCAAGATAGTTTATACAAACAGCTTATATGAAAACAATTTGACTATATTTTATCTTTTTGTTGAAGAAATCTTACACAACACAGCACTTATATGAACATAAAAGCTTAACTGAGTTGTTTATCCAAAAACTTGATAACTTTTCTAGCTAGGATACTAAATCTTCGTCAAGTAATAATTTCTAAGTTCGTATCCACAAGAATTGTTCCAATTTCGACTTAACAATTGTATTATACTTAGGACAATTAAAACAATAATCTGGAGGGGATTTTCAAATTGATTGATTAACAATTAAGAATGGTTTGAATCCTCTCTTTGACCCTATATGATAATATAGGCTCTATCCATAACAATTAAACTCTAATAATCATGATAATTTAAACTAATAGATCAAGGGTCTGTTTGGATTGGTTTATTTTTGAGCTTATGCAAAACAACTTATACAAATAAATAAGTTGTTATGTATTATTTATAAGTTTGTTAAGGTATTTTATGAAATAATAGCTTATGAAGATACCATTTTTACTAGTGAGAACTTATTAATTAACATAAAAGCTTATTTATTTGCATTAAGCTATTTTTCATAAGCTCAAAAATAAGCTAATCCAAACTCCCCAAAAAAGATGATTGTACCACTAATTTCTTGGCTCAAGATCCCATTTATCTAACATAGCACCCTAATTCCTTATGTGAAACTAATATCATCAAAAGCATGATTGTCTGTTAAATTCTTTATATACTAATTTGCTATTTCGTACGAACAAACCGTCGAATCCCTACAATTTCAAGTACAAAAAACAGTGTAACTGTCAAAAAATTGAATGAATTAAAAAACATGATATGACTAACCTAATTTATTGAGAAATCTTTTGCCAGTCATATGCTTCCAAATATGTTCTTCAGACTTATTAACCTTATCACCAGTCAACTTACATATCAATTTAGAACTGCAAAAACAGAAACAACAAACTCAAAAAAATGCCATCACATAAACATAAACAATGAAAGGGGAATGAATGAATGAATGAAATTACCGAGAAAGAGGATCTTGATTGAACATATTAAGAGGTGATTTATGATTAGACAAAGCAAAATCGATAAGACCTAAACGACACTTTTTACTGTTAGAATAAAAAGGTATGTCTTTGGAGAGAACTTCGTGACCTGTCTCTACACATTTGAATCTACCGTTTTCAATTTCCTTGAATGTTGGTGAACCTAATAAGTTGTTTCCTTCTTTCTTCTTCTTAACATTCTCTTCCGTCGTCGTTGTCATTGTCGTCGCCATAGCTGAACTCTAAGCTGCGACGATATAGAAAACAAGAAAGACCTAACAGCAGCAGAAGGAAGTATACTCGTTTTTTTTCTTTACAGATTACTCATTGCTTTGACGGTGTCGTTTCCTACTAGACTTTTTTTTGTTTTTTCCTTAATTAAAAAGAGTTAAATATATATTTTTTGTGCAAAGTTAATTATTTTTTTATAATAATAATAATTAAATATGGTTTTTGTCCTCTACATATATCAACTTTTATTTTTTATTTTTTTGACTAAATCAACTTTTTATTTTTATTTCTCTAAAATTTTCTTTTAAATTTATTTTTTTGACTAATTTTCTTTCAAATATTGGTCCTTTTCAATTTTAATCACTATTTTATAAAAGTTCACATATTATGTTTCAAATTACTTAACATTTTTAATTCAAGACGGTGTGTTGGACATGCTAAAGATGGAGCTAATGGTCGAGCTGAGTTAGACATGTTGAAGGTTGAGTTCATAGTCAACCGAGCTAAACATACTAAAAGTGGATCTCATGATTTAGCTGAGTTTAGGGCTGAAATGAGTACAGCTGAGTCGAACTCTGAGTTCGACTCGACTCGATAGAAATTAGTTCAGCTCAAAACTCGGTTCAAATTTGTCACGACAGTGATAGTAAGTTTTTTATTTTACGAGCGGTAGTGATAGTAAGTTGTAAATACAAGGATTTAATTAATAATAAGTTATTAAAATGGATTTGGATTGTCTACATTTGTTCTTCCTAAATTCACCTACATTCAAGCAAAAAGTACTCCCTCCATTTTTTTTTAGTGTCCATTTAGAATAGTAACACCAAATTAAGAAATTAGATTTTTGCACCTTATCTTCCTATTATACCCTGATCAATAGATTTATTGTTATACAAAAAAATATTTTCAGATTATTGTTATCAATAGAATATAACAATAAACAAACTGTTTTGTTTTTTTTTTTAAAAAAAACTTTAGTTTTTCAAATATATAAAAAAAAAATTATTGAAAAAGATAAGTGTAATTAAAAAATGTACAATTGACAAATCGTACCCTTAAAACACAAAATGGACAGTTAAATAGAAACGCTAAATCCGACAAAACTAAACACTTAAAAAAAACCAGAGGGAGTAACTAAGAAAGAGAAAATATTGCATTTCCAAATGCATTATGTTTATTGTAAAGACAACAATACTCTTAAGTTTTGCCTAAATATAGGAAAGGTAGGAAAATGTGACTTTAGGGAATTCAAATCCTAATTAAATATAGATGCCTAGGTCGTAGGCCAGTAGACAATGGTGCAAGTAACGGGATTCGGATTCTATGCCGTAGAACTTTCACGCAGTATTTAATCACGGACTTCCATTTCAGATCGGACGGTTCTGATCTTATATACAGTTTTATGTATTAAAACAATCTCAGCCACTAACTCTAGATCGAATGGCCGATAACCGTTACAGCCGCTGCAATGAACTACAGCTATCCGATCTCGAATCAAAGGATGAGAATTTTGTACTAAATTTATGCTGATGTAATATGAACCGACCGATCTAAAATCAATGACTGCGATTCATTATTGTGTGAAAGTGTGGGTTTACTGCAGGCCATCCTGATGCTGCAAGCCTGCAAGTAACCGTGAGAATTATGCACCGAACCATAGCCTCGTTTCAAATTCGAACTTCCATGTCCTTGCTTATTCCTTAATCTATCATCCCTTAAAATAGGAAAGAAAAATAAAGAGCCTCTGCTTTTGCTTTGTTTCCCTAATAAGTGCTGCTGCAACTTTTCAATTTTCAAAAAGCTTATTCGAATCTTCAATTATTCAGCATTAGCGTATACACAATGCTGTTTCATTTTCTTTGCTTTTGTTGGTTATTTTGTTGATTGATTCTGTTGCATGTTTTCTTACTTTATGCAATCATATCAGTAATTATCAACTCAGAATCTTATCTTACTAGTATATTTTAATATTTATTTTCCTTTTTCTCTATTGAACTAACCTTTGTTTTGTGTTCTCTTTTCTTGGAAAGAAGCTTTGCACCGACACTTCAGATTGAGTGTTTGACATGTGTCAGTGTCTGATATCAACACGACACTCACTTATATTTAAGCACGTATATTTTCTTAACCAGTGTCTATGTGTTGGTGCCATTATGGTTTCTGATGTCTGTGTTAGTGCTTCATATTTTTTTTTAGTTGAGTTACTAGATTTTAGTTGAGTGTGTTAGTGCTTCATATGTTGCTTCAAGTTGAAGCCATAGGTAGCTATAACTTGACAATGTTGCTTTACTTATGTTGGTAGATTTTGTATTGACAAGTCGTGTTGGTGTGTTGAAAAATTACTTTTAATTGCGTGGAAAAATTGAGAACTTGTTTAGAAAGTGGAACTAATACATTTATCTCCTTTTTATAGCTTTTGGAATTGGTGTCTATTTGCAACTTTTCATGTTATTTGTTTTTCTTGATTTGGTATTTAAACAAAGATAAGATTGGTTTGGTTTGGTTTGTAATAAATCGGAGGAGTTGATATGGGGGGACGAAGTTCTAAGGAAGAAACTTGGAGTCAGAGTTCAAATTCTTGGACGACATATGTTGATCCACATTCACAATCGAGTTATGGAGAGGGGAGTTATGCCTATGAATATGATCCACAATCTACTTATTCTTCGTCACAGCTGTATTATAACCCGCCTCCTCCAACTTATTATGTTGCTGGTGACTCTTTCGAGAGTCGTAGAGTGGCCCTTGACAATAGTACCAAGCTACGAAGAAAATACTCGAATATTGCTGATAACTACAATTCCATAGATGAGGTAATATTTTTAGTGTGTGTTTTATTGAGCAATATATATGTAAGTATTTATGTATTGTGTTAATGTTTTATTACAGGTTACTGAGGCGCTTGCACGTGCAGGCCTCGAGTCTTCGAATCTTATTGTTGGTGTTGATTTTACAAAGAGCAATGAGTGGACAGGTTATTATTTACTACATATCTTTTCTAGCTTGAGTTAAAAACTTATGCAGTCTGTTACTTACGGTTGAAACATGTTGTACTTGGTTTTGGTTTTAGGAAAGAATTCATTTCACAAACAAAGCTTGCATCATATTGGGAGTGATCTAAACCCCTATGAACAAGCAATATCAATTATTGGCAAAACCATGGCAGAATTCGATGACGATAACTTGATACCTTGTTTTGGATTCGGAGATGGTAGTCATAACTTATCTCATAAACTTAATAGAATTTATTCTTTCTAAAGTTTAGAGTTGGTAATAAGAATTACTGTGATATGATATTATTCATGGCAGCATCAACGCATGATCGAGATGTCTTCAGTTTCTATCCTGATGGAAGTTTTTGCAATGGTTTTGAAGACGTGCTAAGTCGGTATAGGGAAGTTGTTCCTCATCTTCGACTTGCAGGTTACCTTCAACCTAAATTTCTTGTTCTTAAGAATATTATACAATACTTATTCCCTTTCATTGATAATACAATATTGGTGCTTATTATTTTCAGGTCCTACTTCATTTGCGCCGGTAATTGAAATGGCCATGACAATTGTTGAGCAGAGTGGTGGCCAGTACCATGTTTTGGTGATAATAGCAGACGGTCAGGTATTCGATTCTATTCCCAGTAAAGTTTCTAATTTCTGTAATGTTTTTCTATCGAGTTCAAAAAGTATACTCACGTGATAATGGTTGATGCAGGTTACAAGAAGCGTTGACACTGAATACGGAAAACTAAGTCCACAGGAACAGGAGACTGTGGATGCCATTGTCAGGGCCAGGTAATTCTCTAATGTAGTTTTTTCTTGAAAGTTTTTTCAAAACATTATATTTGTTCTTACGGATGGCTGGAATTTGATTGTTGACACAACTTCACGATTAACACAATTTAATAACACACAAAACCTGAGGCGTGTGGTCACACTGAACTAAGGATAATGTGTTTCACGTTTAACATCATTTGAAATATCAATATATCTTATATGCCTTCTTTGTCACAGTAAGTTACCTCTTTCAATCATATTGGTTGGCGTTGGAGACGGACCATGGGACACAATGAAAGAATTTGATGATAATATTCCAGCTCGGACCTTTGATAATTTTCAGGTGTGCGATGAAGGCCATGCAAAACTTTCTTTGATACTTGTTAAAATGATCTTACTAATCGAAATTGATCCATTGACTCATTGCGGGTTTTTCTGTTTGTACTCTTTAGTTTGTGAATTTCACGGAGATCACGTCAAAGAATATCCCTCCTTCACAAAAAGAAGTAGCATTTGCACTTGCAGCATTGATGGAAATTCCTTCTCAGTATAAGGCAGCAATAGAGCTTAGTCTTTTGGGGTATGCGTTCAATGGTCGTCGAAGAGTTCCCCTGCCACCTCCATCTATGGGAACATCAAAGCCTTCTCATGCTACTAGGTTTGAGGCAAGTTTTCTTCCTCAGCACGGCAACAGAACAGCTCCTTCTGCCCCAAGTTCGACTTATGATAATCAAGTACAGGATTCTCTAACAATAAACTATTTTGTTTTCATAATTTGATTTTTTTTTCATTAGCTTGGTATACTCGAGAGAGGTCAAGGCATCGCTTGCCTGATTAATCTTCTGTTAGAGGAACCGAGAATGCTTGATATGAGTGGTAAAATACAATGTATTAATCCGGAGTGTTAGGCTATGTTTGGTAAAAATATCATATACTTGATAAACTAGCTTATAGCTAATGGTTGATCGCTTATAGCGTCTGAAAAATAAGTTATAAGCCCGTGATGAAATGATAGTTACCACCCAAATTGGCACCAGAGAGAATCGAACCTGAAACCTTAAGGAGGAGCACACTTCCAGATCCTACTCAAAATCATAGTAATTAAGCTCTTTATTTCTGGTGAGAAATGACGAGGATCTCTATTTCTTAAGTTTGGTCTCTTTTCAATTGCTCCATTTTATACGTCTAATTAACATCCTAAAATAATGGTTGGCAAGAATCTAAACTATAATGTTGCTTAATTTAATTGTTTGGTACCTCCCTTTTTTATTGTTCAATTCATTTGTCTAATTATTCCATTTATTTTATTGTTCTGGATTTATGTTTCTAAATGTGGTTGCGATGTAAAGCTAGCTAATTGAATTAAACCTTATGCAGCTTTGTCCTATTTGTCTGAGCAATTCAAAAGACATGGCCTTTGGATGTGGCCATCAGGTAAATACAACTTTTTTTCTTCTCCTATTGCTCAAAAGTGCTATAAAACACGGACATTTCTCGGATTAAACGTGTTTTGGTGTCCAACACAGACACGATACCAACACACACGATTAAATTAAATTATGTCATTTTTTCAAATTATTATCGGTGTTGACGTGTCAGTCGTGTCCGGTATCCATGTTTTGTGTCCGTGCTTCATAGTTCAAAAGACATAAGTAAGGTATGTTGATTTGATATTTTTGTTTTTTATTTTCTTCTTGGCAGACTTGTTGTGAATGTGGAAAAGAACTTAAGTCTTGCCCCATCTGTAGGAGCTTCATTAACACCAGAATTAAGCTTTACTAAGCATGATCTGCAACTAGGTTATGGATTTTTGCTGTTGTTGTTGTTGTGCCAACCAGTTCTTTGAATATTGGATCTCTTGATTAAATGTGTGTTTGCAAGATAGAAAATCTGGAATTAACCAATCATTGTACATGTATCCATCAATTTAATGATTTTAGATTTATGTAAGAATTTATTAAGACCATCTATACTATAAATTTTCAATTCACTCTAGAATGTTGAGATTAATAAAGTCCAGCCAACTATTCCTCTATCTAAGAATTGAACTCGGGTTCTTTGGAACAATTCGTTCTTTAGTGGAGCTCATTAACCATTTGAGCTCAATATATTGACTATTTATCGAAGAAGCTTTTTTTATTTACTAAAATAAAATAATTTTATTCATTTAAATTTGTAGAGTTCATCAAATTCAAGTACCAAAAGATGAATATGTCATATTAATAGCATAAAATGACATATTCATGCCTACCAAAAATATTTTATAAAATCAAAGTAACCAGAATACATATTCCTTCGAATCTGCATCGTTGACAAACTTAATCACTATGTAAATCGATAGTTGACCGCAAATGATCTGTCAATTCAATCAAACGAACACAGCAAAAAGACGGAAAATAAACAAATATCGCACTAAAACGGAAAATCAAACACAAAAGAAGAGTAGATGTGTATTGGAAAATTTTATCATCCACAAAATTGTGTACTTTATTGGGGACAATTTCTCATTAAAATAACTCCATAGCATTTTTGTAAATTTGACACTCTACCAGCCAGTAAGCTAGAGTAGATGCGTCATATCTCCATAGCAATTTTGTATCAGGTAACATTCCATCAGTAAATAAGTTTTGTAAGATATATTTTTATCATTCTAAGTTATTTTCCACTTTCTAAGATAAATATTAAATTTAATATATTGCAATTTTTTCAGCATCTGTATCTCATTTTACTATACATTAAACAAATTTTTTTCCGTGTTAAATAGTCTAGAGCCTAAAAATTTATTGCTAATTAAAGTAAACAAGTGAAAAAAATTTAGTTCAAATTTCAACCATTACATATATATGATGATATAATATCTCTACCAACTAAATTATACATACTAGACCGATAAACGGACATTCTACCTAACAACTAATTAATAAATGCTCTACCAAAAAAAACTAATTAATAAATGTATTTTAGCAAAACAAAGGTATTTTATTAAAATCAACTTTCTCATGTAGGTCTTATCTTTTTTTGTCAAAGGATGTACTAATTATCATGACATGAATAACCAACCGATAATGAAGTGCTAGTATTTCTAGTGCCACAAACAAGATACGTGCCTCATCATTGATAAGTATTGATAAAGTAATAATTGCAATAGAAACTAAAAATATGACTTGCTCATTAAGACATAGTGAAACTTCCTAACTAGATAGGTACATAAGAGTATTGAGAATTGAACAAAATTTAATACTTTAAGAAAATGTTAATATGTTACACTTATTATTCAACAAACTCTTCATCTTGCATTTAATACACTCAACAACTTCTTCATACTCACCTCTCATTTCCAATCTATCAAACTTTCCATTCTTTTGTCTTATCAAATTTCATATTACAAAACCAACATATGTCACTCATATACATAAACTCATCAAAAGGAGAGGAACAAGTTTTCTTTGATTTTCTCATCTTTTGTTAATTTTTTCAAAATCTTAACCATGTCTTCCATTCAAATGATATCTTTTAACAAATTTGGTTACCAAAAGCTAAGACATGAAGTTGGTTATGATGATGAAGTTGGGAGAGTGATTCAAAGGCCAAAGAATTTGTTAAGGTTTAGAAGGATTCATATGAGGAGAAGGTTTAGGTTGAAAATTCCAAGCTTGAGAAGACTTTGGAGGAAGAAATCTAAAGTGGTGTCATCCATGAGAATTTCTTGTGCTAAAGTGGTGAAAAGATTCAAAGATGGACAAGTTCATTTTGGTGATCTTTTTGCTGGAAATTATTTGTTCATGCAAGTTAATCCTTCATCACTCAATTATCTTGGAAAGGAGATTACTATTCCAAAAATTGCTTAATGTCTTGTTTATTTTTAGTATGCAATTTCTAAAGAAATATTTTGGTTTTCTTGTCTCCTTGTATTATTATAAAGCCTTGTTTAGCTAAAGCAAAAGGTTTCCAATTGTGCAAAATGTTTTGTTTGGTGTAGCAAAATTACTTTAAGCTTATTTATTTTAAGCTAAAAATATGAAGCACAAGAAAAGGTGAAGTCATTCTAACTATGTTGGCACTAAGGTTAGAATAATCTTTCTTTCTTCAAATCTACTCATACAATTGGGATCGGATTTACATGTTTAAGGTGGGATCGGTTGATGAAGATTGAATCACTCATATTTCTAGAATTCATATTTGTTTTACTTTTTAATTGATTGAAATTAGTGTGGACTCATTATTTTAGAAATATCTCACACATAAAGTGGTGAGATCAACTAATAAAGTGGCGAAATTCCAATAAATTTCATCTGATTAAAGAGTGAGTATTCAAAAGTATTGAAAAAGAGCATTCTTAGTACTCTTTATTATAATATATTTTGTTATAGCTATTTTCACTTGTTCTAATTTCATTAGGAAAGGAAAGTCATAATAAGATTTCTTATTTTTGTATAGAAATTGATTATCCAACTTCCAATATAATACTACGTACTATGTTTAATCCTTAATAAAGTGCTCTAAAAATCCTTGTTAACATTTTCATTATAATAAAAAGGGATTTTTGATATTTTAGTTTTTCATGCACCATGTAAGTATGTGTATACCTAATAACCTGAAATTGTAAATGTGACTAGGCAAATTAACCAACCCATTTACATTTCACCGCCAACAAAGTAGCCTTGTGATTTCTATAAATGTTACAGATATCAAGACGAATTTGGATCCTCTCCAATTTTTTCTCTCTAATTCACTCTCCAATTATTTTTATGTGTCTTTCTCTCTCATCATTTATTCTCTCTCATCATCACTTGTTTATTTTTTATTATTAATTTCTCTTTCTTCACACTCACAAAAAGGAAAATTGGAGAGGGAATTGGAGAGAAAAATTGGAGAGGATCCAAATCCAAGTAAAAGGTGACATTCATTTTGACGGCATGTTATGGTTGATAAAATCCTTTATAAATTGTCTATATGAAAAAGTCGATCATCACTTATTTATGAGTGGTTGATTGGTTTCACTCAAATATGCTTTGTCCTCAATTTTAGTTTACTTCTTTTCATAGAGTATGGGAGTTTAATATCTCTCTTCGTGGGAAGTGGTGTTGGAGACTGTTGCAGGAACCCGAGAGTTTGTGGGTCAATGTATTGACAGCTAAATATAGGGTGGAGGATGGTCAGGTGGATAGTGGGGGTAGTAGAACGTCTAGTTGGTGGCAAAATATAAATAACAATTAAGTGTGGGAATGATGTGGGGGGTGCGAGGTGGTTTGGTGATAATATAGTGAAGAGGACAAGGGGCGGGGAGAAGACTTTATTTTGAAAGGATAATTGGATAGATGAAATTTCGTTAAAGTCTCAATTTGGTAGATTGTTTGACTTGTGTTTAGGTAAGGATATTTTAGTGTCGACTATGAGTAATATCGGTTGGGGTTAGGAGGAAATAGGTGCCTGTGGTGTAGGCACTTGTTTGCTTGGGAGGAACAATTGTAAGGCAAATGTTGTACTGATGTGGCTAATGTTGTGTTGCAGGTTGATACTTATGACGAACGAGAACGGATGTCTGATCATGATACAGGTTACTCGATACGTGGTGCTAATAAGCTTGTACCTTTGAATGTTTTCATTTTGCTTGGTGATTTGTTAATGACACGTTATATACGAAGTCTAATCTTTTTGTTCGTGGATGTTTACGTAATGACTCTCTGTTATGCTCAATTGGTTGGAATGTTATTGAGGATATTCACCATTGATATCCTTGAATTGTCCCCTTTTTTGTGCGGTTTTGAGAGGCATCATTTCTTGGTTAGGGACTACATGTGTTATTCATGATAATACAATTTTAATGACATCTCAATTTTGTTGGGCGCATAGTTTTTGCAAAAATAGTAGGATATGCTTACAAGCAATTTATGCACACCTTATGTTTAATTTGTTTTAATATTTCTTTGGCTTCTTAAAAGATTTTATAGGGTTATAGGTGAGTTCTATCATGCAAGAGTTAATTAAGTGGTGCATGGTGCACCACTTATCAATAACCCTATGACGAATACAAATTTCACAAAATCTACCGTTTGATTGCAAGTTCATATTATATAGACCATCCATATTAATTTTTTAGAAAATTGAAAATCATCATTTGATGTGTTATTGAGACCCACCAAGATTAACAGTATTCAATAAAAATTCATAAACCGTTAATTTTGATGGATCCCAATAACATATCAAATAATTTTTAATTTTTTTAAAAATTTGTATGAATGATCTATATGATAAACTTTCAATCTAACGGTAAATTTTATACGGCGCACCGGCGCACCACCACTTGTGAAGCTCTTTCAATCTAGCCAAATATATGATCTAATGATCATATACACATCATGTGATTCTGGTTCTCGGTGAACCTAACTTTTTAAATTTTTAGGCAACCTAACCTTTTTTATTTATTTTGATAAAAGCGTGAGCCTAACTATGTGATATTTGTAGGATGATTGTTGTTATGGAGAGTGGCAAATATTCAAAACTTTTTTTTAAAACAAAAATGCATTATCCGCACACAATTGTAGAGACTAATCCCCTCAAAATAACTGAGATTCATTTAAAGGGTTGACTTTTCCCAACAAATGTTTCTCCATACGCATCGGTACGGGTGTAATTGGACCGGTTTGGATCGATTTCGAGTGAATCCGATTTCCGAACCAATGAACTCTCGATTGATTCGGTTTGATTCGATTTTTATTGTTTTTCAAAAATGAATCCGAACCAAACTCATCGGTTTGGTTCAGATACTTTAATCGGTTTTATAGCGCATTTTTTTTCGATATATTCATGCTATTATTGTTTTTCCAATATATTTTTTTCCTATAAGTTCATGAAATACAAAATACAATTCATTAAATAATTTATTCATATACAAAATACAATTCTTTTCCCATAAGTTCATCAAATACATAGTACAATCATATTGAAATTAAGTTCATAAGTTTTTCAAATAATAAAGTACAACAAAAATAAAACTTCAAGTTAACTTCACCACTAGTAAGACGTATTTCGGCAACGCTTGACATGAGAGGTTACTGTTTTTTGAGAGTTTGAGATGAAATATATGAGAGCAAAATAACATGAGAGTGTTGTGTTGTTTGCGCAATATTGAGAGATGAGAACTGAGAGCAGCGTTAGCTTTTTTGGAGCTGTGACTGTGAGAAGACTGAATCTGAGAGTTTCCAAGTTAAAATTTGTATTGTGATGTGAGTATGCGCAAAAAAATTTATAAGTAGTTGTGCCTGTTTTATTTTTGGGAATGCGCTAGCTTGGGATATTGAGGGACAAAAGAAACATCATTGCAGAGAACAACAAATATGAGAATGAATGATATGCCATGTTTTTTTAACGGGGGTGGGAGGAGTAACACAACTGGTTGAACTAGTTGAGCTAAGGGTTAAATAAGTTGGAGGTCCAAGGCTCAAGTCTTGACAACGAAAAAAACTAACATATAAAGTAATATATTAACAACTAACAATTTGCGATTAAAAAAAAAGTTTTTTTTAACGGAGACTTAACAGTTATTGACGGCAGGGGAGGTCTCTGTCAAGTCATAAAATAGAGGTGATGTTAGTGACACATACACAAAGCTCAAGGGAGATTAATGTATTTTCCCTTTGTTTTTTTAATAGATATGGGCTACCTAAAAAAAACTAACTTAATAATAATAATATATATTTTGTAATAAAATAAACTTAATAATATATATATTGGTTTGGTTCGGTTTGTTCATCGTTTTTAAAATTCGATCCGAGAACCGAACCAAACCACATCGGTTTTCAATTGGTTTGGTTCGGTTTTTGATCCGAACCATAAGAATCGATTTTTTTTCGATTTAGATCGTCGGTTCAATTGAATTTTTCTGATTCGCTTACACCCCTACGCATCGGTCAGAGATCGAACTAGAAACAAATGGTTAAGGGACCCAATTAGTATCTACCACTATTAGTAATTTTGATAACTAATATCTTTCATAACTAATATATTTAATTTTCTTGTAGATATGATAGATAAACTTTTATACATTATTTTTTCTTTTAGACATATTTTTGTACAATATAGGATCAGCCCTGAGACTTTTAGTGCTCCCTGCAAAATATACTTCTTTTGTACTCAAACAATCGAACGACATTTATTCATTTACCTCTATAAGAATAGATAATATTAAAAATTGTTTAGTGTTACTAACTTTGTTGTCGTGACAATGACACTCTATAGATCAATGTATGAGATTGAGATGGTGTATTAGATTTTTAGCAAAAAAAAAAAGTAGAGAGGATAGAAAATATAAATTATCATGTACTGTTAGAAAAGAGAAAGAGAAATTACAGGTATAAAACCAGAATTGGGAGCATTTTTATAAGAGAAAATGTTACACCATTTTCCTTCATTATTACACTAAATGTGTCTTTATTGCAAAGATTTTTTACTGGCTATATTCCACTAATACCACTAATTTCTATAATTATGATGAGAATTGAAATTTGTGATTCCTTACATAATCCAACCATTTACAGTTTATCATTATATATTTTTTTTACTTATAAATTTATAAAAATCATTAAATTTCTCTTATAATAATGCTTTTGATAGTTTCTTTAATTTGGTTACAAGGCTAAACAGAAAGCAAAAACGAAAGAAAAAGAAAAGAAACTATTCTCTCAAGAGTCCAATTTGAGCCACTTAATACATGGAACTGATTATCTCCTCTCCTAAGTTTTAACCCTAGCCATCACCTTTTTTTTTCTCTTTCTTCTTCTTCTTAGTTTATCAAAGAGGGGTGATTTTTGACCTGAAATCACCCCTCCAAATTGTTTTTTCTTTCTCGTTATTAAATAAGTGTGATTTTTCACATATTGTTTTGGTTTTGTGTTATTTGTTGTCCCGCCTCTGTGCGGTGTATTTTGTTGTCCCGTCTATGTGCGGTGTATTTTGTTGTCCCGTCTTTGTGCGGTGTTCATTTGTTTCAGGTTGAAGGATTAGATCCGATCAAGTGCAAATCCAACCGATGTCGACTTTTGTGTCATCAACACTACAGATCTGTAGGCATGGACATTCCAGACACTTCAATATAGTCATATTTGTAGGCTTATGTAATTTGCCGTTTTATGCTATTAATATGGATGCTGTGAGTTTGTTTGCAGATTCATCCTTTATTTTTAGTCAAAAAAATACATGGAACTGATAAAAGCGGAGGCGACAAAACCAAGTGCCAAAGAGGTAAAAAGAAATTACAATCACAAATGCAATTGAAAAAAATCTCATCCTGAATACTACATCCAACACAAGTAGGAGAGAAATTCATCTTCCTGTGATGGAGTAGAGAGAGTAGGAATATTTACAACAAAAAGAAAGTCTACAATAGATTTTGTGGGGTTTAAGTAGAGTTGGGTATGCGGGCTGACCCGTCCCGTTTAACCTGTCTCGCATAAGCCCGCACATTAAACGTAGCGGATAAACTAGTCAGCAAATATAAACGAGTTAAATATGTAGGTTCGAGTCCGTGTAAGCCTGCGAATTAAACGGTTAATCTGCGGACTATTAAAAAAAAATTTAAAAATTCACTTTTTTGAAAAACTAAACTAAAATATTGATATAATAAAAGCTAAAAAAAAATTATATTGTTCGTAATTTTATGTTATACCCTATAAGTTGTAAAATAAAAAAATATAGTTTGTGACATTTTTGATTTTATGTATCTTCTCTATGCAAGTAATGCAACCAAAATCAAATTAAACCGATTCTAATCGTCATTCTTTCTCCACACACACCTCATATCTATAAAATAAACACAAATGGTAGTATTTAATAAGAAATTCACTAGTGTTGTTCAAAAAAATTAAAAAGAACTATAATAGTCCAAACCAATATTAAGAGTACAACAAAAAACCAAATATCAACCAATTCAAAAACAAAATAGTAATGTATATAATTAACTAATCGAAAACTGATAGAAAATAGTCACGCCTGGTTGATGTCTCCATTGTAACACTTGAAATCCGTATACAGGAGTTGTTTTTTATAATTAGACTTGAAATCCCTACATAGTTAGATTTGAACATGCATGGACCAAGTTATAATTCGTAATGATAAAATTTATAATTAATTATATATATTATATAAAAAAAAACGGGTCACAGGCCAACCCGCGGTTTTAACGGTCCAACCCACACGGGCAAAAATATAAACGGACAAAAATAATTGGTCTTAAGTCCGTGTGGACTGCGGATTAAACGGGTCACCCCGCGGACCTTAGCCCATATAACTAGCTCTAGGTTTAAGGTGTAAGAAAATTCAATTTTATTTTCAACCGAACTTTGAATTATCAAATTTTTAAATATATTTTGATAAATAGATTTTTTATTTATAAGATGATAAATACAAATTCAATTTTGCTTTAGTTTTTTTTTTGACTAACAATTTTGCTTTAGTTTTTTAAGACTAATTTTGATAAATTAAAGTAAGGAAAGTTATCATGAAATAAAGATGATATTTTCTATTATAAAAAAAAAATCTAATTAAAAAAATACTAATAAAAAGTAAGTCAAAGTCAAGAATTTGATATGAATTATTAACTAAAATTGTAATAATTTTTTAATGAATATATTTTTTTTTGGAACGTTTTATTGAATGTATTTCTTTTTAATGAATGTATTTGAACTTTATTTTTTTGGTAAATATATTTGAACTTTATTTGAAGTTATCTCTATTTGAAGTTATCTTTATTTGAATATTTTTGATGGATTTTGTTCTTTTTAAATTTTAATTGTTGATTTTGTAAAACAGTGTTATGAAAAGTTTTTTTTTTCTTTTCTAAAATGCAAATTATTTTTTAAATTTTTTTTGTTTTCAAATTTTCGTTACCGTGCATTTTTAGGTTCACAAGTCATGTTTATTAATTTTTAGACCTATGTAAAAAAAAAAACGTGTTTATTAAATTTTAGACCTATCTAAATAATATGTATAGTGGAGTGTTCACCTTTTCGTTAACATATGTAAAAACAATAAATCGTATTAAACATGAAAAATATTTATATGGTCACAAATATTTTATCACTTCATTTAATCACATTAATATAAAAATACATATTATTTAATTATTTTAAAATACACATTTAATTATTATTATTATTATTATTACCTTTTATCAAGTGTGTTGCCTAGGCACTTCTTCTAATAACGAGCTTCTTAACCGTATGATTTAATGTTTTTTTTTTTAATCTTCTTTTCTTTTTCTTTTGTATTTGCTTTGTAATAAAAAAAAAAGTGTGTGACTAAATAGAGTGACCAAATTCTTGTGATTAAACATGCATAATAGCAAATCGGACAAACATGCTATAGAGTACATATCTCCACGCTAGAATATTTTGTAACAAAAAAATCTAGATAATAGTTATGACTATATAACATAATTAAAAACTTAATTAACCATAATTACATAAATTAATTACCATTTACATTTGGTCAAAAAGAAATAAAAAAATTTCCAAAGTATAAAGGGAATGTATAGTAGCACATATAATAGTATGATATATTGTTTAATTAGGACATCTATAATATATTGCTACATTTGGACATCTATATATTATATATCTTCCAAAGTATATATTGCTTGGAGCATGATAAGTTCAAACATTTTGTAAGAGATCTATAATATATTGCTACAATGGTTGATATTTTCTCCATCATATTAACTTTCATCTCAATCTTTGCAATTGCTTGTGTTGTTAAATATCTTACCAACAAAAGTTCCTCACACAAATTGCCTCATGGAAGTATGGGGTGGCCATTCCTTGGAGAGACTCTTGACTTCCTCAAGCCTCATAATTCAAATTCTTTAGGAAGCTTCTTACAAGAACGTTGTTCTAGGTAATTTTGTAGTATTTTATACCATCACCTTCTTCTATTCTTTTATGGTAACTTTTGTTTCTCTAATGTTGTTGTGACCATCCTCAAAAACCAAGGTCTTACTATCAAATTGTGAATGAATTTGCCAAAGTATATTTGATATTGGGGAGAATTGATGTCACATGAGCCTCTTGCTATCTCACTTTTGGATATATCTTAAAATTGATTTCAGATATATAATTTTTTTATTTTTTTTACATTTTGGATGTCTTTGAGTTTGTCTCTAGAACGTAATCTGACTTGAAGTTTTTTTTTATCGGAAATGCAATTCTTACGTTTAAATTTATGAGTGAAGATCCATTTTGGTCCATCACAAAAACTACATAACTCAAATTAGTTCCTGACAAAAAAAAAAGACCCTATTTAATCCCTAACAAAATTAAACCGGGTCATGTTAGTCCTTCGTTATTATTTTTCTTAATATGATTTTTTTTTCTAATTTTGAACTGTGACTAGACTGTCATGTGTATTATTTTAATAATTCTTAAGGGACAGGTTAGTCCCTCATTTGAAAAAAAAAAAGATTTGAATTAAGAGTAAGTGTTTTTTCTCTTTCACAAAATAGAAAGAGAAAATACTAAGGTTTTCTAGTTTCACGCTTTCAATGTTTTGTTTTTCTCTTCCCACACGACCACACCCTTTCCTTTCCAACAAGATCAATTTTTTATGGTGATATTGATAACAGATGATCAATTTTTCTCCGTCTCCGTCTCTGGTACGCTGTATGCCGTCTTCTCCGGTTGAATAATTTGTTATCAATATCACCATTAAAAATTGATCTTGTTGGAAAGGAAAGGGTGTGGCCGTGTGGGAAGAGAAAAACAAAACACTGAAAACGTGAAACTAGAAAACCTTAGTAATATCTCTTTCTATTTTGTGAACGAGAAAAACACATACTCTTAATTCAAATTTTTTTTTTTCTAAATGAGAGACTAACTCGTCCCTTAAGAATTATTAAAATAATACACATTGACAGTCTAGTCACAGTTCAAAAGTAGAAAGAAAAAAATATTAAGAAAAATATTCACTCCGTCCCAAATCTTTGGTCCTTTTACCTTTTTAGTTTTGTCCCAAATCTTCAGTCCTTTTAAAAAATCAATGCACAATTAGTAATGTTTTACCATTTGTACCCTTACTAAAGCTAAAACATTAATTAAATACATTTTCTCTTTCTTAATAAAGTAAGGGTAAAAATAACTTAACTTATCAATCTTTATCATTTCTTAATCTCCGTGCAAAACTCTAAAAGGACTAAAGTTTCGGGACGGATCGGAGGGAGTAATAACGAAGGACTAACATGGCCCGGTTTAATTTTGTTAGGGATTAAATAGGGTCTTTTTTTTTGTCAGGGACTAATTTGGGTTCTGTAGTTTTTGTGAGAGACCAAAATGGATCTTTACTCTAAATTTATTGTTCATCCTACTTTGATGTAAATCTATCAATTCAACCATAAACAAATTTACATTTAAGATAAAAAAAAACGTTACATTTAAAATAATTTTTAACTAAAATCTATTTTAAATAAATTCATTCAAAATCGATTCCTATGTCAATTTGGATAGTGGTGCCAACATAGTAGAAATTACTCTCTGACACAACTTGATTATTTGAATAAAAAAATGATTTTTTAACCTCAAAATCGATCCAAAAATATTTAGATAAGATGACACAAGTCTTTTTTAGTTTAATCAAAGTCTTATGTTCAATTTCGAATTTGGACATTCAGAGGGACGGCATGCACAAGTGCATGGTGTGCTAAGCGGTCGAGGCCTCCATTTTTTGGGCCCTCAAAAAACATTATTTGGTAGTAGGCTTCTAAAAAAATTGAAGAGTTTGATTTTGAAAAAATAAAAATCGTAGTAGATTTTAATTTAAAATTTGGACAAAACTTACATATTGTTCCTTAGAAACTGTTACACTCAAATTTGCTAAACAGATGGATCCTACAGAAAAATATGGGCAGATATTTTACATTTTATGTGAGGAACGGTATGTACAACATGTATGAAACAATACATAAGTTTTTTCCTTAAAATTTTACTTGTTCTCTACGATGTTACAAACAAAAGTTAGTGGCTTAATATTGATAGAAATTGAGAATTATCACTTGAAAAATATACAATATGAAGAGTTGATCAACAAATTTGTTTCAAAAACGGTTAGAATTGAGACTTTTTTAAGTAGTTTGAATGTATTTTGTTGTTATGCAGGTATGGAAGAGTTTTCAAGTCGCATATGTTTGGCTATCCCACCATAGTTTCATGCGACTTTGAGCTCAACATGTTTATTCTTCAAAATGAAGGGAAACTATTCCCTGTTGATTACCCTAAAGTAATGCACAAGATCTTAGGGAAATTCTCTCTGCTTCTAGCCAAAGGAGAACTTCACAAGAAGCTAAGAAGCACAGTTATCAGTTTTGTTAGTGCATCAAAATGTGAATCCAACTTCATTCACTCTGTAGAAATGCTTGTACTCTCAATGATTCACTCATGGGGTTCAAACGGTACACAAGTTACATTCTATAAAGAAGCTAAAAGGGTATGGTACACTCAAACTCTCTCTCTCTCTCTCTCTCTCTCTCTCTCTCTCTCTCTCCTCTCTCTCTCTCTCTCTCTCTCTCTCTCTCTCTCTCTCTCTCTCTCTCTCTCTCTCTCTCTCTCTCTCTCTCTCTCTCTCTCTCTCTCTCTCTCTCTCTCTCTCTCTCTCTCTCTCTCTCTCTCTCTCTCTCTCTCTCTCTCTCTCTCTCTCTCTCTCTCTCTCTCTCTCTCTCTCTCTTATATATATATATATATATATATATATATATATATTTAAAGGTGTATTTAATATAGACCTCTAAAAATTGATCTCTAATTTTGTAAGACACTTTGTTTATGATTTTATAAATATTTTCAAAAAAATTATGACTATATTAAAGTGTGAAGTTGGTCACTATATTTAACCTTTTGTTATCAATTTAAATCCCTATGTTTTACGATTTATTACGAATTTGGTCTTTAATTTCATTCACTAATTCTCAAGCCCGGCCACACCCGTGTGTCGGGTGTGCAACGATATTGGAGCTAAAAATTTTGAGGTCATATATAAAATGCGATGTCCAACCAATTAAGCCAAACTCATGGGACAGTCTTAGTCATTTTAAATTAAATTAAAACCAATAATTTTATAAAAAAAATTAAGAATTGAAACTATTGCGTATGAAACTCATTCAAAAACTCAATCTTTAGGTTATTTCAATCTTTGAATCAAATTCAATCTTGAATTAAGATGTCATTTTTTAATGTTATATACAAAGATAATTATTTTTATGTTATTTATAGTTTAAATAGAGGATAATTCTTTTTAAATTTCTTGTGCTTTTTTAAAATATGTATTTACTAACTGAAATATTTGTTTTGTTCTAAATGAACAGTTTTCCATCAATGTTATGCTGAAGCACCTTCTGAATATCAATCCCGATGAGCCCATAGCCTCAAAGATTTTGGAAAACTTTGAGAATTATATAAAGGGTTTCATTTCATTGCCATTAAATATTCCAGGGACTACATACTTCAAAGCTGTGAAGGTACTAATACTGATTAATTAATATTAATAAGTGTGTTTTGATTCTAGGCTAACGGAGATCACCTTCACAAGTGGTTCACTTTGGACAAGTGATCTACCGAATATGAATTTTATAAAATTCACTGTTGGATTGAAAGTTTATATCGTATAGATCATCCATAAATTTTTGAAATTTTTTTGAAAATCATTTGATATGTTATTGAGACTCATCAAGATTTAAGTTATTTAACAACCGTTAATCTTGATGTGTCTCAATAACATATCAAATGATTTTTAATTTTTCTAAATTTTTCTACAGATGATTTATATGATATAAACTTTCAATCCAACGATAAATTTTATAAAATTCGTATTCGATATAGTGTTATTCGTGACTGATCCACTATAGACCACTTGATGAAGTGGTCCATATTAGAATTTACGTTTGATTCTAATATGAAACTTATTATCTATTTTTTGTTTGAATATATTATTAGGCTAGAATAAGACTCTCATCTATTATCCAAGATATTATCATAGAGAGGCGTAGTAAAGTTGATAATGTGGGGACTGTGGAAGGTGGAGACCTCTTGAATTTGATTTTATCAAAACAGAATTTAAGTGATGAAGAGAGGGTTGGCATTGTTTTGGATCTTTTGTTTGGAGGATATGAAACAACCTCAAAACTTCTCTCTATGATTATCTATTTTCTTGATGGAGCCCCTAATGCTTTAGAAAGATTAAAGGTAAGGTACTTCAACTTTTCGTATACAATTTTCACACAGTGTTATATTACGATTATTTGATCTAAAATGTGTGGTTAAGATTTTAAGGGATTTTATAACCGTATTAATCTAAATCATTCCATCTATATATAATTAACAGTGGAGATTTAAAATTGTGTATAAATGTAATTGTGGCAAATTTCAATCCCATATATATATGTTTTCAAATTGAGTAAATATGAATTTTAATCCTTCAAACCGTAATCGTAGCTAATTTAGTTCTCAAATTTTGAAATAGAAATTAGTTTCTTAAGTTTGAATTAAGTTATTTTCTCAAATTTTGTACAATTTTTAAGATTATGTGCTAGTTTATATATATATATATATATATATATATATATATATATATATATATATATATATATATATATGTCTTTTATTGGTTATATTGGTATTGGATGTTTAGTAAGGATATATTTTGATAGGAATACTAATTAAATTGATTGAAAAAATTTCAACTTAACAAACTAAATTGATATTTTGCAAATTTTAGAAACTAAATTGACCTACTCACTCTTAATTTTTTCAAGGACTATAAATACATATTTAGTCATTTTAAAATTATTACTCATTCGATTAAATTAACTAATTGAAAGCCTTGCAGGAAGAGCATGAAGTGATAAGGAAAAGTAAAATGGAAGGAGAGCTATTGAATTGGGAAGACTATAACCATATGGAGTTCACTCAAAATGTAGGAAACTATAAGTAGTATGTAGGAATATGATTTTGTTTTTCCTCATGATTTTGTTCTTTCTCACATATGGTATCAATAAATCGTTGACATTAGGTGATTTATGAAGCTATGAGATGTGGGAATGTTGTCAAATATCTTCATAGGAAAGCTATTCAAGATATCAAATTCAAAGGTATTTGAAGAGTTTATATCTTCTTTTTTTTTAATATAATGTGTTATTTATACACATGATTTCCGACATTGTATCTCAACACCATATACTATATAGTACGGACATTGATCACCGGATAAGAAAACAAGCATCTAAGGAGAGAGAAATTAAAAAACAATTTAAAACTCGAAACATATAAATACATAGTATCTGTATCTAAATATGTTTTAGTAAAACATGTCAATGTCGTGTCCGATCTTGTATATCTTTCGATACTTTGTTTCTTAATAGTACTTATTAAGGATCTCTACCTTATATAAGACTTTCTCACACTATTGAATATTTTTGCAGGGATTGTAATACCTGCAGGATGGAAGGTTCTTCCTGTCTTGACAGCACCACATTTGGATCCCAGCCGTTTTGAAAATCCTTTGGAGTTCAATCCCTTTCGGTGGAATGTATGTTGCAATGCATTATACAAACTCTAGTTTAGCATAAAGTTTCATAACATTTTTTTATAATAATTCATAGCACTCTTTTGTTCATTACCATATACTAAATCAATAATATTGTTACTATTAGGAGGACAATTCAACAAGCCAGAAAGTTGCACCATTTGGTGGTGGTCCACGTCTCTGTCCAGGGGCTGATCTAGCTAAAGTGGAGATAGCATTCTTCCTTCATCATCTTATCCTTAATTATAGGTACCTAACATATTACAATATTAGGGATTTAGATCAGAATTTAATTGTTGTGCACTGTCGGTGTAAAGTTTTTTTTGCACATACATCTAATGATGTGTTGTCACACCATTTAATGAATGTGACACATCATGTATTTTTAATTACCATACATGATGTGTCGATATATTATTGGACGCATGTGTAAAATAACTTTACACCGACGGTGCATATAAATTAAATTCTTTAGATTATGTGCAGTTGACGGCATGCATTCAATAAATTTAGACCGTCTGATCAAGGTAAGACAATTCAGATGTTAAAATCATATTTTAATTATAAAATTTGATCTTAAAATTTGGATTGTCTGATCTTGATTATATGATCTACAAGTGGTCAACTGCACTGTAGTCAACATGTCAACATACTGCATTTGTGACTTCACTCAACCCCTATCCCAATATTAGCTATATATAGAGGATAATTGTTACTCCCTCCCGTTCTAATTATAAGAAAAGAATCATTTTTAAATATATTCAAAGTTTGATGTATTTAGACTAAAATATATACTAGATACATTAAACTTTTAATGTATCTAAAAAGTGAATTTTTTTCTTATGATAAAGACCGGAGGGAGTATTTTGGAACCATATTATAGGCGTGTTTTATGATGCACAAGGGCACCATATCTTACACTATAAGCACTATATGCATGGGACAAAATTACACACAAGTACTGCCTGCCGCTGTAGTAAATTACTGTTATGGCAAATGTGAGTCTTAAGTCTCATATTGCTTAAAATAGTGGAGGTTGAACACTTTATAAGTAAGAGAACTCATAAACCTAACACCTTAAGATTTTGGGTAAGAGTGTGATGTCTAACTCATTTGTAGAGTTGTTCTTAGACCCAATGTGGATGATCCCCGGCTTGCCCCCTCGTGACCCAACAGTGGTATCAGAGTCGATGGTTCGACGAAGGTTGAACTGACTCATTGTGTCGAAAGTCTTCCTGACAAATGTGGTCAGGCGGCGTGTCCCGTGTGCAGTGTGGCAACGGTGGTGCAAGTGCAGTGTAGCTGAAAAAGCTTCCGCTTGAGGGGGAGCATATCCTGGTATGGATGGACTCACACTTGAGGGGGAGATTGTTCTGGCAAGTGTGAGTGTTAAGTCTTACATTGCTTAAAATAGTAGAGGTTGAACACTTTATAAGTAAGAGGACCCATAAACCTAACACCTTAAGGTTTTGGGTAAGAGTGTGTTGTTCAACTCACTTGTAGAGTTGTTCTTAGACCCAATGTGGATAGTCCCCGGCTTGCCCCTCGCGACCCAACAATTACATATGCCTGTTTTTTAAAATAAATAAAGGTTGAGATTGTTTTGTATACATGATAGTTAGACAAATCCTTATTGATAGGTATTACAAGTTTACACTACTTGATCATTATCTTGGTTGCAACAGGTGGAAAATGAAGGCAAACGACCACCCAATTGCTTTCCCTTATGTGGAATTTACAGGAGGGCTGTTATTGGATCTTCAACCCATAGATACTACTGTTTGAAATTAGATCATCTGCGGTCAATGAAGTAATACAACTTCGTTAAATCAAGATTAGACACACACTTGTTTGTTTTTTTGGCATTTGTTATATATATATATATGTACAGCAAACTGAAATTATTAACCTGATGTACTATGAAAAATAAAGAAATCAAATGTCAGTTGATTTTTATATATAAGAATAAGAGTTTAATAGAAATGCTTTCTCGGTGTAAATTAATTTTACACCGACATTCAATAGGAATCAAACATTTTTTTATGTCATACAATTGAAATAGATATATTGGAATAATTTAACGAAATATTGATTGACAGTGTAAAATTATTTTACAATGTTCTTTAAATATAATAGGGAGGGTTGTGTCGGGAGATTTGCAGTTTTTTCCAGTTGTTAATTTGGGAGGGGAGAGAGAGGAATAAACGGAAAAAGATTAATTTAACTTTAAGGGTGATAATTTGTACATTTAGTATGAGGAATTTTTTTTTGAAGACAATTGATTCCTATGTGCACAGCAAAGGAAGTAATTATGGTACATAAGCAAGCACCAGAGTGGTTATGTACTCTCTATTTCCTATTCTTTCTATTTCTTCCATTACTATATAGTTTTGGAAATATAAATCTAAAAGTGTGACATTGAGTGAGTCCAAATATCTTTTATACACTAAAAAACATTTAAAAACTTCAGTAATGGAAGAAAAGGAAATGATAGAAAATGGAGAGGATCCCAACTCTTATGGTACATAAGCAAGACTTATGCACCATGCAAATAAGGGAAAATTGCTTAGCGCACCCTCCCCCAAATTTCTCGCACGCCCCGCAGATGTCTAGCGCCCCCCAAATTTCTTATGCACCCCCATATTTCTCGCGCGCCCCAGATTTCTAGCGCCCCCCAAATCACGCGAAAACTATATGGCTAGAAATCTCGGGGGAGAAAAAAATTTGTTACGTGCATAATTATAGGCCTATACTCTAAAACCATTTTATGCACCTAATATTTTGGAGTACAACCTTCTGAAACCATTCAAACAACAAAACTGTTTTGGCTAGAAATCTAGGGGAGGGAAAAAAAACTAGGGGCGTGCAAGACATCTGGGGGCACGCGAGAAATTTGGGAGGTGCACTATGCAATTGGGGGTGCGTGAGAAATGTGGGGGTGTGCTAAGCAATCTGGGGACGTGCTAGAAATCTGAGGGATGCGCTAAGCAATATGGGGTATTTATGCATGGTGTGCATAAGCAAGACTTATGCACCATACCATAACTTGTGCCCACAGCAACGAGCAGAGAAAAGAAATACAAGAAATATAAACCAAATTCAAACGGGCTATTTACTTATTTTTTAACTTATAAAAATAACTTATGCAAATAAATAAAATTTTACGTTAATTCATAAATTTTTACTAACAAAATAGTATCTTTATAAACTGTTTTACTATAAACTACTTTGAAAAAGTTACAATAATACATACAAACTTATTTATTTGCATAAATTGTTTCACATAAGCTCAAAAATAAGTCAATTCAAGGGCCATTTGTAGGGTTGTAAGCGGATAAAAAAAATCCAATTGAACCGACAATCCAAACCAATCCAAACCGGAAAAAAACGATGTAAATGGTTCGAATCAAAAAACGAATCAAACAAATTAAAAACTGATGTGGTTTGGTTCGGTTCTCGGTTCCAATTTCAAGAACCGATGAACAAGCCGAACCAAACCAATTTATATATTATTAATAATTTTTTTTAGACAACCCACATCTAATAAAAAATAAAACAAGCCCAACTACTTATATAAAAAAAATAAACTTCCTCACTCACATACAATACAAACTCAAACTTAGAAACTCTCACTCTATCTCCCTCATAGTCATAGGCGCAAACAACCTCCTATCAAGCGTTGTTTTGATTTTTTGTTTCGATTTACTCTCAAACGCTAGTTTGCTCTACTTTTTTTTTTGTGATTTCTGATAATCAAATAGAGCAGCTAGTTTGATCAGTTATATAAAATATTTTGGTCTTAGTTCTTGATTTTGAGTATTTTACCACATAAGAAATAAACATGTTTTGGTTATATAACATTTGGTCCTAGTTATTGATTTTGATTTAAACATGTTTTGGTTATATAATAAAACTACCAATCAATAACTGTGTTCCTTATATAAATGGGAACTTATTAGATGAACTTATGGAAAAAAAATTGTATTTTGTATTTGATGAATTTATGGGAAAATATTTGTATTTTGTATTTGATCAAGTTATGCGAAAATAATATATCGGGAAAAAAATAGCATGAAATACATCGGAAAAATGCGCTATAAAAACCGATTAAAGTATCCGAACCAAACCGAACAAAAACGATGAGTTTGGTTCGGATTCATTTTTGAAAAACACTAAAAACCGAACCAATCGAGAGATCAATCGTTCGGACATTGGATTTACTCAAAACCGATCCAAACCGGTCCAATTACACCTCTAGCCATTTGGATTTAGCTTACTTTTGAGTTTATGAAAATAGTTTATGCAAATAAATAAACATTTTATGTTAATTCATAAATTTTTACTAACAAAATTTGTGTATAATGTATAAAAACTTATTTATTTGCATAAACTATTTCAAATAAGCTCAAAAAATACGTCAACCTAATCATGCCTCAAATTAGCCTTAAGTGTGAGTGCAAAAATAATTTACATTCACTATGCATATCTTTTAAACTTTTTTTTTTTCAATGTTAAAAAATTGTATAAAACTTTTTTTATATTAAATTGTATAAAACTTGTAAACCAAAAAAAAAAAAAAATTGTATAAAACTTTAATTATTTCCACCATTTTTTGTTGATTAAAAATAAAATAAAATTCCACAGAGTTTTGTGTCTTCTTGAGAAAAAAGAAAACTACGATATAATAACTCCAAAGTTAGTCCAATTAGCAAACACCTTCTCCGATTCATTCACTGACCTCACAATCTCCATCTTCCACTTCCGGTGAGCCCCCTTCTCTCTCTATCTCTTCTGCAAACCCCTTTCTCCCTCCGCTCTGTTTTCACGTTTCCACTGATTTTTCAGATCGCAAAACCCTAACTTCTCCCGAATCCTCCCTCTTTTACCGTTGCTTTCTTCATCAATTACTTCTTTCTTATTTAGATTTTAGGTTTTCTTCAGTTTCATAATTTCGTGTTATTTGATTCTAGAATGTGTTGTTTTAATTTTAAATTCTATAATTGTTTCATAAATTATTAATTTTGACCATTGTTTATGTGGGATCTGTTGTACTTAGTTACTTGATTCTCGATTCTTTCCCAGTTTTGTAATTTTGTTGGTAAATGCGTACATGGGTATGAATTTATAAGTTGAGTCAATATTCACTTTACAAGTCAGTTTTGTAGGGTTGAGTTAGGCTGAATTCCAATTCTAAGATGCCTTTATGTATTTGTTAAACCCTAAAATCTTGAGGTGTGGTTTGAATGTACACTGATTCAGAAACCTTAATAGTATTAGTTTATGTTTTGACTGGATAGTGGATGATTCTGGATTTGTGAGATTGTAAAGGATTATCTTATATGCTTACTTAATTTTTAATTTTGATGTATTTTTGTTTGGTAAGATGATTTGTTTTTCTATTAGATTGTGGTTATGTTGGCATGCCTGATGCTTGCTGTTGTTAAAAGATTTTGAAAATGTAAGAGTTTTGAAAATCTGATAAGGGCTTATAAAGACGTGCTTTTTTTGTTAAGTCGTTATGTATTTAGATTTTTTATGACTTTATGATTGGTTAATGTCTCTAATTTGTGATTCTGTGTTACTATAATTGTGCTGAATCAATTTTATGCTAATTTATGTTCTCCGCAATGATCGTGAATCATCTGAAAATAGTTTGAAGTTTGCCATTTGAAAATACCTTCAAGGCTTTTTGTTGTTTGGTGCTGCTATTTTTTATGTGTTGAATTTTACTAACAGTTATTATCTTTTTGGTCTCAGTTTGTTTTCAGGGCCGGTTCAAATTTCTAGTATGACTAAGTCGTTGGATATTCCTCCTAAGGGTGGATTCAGTTTTGATCTCTGCAGAAGAAATGATATGCTCGAAAAGAAGGGTCTTAAAGCCCCTACTTATTTGAAGACTGGAACCACGATTGTTGGTTTAGTTTTCAAGGTCTGAAAGATAATGCTTTTAATTACTGTTATATGTTTTTCATGTCATTTTCTGAAGTATTTGTTTACTCATTTGCTTGCATCTATATCATGAGGTCATGAAATGGGGTCCTCCTTAGAAATGTTTCCAAAGACTGAATGTGAAGGTCTGGCCTCTAGAGTGACTTGAAATATGCTTTGTTATTTTTTTGTCCTGGTTTTCTAAGGATTCTTTGTGTACGTTACAAGGAAACCGAACAAATAAATGTTGGAAGTTAAGTTAATTTGGGTATTTGTGGTAACGAGGATTTGGTTATATTATGATGATAATGAAATGTTTGGTTCTTACATTATGCATTATTATGTTATTATTATAAAGAAAGAGGTGAGGAAGTGAAAATATGTTGAAAGTCTTCCACAACAACTTTTTGGACTCGATTACTATCTGTGAAGTAGGACATCTCTTTGTCTCTCTTTCTCTGACAAATTTTCTTGTTGAGGCTCAAATGTCTTACCATTTAGCAGTTTGTTAAATTTTTATTTTAAAATATATGAAGGATATATTTTCTTTTCTGCTTGGCCATCATAAAATGCTGCAGATAAATAAAGTTTTAAACTCATGTATAAATTTATAAATAAGGTAATGAATAATTGGCTAATTCTAGAACTGCTTATTGTAAATTGGTAAGAAAGGATTCCAAGTTAGTTGTTGAGATTTACCCTCGGCTGCCTCCGTCATCTAGCTGGGGAACATACTACTTGGTTGTGTTTATAAACTTATAATGTTAAAGCTGAGGTTCAATGTACACGTTTTGGTACATAAATTTGAGACTGAGTTCATCTGTTTACTGATTTCTTTCTTATGAAATGGTCAATAAATACAAAGATGTACAGTTTGGCAACTATGCTCTTCATGAATGTCTACGGAACTATCACTCATCCCACATGCTTTATTGTAACCTTGTATTTATGTTTAATTTGTCTAGTTTTTGAATGTTAACGTTTCCCACTGATAAATTTGCCTCAGGATGGTATCATTCTTGGAGCAGATACCAGGGCAACCGAAGGACCCATTGTCGCTGATAAAAATTGTGAGAAAATTCATTATATGGCACCCAACATATATTGTTGTGGAGCAGGCACTGCTGCTGATACTGAAGCTGTAACAGGTATCTTTAATAATGCATACATATTGTTGCACATTTTTATTTCATTCCTTATGAAATTTTGCATATGGCTAGTCTTTAGGTTTCATCTTGTTAATATAGTAAAACCATTGAAACTGAGATTCTTATTTATTGCAGACATGGTTAGCTCACAACTGCAACTACATCGCTACCATACTGGCCGTGAATCAAGAGTTGTTACAGCACTGACACTTCTTAAGAGACACCTTTTCAAGTAGAGTTTCAGAACTTCTGTTTTGAGTGATTTATCTCCTTGTCTTAACCGCTGATTCTGACTATTTAAAATATGTGCAGTTACCAAGGTCATGTGTCAGCTGCACTAGTTCTTGGTGGAGTTGACATCACTGGACCGCATTTACACACTGTTAGTTCTCTGTTCAAACTTTTCTTTAATATTTAAATTTTATTGTTTGTAATGCATATAGTTGGATATCTTATAACAATTTGAGTTCATGCTTTGCAGATCTATCCACATGGGTCAACTGACACCCTTCCATTTGCTACAATGGGATCTGGTTCACTTGCTGCAATGTCTGTGTTTGAGTCCAAGTACCAGGAAAACTTGACTGTAAGTAAACATATTAAGGCTAAAAAATTCCATGCCTGCTTCAGTTTTGCTCTTAATTAAAATAGCTAGACAACACCCACAGTGTGCTGCACAGAACCAAAAAAAAAAAAACAGAGCTACCATCCAATTTTAAACCTCCGTTGCACTTCCAATTAGGGTGTTCATATCCAATAACCGCAACAACCAAACCTAACACCAAAAATCCAACAAACTGAAAATTCTAAAGAACATAAAAACATTTTTATAATGGATTTGATCATTTTTCGGTTCCAGTGATGGAAACCTGGCCACTCCAAACCCGAAAATATACTATTGATACATGTGTGGTTATCATTTACTGTACGGTAATATCATTGTTTAGAATACAAATATTTATTTGTGTGGGTGTGTGCCCAAATATTTTTCATTTGGGGTTGTGCCTAAGCAAGTATTCCTCTGTGTAAATGATAACGGCACAACCTTAAATGATGTGACTAAATTATTTTTCTTTTATTTTTTCGTTTCTTGTGTGCCCAAATATTTTTCATTTCAGGTTGTGTGATAGACTAAGAGTTGCTCATACACGCAATTACATACGGAATGAGTGGTCATTAATCTTTATTTTGAAGTTGATAGTGTTGATTATGGCACATGTCCCTAATGTATTTTTTACCATGCTTTATGTAACCATTTTTATGGTCATAAATAAACAACTAAATTTCCTAGAAAAGCTAAACAAAATACAATAGACCATATCCCAAACCAAAAGCCAATCCAAATTCCAAACAGAAATAAGTGATGTCGTATCGGATCACATTTCATTGTAAAATCAAACTAATTTTATGCCCTAACAATAACAAAATCGAAGGGATTATATCAGATGATTTACCCCATCAAAACCAATCCAGATCAATTTGCAAACATCCCTAATTCCAATAATTAGAAGAAAAGAAACAGATAAAAGGGTGGATAAAATTAGTGGAGATTGGCACGTAAATATTCTCCTTGACAGTTTTATTATTGTTGTAGACAATGTGGAAGGACACCCTCAAAACTTCTTAAACTACTACATTTGATAATAATTGGTCGAAACTTATTGTATTTACATTTACATTCCTTTTTAATAGGATGAAATGAAATTAATTTCCATTCAGTGGTTAGCTATTTACATTTACTTTGCTGGACTTAATTTATAAGCAAATTTTAACTAGACCTATTTAATGTCATTATTCCAAAATTTCCCTTCACATAATTCAAGACAAGTGAAATGTGAGAATCCTCTATAATAAATACCATTAAGGGTAGTTTAAGAAATGTATTACATTTTTCTTATACGAATTCAAGAAAATACACTAATATTGTTGGTTAATTTCGCTTCTAATCTAGTCTGGAGGGAATACACTAATATTGTTGTAGTTGATGCTCTGATGGTGTTTGTAACTTCACTCATGTCTTAACTTTGCAATTCAATAGAAATTTTAATTTGCTATAAACATTTTGATCTGGTGCAGAGGGAACAAGGAGTCAACTTAGTTGTTGAGGCAATTTGTGCTGGTATATTTAATGACTTGGGAAGTGGAAGTAATGTTGATGTTTGTGTGATAACCAGGGTGAGTTCCTTGATGTCGAATCCTACAAGTTGTTTGAGAGGATGCATATTAGTCTAAGTTATGTACTAATTCTTCGTTAATGCTGCTCAGGGTAATAAGGAATATCTAAGGAATCACCTCCAGCCAAATCCTCGTACTTTTGTCAATCCAAAAGGCTTTACCTTCTCCAAAAAGACTGGTATGTTGTGTACTTTGATTATTTTATTACACTTGAAACTGCCATAGCATGTTACAGAGACTGTTGTCAATAACAGCCTCTAACTAATTGAGTGGGAATATATAGTGTGTGGCACTATACCTGTTCCTTATGGTACCTTTTTTTCTTCTTCAAATAGCAGCGTTATAGCATAGTGGATTTTGATCAATCTGCTATGAAAACTGCAACGCGATCCTACTTCTGCTATTCCAGTTTATGACTGTCTGATGTACAAGGAGGCTAATTGAACTTAAACTTAACCATATGTTGATGAGACTTTTATAGTTTAGCTTAGATGATATACATGCATGACATTATTTAAACGAAATAGAATTCTACCGAGACTTTGAGAAGTTAATCAGAAATTGATAGTCCGACTCTTCTGCATCTTTATCTATTCTGCCTCTTTTTTCTTGCTGCTTGAAATTGTTGATATTATAATATCTAATATTTTATGTTTATCTCTGTTACAGAGGTTCTTTCAACAAAAATTACTCCTTTGAAGGAGAAGGTTGAAATAATTGAAGCAGATGCTATGGAAGAGTAAGAAAACTGGTCGACTCTGAAACTTGATTGATTAGTGCAATGTTTGTGATACTGTAATTGTACTTTTAGAATCTTGGTTTTTATTGACCGAAAGTGATTTTTATTTAATTTGAATATTGCAAGTTATGAACCACAAGTTTCATCATTTGGAAGTTCTCTTTGTCGTCTCATTTCTAGTTTTGGATATGAATGCTTAATATAACATAAAACCGACCGGCCATTGAACTGTCTTGGGTCAGGTTTGATTGGGGTCGGACCGGTTATAATAATTTGATTTGATCCTCTCCCTACATTTTTATCTATAATAGTCTGGTTGGTAATTAAAAAGCAAAACAAAATGGGACCAAACCATTATGACTAGTGAGAGTTGAACGGAGGATCTCATTTTATTGAATTAGTTGACTATGTTTTGTGAACAAGGCAATGGTGGCAAATAAACAGAATGTTATTACCAACCAAGTGTATAATAAAAGCTACCAACTGTGATATGAATGCATGCAAGGTTCTTACAAACAGTTATTCTTTTTTTCCCCTTTCAAATGTTATTCTAAACCAATGATATTTATTGTATGTGATGAGAAAAATGATAAGAATAAGGAAAAAAATCAGAAAAAGAAAAGTGTGTATTTTACAAAAATGTTTTTGGTTCGAAAGAGCTTAGTGGCAAATTCAAACAAACCAAGTGCTGAAAAGTGAGAAATTGTGTGTATTTTACAAAAAATCAAATTTAATATTCATGAAGCTATCAACTATACAAGACAACAATGTCGATTTTATTATATTAAAAAAGGCAAGAGATATAATATATTATTGAAAAAATTATTAAAATTGTTAAGTGTCTACATTTCCACAATTTATATATAAGGTCATATAAGATGGCATCTTTGGATGAATCATTGTCAGTTAGAAAGGAAAATCATGCCATACTGCAAGAAAAGAAATCTCCCATATTTGTCTTGAAATGTGGATTTACAGCAAACCCAATTAAAATCCTCGAATAATTTATTCAAAAGGTGCTATTGTATACATGTACTAGAGAGAGATAGAGCACATATCAATGATATCATTATGTATGTGATGTGACAACAAAATTTGTTATGCATGTTGCAACAAAATGACAGACACAGAAAAATCTAAATGCGAAAATAAAAATAGATTGCAACAGAATGATGTATATATCATCATCAAGATAAACATTAATATTAAATAGACACTTGGTCACAAATATATGGATACTCAATTTGGGAAGCCCTAATATAAATGTCCCGCCATGATCCTCACTAAATGACAAATAATAGTAGGTACAAATCACTTTATCATTTAGCGAGGATCATGGGTGGACTTTAGAAAAGAGGTCCATATTAGGGATTTCCCTCAATTTGATCGCACACAAAAATATATCAATTAGTTAGTAATAATTATTTTAAGATACACATTATTTAATTATTTTTTCTTTCTGCTTTTTCTCAATTATGTGATCAAATTGAGTGTCCGCATGTTGGTGACCATGCAAGTATTTCTCAGTATTATTTATATTCATAGTTACTCCCTCCTATACTTATTATAAGAAAAAATTTGTTTTCTAGATTCATAGAATGTTTAATGTATCTAGACTATATTATTGTCTAGATACATCAAATAGTCAACCGACTAAGTGCAGAGTATAGCTACACATGGTACTAAAAAAGATTAACCCAAATTTTACACCTTCAAAAGATAAAACAATATAGATCAAGAGACAATGGAAACTAAAAACTTAAACTAATCTCTTCTTAAAACACAAAAAAACAAGCAACCTAGAATAGAAAAATAATACTAAACTAGAAGTTAACTACCCAAACTAAAGAAAACAAAATAATGGAAATCTGGACCTATAAGTCAATTTTAGTTCAAGTTTTTGCAGATACTTCTAGCCTAACACATATGCTTATTCTGCAAAGTTTTGTATGTAGCATTGCGATAAGGGTTATAAGGCCTGAATTTTTTTGATTTTTATAAGGACTAAAATTGCAGATAAAAAAATATCATGAGATTAAAATTTGAAATTGGAAGAAAAATATCATAGGTGTTAAAATTAATATTTTAAAAATAGAAAAATATATTTAACTCTTAATTATAATATATATTTTCCACCTCATCTATTTTGACCTTCTTTTTCTACTTGTTCTCTTTCAGTTGCTCACTCATGTCATCAATAATCAAATTGCATGAATCTTTGATCAATCATGAAGTATATATATAGCACTATGGTTAATGCAATACTCACCATCCATCCTCCTTAGCTTCATTGAAAGTGCAACTTATAATTAATTAATTAGCAATGGCTAAGATGGTGGTGCTTGCCTTTTGCATGTTTGTGCTAATGTTGAATATTGCAAGTATCCCATCATCTACTGCTGCTCGGTTATTAGGGAACAACAAAACCAATATGTCCACTCCACAAAAGATTAAAAGTTATATGTTACAAAATGGACTTGGTCATACACCTCCCATGGGGTAAGCTATAATAACCTCTTTAATTTTCTTTATATCTTTTCATTTTTCGTCCATCTTTCATTCAATGTCTACTCTATGAAAGTGTATAATATATAATCAATTTTATATTTTGATGATCAGATGGAATAGTTGGAATCATTTTGGCTGTGATATCAATGAAAGTTTAATCCGAGATACAGGTTTGTATGTTAATTATGATGGTAAATTTTAATATGGATCACTTCATCAAGTGGTTTATGGTGGACCAGTCACGAATAACACTAACGAATAATTTTTTTACAAAATCCACCTTTTGGATTGAAAGTTTATATCATATAGATCATCCATAGAAAAATTTAGAAAAATTGAAAATCATTTGATATGTTATTGAGACACATCAAAATTAACGGTTGTTAAATAACATAAATCTTGATGAGTCTCAATAACGTATCAAATGATTTTCAAAAAATTTTCAAAAATTTATGGATGATTTATATATACGATATAAATTTTCAATTAACAGTAAATTTTGTAAAATTCATGTTCGGTAGATCACTTGTCTACGGTGGACGACTTGTACCCAACATTAGCCTTATTATCATCATTATGATGTGATTTAAAACTATTGTTTTACAATTTAAGTACATAAAATTCTTAACTGTACTCCTTTGTTATTTCAGCTGATGCAATGATATCAACTGGCCTTGCAGCTTTAGGGTACAAATATATTAATTTAGGTAATACAGTGGCCAATGCTACCACAATATTTACTCTCTAATTTTTTTGATAAGAGTGTATTTACTTAATCATTACATATAAAAAACTAAGCTAAATTAAATTAGCCATCTCATTTAACTAATTAAATAATATCAATAAATTTATATAAAATTTATTTGAATTTAACGAGTATGCACTGATGATAATGAATATAATCTAATAAACATTAATGCTTTTTTTTTTCTAACAAAATGTTATGGATTTTTTCTAAAATATATTGGAGAAGGGAAAATTACGATCTAAATTAAAAGTACAATGAAACAAAATAAAAAGATAAATTAAGTGGTGGTTAAAAATAGTACAACCAATTTTTTTTCTTTTTGTTTTGATTAATTATATGTAAAATTTTATATAGACCTTTATTTCATTTAAATAAATTACAATAGAATCATTTCAATAATATTATTTTGCTTGGTTTTAGATGATTGTTGGGCGGAACTTAATCGAGACTCACAGGTATTTAAATTTTGTTTTCCTCATTGATTTGTATGTTTTTTCTTCCTCTACTTTGACTTGTTTTCTTAGGCTCTGTTTGGCTTATTTTTTTACTTTTCTATTTCTACTTAAACGAGAAGTACAAAATTATATTTGACACTATTTCTCTTTAAACGTATTAAAGAAATAAAGTAAAGAAGTAAAAAATAAAGAAAAGTGAAGTCAAACACAATTTTTTCTTTCTTTACTATTTTTAAGAAGAAGAAAATAAGTCAGGCCAACGCTGATTTTTTTTTGGTACAAATATTATAGCGCTGGTTGCTAACAAATTTAAGATGTTAGGGAAATATGGTTCCCAAGGTTTCAACGTTTCCTTCAGGAATCAAAGCTCTAGCTCATTATATTCACAGAAAAGGTTTGAAGTTGGGGATCTATTCAGATGCTGGGTATCAACACCTTAACTTATGCTTAATGATATTTTTGACCGTGATTGTTCAAGCATTATTTATGACCAATTACAATTTTTATGCAGAAACTTTACTTGTAGTAAACGTATGCCAGGATCATTGGGACATGAAATACAAGATGCCAAAACTTTTGCCTCTTGGGTATATCATATATGATAAATTATTATAAAGTCACTTTTCACTTCTAACAGATATTGTATCCTACATATAATCTTAAGTTATTAACTAATTTATGATCTACATTTTTTCTTTAGGGAATTGACTATTTGAAGTATGATAATTGTGAAAATAATGGTATAAGCGTTAGAGAAAGGTATTTAATCCATTAATTTACTTCAAATGCAAGTAGGTAACTACATAGTTAATTTTTTTTTTATTTGAAAAAACTAGTATTAATAGTTTCATATATTTTATAAAAACAGATACCCACCAATGAGTGAAGCCTTATTAAATTCTGGAAGACCAATCTTCTTCTCTATGTGTGAATGGTAAGTTGAATTAGTTACAATGATTCTGTTGTGGCAAGTTGTGAGTGTTAAGTCCCACATTGCTTAGAATAGTGGAGGTTGAACACTTTATAAGTAAGAGAACCCATAAACCTAACACCTTAAGGTTTTGGGTAAGAGTGTAGTGTCCAACTCACTTGTAGAGTTGTTCTTAGACCCAATGTGGATGATCCCCCTGACTGCCCCTCGTGATGACCCAACATATTCTCGATCTATACAGATAATATTGCATTTGCTTATTTGCTCAAAATGATTTTATGAACCATATATAGGGGTTGGGAAGACCCAGCAACATGGGCCAAAAGTGTGGGAAATAGTTGGAGAACAACAGGAGATATTGAGGATAACTGGAATAGGTGAGAAATGGATTAACAATGACTCTCAATAATACATCTTTATATATATTACATTATTCAACTAGTTTTCTCTTTTTTCTATATTGTGATCAATTCATTTTACCTTCTCCCTAGCATGACTTCTATAGCAGATGCAAACGATAAATGGGCATCTTTTGCTGGACCTGGAGCATGGAATGGTAATTAACTGAACTCAAATTAAATTTAAGGGCATTACAATTACAACCAACTCCAATATTTAGATCTTAATATGTGTCATTGCTATTTGAATATTAGATCCTGACATGCTCGAAGTTGGAAATGGAGGCATGACCACAGAGGAATATCGTTCCCATTTTAGTATTTGGGCATTGGCTAAGGTAACAATGTTTAGATATTTGTTGTTGAGAAACTGCAGTATATCATGAGTTTATTGTTTAACTAATTTTATGGGTTTAAATAGGCTCCCTTATTAGTTGGTTGTAATATTCAAGCAATGGATAATACTACATATGAATTGATAAGCAACTCAGAAGTTATTGCAGTAAACCAAGGTAAGTAGGATTTATTAAAAACTTAGTGCAATGATTTTTTTAATTAAGAATTCTTGAAGACTCACATGCTTTTTGTGGTAATGCAGATAAACTTGGAGTTCAAGGAAAGAAGGTGAAAACCAACAATAATTTGGAGGTGATATTCTTCTCTTTCCCATTACATTTTCTTGTGTTTAAGTTTCAATATAAAACTTTGGCCCCTTAATATAAAAGTCTATATATGGTGACAGGTATGGGCAGGTCCCCTTAATAATAACAAAGTAGCAGTGGTCTTATGGAATAGAAGTTCATCAAATGCCACAGTGACTGCATCTTGGTCTGACATAGGGCTAGAACAAGGAACTATAGTTGATGCAAGAGATTTATGGGAGGTAATATATTTAATTTGGTTTATGTTTCTCTTTATCATACATAATAATTTATATTCATATTGTTTTGATTATTTGTAATGATATTTGCAGCACTCAACACAATCATTGAGTTCTGGAGAAATCTCTGCTGAACTAGATTCACATGCTTGTAAGATGTACGTTTTGACGCCCAAAAGAAGTTAATTTCTGATATCAACAAAGAAGATAAACAATTATAGTCAAGTTATGACACCTATTCATTACTTCTATAGTGAAGCACAAAATAAAGGGATGGGAAATTATTTTTCATCTAAAAATGTAAGAATAAATGTACAAGTCATATTGAGAAGGAAGTTCTAAATGCATTTGCAATTATATGCACTATGTTCCACTTTATTTTAATGCAATTTTTCAAATCTCATTGATTGTGGTTGGTGTTAAATATGAGATTACATTGACAAGTGTTTATAAGTAAGTAACGGTCCTTACCTTATAAGTGGGTTTTGTAAGGATGAATTAGACCCATACTTATTTCTAAGAGTTGGCACAAGAAGATAATATATAGTAAAATACTGTGAAGGAAGTATATATAACAATGACTAATAATATCTTGACTGGAAACAAGTTTTTACTATAATGAATTATTTGTTTGCTATGAGAATTTTTTTGTCTAACAATGATGTTAAAATGAGAATTGAGTGTTACAAGAATTTCTAAAATATAAAATTTGAAAGCTGCATTTGTTCACTGAGTAAATGTGTATGATATTGAAACATGATACAATGTATGTGAATTGTGAAGTGCTTAATTGTGACTATTGTATTTGACTTTGTGGTCACAAGTTTAAATTCAATTTTTTGTGTTTACTTTTACAAGTAGCTTATTATGGACCGGTACTCAAAAAATATTTAAAATTTTATTGACGAAATATGTTGTTACGATTGAAATAATGACTTAATTGTTACTAGTTTGAATAAAACAACATAAAATAAAAAATATAACTTGTATTGAACTGACGTCGACAATCATGTCATTGTTTTAACGGTAAATATAAGGAGAATAGTAATTTTTTTATTTTAAAAGATATTTAAAAAAAAAAGGATATTGTCAACAATCGTTAGAATTTCTGATAATTTTAAACACGGATCCAAGATGAACCACTTGTGAAAGTAATCCACCTTAGCATTCCCCAACAAATCAAGATAATTTGTCAATCTAACCCTCCATATACTTCTCATAATATAGTTTAGATTAAATACATTATTAGAAGTGTGTTTCTGATAAGATACTAATACTATAGAGAGACATTGAGAAATTATCAACACATTAAGGCACAACCAACCCAAGTAATTCTTTCATTTCATTTGAGGCCCTAAATACTAGTAAACTTCTATATGCTCTTACAACCATTGATTGCTTATCTCCAAGAATGCATATGCATATGATAGACAAAAATAGATTTTTTTTTTTTATTGATTCAAGTTAATTCTTATCCACTTTTTTCATCCAAAATAGCTTACTCCAAACTCAAACAATGCAAACCAATCTACAACTCATCTATAAACCTCATCTCAAAACTCCAACCAAAATACTTAGCACATTAAATGAAAACAATCAAACCAATCAACAATCTTCTTCAGTAGGAAAAATCAAACGTTTTGTTCTAACACAAGAAGGTAGAACAAAACTAAACATGTACCAAGATAATGATTTTTATTCATATCCACGTCTTGTAACACATGTTGATGATGGATTCATTTCAACACTAACAAATCTTTATAGAGAAAAATTGAAACCAGACACTGAGATTCTTGATCTTATGAGTTCTTGGGTTAGCCATCTACCAAGTGATGTCAAATACAAAAGAGTAGTTGGTCATGGGATGAATGCACAAGAGCTTGCAAAGAATCCAAGGTTGGATTATTTTTTGATTAAGGATCTTAATAAAGATCAACAGTTTGAATTTGAGAGTTGTTCTTTTGATGCAGTTTTGTGTACAGTTAGTGTGCAGTATCTCCAACAACCAGAAAAGGTAATACATACCAAATTTTTTTGTCATATGATGATCCATTTAGAGACCAAAAATGTCGAATCAGTAACTAAATCGGTCTTCGTGAGGAAATAATTCGGTACTCGGACTAGCTATATATCTTTTGTCATATAAAAGAGCAAGGAAGCACTAGTAACTACGTCGGCCTATTACTATTCTCGAGAGGAGAAAGATATATAGGGCAGCGTCTTCGTATACTTGGACTAGTGCTTCCTTGCTCTTTTATGAACTAGCCGAAGTACCATGTTCTCATATGTAGGAAATAATTCAGCCATTAAATCAATTGTTAAATACCAAATTTTTAGTGTGTATATATTCCATGACCTTATAGTAGTCAATCTAAAGTCACAACTTTACCTGTTATAGGTTTTCGTATGTTGCTAAAACTATTAAGAAATTTCAAACAGTTAATCGAAATTGTGGTCGCATTGCGATTCTTCATATTGTAGAGATTTATAGTCAATACTCAAATGGCCTCGACCATAGTTGTGTTGTAGTCGCAAAGACATAAAAAACTTTGATGTCGTACTAGCCTTGCTTGTGGTCACTTGTGAAAACGTTATTAATTAATGTACTTTGAAACTTTCATAAAAATTTATATTGGACTACCAGATACATCAGTAATTTAATGAGTATGAAAAATTAACATTTGCTTATATACGAGACTAAAGGAAGTATATATATATTAATGAAGTGATAATTATCAGGTGTTTGCAGAGGTGTTTAGGTTGCTAAAACCAGGAGGGGTGTTCATAGTGAGTTTTAGCAACAGAATGTTTTATGAGAAAGCCATAAGTGCATGGAGGGAAGGAACAGCTTATAGTAGGGTTCAACTTGTGGTTCAGTACTTCCAATCAGTTGAAGGTTTCACAGAGGCAGAGGTAATTAGAAAGCTTCCAGGAACTAGTAATGATGACAAGTCACCACTTGATTGGATCATGAAGCTCTTTGGATTGTTTTCAGGGTCAGATCCCTTTTATGCAGTCATTGCTTACAGGAATTTTAAACCCATATATTATGATTGAATTGGAGACTTTCTGCAAAACAAATTGTTGTATACACTCATTATGTTCATAAGAACTTCTATCAAGATAACTTTCTAGCTTAAGCAAAGTGGTTATAGAAATGGATATTTGGTTGATATGCTGCATGTGAAGTGGCATCAAATATTGCCTCTCCCCCAATGTATAGTATTCAACTGAACATTAAAGGGTGTAAGTACAAAATATTGAGGGGAATGGGTGCTTAAAGTCACATATTTCATACTTGATTTTAAAAGCAATTATGAAACAACTTTTTTTTTTTGTATCTTTGATAACATTTTGTTTGCTGCTCAGAACAAAATGTAGATCTATTGTTCAAAACGTGTGTACATATTTTTTCATTCAAAAATGAAACGAAGAAAATGCATACAGAAAATGTACATCTAACTACTATCACCTTTCCTAAAAAATGACCTTCAATTTTGGTGTCAATACATGATTTAAAAAATGTAGATCCAACAACAATCTAAGATGATTCATGGTGACAAACTTCTCATTTTACAGTTCCGCGGGGGCATATTCCTCCCGATTGAGTAGATATTCATCTGAATTAGTAGTCCCTCTGCTATCCAAAATTGTATAGGTCATCACTTTTAGAATCTGCAACTCTTTCAGTTAGGAAGATATGAAAAATATCAGAGTTACGACAAGCTAGGATTACTGTTGAGCTTTTTTCCAAGGTGTTTAATGACTTCCGTTGAAACTAGGTCTCTTCACAACAAGAAAGACTTTTAGCTTTCTCAACAGCTTCAACATAGTAATACAGTCTCCAGAGTGTAGCATTATCCTGCAGAAAATTGCCATCATATCTTGTAATGTTAATAATCAAGTTTATAATGCTAATAAAATTAGTCCCTATATACCTCCATTAGTATTGGCATACAAATACAATTAGTACCAAAGATTCAATAGAAAATATTGTAAACTTTCCAAAATTATTTTTACTCGTACTAATTACAATAATTTAACAAATAGATATTAATAATGGTATAACGGTTAAGGGTGTAGTAAAAAAATAATTAGTCAACAATTATCAAATAGGACAGATTTTGCGGAAAAAAATAATATGGGATGGAGTATCAAATCAAATTAGTCAACAATTATAAAAATACTAATCACGTTCAACCCCTAAGTAAGGTATTACCTCTTTTTCCAAATCAACAAGTATTTTGTCACAACTTTGTTCTTGTACTGGCCTACTACGACAAATTATCTCCACAACGCGGTCAAGATTTCCCGCAGGTAGCTTCTGAATTAATCTTTGTAGCTGCTGTTTCTCACCAAGAGTCATTGACCTGTAAATAGATGTCAAAAACTCAGCAAAATAAAGATCCCATATTATTACATAATTTATACATAAAGCACTTTTTAGGCCTTGAAAGTTTGGGTCTCCAACACAACAACAACTAATAGCACCAAATTTAGTGTCTGGCGAGATACGAGGTTTAAACTTTAGACCTTACAGTCAACCCACCACCACAGTTGGGGATCATTTACCAGATATGCTAACAAAACTACTTACAGTTGCCAAATTTAAAGATCTCAATCCTCATAATTCCAATTACAAACAAACATCAGCACAATTCTTGTAATTTCAAACAAACAGCTAATCACTCCATTGTGACTTACTAGTTAGTTCTAGCCTCTATCTTAATCATCAAATTATATCAGGGTCTTGAGTTTGTGTATCTAACATTGATCCATATAAACTGATCTATCTATAAATGTACATCTTATATCTTATATCTTCAATGAAAACAATCCATTACATCCACTTAAAAGTATCACAACATACCTGCACTTTGACATCACTGCATCAAGAAGCATCTCAAGTTGTTGTTCCATATACCCTAGCTAAAGGCAAAACATTAATGCTGATTAGAGATACACACATAAATTCATATATATCAAGTAAAACAAAGAAATGCATTAAATATGATAATTATAGCTTTGAATGGAGAAGATTAAGAAAATTACCGTTCCATCAAGTTCATCAGAATATTTCTTCACCATCTCTTCAACCTCCACACTATCATTCTCCAATAGGAACTGAAGATCGCCCCTCACCTAAAAATTATGAAAAATGGATGAAGAATTAAAATATTTTGTTGACATTTTAGGCACATTTTTATGCATATTGTTTGTAAACTTAGATTAGGAACATAACCATACTTCTAAATATCTCGTGGCATTATTGTTTACACACGTCAGAGTGTTGATATTAGTTTAGTTTACTTATTCTCATTTTATTGTATTTTCTATAGGTGAGACCTACTCTACCCCTTCATAATTTGAGAGTATTTACCCATCAACCAATAAGAACAAGTCATATAAGTGGATTTGCATGTGGTACCCACAACTAACTTATAACAAACTTTTGAATTTGCATGTGGATTTGCATATGGCTTGTTCTCATTGGTTGATGGATAAATACCCTCAAATTAAGAAGAGGAAGATTTGAAAAAACCTATATCTCGCCTTCATTGTTTTCAATTTTAGTTTGCCAAAGCTCATGTATCTTCTAGCAGCTATTACTATAAGCTTAGATAACTCCATCTCTACATTTCTTCCACTTCCTATTATTGATAATGATGTAATCAGTGCATTTTTCTTCATCTTCCAATCCAGTTCAAACTCCAAAATATTGCATAACATGTACTTTGCCGCCTTAAAAAAAATACTTTGCCAACATTTGTTCAGCAATCACTCAAATTCGGTATGATGAATTTCTTATCTTGAAAAAGGAAATCAAGGGTGTAATTAGAAGATTCAAGCTACTACACTGGTGAACTCTACAATTCCTCCAAGATTTCTAACAAAAGCAAATCAAGACCTAGGTTATTTCAATCTAACTTATATAGCGAACGGGCACAACATGATTTTGTGTTTACTTTATCAAAACAAAGGATATAAAATCAAATCAAAAGTATACCGTCCTACTGCTTTGGGGATTGACATCATTAGTTTCTGCAAGAAGGCCTGGCCTAGCTGAAGGAGATGGTGAAGACACCTTTTGCTTTTTACAAGGAACTTGTCGTACATCATCAGATTCTGTATCAAGATCCAAGGAATGTGTTTTACTTCTTAGTCCGGATTTCAAATGGTACATAGTGAAAACAGGGTCCACCACCTGATTTTGTGTTTACAGTCAGCAACATGTCTAAATTCCATAAATTAACTCCTCAAGACAGCATAGTATGTCATGTGCCGATTGAAGCACCTAAGCACAGGCATAAATTTTAAATGAAGAAGGCATTATAATTGATTTATTAGAAATCAAATATTGACATCCAATAATTGCATAAATTCAATCGTCTATCAATGGCATGCATTCTTTTTGTGCTCAAGACATAGGGATCTAAGTCTCAGAGGGGGATAGATGGCCATGTTTACAAGCTTCTTCATCAATATCAATGTCAAATGTAGTTACCACTTACCACGTGCTGACAGTTTTAACATTTAATAACAACCGAACAGGATCAAGATGCATGACATACCTCATCAACTTCTGATGAAAGAGTAACAGCACTCTGTCTGAGCAACGATTTTAATCTGTCCTTCTCAAAGTCCGATAGCCCGGCTCCAACACCATTACTAAACAATGGCCCAGAACAATTATAACTTTGATTAACAAAATTATTTCCTCCCACACCACATTTATTTTGTGGTAGCTCGGATAATTGGGTTGCAACAGGCAATTCATCGTCATCTCGTGACAATAGATTTACTACCTCAGATGAATAATAGCCAAAGAAATCTGGTCCAACTCTTTCATATTTATCAGAAGCTACCAAACTCCTAGGGGCATTTGACATGGCAAATTTTGAAGCAAAACAAGTAATAACTGCATAAACACAAGACACAATAAAAGGGAAATGAACAAAGACATAAATAATATATGCTTGATGAAAGAGATTAAAAAACCCATCAAAGAGGAAACTAAACTAAATATGGATAGAGAAAAGAAAAGTTTATATTATCAATTGTTACAAGGAATATTCAAAGAAATTAACATGCTTTGGCAAAAAAAAATTCCATTTTGAACATCAGCCACCTACCTTAAGTCTGGGTGGACATGGAAAACTTGTAAAAGGACATAACTTTCAAGCAATAGAAATATGAAAATTCCCTAATTATTGCCTAATTTGTTTTTATCTTTTTTATAAGCAATGTTAGTTGTTAATATTACAATGTTATGTTAATTTTCTCTTTGCCAGGATTCGAACCCTGGACCTCCAGCTCCTTAACCCCGCTCAACTAGCTTAACCAGTTGAGCTACCCATCCCACCCCTAATTATTGCCTAGTGAGTTAATTCTATGGAACCAACAATTGGGAAGGACTTTATGTTTTTACCAGTTGCATAAGAAGTTTGGAAAGTTGTCCAAGACATACATTCTTAATATTCAAAATTGTGGAATTGAGAGTTGGGCCTTCTTAACACACCCTCACGCCAAACACTATTGGGTTTGGGTGTGTGGATATAAATGGTAGGTGGCCCGATAGCGGGTGGCCCAACGGATCTTGGAGAGACTCATTTTTTTCATAATCAATTAAGACCAACACGGATAAGGTCTTTCTATACCACTGTCGCCTTGGCCATCCTTCATTTAGAGTCATGAAATTGATATTTCCTTCCTTTTTTAAAAATTTGGATGTTGAGAGTCTTTGTTGTGAGGTGTGTGAACTTGCTAAACACAAACATGCCTCATTTCCAGTCAGTAACAAAGTGGGTACTTCACCATTTTATTTAATTCATACTGACAGGTGGGTCCTTCTAATGTTCTAAATATATCGAGCAAACCTTCATTGATAATTGTACTCGGGTTACATGGGTGTTAGGTATACTATGACAAAAGTCTGAAGTTACCTTTGTGTTTCTATATTTCTTCTCAATGGTAAAAAGCCAGTTTGGAGTGAGTATTAAGAGGGTTAAGTCTAATAATGCCAAAGATTACATCAATCACGGACTTAATTCTGTGTCAAAAAGAGGATATTATTCATGAGTCCTCTTGTGTTAAAAGACCCCAACAAAATGGGGTTGCGGAGAGAAAAAATAGGCACTTGTCAAACACGTGCTATATTATTCCAAAATAAGGTTCCCAAGAAACATTGGGGAGAGGCGGTTTTAACCGCAAGGTATCTCATAAATCGTTTACCTTCTAATGTCCTTGCAACTAAAACACCTATGGAGGATATCCTTCATTTTATCCTGATATTTGAGTGTAAGTCGTTCGTCCATATTCATAGTGATGGCAGAGGAAATCTTGATCCTAGAGCCTTAAAGTGTGTCTTTATATAGTAGTCTTCCACCCAAAAGGGTTACAAATGTTATCATCCACCGCCTAATAAATCATGTCTCTCAAGATGTCACATTTCATGAGTAAGAAAGTTACTTCGTTCAAACTCATCTTCAGAGGAATTGTCTGATAGGAATTGAAACAGACCATGGATTTGGAAATGGAGGCACTTGATAAGAACAATACTTGGGAATTGGTTTCTCTACCAAATGGAAAGAAATTCGTAGGGTGCAAATGGGTCTATTGAGAGGTCTAAGGCAAGATTGGTAGTCAAGGTTCACTCAAACTTATGAAATAGATTACTCAAAGATATTTGCTCCATTTGCAAAAATGAATATCATTAGGGTGATATTTAGCGGTTAATTATAATTGGAACTTCCATCAATTTAATGTAAAAAATGACATTCTTCAAGGAGAACACCGTGTGCAAGTTAAAAAAGGCTTTATATGGGCTAAAACAATCACTACAAGTTTGATTTGGACGATTCACCAAATTTATGGTAGGTTTGGCCTTCAAACAAAGCCAAGGAGACCATACTCTATTTGTCAAACAGTTTGAGTCAGAGGGAGTCACAGTGTTATTGGTGTATGTGGACGACATTATCGTAATAGGTGATGATGAAGAGGAGTAACAAATGTTAAGTCAACACTTAGCCAAAGAATTTGAGATTAAGACCTTGGGAAAATTGAAGTTTTTTTTTGGGAATATAAGTGGCTCACTCCAAGAAAGGGATTTTAATATCTCAATAGAAATACAACACTGACCTTTTGCAAGAGACTGACAAGACAACATGGACGCCTGCATGTACACCAATTGATCCAAATATAAAGTTGGGGAATACAAAAGAAGATATTGCGGCTAATAAGGAAATGTATCAAAGGTTGGTCAGCAAACTAATATATCTATCACATACTAGACGTGATGTTGCTTTTGCTATAAGCTTAGTCAGCCAATTCATGCATCAACCAAAGAAGATCCATTTACAAGCTGCACTCCGAATTGTTCAGTATTTGAAAGGAACTCTAGGTTGAGGAATTTTGTTCGAACGAAATGGAAGTGTGAGACTTGAAGCATATATTGATGCTGACTATGTAGGGTCAATTGTGGATAGGAGATCAACTATAGGATATTGCACTTTCTTTGGTGGAAATCTTGTGACTTAGAAGAGTAAAAAACAAAGTGTGGTTTAATGTTGAAGCAGAGTTCAGGGCAATGGCACAAGAGATGTGTGAATTACTATGCCTGAAAAGCATTTTGGAAGACTTGAGGATAGAGTGATGAACCAATGAAACTCTATTGTGAATTTGTGATAATAAATCTGCTATTAACAAAACCCATAATCCAGTGCAACATGATAGGACCAAACATATTGAAATTGACAGACACTTCATCAAAGAAAAACTAGATGGTGGTCTAGTTTGCACTTCATATGTCTCTACCCAAGGCAACCTTGCAGATCTTCTAACAAAGGAGCAGAACAACAATAACTTTGAAAGAATTGTTTCGAAGCTGGAAATGATAAATATTTATTCACCAACTTAACGGGAAGTGTTGTAAATAAATATTAAATATTCTATTATTAAAAGTAATCTTTTATTAGTAATATGTATTTGGTATTATAAAAAAATAAAAAAAAAGTAATATGCATTCGTCCCATTAGCCCATTAGGTTAGACTAGCCTATAAAAAACATATTAGTGGTTGTATATTATCAATAACTTGAAATATAATTCTCAATTCTAATATGGTATCAGAGTCTATAGGGCCACCCACCAATTATATCCACACACAAAACCCAGTAGTGTTGGGCGTAAGAGAGTGTATTGTAAAAACCAAATCGCACATTGATTAAAGATAAAGTCTGACTGTAGTTTATAAAGAGTGACACCACTAACCTTACAAGTCAGTTTTGTAAGGAGAAGTTAAACACAATATAAAAATCTAACAAAAACATATTAAATTTTTGGTTCAAAGTACAAATTATGGCATGAAGACACTATGGAGGTTATTACACCTTAAGCAATAGAAATATGAAAATTCCCTAATTATGCCTAGTTAGGTTAATTATAGTTGGGTTAATTATATGGACCCAACAATTGGTGAGGCCTTTATGATTGTACCCAAGTGTTTCTTCTTAAAAATATAGAAAGATTTAGACTTAAGTCCGTCCCTTATGTTTAAAGTTTCAATTTGATCCTTTAATTTTATGTTGGTCCCTTATAACAACATAAGTCCGTCATCCATGAGCAACGTGGGCGATTTAATGATAAATTTAACTTTAAACTTTTTAAACATAAGAGATCAAATTAAAACCTCATAAAGGACTAAATATGCATTTAAGTGAAAGATTTATTAGTAGAGTTCACAATTTTCTCTCTCCAACCCCCTCTTCCACCAATTTCTCTCAACAAACACACCATAAAATTATTTTTGGGAGTATAGAAGTAGATGGTTGAATTCCAAATTTCAAAAGAATTGTTCAACCATGACCAAAAGTCTTGCAAATTTGACAAGGACAACACTTAAAGAGCTAGTTTTTTTATTAAAAATAATTTTCTTTTATCTTTTCAAAATGAAAAAGCACCCACTTCTTTGGAGTAGAAAAATAAGAAATGCTTGTATGGAAATGCAGGTAAGTTGTGTCCATTTGACAATTCAATTTTTAAAACCTTGAAAATATGTGATGAAAATTAAAAAACAAATTAAAAAAGCATAAGAATTGAGCCACTATTTTATTTTTTTGCATGTTAAGAGACAAAAGAAACATTGTCGTATGAAGTACGAACACTCATGAGATTAGCCGTGTTCCATGTCGTGTTGAACACTGACACCTGTCATTCACTTAATTCTGTCATTTTCTCAAATTATTATTGGTGTCGACGTGTCAATGTAAGTGAATCTCAAATATATATATAGAAGATGAAGAAAAATTAAAAGAAGATGAACAAGAGAAAAAGAAAACCTGATGTACGGTACCACGGAGTGTAGATCTGAACTGCTGCGACCAAAATAGATCGCTGGTGTGTGTTTCCTATGGAAAGGACTGCGATCTTACCGGAAATGGCACAGGAAAGGCATCATCACGCCCCGTACAGGACAGGGGAAGGAAAACTGTACTTTCTGGTGTCTCTGCTTTCTTGGCAGTTGACGGTGGCGGCAATTTGGTTTTGGGAGCAGGTGAGTTTTGTCGTATTATCCTCTTTAGGGTTTCAATTTATTTTTGGCAATGGTGAAGGGTTTGGCCTCTATTTAAACAATATGAATTGGGCTTCTAATTCAAAAAGTCCAATTTAGTTATTTATTTATTTGAGATTAACTTATGTCCTTCACTATTTAGGTAATGGATTTTATAAAAAATATTTTGTATAGGCTGTTTTTGGATGTTTTTGCTACCTAAGCAACAAACAGGGGTATTTTAGTAAAATGGTAAGGTAAAAATAGATGAATGACAAAAGTAAATCACTACTACTTTTAGCATGAGTTTGGTTTGTGGCAACTAATTAGGAGAGAATTAGAAAAGAAAATAATAGAAGAACTACTCAAATTCACTTGATATATTTGTAGAGAAATACAGTAGAGAGAAATGAACATCATACATATTGCTAAGGGAGAGTGGTTATGGTGCATAAGCAAGGATAAATAAGAGAAAATTGCTAAGTGCCCTCCATATTTCCAGCGTGCCCTCCATATTTCTCGTGCGCCCCCAAAATTTCTAGCGCGCCCCCAAATCATGTCAAAACCATTTTGTTGTGGGAATGGTTTCAGAGATTTGGCCTCCAAAATCATTAAGTGCATAAAATGGTTTTGGCTACAAATCTGGATGAGTAAAAACAAAAATTGTTAAGTGCATAATTATAGGGTTGTACTCCAAAACATTCTATGCACCTAATAGTTTTGGAGTACAACCCTTTAAAACTATTCCAACAGCAAAATGGTTTTGACCAGAAATCTGGGGGGAGTGAACAAAAAAAAACTGGGGGGCACACAAGACATATGAGGGGTGTGCGATAAATTTGGGGGCGCTCGAGAAATCAGGGGAATAAATTTTCCTTTTTTATGCACTATGCATAAAAAAAATGCTTATGCACCATAACTTGTGCCTAGCCAAGGTTATTAAAACCGGACTGACCGGTTCAACCGGGAACCAGACATACATCCAGTCCGTTTCATTGTAAAAACCGGACTGCAAGTAAACCGGGAAACCGATCAAACTCCGGGAAAACCGCTCCAAAACCGGTGGTTCAGCGAAAATTAGTGGTTAGACTGTTTTTTATTTTACTTGATTTTTTTAATTGAAAAAATTAAAAAAAATCTATAAATTAAGTGGGTTCATACCGGTCATGTTATTAAAAAAATCTATAGTGGCCGGTTCAACCACTAGATTTTAACATGACCAGTACCACTAGAAAGTCACATTAATAACATGACCAATCAAGTGAGACTGCAAATGCAATATGAAACAAGTTTATAAGTAGAAATCCTTTCCATTTCTTAAAAAAAATGGCAAATGCAAATACCAAAGTTTAAATGTATAAATATTCAAATAATATCAATTATTCTCAAAAGACGTGCATTTATATTCTTGATTTACATCAAAACTATAGTAATTGCATTTATCATTTCTTTAAAGAAATGGAGAGGATTTTGTTTACAAAGGTATATTTATGACCATTTGTAACACAATATGCATGAGATTTCTCTAATGTGAGACTAAATGGAATAGGTGAAACTTCAAACTCAAAGACAAAAGAGATTTTTTAGAAAAAATAAATACATAAAGAGCATGTATTTCATACTTATTTTATGTTGTTACCATACTTATTTCATACTTATTTTACTTCAAACTCAAAATCAATACCATAGCTGTTATGGAGTGTTATGCTGTTACCATAAAAAAGCATGTATTTCATACTTATTTTATGGTGTTATGTTGTTCCCATACCTCCCTGCAGTGCTATTTTTTTATTGGATTAATTGTCTAGATGTTCAGCGGTGGCTAGCCATTCATCATGTTGACAGAGCCTTAAGTTTTGCTTTATTTCCTTGTTCTGATAAGCACCCAATACTTAGATGCATTATTTGTGCATTTTGTATATTGTATTGATAGGTGTTGTTTCTGTTGGGGTTGATTGCAATGTAAGTCCCACATTGTTAATGAAGGAAAAGAAGGTCAAGAAAATTATATTGAGGAAGTCTCACATTGCTTAGAGAAGTGAAAGATGGAGGAGTTCGATGCTATATAAAGAGACCTCAAGTTCCTTGTTTCAACACACCAAACAGTAGCACTTGTAAACACTTTAAGTTTATATTTGTGTTTGTTTCTTTTTCTCTTATACTTTTGTTTTAGAGTATTTGAGATGTAGTTCAAATATTTACTTTGGAGAGTGTGGGTGTACTGGGGTCATGGGGTGGTTGAGAGTGAAGTCTATGCGTTGTAACAATTTTCACATAGTGTTTATTCTCTGGTTGTCGGTTTTGACAACGGCCGTGGTTTTTTCCTCCGGTTTTGGAGTTTCCACGTCATATTCTTATTGTTGTGATTGTGTTCTTTTATTTTCTCTATGCCGGTTATTTCTCAACAACTGGTATCAGAGCTCCTGGTTCTAGGAGGGAGTTTCGCTGCGAAGGGCTAGAGAAAATTGATGGAAGAGTCAATGTTTGGCTTGTGGAAAATCAAGTCAAGGTGTCGTTGATGCAATCAGGGTTACACAAGGTCAGCCTGGAGAGGCGGTGGTAATAATACTCGACATCAGCCTGGAGAGGCGGTGCTAAAAATACTCGGGTTATGTCTGAAACAACAACTTTATTATGAAGATGCGGAGGCGCTAGTGGAAGTTGGGAACCGGTGGAGTATTGATTCATGGACTTTGGATGCTCCTATCACATGTGTTTGAAGAAGGAATACTTTGAAATTCTCGAGCTAGTTGAAGGTGAAGTCGTTCATCTTGGTGACGGGAAAGCTTAAGGTTCAAGGTATGGTTTCAGTTTGTCTTACGAGGTTTGACAATTGTGGGTTTCTTTTACATGATGTGAGGTATGTTCCTGAATTTTGATGCATAGATAGTTGGTTCTACTATTGGTCATGCATCGGTTACCAGTGATGATTCTCATGATGTGGTTAAGTTGTGGGACTTCGGTTGGTACTTGTTAGTGACATGAGTTTAGTTGGACTAGTGAAACAAGGTTTACTAGGTGGTGGAACTGAACTGGAATTGTTGGATACTAACAATGGCTTGAAGTATGTTTCAAAGTAGTTTAAAGAGAAATTGTCCAGGTGAATCGGGAGCAATATGTGTCCTTATGGTATTTCCGCTATACCATGGAAAAAGGACGAGTTATTGTTAAGGTATTTAGAACAACACACGGGCATTGGTTGGCATTGATGCAAGGTGTATGGTGAGTTATCTCGATGGCTGATGAACTTCCGGGAAAGCCAACATGGAAGTTGCACCATAAATTTTCAGCAAGGTTTCGGGATGTTGAAATTCTTGGGATGGTGTAGTTCCAAGTGAAGAAAATTCTTGGGATGATTAGTTCCAAGTGGAGAAAAATCTTGGGATGATTTAATTCCAAGTGAAGTATACTTTTTATGGTGGAGTATGATAATTTAATTTGTCGGTATAGACAATGAGAATTATGATTGTCGGTGAAGACAATTATTGTCGATATAGACAATGGAAGCGGAAGATAATGATTGTCGGTGTAGACAATGAAGATTGAAGACCATTACAATCAAGGTGGAGATTGTTGGGGTTGATTGCAATGTAAGTCCCACATTGCTAATGAAGGAAAAGAAGGTCAAGAAAATTATATTGAGGAAGTCTCACATCGCTTAGAGAAGTGAAAGGTGGAGGAGTTCAATGCTATATAAAGAGACCTCAACTTCTTTGTTTCAACACACCAAACAGTAGCACTTGTAAACACTTTAAGTTTATATTTGTGTTTGTTTCTTTTTCTCTTATACTTTTGTTTTAGAGTATTTGAGATGTAGTTCAAATATTTACTTTGGAGAGTGTGGGTGTACTGGGGTCATGGGGTGGTCGAGAGTGAAGTCTATGTGTTGTAACAATTTTCACATAGTGTTTATTCTCTGGTTGTCGGTTTTGACAACGGCCGTGGTTTTTTTCTCCGGTTTTGGAGTTTCTACGTTATATTCTTGTGTTGTGATTGTGTTCTTTTATTTTCTCTATGCCGGTTATTTCTCAACAATTTCTCTGGTAGTACACTATAGATTTTTGCTTGTTGTTTTAGATCTGGTTGAATGGGAGGTCTTTAGCAATTGTATTGGTAGCTGCCTTTTATTTTGACTTGGTTTGGAGTAGTGTTTTTTTGCATAATTCACTCTGCAATAAATTTTTCTTTTCCAAAAAACCAAACTTACCCTTAAAATGGCTTCTTTTCCTCGCACCTAATAATAGACTTGACCTTCTATAGTCATAGTTTTGTTTGTAATCATCTCTTTCTTCTTGGTGCATTTTTTATTTGCTTTATACTTTTCCCCATTGATTATCTGTGTAAATTTTCATTACACTGACTGCATGCCATTTTTAAACTATTTTACTTTTGCTTATTAATAATAATTTTTTGATACATTATTAATAATATTTTTAAAGTGATGCAAATAATAGTTGACAATCATGCATAAATTGCAAACATTGAAATCCCTTGATATTATCATGTGATAGTTTTGCTTTCTGATTTTACTTTTTTTTTTTTTTTAAAAATGCCAATACCATTATGTCTTTCTAAAAATTGTGATTGCTTGTGATTGATGACTATTGCATGCCAATATCAATGTATAGCCATTTTTAGAAAGACATAATGGGAACAATACCAATGGAGAATCAATTGGATCAAGACTGTGATAACTAATTTTAAGGAACTTAATCCACGACAAAAACAAAGGGAGTTCATCAACACAACAAGATTTGTTTGAACAAGTGGCACTTTATCAAAACTCCGAGGGAAGCAACTGACTCTGTACTTAAGTCAAGCGAATGATCACAAATTGATCAATAGGAATAAATTTTGAATCATGTTTATATTCATCTCAATATTGGGACTCTTTTTGAATGGCCAACGAATTAATACTGTCACTCAAATACACACCACGATCGGTAAGACTATCATCCAACCATATAAAATAATTTCTATAAGGATAAGTTGATGGGTCATGTTCAAAAGGAACCACCGGAAAACTTTGAATATTTTTCCAAACATTATCACCAAAACCAAAAACTCTCACCACATTACTCGGTAGACAAAAAACCATAATCTTATAAGTCTCGGTTGAATGATCAAAACCAAACGCGAACTGCCACTTACTTAGAATATCATCATAGTTGCCGTGAAGAAACTCTATTTTGTAAGATAATGTCCTGGTTGTTGGGTTCCATAAATAAAACAAGAATTCTTGACCTTCATAATCAACTTTATAAAAATAACCAAGCAAGCAGATCAATCTATTGTAGCAACCAATAGGACAGATGTATCCATGGTCTTTCAACCGGAAGTAAGGGTTGTCGGCGATGGAGACAGATGTGTCCTCTGGTAAACTAAGCAGAGAGACACTGAATTTACTGCTACGTTGGTATGGGTATGAGAATATGGCGAGGTGCTTGTTTCTTGCGGATCACTTGAGGTGTAGCTTGACGAATGTGGGATTGGAGATTAGAGTTTTCCATGATTTGCTTACGCACTTAAGTTGCATCAAAGATCTTATCGGAAGGAATGACAGGACTTCTGTGATAAGTTCATGAGGTAGGAATACAAGCAACATTTGTGTTCCGTGATTGAGAGGTTTGCTGGTATAAAAGCAGTGTGTGCAAGTGGATCATAGTAGAATAGAATAGAATAGTAGAATGCTGAAAGAAAACCCTAGCGAGCAATTAGTATGTTATTTGGGAATAACGGTTTAGAAAAAGAGGCACCGGGTTTGAAGCATGTGGTGGTTGGTAATGTAATCTAAGGATTGTATACTTTTTATTTGGGTTTTGTTTTTTCCTTTATAATTTGGAACCGATGGAGTATCTCTTTTGACCCATATAAAATTGGATAATGATTTGTCGTAAGTTTCCACACAATTTTAACACTGTTTGAAATCACAACCATCAACTATAGATAGGATGGAGTCAGATCAATACAGTTATGAAATCTTTGAAAACGATATCAACCACATGAAAGCTTTGCAATTTCTTTCTGGCCCAATTCAATTCTTAAAAGAAAAACAATACTCAAATTAGTTTACGATATGTTTATAAAAGGTCCATTTTCATGATTCATTATAAAAGAGAAACTAATTCATCCTTTGTATAATGTTAAAGATTGAATTAGATCGCAAGAAAATTGTGAGGACCAAAATGAATCTTTAGTCATGCTTTGATGTAAATCACGTTGCAGAGATTAATCCCTTAAATCTTATGTGACTCAGATGGATGACAAACTCTTCATAAAAAATTTAACGATATTGCATGACCGATTGCATATATTTTGGTTATATATCACTACAATAAGATAAATTTAATCGTTTTAAACTCAAAGTGTAAATACATGAGTAAATTACACTACCCTCCTTTGAGGGATACTTAAATTACACTACTCTCCCCTTTTATATTAAAATATACACTCGTCTCCCCTCTTATGCTAATTATAATCTCACTCCCCTCCCTTGAAAGATGATTAAATAGAGTACCCTCCCCTCCTTTGAAAAGAAGCTTGAATTTCATTCATCTCCCCTCTTATATTAAAACTTATATTTCTCACATTTAATAAAACTTCATTTTAATGCAATCAAACTTCTACTGCATATATTTTAATTATTATTTTTTGCTCACATCATTAACATCTAATGTTAAATGTTGTTATAAATTATGAAATTGTACAAAATAAAATATAAATATCAGATAAATTACTAAATTCGATTAAAAAATAATTTTATATAAAGGACAAATAACATAGAAGATATGGCCTAAACATCTTCACACCCATACAAGCATAGAGGACAAATAACATGCTAACATGTAAATTTTGACACTCTAATAGCCAACTTCTAATCTCCAATGAATGAACTTAGACTAACTTTAGTCCAAATTCATTTATTGGTTTCTGTGTTTTTTCCTTCTCTCTTTCATTTTATCAAACCAATTTTTTGTTCATTTAATGGCTTCCACACTTGGAACCACCTCAGTTAGCACTTTGTTGGCATTCTCTCATATTAGAATATAGTCGCACCAACATGGTTAATACTCTGTTAAAGTCAATTATATATAGTCACATTATCAAGGAGAGAAAAAGAGGGAAAAAGTAGGCCCACACTACTAGACTACGAAGAGTGAGACTCACCACTACTACACACCAATCTATGCTTCCGACATAAAATAGGTTGCTCCTTCCACTCATAAAAAGAACAAGGGATACCAATGATTTTTGACCATATACCACTTTTAAGGAAAAAAACGTTTTATCCTATAAACCAGAGTACCAGACAATATTCGACAGATGAAGTTCCTCTAGCAAAAATTAAGTCATTATGAGAATTCTAGATCGACTAAATAACTACCAAATTAATTAACAATCACAAGGTTAACCATCCTACCAACTCCTATCCCTAGAATTTAGAAATAACTCGATCAATCTTACAATCACCCTGGGCACAACAGTCTCAACCCCTAACCACCTAACTATAAAGTATCAGATCAAAGAAGACAAACCGCGGGTTAAGAACAAAATCACTAACAGAAACATGAAATTGACATTGAAAATTTAAACACTCCAAATGAAGGAAACTGAAATATTAAACACACCAAATCACTTAACAGGTACATGAAAACAATGTAACAAGGCAACTAAACATCATATTCAAGTTTCCTCTATGAAATAATGAGAGATATGATGTTGTCACAATATTTGCATACTGACTGAACATCATACATGCATTCAGTTATGGTTGGTTTAGAATAAAAATATAGTTTATCATCATCAATTTCACTGTATAGTTTCTTCTAATATTCTCTGACCTTATTTAAGAAATCACTTTGAAATTTCTCTACACCATACAATTCTATCCTAAAAGAAGATAAACTCATAAAAATAATACTTTCTCTGTCCCGAAATATAAGTAAAAGTGAGTCAAAAAAACTTGATGTATTTGATTAAAGATTTGAACCAAATACATTCACTTTTGTTGACCAACTTTTGGTTATATTTTGGGACAGTGGGAGTAGAATCCTTAGTTATTCTGTACCATGGTTATCGATCCCGGGTGATTCTAGTGGGATCCCGGTGGAGCGGAGCCCTGCCGGGATGGGTAGGGTTGGAGCGGCGCAGGTAAGGTTCTCGGTGGGATCCAGGTGGACCGGAGCGGAGCGGGTCACGGCTGTCCATCCCGGGTCAGGACTGAGATTTTATATTCATGGGTTTTAAAGAGTATTTTTGAAATCTGACTCATTCTAGTAAGGGTAAAATTGGTTGTTTGCCTTTAAAATTGTTACTAATCCACTTAACCCTGGCCGCAACTTCATTCTCACCATCGTATTATCGTATTATCATTCTCTACCTCTTCTCTCGTCGATCCAAAGCTTCGCCTCATTGTGTTGAAGACTTGAGAGTTGTGTTTTGAATTTTTGATTTATGAATGTTTTATGGATTTTGAGATGTTTGTTTAATTTTACATTAATTATATGTTTATAATATTATTTATGTAATTAAAATAATAAAAAATGAAACAGCGGCATCCCGCCCATCCCGCTATCCGGGATGCCGCTATCCCAGTTTTGGGGCTGGCTGCTCCGGTCCGCGATCCGAGATTAACTACTATGTTCTGTACACAACAATGGTGCCAGTTCCGATCGACCAACTGTAATAAATTCAAACAAGTAAAAAGTTGAAAACAAACTTACTTTTAACCGGTCGAAATCAAACTCTCAACATAATTCTTGGCAAGAAACCAGTCTATTGTATTAGTAATTTTAGTCTTTTCTTCTGATTAGGGTTTTATAATTAGGGAAGGAGGTAATATATATTAATAAGTAATGGAAAAATAACATGTTAACTAAAAATGCAGAGTGATAGAGGACAAATAACATGTTAACTAAAAATGTAAATTTTAAAACTATCAACAATCAACCAAAAACTTTAGTAGTTTGTATAAAACAAAGAGCCTCTCATGCAGCCATAAACCAAATAACATATAAACTAAAAATGCAGCCACAAACCAAGAGCTTCTAATCTCCAATAACCACTATTCTATGGTAAGTGCCTGCTTCATCCAACTCATCTTGGAACCAACTCAGTCAGCACCCTCAATTGCTTCTGCACTTTGTTTGCATAATTCTCTCATACTCTGTCAAAGTAATACAGAGTTTGTCAATAGCAACCAATATATTGAGCATTGTGAATTATAATTGTCACTTACAATGTTATTTTGAAGAAATACAACACATACAAATGATTATGGATTCACAAGAATTTAAAGCTAACATAATAATAAATTCAAACAATTATATAAAGGAAAAGGAACTTACTTTTACAACAAAGTTGAAATCAAACTTTCAACATAATTCCTGGAAAAAACCCAATTTACTCTATTGGTAATTTTAGTTTTTTCTACTTTATTATCTCTCAAATTATAGAGAATTGCTTGCACGGTTCTATCCCAAGCCAATATCAATGCATGGCCATTCTCAAAAAGACATAATGGGAAAAAGATTGATCCAGAAGGAAGGACATTATAAACAATCGGAAGACTCTGATAACTAATTTTAAGGAACTGAATCCAAGAATCTTGAACTCCAAATTCCTTCATCTGCCATATAATTAAATCAGTTCCATTAAAGTCATGCGAAAAACAAAGGGACTCCATCAACACAGAAAGAGTTGGCTCAATAAGTGGGACTTCATCAAAACCCGGAGGGGGCAGCAACAGGCGGTATGTCTCTGTACTCAAATTAAACGAGATGATCACAAATTGTTCGGTAGTAAAATTTCTTGAATCATATTTATATACAACTTCATATTGGGACTTCTTTTGAATGGCCAACCAATTAATATTGTCACTCACATGACTAGTAGGATTGATACCCGGAAGATTATAAGATGAAGGGACAAGGTCAAGAGGAACCAACAAATTACTTTGAATAGTTTTCCAAACATTATCATTATCACCAAAACTAAAAACTCTCATCTCTTTATTCAATATATGGAAAGCCACAATCTTGTAAGTCTCGGTTGATTTATCATAACCAAACGCGAACATCCACTTTCTTCGAAGCTCCGTAAAAGTATGGCAACCAACATAGTTGCCGCCAAGAAACTCTATTTTGTTAGATAATGTCCTGGTAGCTGGGTTCCATAAATAAAACGAGATCTCTCCATCAATAAGTATATTAAAAAAACCAAGTAAACAAAACAATCCGTTATAGGAACCAATAGGATATATGTATCCATGGTCTTTCAATTGGAAGTAAGGGTTGTCGACGATGGTGACACATGTGTTGTCCAGTAAACCAAGCACGGAGACACTGAATTTACTGCTATGTTGGTATGCAGATGAGAATATTGCTAGGTTGTTGTTTCTTGCGGATCGCTTAAGGTGTAGTTTGACAAATGTAGGATTGGAGATAAGTGTTTTCCAGGATTTGCATACACATTTAAATCGCATAAGAGATCTTACCGGAAGGAATGATAGAACTTGGGTGATAAGTTCATCAGGGAGGAATACACGCAACATTTGAGGGACGTTCAAAGAGCTTTGAAGGAAGAGTACGTTGTAGAGTTCACAAGGAGGTAGCAAATCGCTGAAAAACAACCCTAAGTAACGATTCTAATGATTGTATACTTTTTGGTTGCATCAGTCCTGCAATAAAATTAGGGTTAATTTATTATTATAAAAAAAAAAGCTAGTAAGGGCCCGTTTGGATTGAGTTATTTTTTGGATTATAAAACAACTTATGCAATATAAATTAGGTTTTATGCTATTTTAATGGAAATTGTATTTTTATAAGCTATTTTATCATAAACTACTTTGACAAACTTATAATAATAAGTAAAAATTGCATAAGCTCAAAATTAAGCTAATCCAAAGGGCATAAGAACAAAACTAACATCTATGAATCAAATCAGGAACAAATAATATTGTGGAAAAAACAAAAAATCACAATAAATCTGTCAAATATCAATACAAATAACAATCACAAAAATCTCCAAGTTTAAAGAATAGCATAAAATCCCCAATTTTGAACACATAAAAAACCCTAGTAATAATTTTAACAACACAAATATATTACACATAGTCCTAAAAGCATAACCAATCAACAAATTTAATAAAATCAAAGTTATATAAAAAAATCCCAAATCTAGAAACTCTAATAAGGTAGATTTGAAACTGAAAATAGAGTAGATTAAATTGATTACCCATTGTTGTTAGATTGACTGTTGGAGAGTGAAGAAAGAGGTGTTGGAGACTTGGAGTGCTTCAATTTCATCCTTTGTTCCACGGTTAAAGAACAATGTGATCTAACCTCACTATTTTGATCAAAGAGGAAACAAGAATAGAAGAGAAGGTGGTGTTTGTATGCTGGATGAAAAAGCAAATAATTTAGATGTTGGATGAAAGAGAGCGTTTGTGTTTGGTTTATGGATCAAAGAGAGAGATTGATAAGAAAAATTAAAAGAAAATACAAAATGTCAGTGGTTTTAAAAGTGCTTAAAATATACGGGTGAAAGATAGTTAAAAGTAAATTTTTTTCATAAATTTTATTTTTTGGGGAGAAAATTTGAACAGACATTATCAAAATCGTCTGATGTGGTATGGTATGAATTAAAATCACACTGCAATTGCGGTTGCAGAGGCTATCATATCAACAATATTGCGGCCGCAAATACGAATGAGGACCCCAATTTAAAACTTATCAACTAATGTTTGTCAAAAAAAATAAAAAACTTATCAACTAAAACGGTTCGATTAATAATTAACGGTCAAGATAAAAAACTGCATAAAACCGCGTACTTATTTACGACGGCAAATCGCAATCTGCAATATACAAGGTTGAAAGAAAGAAAAAAACAGAAGGGCCCAAGGCAACAAACAACAAACACCCAGGCCCATAAAAAATAAACGAAATTGCTAAATAAACCTCACAAAAAACCAGAAACCCCTCCCCCTTAGCAAAAACTAGCAGTAACGTAGAGACAGAGGTATTCTTTCACCAGCAAACATAATATGAGGAAAACCAGCAAAGGTACAGAGGTCCATTCGCCGAGAGTCACGCACCCGTAACCTTTATCAATGACAAATAACATGTTAACTAAAAATGTAAATTTTCACACTCTCAGTGCCAACTTCTAGTCTCTGATAACCATAAGTGCCTGCTTCATCCAACTCATCTTGGAACCAACTCAGTCAGCACCCTCAATTGCTTCTGCACTTTGTTGGCATAATTCTCTCATACTCTGTCAAAGTAATACAGAGTTTGTCAATGACAACCAATACATTGAACATTGTGAATTGTTACAATTTTATTTTGAAGAAATACAACACATACAAATATCCTAAAATTGAAAAGAAAGAAAAAAATGTATAAGTTTTGAGAGCATGATGTGTATTTTGGTCCTATTTGAAATTTTCACAATATCAAAACCAGGTTCTAAAATAAGATAAACAATCAAAATCCAATATATAAAAATAATCCAAGCTATCCATCAAACAAGTATAAATCAGAAGCCAATATAGTGATTATGGATTCGATACCCTGCAATTACAATCGGGAGGTGGCTGAGACCACTTGATATTAGAACTCACCTCCTAACCAGATTAACCTGGTGGTGAAATCAAAAAAAAAATAAAAAATTATGGATTGACAAGAATTTTAAACTAACATAATAATAAATTCAAACAAATATATAATGGAAAAGGAACTTACTTTGACAACAAAGTTGAAATCAAACTTTCAACATAATTCTTGGAAAAAACCCAATTTACTCTATTGGTAATTTTAGTTTTTTCTACTTTATTATCTCTCAAATTATAGAGAATTGCTTGCTCGGTTCTATCCCAAGCCAATATCAATGTATGTCCATTCTCAAAAAGACATAATGGGAAAAATATTGAACATTACTACTCATTACCTTGTGAACATTACTACCTTGTGAACATTGCTACAAGGTAATGAATGAATAGACGCCTATTAGAAGAAGAGAATATTATCAGCTATAAGCTATAAGCTATAAACTATAAGCTAGCTTATCAGTTCACCGCTATTTTTACCAAGGAGAGCCTTAGAGACCAAACTGAAACACAAGCTATTCAGCCTGAGCTTGGTCAGAATCAAATGCTCCATTTTTCACAAAAATATAGTTTGCTTAAGTTTGATTCGAATAAGAAATGTCTTTAACTCTTGCACGAATCCATTGATCCATTTTACACTAAAACCTGTTTTGATTTCAGTTTGATTCAAATCAAATGCATAAAAACAAAGATTTTGATTTTGAAGTGAATGGTTCAAATCAAGGATTTTTATTTAATCTAATCAAAGCCTGTTTTTCAGCCTGGATTCACATTGGTCAAAGGGCTAAATATTCTGGACAGAGACATGAACATTTAAAAAATTTCAAAACAAGAGTTTAAAAAAACAACAAAACTTATAATAATATGATAGAATAAGTAGTAGATAACACCAAAACTTGACTTCAGTAGAAACAAAAAAACTGTATGCAAACTTCTCCAAGTTTTATCTTATCAATCCTTTCTTCCACTATTCAAAATGCGCAAAAAACAACATAATTAACAAACTATAATTTTTTTCCCCTCAAAGATCGACAAAGTTGGCATAAATTGTAAATCGTCGAAAGGAAACTTACTTTTAACAAGTTGAAACCAAGCTTTCAACATAACCCTCGGAAAAAGACAACCTAGTTTCTTCCACGGTATTATTTCTCAAATTATAGAGGATTGCTCGATAACTTTTACCCCATGCCAATATCAATGTATCGCCATTCCCAGAAAGATAGAATGGGAACAAGATCGATCCCAAAAAAATAATTGGAAGACTATGATAACTAATTTTGAGGAATTGAATCCATGACTCTTGAACTCCAAATTCCTTCATCTGCCATATAATTAAATCAGTTCCATTAAAATCATGAGAAAAGCAAAGGGAGTCCATCAACACATCAAGCTTTGGCTGAACACGTGGCACTTTATCAAAACCCCGAGGGGGAAGCAACTGACTATATGTCTCTTTACTTAAATCAAGTGAGACAATCACAAATTGGTTAATGGTAACAGTTTTTGCATCATAACCATATTTATCTTCGTCTTTGTGGAGCTCTTTTCGAATGGTCAACCAGTTAAGACTTCCAGTTACATACACACCACTACCAAAGATTCTCACATAGGCATCAGGAAAACTTTGAATATTTCTCCAAACATTATCACCAATATTTAAAACTCTCGCCTCATTACTCGATTGACGCAAACACACAATCTTATAAGTACCGGTTGAATTATCATAACCAAATCCGCAGTTCCACTTCCTCATATGAAGAAAAATACTAGTATGGTGAACCTTGTAACGATGAACAAACTCTATTTCGTTGGATAATGACCTGGTTGCTGGGTTCCATAAGTAAAGTGAGTACTCCGCCTTGTTAATGGTCAACAAGCAGAGCAATCCGTTGCAGGAACCCACAGGATTGATGTATCCAAGGTCATCCAAATAAGGATCGTTGGCGATGGTTGTATTCTCTGGTAAAGGATGCATGGGGACGTCACATGAGTCGATCCAGGTGACCCTTAACCCGTAATGACCGTCATACGTGTATGTGTCTGAGAATATTGCTATGTGTTTGTTTCTTGCGGATCTCTTAAGGTGTAGTTTGACGAATGTGGGATCAGAGACAAGAGTTTTCCATGATTTACATACACACTTAAATCGCAACAGGGATCTTACAGGAAGGAATGATAAAACTTCTGTGATAAGATCATCGGAGAGGAATACACGCAACATTTGAGTGCCGTTCTCAGAGGTTTGAAGGAAGAGTAGTAAAGTTCACAAGGTGATGAATGAATGAATGAATATATATAGTAGAAGAACGCTGAAAGAAAGAAAACCCTAACTAAGGAATTGTATATTTTTTGGTTGTATCTTTTTTTTGTAACTAGACTCCAACCCGCACAGGTTTTATGGAGTGCCACATATACGATTTAAATTGCTACAATCGAAATTGCAAGAAAAAAAATGAAATCAAAATATAAATATAATGAAATTGAAATTAGTAGGTACAAATGAAACTACAAAATATGAATGTGACAATTTCCATATAGTATCGTATGAAAAGAAGTTATAGAAATGCTAACACTTGGCATTTTATTGAGGGGGCAGTTATTTCTTATGATGTGGAATCGATTAATGATCGTTTTTGAATTGAATTTATTAAAAAAAAACGTGGCAAAAAAGTTTAATCACGTATACAAAATTGCTTAAAAAAAGAATTTTTTTTGCATTGTTATCAATTATAGGCAAAATTATATATTAATTAATTAATTATGGCTGGTCGGATAGTACACACCTTGGCGGCGTTCAAAATCATGGCTGGTCGGAGCAATAATAGTGTTCACAGAGCAATGATTTGCAGGAGTAGCGAAGGAGGCAGTGAAGAGAGAGAGAGACGGGATCGAGAGAGAAAGTGGAAAAAATGGAGAAAGGAAAAAAATTATAGACATAATTACATGAAAGATAAGAGATTTGTACCAACAAAAAAAAAAAGAAACAGAAGGAATCGAGAGATGGAAGAGAAAAGGTAGAGAAGCCAATTTTTTAGGAAAATACAAATAGTAGATGTTATTTTTTAGGCAGATACAAATATCTTTTAGGTTTTTTGATGCAGTGCAATCAAATATTGTGAAGAGGTGTATTTGAAATTCAAATTCAAATTTGTATTCATAATAAATGAGGTGGTAGTTTGAGTGATCATTAAGAGAGAGATTATGAGGGAAAAAATTAGAGTTAAGTGGATGCAAATCCAAAACCCTTATTTTCCTTTTATAGTAATAAAGATAAAGATTTGAATATTATTTAAATTTTAAATGGCTTTTACGTGTTTTGAGGGGAACTATATTAGGCAATTAGGGTTAGGGGAGTGATTATGGGGTGGGACCGATCTTAAATGCAATTAGATTTTTTTTGTTATGCTAATAATATTAACTGATACTGTTGGGATTTTTTTTTTTTAATTAAGTAGGTGGGGCTGGTGATTAAGAGAGAGATTAGTTGGGAAAAATTAGGGTTAAATGGTTGCAAATCCAAAACCCTTCTTCTCCCTTTATAGTAATAAAGATAAACAAATATTTTTTTTTTGATAAAACAATAAACAAAAAAGCTTTAAATAAATTTTGATCATAACTTTTTTTTGGGACATGTACGACAATTTTTTGGATCTATTTGGTCTCTAAAAATTTTAAAATCCAAACACGGGTAAATTTTTATATTGAAACTACAAGTTTGTTAAACTCTTTTTTTTTACATAAATGGAGCAGAGCCCCAAGAAAACAAAAATAGAAAATTAAATAAACGCTCTGAGGCATGCAAACGCTGGAAATATCATAAAAAAATAAGACTTCGAAGCTTGTAAGGAGGGGTCTACAAAATATGTAAATACAAAGAGTTCAAGGTTAGATTGAAATTAGTTAACCAATTAGTTGATTTATTTCCTTCTCTCCATATATGTTTGATCTGAACTTGCCAATTCAAATTCTTGAGATCTTGAATGCGTCTGATCTAAGTCAAAATTCTTCCATCAACCTTGCAATTAATTTCCCATGACTGTGTTTTAACTAACACATTTGAACCACTCTTCAGTTGAAGATGAGTTATCACTTTTTCTGCGAGCTAATTTCGTTCCAATGTACATATGTCCCACATCTCAGAGAGATTATGAGAATGGCGACAAAAAGCACCCCGATAGAGATCTCTCACCTGGGCCCCCGAAAGAATAGATAAAACAATCCAACCACCCCTTATCGGACCAACACAAGAGAGGATGCAAATCCCACTCATAAAAAGAACCGAAGCTCGTAGGGTTTTCACCTGGAAACTATTTCCAAGAGATGAGTTTGACCATCTCCACCAACTTCTCAATTGAAGAAGACCCTCCGGCAAAGATACACTCATTCCGGGAGGTCCAGACACACAACAACATGTCACACTAACGTCAGTCCTAGACGCACACGACACCCCACCCCCAACCCAAGGAATGACTCAAATAACTGAAGAATTCTCTTAGGAGGGACACACACTCTCCCTAACCACCGAGAAATATGATACCAAATTGGGGATATTCGGTTGCAAAAGTAAAAACATATAATCAACTGACTCACTACCCGCCCCACAAAACATACAAGAAGAGTCGCTAGACTCCACTAAACCCTCCGCCTGAATGATTCTGACTCGTAGGCACCATGTCCTGAAAGAGCTGCCAAGAAAAAACTATCACTTTAGACGTAGCCCATGACTCTCACATCTTTGCTAAACTAGTGAAACCACCTGTCGGATTATTCCTATCACTTCGAGCTCTTTCCTAGGATTAAATATAGTTAATTTATTTATTTATTTTATTAAAGAGGCCTACAAATATATAGTTAATTTTTTCGTCAAGACTAATTTGTCTTATGGGTATTGGGACCAAATTGAATCTTCAAGTGACAATAACCTTTAGAAGTAAAAACTTATAACTATCACCGTCTTTATCGTTAAATAGTGACATGATTCACATTATAATTAATTTAATATGAGTTAAATCTTTGTTTTCCGTTATTGTTTCAAACTAGTATCAATTAAATTATTATAACAATCGTAAAAATAAAGATGAACATTAATTTATATTTTCGAACAACGATGTATGACATCGTTAGAATTTAAATATTTTTTGTCCGATGAGCCTGTCTCAATTGGTTGGACACCGCATTATATATGCAGGGGACCGGGGTTCGAACCCGGGTCATCCCACTTATCCACTTTAAGGGTGGAATTTCAAGCCGTTAGGCTACTTGACCAAAAAAAAAGAATTTAAATATTTTTGAGTTATTGGACCACTTTCATATTAGAATTTACCGTTAAATATTTTATTTTTGAAAATTTAAAAATTTAGAATATGTTTTACTATTTAAACACTTGAATTTATATTAAACACTTCAAGTATAGTATTAAAACTTAATATTTTAACACATACAAATTTTAATCTATTCACTTGTTCGGTTCTTGCAATAAAATATCACCTATCTAGTATGTTATCCTTAGGGTGTTGAGTTGATGTCTACTCGTGATATCCTAGGGTGTTTTGAGGTTTTATTGGGCATGGGTATGAGTAGAAAAATATATTAGGGTCGATGTTAATTTGGCAAACTATTGTGTGGACTATCTATAACTCCTGAAATGACATTTTCTTTTCGGAATGTACTTTTTCTGCTGAGTGTTTGGTCGATAGGGTGGAACTTTCATCTTGAAAATGGTTTCTTGCAGGTAAAAACTTTGGCTCCCCCTGTTCCTTTTACGAGTGGGGTATGCACCCTATTTTTTGCTGGAACCGGTAGAGTCTGTTAGGGTGTTGAGTTGAGTCTTTATCATCAGGTCTAGTTGATTGTAGGACTCTTGTGTCTATCATTCTTGGTGGATGATCATTTGGATCTTCTTGTGGTTGTGGGGTAGAAGTGTTTAGCTTTTGATCTGCCTTGTTTTAGGCTATGTGTTTTTTATAAGTTGTTAGTTGTTGGCGGGGTGTACTCAGGGCTGGTCCAACGTAATTGGAGGCCTAAAGCAAATTTTAGAACGAGTCTTAATATAAAAATGTGACTTTTTCAGTTAAAAAATATAAAAAAAGAACATCAAATTTATATTACAAAAAATAAACTAAGAATATTTTTGAAGAGTATTAAAAGTGTATCGATTATATATGTATTAAAATTTATAATTTGTAGAAAATAAAATATATGAACATAAAACATTGCTATAATAATAATAATAATAATAATAATAATCTGAACAAACCGAAAGACAATTTTTCACTAAAATCTGGTTTGCTTTCAGTTTGTTTCGAATCAAAGACGTGTCCAACTCTCTAGATTATATTCAATCATCTTATCAAATCAAATGCATAAAAAAGCAAGATTTGTTTTATTTAAGAGATTGATTCAAATCAAGGATTGTTTTGAATCGAATCAAAGCCTGTTTTGCTAAATATCATTGGACAGAGACATGGACAATTAGATATAACTAAGAATTAAAAAATTTCAAAATGTACAAAAGTTAAAAACAACAAAATTTACAATAATTAGAGAGAATAAGTAGTAGACAGCACCAAAATTTGACTTCAGTAGAAACAAAAAACTGTATGCAAACTTCTCCAACTTTATGCAATGCTGGAACTTCAAATTTTTAAGCCAAAACTTGATTAATAATTGGTTGGAGTAGCCATATTCATCTTATCAATACTTTCCTCCACTTTTGAAGATGCAGCCTAAACAACATAATTAGCAAACTATAATTGTTTTCCCTCAAAGATCGACAAGACAAAGTTGGCATAATTAATTGTAAGTAGTCAAAAAGAAACTTACTTTCAACAAGTTGAAACCAAGCTTTCAACATAATCCTTGGAAAAAGACATCCTTACATTATTGGTAATTTGAGTTTTTTCTACGGAGTTATCTCTCAAATTATAGAGAATTGCTTGCTCACCTCTGCTCCATGCCAATATCAATGTATCGCCATTCTCAGAAAGATATAATGGGAACAAGGTCGATTCAAAACAAACATCAAAAACAATTGGAAGACTATGATAACTAATTTTGAGGAATTGAATCCATGTCTCTTGAACTCCAAATTCCTTCATCTGCCATATAATTAAATCCGTTCCATTGAAATCATGAGAATAGCAAAGGGAGTCCATCAACACAGCAAGCTTCGGCCAAACACGTGGCACTTTATCAAAAACCCGAGGGGGAAGAAACTGACGACATGTCTCTGTACTTAAATCAAGCGAGATGATCACAAATTGGTTAATGGTAATAGTTTTCCCATCTTCGTGCTGGGACTGCTTTCGAATGATCAACCAGTTAAGACTGCCATTTACATACACACCACCAAAACCGATACACTTATGGGCGTCAGGAAAATTTTGAATATTTCTCCAAACATTATCACCAATACTTAGAACTCTCACCTCCTTACACCATTGACACAAAGTCACAATCTTATAACTACCGGTTGAATTATCATAACCAAACCCACAGTTCCACCAATGAATAAAAGGGTGAACCGTGTCGCAATGAACAAACTCTATTTTTATAGATAATGACCTGGTTGCCGGGTTCCATAAGTAAAGCGAGTGCTCGTCATTATTAATGGTCAATAAACAGAGCAATCCGTTGTAGGAACCAACAGGATACATGAATCCATGATCATCGAAGTAAGGGTCGTTGGCAATCGTGAGGGATGTATCCTCCAGTAAGCGATGCATGGGGATATGTGAGATCTTTATATTACTGCACTTTTTGTATTCATTTGAGAATATTGCTATGTGCTTGTTTCTTGCGGATCGTTTAAGATGTAGTTTGACGAACATGGGATCAGAGATGAGGGTTTTCCATGATTTACATACACACTTAAGTCGTATCAGAGATCTTACTGGAAGGAATGACAACACTGCTGTAATAAGTTCATCAGGGAGGAATACACGCAACATTTGAGGGACGTTCAGAGAGGTTTGAAGGAAGAGTAGAGTTCACAAGGTAATGAATGAATAGTAGAAAGCTGAAAGAAAGAAAACCCTAAATATGGAATTGTATATTTTTTGGGTCGATTTGCTTTCTGAATTAAAATCCAAACACCACAAGTAAGTTTTATATATTGAAACGACAAGTTTGTTTTTTTTTTTACTAAAAACGAAAAGTTTGTTAAAAGTTAGTCCCTTAAATTACCTTCAATGTAATTTCATCTACTTCTGATATAATAAAATCGATTACCACCAAATTTACAAATGTACCCTTTTTAGTTTTAACCACGTTCCAAGTTTTATATCCTTCATTGTAATTTCATTAAAAAAATATATAAATTTATTAAAATAATATAAGATAAATACTATAAAAAAAAGAGGATATGCTTAAAAATAGAAATAAAAACCTCTATAAAAAAATAGAAATAAAAATACATCATAGATAGAAACAAAATAGAGTAATAATGTGAGCGGGACTACAGAAGCAGATTTGGTAAGGTGGGAGAAACCAGCTCTAGACTGGGTAAAATGTGACGTTGATGCTGCCTTTGTGGCTGGATCTGGAAGGACCTCGGTGGGATTGTGTTTTCGCGATAATAGCGGTCATTTCATGGCTGGTATGACACAATGGCAGCAAACTGTGATTTCATCTGTAGAAGGAGAAGCATGGGCATTACTTTTAGCAATGGAAGAAGCTAGACATAGAGGACTGGATCGAGTTCAATTTGAAAGTGATTCGAAAGTATTGATAGAGGCCATTCATATGCAGCGTAGAGGCAACTCTGAGTTTCTGTCAATTGTTCATGATATCCTTAGTCTTATGTCATCTTTTATAAACTTTGAGGTTAAGTTTGTCAGGAGGCAAGCGAATTTGGTTGCTCATACTCTTGCTAGGGCGGCCAATTCTTGGGCTAGTTTCCATAAATTTGAGAATATTCCCTTTTGTATTGAACATTTAATTTTTAATGAAATGAAGTAAGTTTGCTTGGCTCAAAAAAAAAATATGATATGCTTAAAAATGGAAACAAAATAGAGAACTATAAAAAAGAGATAAATACAATCAACTCGACAATTTCACTAAATTTTTTTTAAAAAAATGTATAAAAAGAATACAAGATAAATATATTAAAAATACTATACATTAAAGAGTATACTCTCTTCGTTCCTTTTTATTTGTCGTTTTAGAAAATTTACTACAAATTAAAAAACTGTATTTTTGTACCTTATCTTTCTATTAACCCTTATTTTATTTTATTTTTTGGAATATATTATGTACAAAACAATAAAAAGATTATATGAAAAAGTTTAGTAAAAAAGAAGATATAATAAAAAATTATATAAAATTTAGTCAATAAAAAAAATAGGAAGAAGGGTATAATAAACAAAATATAACCATCAGCTATCAAAACGACAAATAATTTGAAACAAATATTTTTTCTAAAACGACAAATAAAATGAAACAGATGGAGTAATAGATCATAGGAATATAGAAATAAGAATAAAATAGTTAATTCTATAAAAAAAGAAAGAAAAAAAAGGGGTTAAATATGTTTTTAGTCCCTACATTTTACAAAATTGTTAAGAATGGTCCCTACATTTTTAAAATGATAAAAACTCATAAAATTTTCCGTTATCAGTCCAATCAGTTAAGAAAACTTTTGTGCCATAAAATGTAGAGATCATTCTTGATAATTTTACAAAATGTAGGGACTAAAAACATTAAAAGGTATGATCTATTCTTTACAATTTTTCAAAATGCAGGGACTAAAAAAATTTAAAATTAAGCTTTTCGTCAGTGACATGAAATTTTTTTGACGGATTAGACTGATATTGATAACAGAAAATTTTAAGGGATTTTTTTTACCATTTTTAAAATATACGGGTCATACTTAACAATTTCACAAAATGATATGGGTCTAAAAACATATTCAACCCAAAAAATATTGTCAATAAAAAAAATTATAGAAAAAAATAAGATGAATACGCATAAAAATAGGAAAATAGAAATAGAAACATAAATAATATTTTTCGTAAAAAAAATATAAACAATATACTACTAACTATTAATAATAATAATAATAATACAATAAAGTTAATTACTATCAAATTTACTAAATTATCCTAAATATTCGTAATCAAATTTATAATTTTTTATTAAAAAATATACACGGGACCATTATTTGAGACGAACACATAAAAAATTGGATAATTTCTCATTAAAATTATAATCAAATTTATTCATTTAATAAGTTTTACAAAAAATAGTTTCGATTATACTTTAACGATATTATATAATAAATTTTTAAATATTTTATTCCAAATAAATTGTTTATCATAATATAATGACAAACTTAAATATCGAATAAAAGTCGATGACTCGTGCGAATGCACGGGTCTTTAAACTAGTGTTTATTAAAATTTAATTTACAAATGGGTGCACAAAATTTAATTAAATTTACCTAAATGTCAAGGGTAAAATTTACCTAGTGTTTATTAACCCTCAATCTAGTGTAAAATAACTAAATGTCAAGAGTTTTTTGTCCAAAGTGAAAAGATGCACCTTAACCTTCATGTTTTTACGGCGTCACTAACTAAACTGAGAGACCTAATAAAAACTGAAACAAACCTACCAATAACCATCCCTCTAGTCAAAGCACTTTGAAACCTTAACCACCTAAAAATGGAGCACCACACCATAAAGGTATGATATGTGGCTTATCACATTATCCAATCATGGTTTAAAAAAAATAAAAACGGATTAGAAAAAAATCAATAGAAGACTAAATTATTTTGATTTATTTTATAAAGGAAAAAATATAGTCAATTTTTTCGTCAAGACTAATTTGTCTTCTGGATATTGGGACCAAATCGAATCTTGTGACAATAACCTCTAGAAGTAAAAACATATAACTCTTGTCGTCTTTATGTTAAACAGTGACATATGATTCACATTATAGTTCAATATATGAGTTAAATATTTAATTTTTGTTATTTTTATCAAACTAGTATCAATTAAATTATTATAATAATCGATCCCCGTGAGCTTAACTCAGTTGGTAGGGATATCGCACTATATGTGCAGGAGCCCGGGTTCGAACCCGGGATACTCCACTTATTCACCTTTAAGGTGAATTTTCTAGCCACGATGTACGTTATCATTAGAATTTTAGATTTTTCTGAGGTATTGGACCACTTTCATATTCGGGAAAACTAATTGAAATCCTAACCACCGGACCAGATTATACCAAAAAAGAACAATAAAGTCACAGGTAGTGAAAATGTGGTGAACTGACTCCACGAAGTCCCCACATGAAGCACAGACAGCTCCGAAAGCCTCCCGAATTACTCGACGTCCAAGGAGGTTTTATCTGGTCGGCAATCTATTATTGAGTTCATGGATTTGGAATCAGAAATCCATTACCCAAAATTATTTCGAGTTTGAAAGGATTAATTCGAATTGAACACAAATTTAAACCGAAACGGGTTAAAATGTTGGATGGATTGATTTGAATCACCGGATTGAACGGATCGACCCATGAACATATTTTATTAAAAAGTGCAAGACATGATATTCTCAACTGAAGTTGCAAGTAAAAATTGGAATCAAATAAGAAAAGTATTATCACACAAACTGTCTTCAACACAATTCATGTTTATTACCGCGATTTGAATATTACACTTGTCCCTCATTTAGTGAACAATGAAGCTTTAATCAAATTGTTTAACTCAGTTGTATAAACTATCTTTTATTGTAGCTTCCCAATTTTTAAAGATTAGCATAAAAAATGTAACAAAGCACAGACGTAGACAAGATTTTTGTCACAAAAAAAGAAAAGTTTTACATTGCTTGTAAATCGAAGCTAAACACTCTACTCTCCACTGAGGTATCTTTTAATTAACGACAAATCGTGAGAGTTTGCACACAAATCCAAAACGAACGTTACTTAAAAAAATAGTGTGTCAGAGTTGAAGTTGGAACATTGACGCTACATGTGAGAGTCGAGGTCAGAATACGTACAAGGACCGACAAACCCTTTAAACCCTTAGCCTCAACTAGAAGTTACTGTTCACATTTCTCGAAAGCCGAGGCTAGGGCCTAAGAGTAGTTTATAACTAAAGACAAAAACGTGAAGAATCACAAAACTCAAAACGGGCAATATTTTAGAAATACAATATCGTGGACATGAAGTCAGAACAATTTAAAATTCAAAAGCTTTGCAGCATAATTTGATAATCTATTTTGTCCCTGCAAAAGTTGTTTATTAGATTTGGTACATACTAAAGTGAAGAAATTAAAATATAGAAGCTTCTAACTTTCTTCCACTTAATATTCCAAGAACTTAATTATGGTGAAAGAAAGGAAGTTGATTCAGTTAAACTTTATTCCTTTCTAGCTATTATATTTACACCTATCACATTCCATTTGAAAATAGAGAACTTCACCATCACCATCATTAACATTCTTCACTTTCTTTTAGTTTTTCCTTTTATTGCTCACAAAATGACTAGTATTGGCAAGTTAGGTGCTATGCAACAACTGATGAAAGGTGGAAAAATGATGCCAGCAAATGCAATATCTGATGATAGCATTTTGGTGAAGAAAATATTGTCAGATCATAATCCTGAGGGACTTGATTATGATGTTAAGCCACTTCTAGATATTGTTGAAGATATTCTTAGACGTTCAACTCTCAGCAGTTCTGAACATGCTTCAATGGTATGATTCTAATGGCTAAAAATTATAGTAACTTTAATTTCAAAGGTAATCTAGTTTGTTATTTGATGGATTTCATGTGTCTAACCGGTTAAGTCTCACATCGACTATGAATCTAATGTTTTAAGGTTTTGAGTGGCCTTACTGTCTAAAGATTTTGGATGGAGATATGACATCTCCCTCTCTTGTGGTCATGGTCCTGGAGCATTGACCAGTTATTTCTCCTGACGCTACCCCAAACTCTCATACAAGTGGTATCAGAGTTGTAGTTCAGCTTATCCTTATCATTTTATGGAATAAATTGCTGATGTCGTAAATTTGAGAGACTAAATTTACCGACCATTATAATTTTAAGGACTAAACTGTTGATTTACTCTCTTTTTAATTCATGTCCATATTTGGCTGTGATTTTCATATATCATGTGATTAACTTGTAGTTTCTTTCAGGGTGAACTTTCACATGTTGATCAAGTTGAAGACAGAAATCACCTTCCTGCCTACACAAACATGCTGGAGGCTTTGTCAGTTAAGATCGATCGAATTTCTTGCGAGGTGATAAAAAAAATTGCGTAAAGAATTAAAATTTCCGTTTGTTATATTTAACGAAAAATATTAAGAGATACTGAGTTCTTAATTTTGTTGCTAGAACAACATCTGCATTCATGTTTTTTCATCAATATAACAAATTAACTATACAAAGGCAACATGAAATTTCAGATATCCTACAAGATTCTTTCTGGTGTAGATGCACACTCAACAACAGTTTCAATATTTGAGATGCTTACAATCTACAAATGGGATGTTAAGTTAGTCCTAGCCTTAGCTGCATTTGCTCTTAACTATGGTGAATTTTGGCTTCTTGCTCATATTCACGACACAAACCAACTCGCAAAATCAATGGCAATTCTTAAGCAGTTACCTGGTATCATGGAGCATTCGAGCTCGCTAAAACCACGATTTGATACGCTTAATGATCTAGTAAATGTCATATTGGAGGTTACCAAGTGTATTATAGAGTTCAATGATTTGCCAACTCAATACATTGCACCAGATGTAGCAGCCTACACAAGTGCTTCTAATCATATCCCAATTGCTTCCTACTGGTGTATTAGAAGTATTGTGGCTTGTGCAGCTCAGATTACAAGCCTCACTACACTCGGTTACGAGTATGTTTTTCTGGTCATTTCTCAATATTTTTATGTTTGTTACACATCTTTACTGTGCGTTTGATCTGCTACAAAATAAGGAATGGACAGGACAACTTTATGTTTGGTACTGTTTGATTTTAAAACTGTTTCTGGGACTGGACAAATTGGGGGCCAAGAGACTGGACAAAAACTAAAAATTTTGTCCCCCACTGAACCACGGGGCAACTTTTTGTCCTCTGCACAAGTTGTATAAAATACCAAAAATAACATTTTTGTCCACCAAACATCGTATAAGACAAAATTTGTTCACTACCTTAAACTTTGTCTAGTGTTGTTCTGTCTTGTTCTATCCAGTACTTACATTTTACAGATCAAACAGACCTTAGACTAAGATTTTCATGTTTAGTACAAAGTATCATTCATTATACCAAGATGCTAAATAGCATAGTTTAATATGATAGATGATCAATATTGTTTCAGGATCTTCACCTCTAATGATGCTTGGGAGCTTTCAACATTGGCTTTCAAGCTCAGAAGTATAGTCGAACATCTCAGAAAGCAACTGGATAGCTGCCACAAACACGTTGGTAGGCCACCTAAATTTTATGTTCAATTTGAACTGTACATACATCTGCACACACGTGCGCGCGCACATACATATAGTTCATGTATGAGAGGTGATGAGATTCAAATATGGAAATTGAATCATGCGCGATTGTCAACATAATCATGCTTATCGTTCTTCCTTCCATCCATCCAAGTGCATCTAAGCAATGTTCTAATTTAAGATCTCAATGAATGCAGAGAAAAATATGGATGCTGAAGCTTATGGAATGCTACGCGATTTATTTTCGACACCACATACTGACAACATGAAGATCATCAAGGCTTTAATTTATTCACATGATGACATTTTGCCTCTATACGACGGTGTTACGAAGAAAAGGGTTTGCTTTTCTAACACTAATAACACCTAAATGATACATTATAGTTGATACTAATACTGATATATGATTAATTAATGCAAACAAACAGGCTAGCCTTGAGGCACTGAGAAGGAAGAATGTGCTACTTCTATTTTCAGGCCTAGAGTTCTCAACCGATGAGCTTCTAATACTCGAACAAATCTATAACGAATCAAAGGCACATGCACCGAGACAGGAAAACCGATATGAACTAGTTTGGATCCCGATTGTGGACCAAACCTCTGAATGGACAGACCAAAAGCAAATGCAGTTTGAGCATCTGAGAGAGAGTATGCCTTGGTACTCAGTGTATCATCCTTCACTGATAAGCAAGGCAGTGGTTTGGTTCATACAAAGTGAATGGAAATACAAGAATAAGCCGATTCTTGTGGTTTTGGATCCTGTAGGGAGGGTTGCTTGCCCTAATGCTATTCACATGATGTGGATTTGGGGAAGTGCTGCTTTTCCTTTTACAAGTTATAAAGAAGAAACTCTTTGGAAGGATGAGACTTGGAGACTTGAATTGCTTGTGGATGGCATTGACTCCGAAATATTGAATTGGGTAAGCTTATATTCTAGAACAAGTCAATATAGAACACTTTTTTTTTTGTCGTAATCGTGACTATTCATTTGCCAAGTGGCCTGGTAATCCAAAGTTCGGTCAGGAGGTAAATAAAGTCTGGTCAACGATTGTCTAGACTTTGCAAGATAGTCCAAAATGCAAATTCGAAACATAAACAATATGCAACTGCGTGATTGCAGGCAATCGATTCCTCTATTACATATACTATTTTGAAACTAAACACTATTTGAAATTTTGATTCCACAGATTAAGGAAGGAAAATACATTTTCTTATACGGGGGCGATGATCCCGAATGGATAAGGAGATTTGTGAAAGAAGCCCGAAAAGTTGCACAGGCGACAAAGACACCACTAGAGATGGTATATGTAGGAAAAAGTAACAAGCGAGATCAAGTACAAAGAGTGTCCGACACCATAATCCGCGAAAATCTCTACACTCACAGCTGGTCAGAACAAAGCATGATATGGTTCTTCTGGACACGTCTCCAAAGCATGCTATTTTCCAAAATCCAACTGAAACAAGTCGATGAAAATGATATCGTGATGCAAGAAATCAAGAAGCTTCTTAGCTACGATAAACAAGGCGGATGGATTGTTCTAGCAAAAGGTTCAAAAATTGTAGTGAATGGACATGCTGCAACTGGTTTACAAACTTTGTCTGAGTATGATCTTATGTGGAAAGAACATGCTGACAATGATGGGTTTGAATCAGCTTTTAAGGAACATTATGGGAAACTTCATTCAGTTGCAAATCCTTGTTGTAGATTTGAGTTCTCACATTCAATGGGGAGGATACCTGATAGACTCACTTGCCCCGAGTGTCGCCGGAACATGCATGTGCTAACTACTTTTCAGTGCTGCCATGATGATAATGTTGATGAGGATTTTTTTGTTAGCAGTGTTATTCCTCCTAGTACTACTACTATTAACTAATTGATCATATGTTGTTTTATTAATTATTTTGGTTATGTTGTTCATGGTTCTATGCAGTTTTATTGCATAGATTTTAATGTTTGTGTGTTTGTTTTAATCATGGATCATGTAATAAATTTGTCCTAAAGTCTTTTGTTGTATGAACCAGAGTACATTGGATGATCAATAAATTTACTTGATTTAGAACACACTATGAAGCACAAAAACACAAACAAAAATTCGACACTAGACACGACACTTATACGGACACGTTGACACCGATAAGATTTTGAAAATATAAGATGATTCATTGTAATCACATGTGTCAATGTCATGTGGTGTCGGATACTGACACGTGTCGAACACCAGACACGCCTTCGATCAGAAGTGTCGGTGTTATAATAATATTTAAGAAAATAAATGAGAGTGATTAAATGTTTTAAATTGATGCATGAGCCTAAATGTCTAAATTTTTAAAGTCAAAATTAGTGAGATTAAATATCTAAATTTTAAAAAAGAAGAACTAAAATTGTGAAATAACATGAAAAGAAAATTGTGAAACCAAAGTCAATTATTTAGCGTAAAGGTAGAAATAAGCTGTATTGAAAAATAATAATATCTGCCCCTATAGCTCAGTGGTAGAGCGCCAGTCTTGTAAACTGGAGGTCTGTAGTTCGATCCTGCATGGGGGCAGATTACTTTTTATTTTCTTTTTTCAACCCTTCTAATCAGCAACGTTGAGTCCTTCCTTTTTGGCTGCCATTGTTCAAACTTCAAAGAGTTCCATGTAACATAACCTAACGTCATTCAGAGGATTTAGTCAAAACAGAAGTCTAAGGAGACATTAATGTTAATGTGCAGAAGGCAAACATGATCAATTTTGATTGCTAGTTCATCAATCAAAGATTTTGGTACACTGATGCTATGACATATGGAAAGCTCAAAATGTCTTTTTCTCTTTTAATATGCAAATGTTAGTAAATCTGACTATGTTGGTTTTGAGGGTTCCAACTCTAAACCTCTTGCTTCGGTTGGGCCCGAGCTACTTACTTCGGATGAAGTGTCTATTCCATTGACCTGTTTGTGTATGACTTTATTCACAATATGCTTGAAAAATGACATAATTCAATGACACCGGATACAACATTGACATGTCGACACTAATAATAACTTGAAAAATAATACGATTCAATGTAATTATTATAAGTGTTGGTATCGTGTTGATGTTTGACCCTAACATGTATAGACACTAAAACACGCCTACTTTAAAGAGCGTTATGCTTCATAGTTTCTAACTCACATTGACATTAATCATGTTATTGAGAAAGCTTGTATATTTTATATATAATCCTAATTGCTAATGTACATATAATTTTTTTAGGGTGATGTCATTCTCACTACTAGTTACTTGATAAATCAATTGAAATCATTTGATACATTTTGATCCAGTATGGAATTTGATAGTATTAATCATGAAATTGGCTGTCATTTCTATCCTTATATTTTTTAAATAAATTTATAAAAAAGGTAAATTCTTAAACTTCTGTTTTGTCTCCTAGCATGAGCTAAGGCAAAACCATGTGATTTTGCTATAATTGGCATTCAAGTTCTTCAACTTTCCTTCAATACCACAAGTACTACGTTCAATATATGGTTATAGTTGTTTTAACACATATAATTTGTACCGTCCGGTCATAAATTAACGGTCGAAATTAATTACTGTGTGTAACTTTGTGATATTACTACAGCAGTCAATCTAAATCCGTTGATTTAGTAGTAAAAAGGTATTGAATTCAAAGGTTCTGAATTCAAGTCTTTATTTTAGACCGGTATATATCTTATTTGCTTATTCTTTAAAAATATTCTTTGACGTGTTTATAATAGAATGGACTGAATTTTCTAACTTAACCATTTTGTAAGAACTAATTCTATTAGAGATTGAGTCTTGTAATTGTTTTTTAGTGCATTGTTACTACTCTCTCTGAGAACCATTTTGGAGTGTTTCTATAAGATGCTTCCTTGGTTTTATGTACATTATTTCTTTGTCCAAATTTGTTTTGTTTTGGTATTTGCCTTTACCATGGTCATTTTTAATAGATTCATAAGATCTATCTTCTTTTATACGTGTCATTAATTAATTTCAAGAGGTGATAATCTGAATGATGTATTTAAAAATTTGATACAATTCATGATTTGTCTGATTATAACAAATGGGGTATCCTAGTTCTTGATAAAGGAGACACCATCTCTTGTGATTGATAAGTCAATAGATTTTTCTTGGACCTTATCTGCATCATACTTAATCATTTTGGTGCTCTTCAAATTTAAAACTTTGGTTGAGTCATTGGAGTCTTTCCCTAATATTGTTCATGCAATTGAATATTTTTTTATAAATAAGAAAAAGGTTTGACCATAGGAATATATATATAGATCCAAATACATGTAGTTAAGGATATAATGATTTTTTTCGTTGAATGATGATTGAAAGATTCGTGTTTTAACTTCACTAAATCGACTTTAAAATATAATTGAAATATGAGATATTAAATTTTTATCAAATGTTTGAGATTTATGACTACTTGTGTAATTTATGACTAGAGAGAATCTAATTGCATAAGTGTTTATAGTTTCATATATATCTTTTTACATATGTAGCTAGCAACGATATGTTAGATTAAAGGTATGTGTAATGTTTAATACTGATACATGTAGTTGCATTCAATCACTTTAGTTTTTTAAAATTATTACTGATGTCTAAATGTAATGTCGTTGCAAGTTCATCTTATATCGATGAAATCTCTATTGGTTAGTAAATCTCAAAGTTTGGTTCCTTTCTTTCTCATTTGATTTATTACGTTAATACTCAAAAAGCCTAACTTTACCAAATTGTATAAGTATTGATGGAAAGTGTATTGTAGAACAAGAAATTGTGAAGACATGAGACATGTCTCATAATATCATGAAGCCAACTATACAATAGGGTTGGCCAAATTGAGTGCATCCCAACCCATAAATTCATTAGTGGGACCCGCAACAAACCAAACATCCCTCCCTAGTTATATTCTCTGACTTAAATTGGTTGTTGTATGGTCATTTTCTATTAGCAAGATTAGTGTTTGTCTTTTAAACTTGATTCCAAGCTTAGTTCATGAATTTGGGTCCACTGTTTTATTGAAAAGATCATTTACCAAATTCATACAGTTTTGAGGTCGGATGGTCCATTAATTGATATGTTCTTTTGGTAATTCATATGAATCATTTGTTGTAAATTGACCATGTTCAATGTATAACTGTGACGATTAGCTTTTAAAGTTTTGTTAAACTCTCTTTAAGAATTGTAACATTGTTGTATGTTCAAACTTAAAATCGAATTTAGGATCTTGATTATATTATAAGAGTTTTGTGTCATTTCATCTAAACGTTTTTTTTTTGTTGATATGTCATATGGATAATTTTGACTAAACAAAAAAAATTGCTACTATTTTTTCAACTTCTAATATCAATCATTGTATTCATTCCAAAATACAATCAAGTTTTGTGAAATTTTGATGCATATTTTTTAATAATTGTGCAGTTTAAATTCATACTTCCAAAACACATGGAGGATATTTTAATAGTGATGGAAAACTCTCCATCAAAAATCTTTATGACGTGTCTTATATTATCCCAAACCTATTTATTTAGGATTTAGATAATGTGCAATGTGAATGGACACGGATTGAATTGTATGCAATAAGAAAAGAATAAGTTACTCGTTGTTTTGAATCACAACCATTTATTCAAAATCAGACGGTTCAAATTATACACCAAAATTAATTGTATACAATTTTAAATGTCGAATTTAAAACATATCGTTATGACGAGTAAATGCGTGACGTAGTTATAATATCAAATCCAAATTCAACTGCACACACGGTCAACTACATCTAAATTGTCTGAAGAGACTATACTCATGTTTTGACTTTATAAAAAATCTAAATTATCTAACTTAAAATATGGATCACCTTGATCTTAATCATATGATCCAAATGTAGCTAACTACATGGAGATATAGAATTTTACTGCACACAATTCTGTTATCTTTATTTTATTTTTGCGGCTGTATATATGGGGATCCAAGATATAGGTCATTGTGAATTTCCCTTTATTGGTTTGCAAATTTTGCTATTTCATTTTGATGTTCACATGTTAATGTTGCTTTCTAGTACAATTTGGAGTAAAATACATTTTCCTAAAGTTGATGAGTGTGGCAAACTCCACGTGAAATTGAGCTTAGGATTTTGGGTATTGCCGAGGATGATCACAAAAGTGATTTGTTACATTTCTTTTCTAAATCATGATTATCATTGATTTAAGATTCTCTACTCCTTTAAGGATTAAGCATTAAACAAACTTTGGAGTTGGAATTGCACTTGCCTAGTTGATTAATTTTTTTTTTTTTGAGATTTCTATAACTCCATTTATAGTAACGAAAATTTAACGATCAACCATATAGGAGGGGCGAAAACTTACTCTTAGAGCATCTCCAATAAGGATATCTAAGAGAGTTCTATAAGTTAATGATACGTACCTTAATTTTTTGTATCATTGGAGTTCCATGACGTGGCATGGAGGGTATCAAGATTGATGATACGGTACATAAGGTACCATATCATCAATTTAATGTTACTTAATTTTATTTTTTTTTGGTATATAAATCAACATTATTAGCTTCTATATACACCCAAGACATGACAGTTTGACATTAAATACCTCTTGATCCTCTTTTTTTTTTTCTTCTTTTTCCGATCATAGTATTTCATATTATATATATATATTGCTCAATTTCTAGTTATTTTGTCAAGTCTTCTCTATCAAATGGGAGCGTTTCGGACAAGATAATAATCAAAATTAATTATTATATTTTTTATTATATGTTTTCTATCATATATTTATGTTTTTTTGACCATTTTTTATTTATTGTCGTGTATTTTTCATATATTTAATTATTAATTTATTTATCTATGTATTTATTTAATTAAATAAATTTTTATTTTTATTTAGACAAAGTTAAAACAATAAAAAATAGAAGGGACCACTTGTTATTCATGTATGATACTCAAAGTGGTATCACCATTGGAGCAAAATATGTATGAGTTGCATATATATATTACTTGGCATTATAGGGACCATTTATTATTAATGTATGATACCCAAGACAGTATCACTATTGGAGATGCTCTTATAATATTTTCATTCTTTTTTTATAAAAGACAAGTCATTTAAAGATTCTTGAGTTCCCATTATGTGACGTGGGATATGGAATTTTGTAAAATTATATTTTAGAGTTCTAAAGATGTAGGCTAAATTGCACTTTTGACCCCCTAAGTTTCAGAAACTTGCAATTTTGGCCCCTTATGTTTTAAAATAGCACTTTTGGCCCCTAAGTTTCAGAAAGTTGTGATTTTGGCCCCCTATGTTTCAAAATAGCAATTTTGGCCCCTAAGTTTCAGTAGTTGCGATTTTGGCAACCTATGTTTCAAAATAGCACTTTTGGCCCCCTATCTTTACCCATTTTGAAAAAGGTCAATTTTAATCGAGTCAAAGTTGATGTGGCAAGTCACTTAAGTGACTCAGTTGTCTCAGCATTTTTTGTCATCTTATGATTATAAAAACTAAAAGAATAAAAAAATAAAAGGAAGAAATCACGTGCTTTAAATTTATTCTTTCACTAGCACGCATATATAATCTCAAATCCTAAAGAATTAACCTAATCTTTCGTGACGTTTATTCAAAAGGATTTCTCATTATACGTAAAAAAAAACCTAATCCCAAACCCAAAAATAGGAAACAATGAAAATTGGAAACCCTTCGTGCTTTTTGTTATGTCATTTTGATTATGCTATTATGATTATGTAATGACTTCTTATATGTAATGACTTGATTTGTTATGTCATTTTGATTTAGAAAAGTGTCTTGAACTTCTATTTTGAATGTAATGTAATAAGTTTGACTTGTTATGTCATTTTAATTAGGTTATTTTGCCTCTGCAGTTTATGCTTAACATGTTTACATATTATTATGTCACATCAACTTTGACTTGGTCAAAATTGACTTTTTGCAAAAGAGCTCAAGATAGGGGTCAAAAGTGCTATTTTGAAACATAGGGGGTCAAAATTTCGACTTTCTGAAACTTAGGGGGCCAAAAATGCTATTTTGAAACATAAGGGGCCAAAATCGTAACTTTTTGAAACTTAGGGGGCGAAAAGTGCTATTTTGAAACATAAAGGGCCAAAAATGCAATTTAGCCAAAGATGTATATACCATATTATAAAATGCTAATTAAAATGTCAAATTTTCAACAAATATTTTCAAGGAAAATGCTAAATAGTGCCTCCGGGCACTAAGTAACCATATGAATATAGAAATCATGTCTTCGAATTTGTGCAGTCAATACATTGAAAATGTAAAAAGTTATATTATCAATATTAATTTTATATTTTATTTCTATTTTTAATATGCTTAACAAATGCCTTGAGACACTGTTTATGATGGCCCTATTTTCAATAATATGTACTTGTCTCTATATAGAGTGATTACTACTATTAGCTGATTGCTTACCAAAATAATTTGATCGTTGATGTACAAATATAGCAAGGATCTACAACTTTGCACTATAAATGAGATCCATATATTCAACATATTAGTTTTGTATCAACTTTTTTTTTTCACTTAACTTTTGTTTCCACACACATAAATATATTTAAATGCGATTTTAAAAAAAATTAAATATGTCAACAAATGTTAGTCAAATTATGTTATACTCCTACAACCCAAGACATAAATAAACTTAAATGCAATTTGAGGAGTCTTAACTCTAATGAGCAGTTGGCATCCAACTTTTCTAAATTTATTACATTAAAAAAAATTCAAATATATACATAACGTTCTACCATTTTAACATTTTAGTTTTATATAAAAAAATGAGTAGCTCCTTGACCAAAAAAAAAAAAAAAAAAAGTAATCAGTCAATTTAGTCCCTAAACTATCAGTCTCTCACCAACTTAGTCCCTAAACTAATAAAAACAACTAAAATGTCCCTAAACTATTTTTCATACATCAATTTAGTCCCTCGGTTGACTTTTCAATCCATCAATTTATTTTCCAACTAAAAGACCACCATTGAACATATTATCAACTATATGGGCGGTCATTCTTGTTGTCGTACATTTTTACTGTGGAACCTAGAATATTACTGGATAATAACTCATGGCAATAGTTTCATAGCTTAGCATACTAATCAATTTCAGATCCCTCAAGATTTTGTTTTGCTTGCTTAAGTGATCTATAAATCATACTACTCTCCAAATGTAGATTATACTCCTCTTTAATCAAGTAATAAGCCTCACTATGGCTAAGAGACGGTTGTTGTCTTAATCTCAATTCCAACTTCTCAATAACCCCCTTTCTATTGGCCTGACTATTCGTGAATGCTCATGGGCATGAGTGAATTTTATTGCTGGAGAGAATAGTGATTTTGAAGTTTCTGTCGAAGTGTGGAAGAAGAAATGGTAATAGTATTTTAGGGTTTTATAGAATAGTTAATAAAAAAGTTAATCGAGTGACTAAATTGATGTATGGAAAATAGTTTATGGACCTTTTAGTTGTTTTTAATAGTTTAGGGACTAAGTTGGTGAGAGAGTGATAGTTTAAGGACTAAATTGACTGATTACTCTAAAAAAATAGTTTTATGTTTAGTCCAAAAAAAATTAATATTAGTTTTATCTTTTATGCAATTTATATCATCAACGACTCTAAAGAAACAATGAAATGGAACCACTACTCTTCATCAATTTGTTTTGGTTTTTAATTCAAAGAGTGATTATCATTTCAGTTCGATTTTTGTTTTTGAAAATAGTTCAAATATTAGGTTTGGATTAGTTTTTGATATTATTTAACATTTTAGTTCGGTTTATTTATAATACAGTTTGGTTCGGTTCAAGGTGATTACTTATACAGTTCAATTTAATTTAGATTGTAGTGTATCATTCACGCTACCATTTGAGTCTTGCTCTAAACTAAACCATGAACAACCCTAGACGCAAGGGTTTCTTAATGTGTTTGAGATCTTTTTCCTACTCTAGTAAGTGATAAGTGCCAAAAAGTAGTTAAAATGTATATCAAATTTAAGCACTTATTAACTTTGTTTGTAAGATAATTCATGTTAGAACTCCCTTTTATGTAAATATTTATTTTATTAGTAATTTAAGTCAATTTCATGTATATTACACAATCCTAATTATTTTTGAACAGGTGTTATGCTGAAAAGTGCATTTAGAGCAAAAAAACAAGTTTTGAAGATTCGCTAGCTCGCTCAGCGAGCGGCAGCGAGAGGTAGCGAAGCATTGGCAGAACAAAACAGAAGGTCTGGCGTTCCTGGCGACAGCTAGCGAGCAGCTCGCCATTGAGCTCGCCCAGCGACCATTGGCGAGGAGGGAGTTTTTCTTTGTGTCAGTGACCACATGTCAGCAAACCCACCTGTGAAGCAAGGTTTGGTCGCTAAGCGAGATATAGCTCGCTCAGCGACCTTGTAATTTCATAACTAATATAAATAGATCTCAGAAACAGATTTTGGGGGTGAATTACTTTTATTAGAGAACAGAACAGAGAAAAAAAGCCGAGTTTTAGGGTTCTAAGAGGATTTGAAGGTGGATTTCTCAACTTGAGACATCAAGTGTTGATGTTCATTCATTCTTCTTCTTCTCTTCATCTTTGTAAGCTCACCATGGCCATGTGTGGCTAATTTTCTCTTATTCATTTTGATCATTATATATATATGTTTTAGATTATCCATTAATATGAGTGATTTCCTTTGAGCTTCATGTTTATTTAATGATTTGAATAGATATAGACATATATTGTTTGAATCAAAGAACCAAGGATAATCACTTGTTGAATACTAAACTCTAGACATAGATTTGGGATTCAATATTCACTTAAAGTGTCGAAACTTAATGCTATTGTATTGATTGACGATCCGAGACATCGGAGGTTAATAGGTATAATAGATTTCTCGGTGTTATCTAGACACGGAAACATCCGATTAGCGATACGTGAAAATATTAATTGATATCTGAAATGTATGTATGTTGATTAGAAGAATGCATAGAAATGAATTGGTGAAATCTAATCCCGGCAATCTATTCTCTGCTATTAAACATCATATTTATCGTACTCTTTATGTTCACAAGTTTTTATAAGCAAACAATCTTGAAACCCTTACTTAAAATCATGGTTATTGTTGAACGGCTATTAATATCACACTAGTCCCTGTGGAAACGATAATTCATATACTTACTTTTGTACTTTAACAGTAAGCTCCGATCAATTCAACTAAACATCTTTTATTTATATATAGAAGGACAAGTATCATGTTAAAACTCTCATACGCACACACAAATTCCGTAAAGAAAAAAACTTACATAAACAAGAGAGGATGCTAAAGTATCGAAGATAAATAACCACAAAAATATGATCAAACCACCACTTTAGTTCTCGAATGTGTAACTCGCTATCGTATCAGTCTTTGAAGGTATCAAAATTGCAAACATATTCACAAATGCCTCTTTTATTAATCACTTTGGTCCTTGAAATTGTTTTTAGGTAGTCATTTTAGTCCTTGAATATGTTCTTTGTTAGTCAATTTAGTCCATAAAATTACTATCAAAACGAGATATTGGTAATGTATATACAATTTCAATACATTCAGGGATAACCAATATTACAGTGAGTTACACTTTCAAAGACCAAAATAATAATTTACCCTAAAGATATTCAATTTAAAAATTTCGAAATTGTCAATTAA